>ML661340.1:3654221-3911196 GCA_007570785.1 Antilocapra americana | reverse complement strand
GTTGGGAAATCTGAAAGTATCTTGTTTTTTATGTTACCAGTGCTAATAATGTTAGCCTAAGATTTGGAGTCTGAGGTTTGGGAAAACAGTAAAAGAATAACATTTCACATGTTTGAAATCAAACATTTAAAAAACACTCAATAACTTTCGGAAACAAGACTGTTTTTCTTATTAAAGGAATAAATATTTTTTTAATCAGTTGATTTTTAGTATAACTATAATATATGTCTCTTGGGGAGGGGAAAGATTATTGTTTATCTTCTCCAAGCAGGTTGGATTTCAAAATGACTTTTGGTAAGTAAAGAAGGCCACCAGCTTCAGTAAGATTGAAAGGAACATAAGCATACTATTTTAATAAAGGGCACTTGGCATTTTCCTCCTTTAGTAGATTACATAAGTAAAGATGTAAATATGCATTAAAAAAAAAAAGAAAAAAGCAGAAGAATGGACGAAAGCGTTCTGGACCCTCTGTGTGCTCAGGGTGCCAGCTCCCTGCCTCATGCTGTGTGATCTTCAGCTCACTCCCGCCCTCTCTGTGCCTTAGGTCGTAACTGATCCACAGTGGAAGATGGATGATTCAGTGAAGTTGTCTGAGTAAAGAGCTTAGGATGGGGCCTGTGACAGAGGAGTGTCTCATGATCGTTATGGTAATTTTCAGTATTTAATTACGAAACCATAATGACACATGTAGGAGGCTGGTATTATGACCCCCCCAAAGAAACATTGTGACATCTTTTAATCTGAAAAGATTCTTAACCTTTCCAACAATTAGCATCCAAGGATCTGAGCTAAGTGACTCTCTGAGAGTCAGCTGCAATCACAAAAGTGGTATCAAAATACAAAAAATAGAGTATGGTTGACTGTTGAACAACAGTGTGAACTGCCTGGGTCCACTTACACGTGGATGTTTTCCAGTAATAAGTCATTCACGATCTACGTTGGGTGAATCCGTGGATATGGAACCAGAGTCACAGAGGGCTGACTGTGGAGCTTGAGCATCTGCAGAGGGTCCTACGCCAGTCCCCCGAGGACACAGGGATGTGGCCATCTGCAGGGAAAAATAAAATCTCAGTCTTAATTTGAAGGGCAGTGGGGACAGATCCCTAAAGAAGGCACTCTGGCTGGGGCGCTGCCTGGGGTGGGTGCTCACAGCGGTGGCCGCCGAGTCAGCTGACTTGTTCGCCAACCTCACGCCTCCCCATCCATCCGGGAAGAGAGAACCCTGGGCCAGGGTGAAAGCAGGCAGCCCAGAGCTTGTAGAAGTCTGTTGTGACCAGTATGTTGACAAGGCACTAGGGACTGTTAAATGGGAAGGTACAACTAGGATTTTAGGGGGGCCTTTAGGACTGGGTGTCTTAGGTGGGTGTGTGGGCTGGGAGGAATGAAAAGTATTTGTTTCTTTTCTTATATAATTTTTTTGTGTTTTTTTTGGCGGGGGTGGTTTGCTCTGGGAGAAGCTGACCCACCAATTGTTTTTCTCCTCTCCTACCGCACCTGGAGTAGGAAAGGGCCTTCTAGAGCCCCCTTTGGCTCCTGTGAACAGGGCTTTGTCATTCAGAACACTCAGCCAGAGGTCTTTATCCCCCAGTTCAGTGCCAAAGTAAAGCTCTGCTTCTTACAGCATCCCTAATGCCCTATCAGCCCCCTCGGGAATGCAGTCCCCTCTGTTTGCATTCTGCCCTCCCAGCTAATGGCAGTTCCAGGCTCTAATCTTCGGAGACTTTCCAGATTTGGAGGTTGACAGTATCAGTGGGTCTCCTCACTGCCGCTCCCCATGACACTGAGCTGTGTCCATGGGCTGTGCTGTCCTTCTACCAGAGGGCCCTCGACGTGGGCCGGGGGTGACCTGCAGCAGCGTCACCCAGGAGGTGCCTTCCAGGAGGGCCTGGAAGACTGGCATTCAGAGCCCACCCGGCAAGGCACCTGAACCTCTGGGGAGAGGACTCAGGGCTCTGTGTTCATGTCAGGATCTATATGTGACAACCGGACTCATGTTGAAGGACCATTTCTGGAGGAAATCAGATAGATTGTTGTTGGCCTCTAGAACCTGAAAAAGGCAAGGAAACAAATTTCCCTGGAGAAATTCCTGAAAGGATCACAGTTCTGCTGATAGTCTTCATTTTAGCCCATTGAGACCCACCTCAGACTTCTGACCTCAAGAACCGTTAGGATAATAATTGTGTATTGTTTAAAAAATAAAACGTTTTTTTCCAAGCAGTAGGTTGTTACCAGCAACTTTGAAAGTTAGAATAGTACAGAAAATATACGTACCCACCGCACATAGCAGGGTTGTTGTGTGAGGCTGTGAAGTCAGCGTGTCTTCCCTAGTGGTGCTAACCCACCTGCCGTGCAGGAGACATAGGAGACTCAAGTTCGATCCCTGGGTCGGGAAGATCCCCTGGAGGAGGGCATGGTAACCCACTCCAGTATTGCTCCCTGGAGAATCCCATGGGCAGAGGAGCCTGGCGGGCTGCAGTCCATGGGGCTGCAGAGTCGGTGGGACAGGACTGAAGTGACTTAGCAAGCACGCATGAAGTCCGTGTGTCTGACTCATGTGCTCTTACTTGGTTGCCTCATACACAGTGTTCCTTGCTGTGGGTCGAGGTCAGTCAAGTTAGACAGTAGAATAGCTGGTGTCCCCGCCTTCCGCCCCATCACAGCGCCCTTTCATGTTGTTTGCAGTCTAGCTTGTGCCCCAGTAAGTAAATCATCTACTTTGTGATGAACATCAAAAATGAAAAATCCTGGGGAGCTTTTATCCTGTCCTTGCAGCGGGTCTCAAGCTTGGGTGTGCATTCAAATCTCCGAGGACACTGCTCTGTAGACTTTCCATCTCAGACTCTATGACGCGGGTGTAGGATCTGCATTTCAGCCAAACGTCTGTATGATTCTCAGGCAGGGGTCTGTGAGCACCTTCAGAAAGACGACCTGTGCAGGCATCTTGCCTGTTACGTATTAAACCTTATAACAACTCTGTAAAGTGACCCCTCCTCCCATTTGACGAATACGGACCCACAGTGATTAGATTTGGTGACTTCATGATGTCTCAGAGAGGCCAAGGGCTAAACCTGGGCCAGCCCTTCTGAGTCCTGGGTGGGAATCAGGTGGCATGAGATGGGAAAAATAAACAGTCCTGATTGAGGCAGCTGCCCTCCTGGGGGAGTTAGAATAGGATTGATAGATGACAGATAACAAATAAAAAGAAATAGGATCATTAAATGACAGTTTCAGAGAGAAGCATTGTGTCTTGGAGGCAGGTATTGTTACTGCTATTTCTAGGGCGGCGTTTTAGCCCCGGGCCCTCCGTGATCTGTGGTGGTGGTGGTGATCAGAGAAGGGAGAGCAAAGGTGGATGGTGGGCTGGGGGGCCCATCCTCTGTGGTGAGGGGTCACTGTGGGAGACTTTCAGTCCAGCTCCAGCTCTGGGATCCAAGGCAGTGGCTTCACTTGCTGGGCCTGGCTGCTTTGTCCTTAAAAAATAAGAGTCACAGGACAGCATCTAGCTCTGTGAGGGCTTCCAGACTTCAGATCCTGTAATTTTTTTTTTGAAAAGTAGTATTTCCTTCCCCTACCTTGAAAGAGATACTGAGTGGCTAAACAGAATGTATACAAGTGTGTGAGACCCCAGGGAGATGCTGTGAACAGTCATACATGGAGCGCTGGCGGCTCAGTTCAGACCATCCGTGGGATGCACAGATCTCAGCTGCGCTTCTGGGGGAACAGTCCTGCCTTCCAGCCGGACATCAATCACATTCCAGCATTTCCTTGGTCTCCCACCCATCAGGTAGAGTCTCTGGACCCCCGGTGGTGGAGCTGTGGGGCCAGCCGACTCTTAGACTGCTCAATCTAATCTTAATTTCTTTATGAAAAAGCTCGGCAACTCCGCAGAGCTGATAGCGTGTAGACAGGAAGTTATATTCACTGGGGTTTGTGGGAACAAGAGGAAATGTTTCCAGGAAGCTGGGCTGGTGCTGGGTAGCTGTGCATTTTTTTGTGACCTTATAAAGGAACTTTATTTTTAATTTGAAGGTTATCATGTTTTTAATTGGAAGGTTATTGTCTCTCATTATCTCTCTGGCAGATGTAAAAACGTGTGACATTTTATACTTAAATTCCCATCTAATTTTGGTCTTAGTCGGATTACAGAGATACACATCTTAAGATGCTATCTTAAGAGCATTCAGTGCTTTGTATACAGCAACTGATTATACTTGCTATTTATTCCTTCTGCTTGACATCCCAGAGAATACCTGGATAAAGACAGCACCCACATTTGACCTAAAAATAGTATTTGGAGGTAAAAGATTTTCCTCCAAAACTAGAGGTTGCGGCTGTCTTTCTTTGCTATTCTACTAACTCATGTCTCACCCATCTCTCTCTGTTGAGAATTTGCATGTTTAATCTTCATATGTTTGTCTGTTTTCCATTTTTTGACTTTTTTTTGTGGAAGAAGAAACTTGTATTTTAGTTTTCAGGAAGTACATGAAGATAAGACCCTATATTATATTCAGATTAACTTTATATATATTGTTTGTTTCAAGCAGAATTTTTTAACATTTATCTTTTAAAGTAATTTTTTAAATGGAGCAGACTGATTGGTTATAAATTACAACACTGGGTTACTCCTTGAGTAAGGGGTGGCGGGTAGCTCAGTTAACCTGTGGTCTTTCAGTGAAGATAGAATAAAGTGAAGAATGTACTAACATTTACACTGAGGATGACCTAGTCTATAATGTTAGCATCATGTGAAACATTTTGACTTTACATAGTTTTTAAAGGATGGAGAATCATTTTGGAAGGATGGATGGCTACTTGCCTTCATGGATGAGTTATATGTGGCTAGTCAGCAACACAAAACAAATAGGAAATGAGTTTTATAGAAAAACAGTGGAAGGATCTCAGAGCTGAAAAAACTTCAGCTGACAAAAAATGAATGTTGTTGAATTGCTTTCTGGAGGCTTGACTCTAAATAAAAGGGTCTGGCCTGGAAGTAGATAAATATTGACTTGGGAATAGAAATTACAGGTCTGGAAGAATAATAAAGAATTGAGAACCAGGACGTACAACCCATTTTTAAAAGAAAGAAAAGCGTGATCTACCATAGTGTTAACCGTGTGGACAGGTCAAGTTTGAAACATTATGTTAAATGCATAACATGCTTGCATTTCAAGTAAAGCCTGTAAAAATGAAAGGCTGTCATCTGTCTTCGGATATTCAAATTCTTTAGCCTCAGCTTCCTCATTTCCAGGAAAGGGAGGGCTTGTGCTGTATCATTGCATCCGTTGTACACCTCTGAGCAGTTTGCTTAACTTTTGAAAGCCTGAAGGCAGTTCTGTGCTTCAGTGTGATATTACCCCACACATGACCTAAAGCGTTGAGTCTCCTTAAGTGTTAACTGAGTTGTTGAGAATCACTGTGAAGTTGTTGGCTGTAATACCGTAGTCAAAATGGTTTGTTATTGTTCAGTCACTCAGCTGTGTCCTCCTCTTTGCGACCCCTTGGGCTGCAGCACGTCAGGCTTCCCTGCCCTTCACCATCTCTCAGAGTTTGCTCAAACTCATGTCCATTGAGTCAGTGATGCCATCCAACCATGTCATCCTCTGTCACCCCCTTCTCCTCCTACCTGCAATCTTTCCTAGCATCTGGGTCCTTTCCAATAAGTCAGTTCTTTGCATCAGGTGGCCAAAGTATTGGAGCTTCAGCTTTAGCATCAGTCCTTCCAGCGAATATTCAGGTTTGATTTCCTTTAGGGTTGACTGGTTGGATCTCCTTGCAGTCCAAGGGACTCTCAAGAGTCTTCTCTAACACCGCAGTTCAAAAGCATCAATTCTTTGTCGCTCAGCTTTCTTTGTAGTCCAACTGTCACATCCATACATGACTACTGGAAAAACTAGCTTTGTCTAGATAGACCTTTGTTGGCAGGCAAGGGAGGTGGTCATGGAGGGTGGGGCATTGGTTACTGCTGGGCCAGCCCTGGGGACCTACAGACGGATCCAGATTGGCCCTGGGCAGAGACCTTCAGACTGGACTGACTCCTCCCAGTGGGTGGAACTTCATGACACTTAGACAGAAAGTTCCAGTCCCTCTAGTCTCTCGGGTTATTTGGTGAGTGGAGGGTGAGGATGTTCACTGACTGGTGTCAGCAGTTGAGGAGAAGAGAACTTATAGCCCTTTCTCCTGTAAAATTCCAGACCCGCCAGTCGCTAGTTCAGGTGTGTTTTAAGGAGACCTGTGAAGGTTGAAATCTCGGCTGTGCCAGTTTCTTGCTGCTTTCTGGCCCTGCTCAGTCTCACCTGGGTGGCTGGCGAGGTAGCCCCAAGTTAGTAAAGCAGGAGTCACAGCATTATTTTTTAAGTCAAGCATATCCAGATAAAAGGGTCTGCAGAAGTTTTCCTTCTGCAAAATACTGTTTTATTCCAAATTTTATTTTTATAGGAGGCTGCATCTGTAAACCACAGGATTTCTAATAGTCATGAGCATGAAGTCTGACATTGGCCCTGAAGCTGGTGAATTGGGATGTCTTCCTTGAAATAACTAACCTACTGAGTCTGTGCCTTGGCCCTGCAGTGTTCTGACCAGGCTGACACGCAGACAGTGGAGGCACCATGGAGGTGGTCCCAGAGACCCCCCCTCCCCAGAGGGAATGGCTGGTTCTCTCGCCAGTCTCCTCCACATCCCTAGGGCTCAGGGGCAGGAGTCAGGAGGGGGAGTGTGGTACCCAGGTGAGTGTCCTCAGGATGGGGAAGGCCAAGAGTTGAGACCCTTAGGAGAAAATTGGCAGCAATAGGAGTCCCTGCGTCATTTTAAGCTCTCAGTGTTCAGGCCAGGTTCTTGCTCACAACCCTCCATCCTGGCGTCCTTGAGGAATTTCAGGCATCCTGGTCATTCTCCCGTTAAAGCCTCCAGGGAAGGGAACTGACTTTAAGACCAACACTTGGAAAATTAAAAGGAGGAAGTTTTCTATAAATCACAGCGAGAAGAAAGTCTATAAACAACACCCTCTTGACTTTGGTGCTGTGTGAAGTGGAATCCTTGCCTGGATCACTGGTTCCAACGAGACCCTGTTGCTGGCTACCCGCCCCCATCCCCCCATGCCCTCCCACTTGTGGGTTTTGATTGCCAATTTATTTTACTAAGTGACATACTGGGATTTTTTTTTGTTTTATGCAGTTGGTCAGGGAGGACATTCTTGTGTCTGTCTGTGTCAGGACTGTGTTCCTCTGGGCTGTGTAGGCAGTGACCAGTATCAGACAACTTCTTTAGAGGGATTGGCTGGGGATGAAGATGTGTGTATGTGTGTGCTTGAGTGATGAAGATGTGTGTGTGAGTGATGCCGAGAGGAAGACGTGTGTGTGTGTGTGTCTGTGTGTGCACGCGCGTGTGTGTGTATGTGATACCCAGAGCCCTGCATGGTTTTCACCTTGTTTGAAAATGTGATGAAACTGCATTGGAAGGGTTAAGTGATATGATTTGATTCTAACACCTAATTTGCTTAGTGTGGATATGAAATTTAGGGAAACAATTTTAACTTTATTCTTCAGTCTCCATTGAGAAGTTAAGGCATAAGAATAAAGTTATTTTTTTCAGTCTGATTGAAAAATCTCCTAAGAGTAAAATTGGAATCCAGTGTTGCTAATATATTTGTTGTCTTTGAAACTCACAACGACTGCAGCTCGTATTAGTAATTAGCAAAGTATTTCATAATCAAGGCTCCTAATATTGCTTCTGAGCTCCCCTGGAATTCAGAGGGAGGGTGGGGGTCCGTGTGAGGGAAGGTTAGTGAGAGCTGCCCATTGCTGAATGGAGGAAACCCCACCCCACCTCCGCCCCCAAAAAGGAAAAAGAAGAAAAGAGTTTGTTTTCATTAGTACCCGGTTAGGTTTGGGAGGAAACTGTTTGAATGTAGTTTTCTGCTCCCGGAGTTTTCACTCTGCTGTGGTGTGTGTGTGTGTGTGTTTTTACTCTGCTGTGGTGTGTGTGTGTGTGTGTGTGTGTGTGTGTTTTCACTCTGCTGTGGGGTGTGTGTGTGTGTGTATGTGTGTGTGTTTTCACTCTGCTGTGGGGTGTGTGTGTGTGTGTGTGCATGTGCGCACGCGTACACCTCCCTCTTGACAGCTGTTACCACAAGAAGACTGCCCAGAACCGGAGACTATTTCCCGCTCAGTCTTCCCCAGGTCCACACCGCGTTCCTGAGCAGGAGCTATTTCTGAAGTGGACAGATGATCTGAGTGTGTGAGCCCGTGGCTGACAGTGTGCGGACTGGGAATCAGGACAAATGGCCCAGGAATGCGGGCGAGAGCGCCCCGTGTCAGGACGCAGTGCTCAGCGCCACGTTGTGGGGCTCAGAGGCTGGCCAGGGCCGGAAGACCCTCCCCGTGCTGCGCCCCGCTGCTTTCTTGCAGTCGTGTGGGCTTTCCCAAGGTTGCGTGTGGACGTCACCGCAAGTGATTTACACGGGCTCGGGTCCTGTCGGTCTGAATAAGCTCTTTAGAGTGAAATTGATAGCTGCTTTATCACCACTTGTGCTTACAGAACTGTTTTGACTTTAGAGCAATTTACCTGGTAGAAAAGTTTTCTCTCTTATGAATGTTGTTTGTATCAAATTATAGTTGATGGGGTCCAGCCATTCTAATTGTAAGCCGTGGCAGCCTGAAATCTGAACAGGAAATTTTAGGTGTATATTCATGAAGTTCAAGAGACTAAATAAAGACGGATTTAATAAAGAAGTTCAAACCGTCCTCCTTATCCAAGACATCCCCCATGTGGTTTTAATTATAATATTGGTTATGACATATAGACTTTATATATTTAAAAGAGATTTAAGTTAAAACATATCAGGGTATGTTTGATTCAGAAAAGGAGTTTGTACTCTTTTTTCGGTAAGTATCAGATTGTGAATATCCTTTGTGGACCCATATGGTCTGTGTCACAGCTCCGTGGCCTCACAGTTGTGGCTTAAAGCATATTCAGGGCCATTGGGGGTCTTTTTCCATCCCTTCCTGCAGTCTTGTCTTAAGATTTGGGAAGACAGGCAGGCTCTCTTTCTTTCCCTTCATTTACTTTAAAATGAAGTGAAACTGTAAAACCTCAGTGGAGGGTCTCTTGGACCTATCCCAGGAGATTCATTTAGGTTTGTTACCTTGGAGCAGCCCAGGTGATCAAACCCTGCTTTGATGGGTTCCCCTGTACTTTTAGAAAGGCAGCGGTCAAGGCTGGATCCAGATGATTCTTCTCCTCCTTTATA
This sequence comes from Antilocapra americana, assembly GCA_007570785.1. Lineage (NCBI taxonomy): Eukaryota > Metazoa > Chordata > Mammalia > Artiodactyla > Antilocapridae > Antilocapra > Antilocapra americana. The sequence continues at coordinate 3,901,952 of ML661340.1, read as the reverse complement.
GCAGTGGGTGGTTCCTAGCTCCTGCAGACCCAGTGTCCCTGTTTATAACATACTGTGTGACGCTCCCTACCCCATCCTGAAATGTAAGTACCATATAATTTAAAAATCAAAGCAACACTCTAACTAATAGAAAGAAATGAGATAAACGTAACTTGCAAGCTTGTGTTCAAGTGTGCAGATGCTGGGATGTGACTGTATACTAGGGTACCCGAGTGTGGGTCTGCTGGGACAGAGTGTGTCTGTAAAACCCCCAGCAGCTCCCTTCACAGAGTCGTGCCATGGAAAAAAGAAAGTCAGCCTAACATACTCCTTATCGAGTGCAAGGAGGTGCTGATGAACTTGTGAACTGGCCGTCAGTCTTTATATCACGCTGTGGGAGCAGCCCCCAGAAGAGATGGTGATGTTTGCAGGCCCTTGCACCAGTGCAGGGTCTCCATGGGTGGGAGGTGTCCCCGGAGGTCACCTGCCCTGATGTGTTGTGCCGGTGACTCAGATACCACAAGCCACGTGGCTGCTGGTGGTGTGATTTCTGAAGGGAACAGCTCTTGGTACATCTCCAAGCCAAAGTAGAGATTTCCTCCTTCTACAGGATAGCTGTTCTTCCTAAAAAATGTAGTGTGGAAAAACTGGGCCCCCTGAGTTGTTTCGGTGTATGCATGAAATGGAATTAGGTTATAAGCCGAGGATATTTACCTTCTTGAATATCTGGCAAGACATTGGAGAGTCCAGCAAGATGCTCAGTGATGTGTGTGTGTGTGTGTGTGTGTGTGTGTGTGTGTGTGTGTTGCGGGGCTGGGGGGTGGGGTTTGCTGTCACAGGCAGTCTGTCCAGCATTTCTTGCTTTCATCCTCCAGATGCCAGTTTCGTCCCTCCATCCTTGTGACAACTGCAGATTTCTGCAGATTTCCAAATGTAGGATCGAACAAGGCACGGCAGTGAGGATCTGGGAAGTCTGTCAGTCACAGAGGAGGTCGCTGTCTGGGTTGGCACTTGGCTATGCTCCGAGAGGGCGGGTGGGCAGTCTTGCTCCTTTTTCTTTTGTATTGTTCTCTAGGTAGACTTTGTTGTCTTGATGTTCCAGCAGATTGCTGAGTCTGATCATTCATAAGATGTGTTGAAAACAATTTTTACCAGTAGCAATCCAAACACTGCAGTGTACTTTACCCAGTATCACTCACTTCCCTATCGAGTTTTTAAAATTTTGGGGGGCTGGAGAGAAAGTGGTGGAGTATAGCGTCCTGCTCGTCGTGGTTCCGTAGATGGCCCGCATTGGCACCTTTCATGGGGGCACTGCTTGAGGATTCAGCTTGCAAGATCATGCTTTTGAATTCCTTGCCAAAGCCTGCTCCGTGCATGTAGTGGCAGATGTTACAAAGGAGGGAAGAGTCTTCCTGAAGAAGGGTCTTCCGCGTTTCCTGTCGTATTTTAACAGTCCAAAGGCCTAGATATGTCATCAGCAGCATCTCCTTCACTTTGCGTGTGACCCATGAACAAGTCCAGGTTCCAGGGATGGCCCCTAGCTTTCGCTTTTCCCTCCTACAGGCCAGATCCTTGGAAGATCTGTGAATCTGAGTATGAAAGTGTAGGTTGGAAGGGGGGAGGTGTTAACTGCCGTGGTGTCTGAAACAAGGTTCTATTTTACGAAGCAGCTTTGGCTATCATCAGTTGGCTTTTATGGATTTCACAGTTGAGCAGTAATGAGTCATAATCACTACTTAATTTGCTCAGACCAGAGCATGGACGCGTTTTGTTCTCAGACTCCCCAAGCCTATCAGCGATGGGAAGATCTTTCCTTGGGGTTGAGCTGAAAGTCTACTGCTTGCACCTGTTCCTGGGCCTGCCTTGTTCTCCTGAGTGGATCTGTGTCTGGGACCCCCTCTGTCTGTCCTTTATGCAGCAGCGATAGAGACCCCATCGCCCAGCTCCATTATCTGCCCTTACGAGTTTAATATAGTAATACAGTTAGAACATCAAGTATGAGAGAACAGAATGCCATTACAACAGAGTGACTTCAGGCTTTTATTATGCAGCAATAGGGAAAGTAATATATTTGATTGTGCTTAGTCACTCAGTCGTGTCTAACTCTTTGCAACCCCATGAACTGTAGCCCTCTAGGCTCCTCTGTCCGTGGGGCTTCTGCAGGCAAGAACACTGGAGTGGGTTGCCATGCTCTTCTCCAGAGGATCTTTCCGATCCCAGGATCAAACCCACGTCTCCCGCATTGCAGGCTGATTCTTTACCATCTGAACCACAATATTTTATTGTGGACTCTTAATAGGGGGTCCTGGGGACTTGTATTCCCTTTGGAGGGTCTTATACAGGCATAAGCCCGTGATTGAATTTATTTTCCTCACTATTTATTCATATTATGATAGATCGTTTTGGGGCCCGGGGGAAGCAAATACTTGTTAAGAAATTTCCATGTGCAAGATCATTCAGGCAAAGAGTCTGCCTTCCTGTGTAAAGGTTTGAGAACATAAGGACTCAATTATAACAGCACTGGCAGCAGCATCCCCTGTGATAAGAGGTACAGAAGTTATCTTCTCTAATATTAGACAGTCCTGCCAGGATAGGTCGTGCTGTTCTCATCTTATTAGTGCTAGACCATAGAGATGAGAGGTGTAGAGTGGTTGTCAAGGTCACGTGGCTGGTAGGGGCGTGAGTTTGGGTTTTTGCCAGTGTCCTTCTTGACTACATACTTCTGCTACACTGGGCTTATCTCAGGTTCTTGAATGAAACAGACATACCCCAGCCTCTGTTCTTTCTGGTTGCAGTGAACATGCCCTCCTTACCCAACCCTTGGTTAAGTTCTAACCATCATTTAAGTTTCACCTTAGATGTTGGCAGCTCAGTTCAGTTCAGTTCAATCACTCAGTCGTGTCCGACTCTTTGGCAGCCCCATGGACTGCAGCATGCCAGGCCTCCCTGTCCATCACCACCTCCCGGAGCTTACTCAAACTCATGGCCATCGAGTCTGTGATGGCATCCAACCATCTCATCCTCTGTCGTCCCCTTCTCCTCCTGCCTTCAGTCTTTCCCAGCATCAGGGTCTTTTCAATGAGTCAGTTCTTTGCATCAGGTGGCCAAAGTATTGGAGTTTCAGCTTCAGCATCAGTCCTTCCAGTGAATATTCAGGGCTGATTTCATTTGGGATGGTTGTTGGCAGCTAGGTGTTTCCTAACCTCTACATCCTTCCCCTGCCCCCACCCACCATGACCCATTAACTTCCTACAATCTCTAGCATGCTACTTGATGGCATTTTTAGTTCTCATTGTTTTATGTTTGCCCGCTTTCCTGGACTCTTAGCTCAGTGAGGTGAGGGCAAGAATGGTCTAATGTCATTGCCTAGAATGGCACATGGTACCCAGTGAGTGTAAGAGATACTTATTAAATGAATGAGTGGATATTTATACCCCCATGTCCTATGCGACACATGGAGCAGAAAGAGATGTGCATCCTTCAAGTCATGGAGAACACACTTAAAGAAGTCGCACACTAAATCAATATGTAAGTATATCAGTAAATGAGTATTTATTTGGATATCAGAAGTGAGTATATATATATCAGTAAATGAGTATAGGTATGTGTTTTTGTTTACTTAATGTATGCTGTATACTGCAGAAATTCACAAAATTGAAACTTTCAAAAGGATGAAGACATTTTAGAAACGAGTTTCTAATCGATTTTTCTACATGTCATAGGATCAGCAGGCATAAGGACCTGTTGTACTTGCAGCAGAGGGGGAGCTGGGGCAGGCTCTGGGGAGAGGCAGTAAGTAAGTAACTAATTCAACTTCAGCTCCTGGTGGGATTGGAGTTAGGATGGGATGGGATCCTGGATCAATCGGAGCCGGAGCCCTATGTGGAGTGGGAGGTGCTAGGCTCTTACAGGGAGGGGTGAACAACTGAGCAGAAAGCTGAAGCCTCTGATTTATGAGGGAGGGGTTGGGAATAGCCTGGTCAGAAAGGCTGGGGCTTGGCTGTGATTGAAATCTGATGCCAGTTCACAGTTTAAGACTTCACCATCCTGAAATGATGGCTTGTTAAATTCTCTAGGAAGCAGATAACTGCCGCTCTCATCCTTTAGTAAATATTTTTCCTTCCCTCCCTTATCTCTGGGTGTAGTAGAAATAGCATGCAGTTTGTTCTGTCCCTTTAAAAGATCTTGGTTAGTTCTCTTTTCCCTCTCCACCAGATACACCTAAAAGGTTTACTCTTTGTCCTTATCATTGAAAATGTTGATGAGGTTACTTCCTGTACAAAGGATGTAATGATGGCACAGTGTCATGGACTAACTACTTTTAAGCCTGTAGAGAAATACTTGTAGTTTCAGAGGTAGAATGAATGGCAAAGGATAAAAAAGTACAGTCACTTTTGGCACTTGGATGAGCTGGGCAATGAATGAGGGACCTGGGCAGCTGTGACCTTAGAGGCTGGTGGCCAGACCCTTGGGCAGGTGAAACGCTGCTTCTTTGGCTCCTCTGTGGGTGGTGGTGTCTGCCTCGGCATGTTGAACCTTCTGTATCGTGAGGCTGCCTGATGCTGGCCAGAGACAGACAGCTCCTGTGAGCCCATTTGTAATCTCAGTAGCTGTTTGGGGGAAGATGTACCCACCCCACAGCTGGGTGGGGGAAATATACTGATATCTGTATTTATTGAAAAATCACATTTGGCATAGTGTAGGGAGTGAAATAAATAGTGGAAATTATTTCTCTTCCAACTGTAACATTAAATGTACAAATAAAAGGAAACATTGCAGTGATTGCAGATTGCAATGTGAAATGTATTTAGTCTGTTTCATGGAAACAGATCTCTTAAGGGGAATGTATGAATTGTCACGTCAGATCATTTAACAGCTGTGGGGCATTTAAAACCACTTTGTTTGTAAAAAGATCTGAAATGGCTATTTTTTTAAAAAAAATGTCTGCTCTTATCTACAAAGCTAGATTATTTTCAAGGAATGTCTATAATGGAGAATATTGATAAGAAAGTGTTTGTTTTAGGTTGAATGTATTATTTTTCTTTTAAAATGATAGTTTATAAAAAGTATATAAAAGAGATTTTACTTTACCCTAAATTATATTCCAATAATTTGGAAAATTTGATCCAAGTAAAGGATTAATGAAGACCTCTCTAAAGAATATAGAGGAAACTGATATTTTAATTAGTTAAGGAGAAAATGGTATTTCTGAAAAACAAAGCAAAGCCAGCCAGTATTATCCATTCTCACAAGGCGTATTCAGAGAATATAATGGAAACCTAGGAAGTGTATTTTGCTACTTGTAAAACATTTCTTTTCAGATAATTTTTTGATGCTTTAAATGTATAATTTGAGCATCTTATAATAGAGTTTAATTCATTCACGCAAACTAACAAATTCTAGAAATAGATCAGATCTTTTTAACAAATGCAGCTGGAAGACCTGGATTTGATTCTGGCTTCCTGGCTGTACTATCTCCAGTAAGTGGTGAAGTCTCACCTTTGACCCTCAAGCCCCTGGTTTCTGCAGGTCTGTATACTTACAGATCATATGTGTATTTATCTTATAGGCTGCACTTAGTCATTAGATGAGCTAATTAGGTTTAGTACATGCTTTGAAAACTGTAGGAACTATATAAAATATAATACTTTTTTGTGATTTAAAGGTGAGAAGTTGACCAGTGATCATTCTGCTATGTCCAAAGATGGTTTAATTTATGCAAACTGGAAATCTAGAAGGAGGAAAAAAAATTTTTTCTTCCAGAGCAAAAATGTGAAAGCCACAAATGAAATTTAAGCGTTTATGTATACTCATTCTAATCTGTAAACATACATTTGTGGAATGAGTTCACAGGAAAATTCTCAAGAGCTTTTGGGCAGGGGATATAAGCTTTTTGTGGTTTCACTGATGAAACTAAACAGTTTTGAGAAAACATAAAAATTATAACCGAAGGTGGAATTGACTGATCTGGCTTGTTAGGTAGATCACCTATTTAACAAATAATTTATGGTAAGAACCAAGCTAATTTTATTGAACTGTGATTTCTCAGAGTGAAAGTCCAAATATTATGAAATTGTGGTGACTTATGGTGCCTTTGATAAGGCTGTCTAAAGAAAGCTTTTTACTTGAGCAGGAAAGGTCCCTAGAAACTAAAACTTTAATGATGATTTAAGGTATTTTCTTTAAATGTTCAAAATCTTAAATGTTTGTGTTTTTTTATACAATGACAAAAAGTTTATGAGAAAAGTTTATCTTAATTATAAAACCTGTGTGTTTCTTCTTCAGACTTTAGTGGTAATAGACCACTTGCCAAAGCAAAGATGTGAATATGTAAGTAGCCATCCGTCTGTTCCAGAGAAGGCAATGGCACCCCACTCCAGTCCTCTTGCCTGGAAAATCCCATGAACAGAGGAGCCCGGTAGGCTGCAGTCCATGGGGTCGCTAAGAGTCAGACATGACTGAGCGACTTCACTTTCACTTTTCACTTTCATGCACTGGAGAAGGAAATGGCAACCCACTCCAGTGTTCTTGCCTGGAGAGTCCCAGGGACGGGGGAGCCTGGTGAGCTGTCATCTCCAGGGTCCCACAGAGTCAGACACGACTGAAGTGACTTTACAGCAGCAGCAGCGGCTTCCGTCTGTTCAGTGCCTCAAACAGAACTGTTGGGTCCAGGAATCCTTAACTTGATTATATGCACTTACTCCTCCTGAGAAGTATTTGACCAAGGTGGTAAATATTATTCCATCCTATTTTAGTTACTATTGTATATACCAAAACTGTGTGTGCTTTTAGGAGAGAAGAAATAATCATACCATATCTATTCAAAGTGACCGCTCTTTTGTTCTGTAATGTTTTTAATAATCAGCTACAGAATAATGATTTATGAAGAATGTCTTTGTAAAAAGTTCCCAACAACTTTTTTTTTTGGTCAACTTTATTGAGGTATAACTGACATCGCCTAAGAATCATCCATGCTGAGTATATGGTGCAGTGGGTTTTGAGTGTGTTCACTGAGTTGTGTATCCATCGTTATGGTCAGTTTCAGAACATCTTCAACACCAGGAAGAAACCCCACACCCCATGACCTTCTCATCCCGTCCAGCCCTTGGCATCTGCTGAGCTGATCTCTTTCTTTATAGATTTGCCTATAAGACAGCCTGTGTCATAAGTTGAGAAAAGTGTTGAGAGGGAAGTTTCTATGCCTCTGATGGCACTGGGCACTAACTCGGTGCAGTGAGCTGCTGAGAGCAGATGGGACCCCTGCCTGCTGCTTGTCGGCATATCACGGAGTCGTTTTTCCCTCTGACAGCATCCTTCGGTCCTAATGTTGTTGCTGATAGGGTGATTAGGAAGTGCTAGGTACAGCCGTATCATCGTGCTGCTGTAGGTAAGGTGGGAGGCGGGGTGTGGTGTAGGTGAGTTGGGAGGTGGGGCGTGGGAGCAGACGGCCCGCCCGTTGCCTGAAGCATCAGAGAATCAGAATTGGCGCAGACGGCATGGCACTCCGGAGATGGGTGTGCACACGTGGTGCGCCCACCTGCTGTTTGCAGCAGTTGTTGGGTGGGAATCAGCAGTTGTAGCCTTGACCCAGATGGATGTGAAGATGCCACACAGTTGAAGACATAAAACCCACTGCAAAGTCACTGACCTCATTGACCAGCTTGGTGCTTAAAGTGCCCAGTGGGTGCCCGAACTTAGCAACTTCATCTCCATTGGTAGACCCTTTGACCGATAGATAATTTGTTGTCAGTAATACTGGTCATTACTAGATAGTTACGTATTAGAAAGGGAAACTGGTTACATAGCTGAGCCCAGACCTACTTACCTTGCTTTAATTAAGAGATTGCTATAATGTGAAGTAGAATTCATGGCCTCACTATTTCTGTTCTTTCTTAGCAATTAATGTTATTACTTGTTGGGCAGAATTTTCTTAAAAACATCCCTCGGAGTTGTTATTTTATTTTAGCCACTGCTCCTGTCCTGCCTGTGTATCATCAATTGCACATGTAGGAAAGGCTATCTAAGATACATTTCCCTTTTTATCTTCCGTGGTTTTTAAAGTGATTGTAATGTTCAGATGAAGTCAGAGGTACTGGGTGATATTTACAGCGAGAAAATGGAGTTTGGGTCGGATTCCTTGAAATAACGGGCATGTCACAGATGTCAACGGGCGGAAAACTAGAAAAACGCTCAGCGATTTTGTGTTTGGGTGGGCTGCCGACAGGTGTTGGAGGTGAGCTGACTCCCTGCACGCTGGGAAGGGCTTTCTGAGAGTCAGAAGGTAATTAGCTGTGGGAAAGAAAAGCACTGAGTTCTCTGTGATGCCGCAGACGGGGACCCTCTCATTAATGCGCACATTGCTTTCAAGCCACGACAGCAGGGGCGTGGCCTTTCCCAGTCACGTGGTGCAGAAGTCGGTAACTCTGGTTCTGGCCCTGTCACCCACGTGGGTGCACGTGCTCTGTGTCCCGTGATTCCTGCGGCCAGTGGGGGCGGGTAGGACCTGTGACCCAGTCTCTGTCTCAGCTCAGCCTCTAATGAGGGTCTCCTGGGTGTGCCAGTGAGCCAGGACTGTGGTGAAGAGAGGATTTACTGTTTTACGGTTCTTTTACTGTAACTTTTTATGCTCTTTTTTTCAACATAAATAAATAATTCATAAAGCAGTCCTTTAAGTCTTAGAGCAGTTTTGTGAAGAGCCTGGGAGCACAGCTGCAGTGTTTTCTGCTTCGTCTTGAGCGGTGTGGTGTGGAGCTGAGCAGTCCCTGGTTTGCATCTTCTTGGTTTAACCTGTGAAGTTAATTAAACCATGCAAAACCTCTGCCATCTCACGGAAGACACGGAGACAGAGAGGCACTTGGTAGGATTAGGAGAGCGGCCAGCTGATGGGATCAATTCTGTAAATGGCACACCGAAGATGATGATAACGATGCTTGTGTTGTTCGCCCAGCCTTCACACAGGGTGGGGGGAGGTTACATGTGACCTTAAGTTGTTGACGGAGACCTGAGGTGCAGAATAGAATGCCAGTGAGTTTTGGATAGTCAGTAACAAATACTAACATTTGAAGTATTACGCTGTCAATAATTTCAGAATATATAAATGGCATTCTAACAAATTATGCTTATGCACTTGTTTTTGTTGGAAAGTCTGACAATTATTTTATAACTTTGTCTTCTGATTAGCAGTACCTCCTACCCCCATGCCCCCCAGTGCCCCCAGCCCTTTTCAGTGCTTGTGTGAGTGTTCTTCAAAATTAAGCTAGTATTCCTCCTCCTGTGCTTAGTTGAAATGTACAGGATAAGTATTATATGCAGTGACTTACTCTGAAGTGGGAGAAGGGAATGGCAACCCACTCCAGTATTCTTGCCGAGAAAATCCCGTGGACAGCGGAGCCTGGTGGGCTGCTGTCCATAAGGTTGCACAGAATTGGACACGACTGGAGCGACTGAGCATGCCTGCATGCGTTGGAGCAGGAAATGGCAGCCCACTCCAGTGTGGCCTGGAGAATCCCAGGGACAGAGGAACCTGGTGGGCTGCCGTCCGTGGGGTTGCAGAGAGTCGGACACGACTGGAGCGACTCACCAGCAGCAGCAGCCTGCAGTGGCAGGTTTCCTGGTCTCAGAGCTTGGATCCTTGGTCTCTGCTGGAGAGAAATTCACCAGCGCAGCAGTGCAGCAGAGGTGGCGCTCGTTTCCCTGCTCCAGTTCCTGGTACCCCCCCAAATCCGTGGAAATACGAAGGTGTTGTCAAGCAATGGATCAGCACGTAGCTGACTCACGTTCACTGGGTGCTTGAAAGGGAGTTGGTCTCCCTGTTCAGTCCCCGCTGACTCCATCAGGTGCCACCCATTTCACAGATGGGAACTCTGAGGCCCAAGGCTGCCCAGCTGCAGAAGTGAATTCTGGTCAGATTGAGCCACCTCTGAAAACCCTTTTCTTTCCACCATCGTCTGCCTCCACTTTTCCTGGGGGGGAATATGCAGGAACATACATGACTATGAAATTCCTAGTGTAATTATAAATTTCAGTTCAACAAACACCACCCAGTAGGTGGAGAACTGTTTGGGGTCTAAAAGGAGGGCCCCTCCCACGCTGAATCCCTGGGAAAGGCTTCATGAAGTTGAGACTACCCTTAACAGAAGGATTTTTTTGAGGGGGGAGGGGACAGTGATAGGAGCAGAAGAAATCTTTTCCTGATTTTGAAGTAATTTACGTGTGATTTATAAACTGTTCAACAAGACCCCAGCTTTCCATCTAGAACATTCCCTCTGTTTCCCTTTCTCCCTAACTGCTCCTTGCTAAGCGCTTTGCCTGGCCATTTTTCCTTTGAAAGTAAAGTTTTGCCATTTTTCAGGACTTTGTCTTTAGTCGCTGAGTGACACGTTTTCAGATAGTAATAAAAAAGTTAACAGGAATCATACAGGTTTCTGAAATAAGGCTTCAGAAGCTAAATGAAGCATGACGTTTATTTGCTTTTATGAATGCGATGCGGTTATATTGGTTTATTCTAACAGATAAATGATTTCTAAAAATGGGGTCAGCTTTTATCCACTAGCTGCAGTTCAGGAGGGAGACGCTTTCTCACCCTGAGCCTCACAGTGGGGATGGATGAAGCAGGAGGGGTTCTCGGTGGTAGAAGATCCGGAAGGCCTGGCGTATTTATGTGTGTGAAAATTACTGTAAAATGTTCGCCAAGCTGTTATCCTGAGGCTGTCCCCCCCGCCCCTCCTTATGTAACAGCACATTTTCATTCCCCTCACTTGTTCCCATGCTGTGAACAGTTGCATTCAAGCATTATCAGCATTAAAAACATATTTGGGAGGAAATCCTAGCCAAGCATCTGTTAAGCAGCCAGACATCTTCCAAACCCCTTTCAGCTGCAGGCAGTGGCTGTGTGTGCCTTTTTAGGGGAGGGGCGGGGGGAGATCTTCTGTGGACTTTGAGGTGAGGGGCAGGGGAAGGAGGGGCAGAGGACTTACCTGGGTTTCACTGAAGGTGAAAGTTCCACGTCGTAGAGAACAAGACCCCAGCTACCAATATCTGATAAAATCCTGCAGTTCTGTTAATTGGTCCGAATTTAAGAGGATGTTAAACTTGTATTTTTTCTCCGACTGCCCCCCCCCAACTCCGCCTCCTTTTTATAGTTGAGATGGGATGTCCTCATTACAGCTGTTTGCAAAATCCATTTTGGATATAATATGTAAAAGTTTGAAATTTATATTATCTTCTCATGAACTGTGAAACAGAAGTTTTTATTTTTATTTTTTATTGTTTTTGCCATACATTGTCATGATATCACCATGGGTTTACATATGCTTCCCCTCCGGAACCCCCCTCCCTCCTCCCTCCCCCCCGGGAAATCTCGCTGCACCAGCCCCGAGCATCAATCCTGGGCTGGCGATTGATTAGACATATGATAATTAACATGCTTCAATGCCCTTCTCCCATATCATCCCACCCTTACCCTCATCCACAAAGTCCACAGAAGTTTTTAAGAGTCGTTCTTCTGGGGTTCCTAGCATATGAGCGGTTAAAGAGTGGTGATAGTCTTTTAGGGAAAGAGCAGTGCATTTCAGCACATGGAAAGAAAACAAAATCGGCACTTTGTCTTTTTTTGTTGTCGGTTTATCATTGTTAAACTGAAGCCTTTTTTATTTGTCCTACTGAGCTTATTTTCAGTGAGGACTGCTACAACAGTTTGAGGGTTTTATTCAAAGAAGAAGGTTTTCCAAGACCTTTCTTTCATGTGAACTTACAAATATAGGCCTTGTTTTGGGCCTGTCCATACATATTCAAATTCATAGGTAATGTATGTCATAACAGGTAATTAAATGATACCAATTTAGGGAAGCCAGGTAGAAATTATGATGTAGGCGCATTTTGTGATCATTACTAATCGTTTAGTATGATCATAAAATCTGTGCACAAGTACTCAACTAACGTGTGCACTCAGTGACACTAGTACCCGGGCTGCTCTTTGTTGTGTTGCTTGGTAACAGTGGACCCGGGTTCAATCCCTGGGTTGAGAAGATCCCCTGGAGGAGGGCATGGCAGCCCACTCCAGTACTCTTGCCTGGAGAACCCCATGGACACAGGAGCCTGGTGGGCTGTGGTCCATGGAGTTGCAGAGTCGGACACGACTGAGCAAGTAACCCTTTCATTTTTTTGTCGGGGGAGAGCAGTCTGAGAACCGGCTGTTGGTCCTGACTTTAGACTGTGTATTTTAAAAACAGTTTTTAGAAGCCATTCTTTAATTGAAACTTGACTCCTATTATAGGCTTATTTTTTTGTGTTATTCTAATCTATATAATACTTTGGCCACCTGATGCAAAGAACTGGCTTGTTGGAAAAGACCCTGATGTTGGGAAAGATTGAAGGCAGGAGGAGAAGGGGACGACAGAGGATGAGATGATTGGATGGCATCACCGACTCGATGGACATGAGTTTGAGCAAGCTCCAGGAGTTGGTGACGGATAGAGAGGCCTGGCGTGCTGCAGTTCATGGGGTCGCAGAGTCGGAGATGACTGAGTGACTGAACTGAAGCTATTATATTCTGAGAAAGATCTTTGTTTGCTTTGCACAGCAGTAAAAATTATATATTATACATTGTGTGAGTGTGTGCTCAGTTACATCTGACTTTTTGCGACCCTACGGACTGTATCCCTCCAGGTTCCTCTGTCCATGGAATTCTCCAGGCAAGAATACTGGAGTGGGTTGCCATTTCCTTCTCCATATGCTGATTTTTATATTGTTGGACATAGGGAGCTTTTCATTTCTAAAACTGATTTTTTTTTTCTTTTTTAGCATTCTTTGTAAAGTTCTGTGTCTTCATTTTAAGTGACATGACTTGGAGAAGGCAAAGCAGTAACAGTCAAACATGTATTTGATCAGCTTAGGTTGGTTCTTCCCTTGGCCCAGACACTCTAATTTTATTTGCTTCCACTTTAACATATCAGGATGTGCTAGTCATATTAGCAGTGAAGCCTCTTGATGCCAAGTGTGGGGCAAATTATATTCCATGCGAGCTGGGAATATTTTTCATAGCAGTGCAATATATTGAGTGCTATTAATTTTTATTAAAATATTAAATAATTAAAACTAGACTATTTTATCCCCACAGCCTTCTTAACAAGAGTAACACCAACCAACCCCAGTCCTTACGGTGCTTAGCATGTGCCAGGCATTGTCTTGAACTCTTGACTTGTTTTAACCCTGATCCACATTACTGCACTGCAAGGGGGACGTACTGTTCTACCGATGTGGATACCGAAGATCAGAGAAGTTAAGTGACTTATCCAAAGCCACACAGTTTCTAAGTGACAAAGACAGGCTTGGACTCCAGATGATGTTCTTAACCACATTATTGTTATTTTTAATGTTTTGATGTTTTCGGCTGACTAATGGAAAGTTCTTTTCTCCATTACATTAGTATGTCCTTAACAAGAATGTATCTATATATATAATAAAACACTAGATCTCTCTTCTCTCTCAGCCTGTGTGTCTTTGATAGACCATGTGTTAACAAGGAACACATAGGACACCAATCCGATGTAAATCTGAAGTCTGATCAATCTTTACGATTATAAATATGATTAAAATTGATACGGTTTTTCCTTTGGGGAATCTTCAGAAGAAGAAAGTAAAGCGCTGTCTGCTGGGCAGAGAGGAGCTTCTGCTTCCCTGGCCACTCTTTCACACAGATGAATAGCAGGAGGAAGCCCTCATAGTATGGGACCTTCTTATCTACTCTGTGATTGCTGGGTCAGCAAACCCTTAGACTCCTGCCGTCATCTGCCTTGTGGGAGAGGAAACCAGACCTGGGACACACAGCCCACCCGCTGTCCACTCGGAAAGGGGAGCTCCTGGTGGGCCTTGCACCACCCTGCCCTTGAGTCCCAGCTCAGGGGGCTTGCAGGACAGACACACCGTGATGAGCAGGGCAAGCCCTTTCCCTCGGCCACATGGTCAAGTCCAAGACATGGGGTGGGGAGGAGCGTGGAGGGGGGGTTGCTGAATGAGAAAACCGGGCACTCTGACCCCTGCGCTGCGGCTCTCACGCTCAGGCCTCCACATTTCCTGCAGTGTTTGGGGTGTTGTCATCCCTGTTCCCGCCCCGGCTGCCGTTCTCCTTTCCGCTTTGTTCACATTTACCCTCAAGGTTCAGCCCACACCTTAGGGAAAAAAAATTATTGAAGTTTAATTTTGGGGCTTCCCTGGTGGGTCCGGAGGTCAGGACTCTGTGCTTTCACTGCCAGGGCCCCAAGTTCACCCCCTGGTCGGGAAACAAAGATGGCCACAATCATTTTCTAATTCACCCCCCGCCCCGGGTCCCCCAACCAAAACACTTTAACTTGGATTCGAGGCTATATTCCTCACTACTAATAAGCTTCCCTCCACCCCCATTAAGGTGCTCTTAGCCCCCAGGGTGCGTGGATGGTCTTCCTTGGTGTTTGTAGTGCTTGGTTGGTGTCCATGCACCTACTATAATGGCCGCTTTCAGTGAAGAGTCTCTTGAATTAGAAAATGATTGTACTTCAGCTAGTGATGATAATGACAAAACAGTGTTTTATAATGAATGCAGTATCTGGATTTTAAAAAACAAGTATTCAGCAGGAGGCTCTAAGCCAGATGCCTTTCCCCGCCCAGCATTTGTGTTTCTCTTACATTTATTAGGAAAACGTATATCATGAAAATAATTAGGGGCATTAAAAGACCATATTGACTTTTGTGTGCTGGGAGTTTTTTTTCCCCCTTAATGGTGTACGTTCTTCATTAGTTTTTGTCTTGTACGATTAGTTTTCAGTTTAGGCATGCCAGTAGCCTAGAGCCTCTGAATTCATCAAATAGAGGATATTTCTTTAAAAAAAAAAAATTGCAGAGGCCTTGTCTGAGCTTTCACTTGCTCTTCCACAAACTAACTAGTATTCCATCACCACTGTATCCAGCAGGACCAGGGTGGCAGAGGATGGCTCGTAGGAAAGAGTGGCTCAGATCCTGAATGGGGCGTGCTGGGCTGCACGGCTCAGTCCCTGCCTGTCAGAGGGGAGCTGATTTAGCATTTTATGCTTCACGTCCATTAGTTAAACTAACAAATCATGGAAGAATTTTGAGGCCTCTGGATAGAGCACTTTTTAATATAGGGCCTAATGTTTCTTTCACGTAAATAGATCCGCATACCGTAAAATATATAGCCAGTTTTTTCACAACGATGATAATTTTTGCTTTTGAAAAGTTGCCCATTTGGAGGATGCATCCTGAAGTTTTGATGGCTTTTTTAATGTACAGCATTTGGGGTAGAAGTGTACAAGATTTCTGGCCAGCGGTTCAGATGTGTCCACTGTAAGTGGGGCAGGGCTGTAGGAAAGGCCGAGTGTCATCTCTGAGGTTGGAGAGAACGTGGAAATTGGTGCCTTCTTTCAAGGCTCTCCGAGACGTTGTGTTTTTCACAGTAGCATACAGGGTACTTAGAACCGACTTACAGCCAACTTTCCTGAACTGGTTATGCATATTCTAGACCATGTTTTTCTCTGGAATTGATGCTAGTGGCCGGGCTTTCAGGCCAGCTCCTAGAAATCAGCCTACCCTGTAACATCCATCAGGACTGGGTCCGGCTCTCCTAAGTGCTTACAGTCATCAGAGCTGGAAGCAAAGGAAGAATGAGGTCTGGGTGTGCACAGCAGTCAGCTGGAAGTTGAGTTGTTTTGTTTTGTTTTTTTTTTTTCAATTTGTTTATAAAGTATAATTTTACCAAATTACTGTTAAGTCATAATCAGTTTTAAGGGAAGGTTTCCTTACATCTGGAAAACGCAGATGCAAACCAGTAATTTTTCAGATCGAAACCATAAAAATTATAAGCATATTTGTCAGCTCATTCAGTCCTTTCATTAACCTTTGTGAAGTCCGTAGGTTTCCCATTAGAATCCTTCATTTTCTTAGTGAGTTCAGAAACTGATATTTATCCAAAAGTCCTTTCTATAAATCTTCTTGAAGAGGAAGAGTTTTTGTGAGAAACTTGGTTAGTGCTGTGACAATACTTTAAGATAACTAGAATTATGACTGAGGACATTTTATCCGGACATATCAGAATTTTAGAAACTCCATGTAATTTCTATATTAGTAACATTTACCATACAGTATAACCTGAGATGTATTACTCACTTGACTATATGAAGTCGAGTATTTTAACATAGAGTGCTACATTTACAAAACTCCCTGTAGCAAACACTAAACTATTACTAGATATAAAATTTGTGGAAAAGCACATCTTTTGGGTCAGTGATGAGAGCATTTGTCCAACGTATCTCTGATACTATTCCTGTGTAACTTTCACCATTCTTAACTTCTGACATCCACACCCTGTCCTGTGGTAGACCTGCTTGTCCGTGGTGTTTAAATGTGGTTTTTGTGAGAGCTCGTTTGCACCTGTTGAAAACACTGGCATAATTTGTACATTGGTAAACCCCAGCAATCTGAGCCTTCTTTCACTGACGCGTCCTATTTCAGCTAGAACATTCTTTCCGCATGTGCGTGATGGAATCTGTACAGTTTTCAAATGGTCCAGTCTTTCTCTGTGACAACAAGGTCTCTGATTCGGTGGGGGACACCCCTGCCTCCACTTTTGAATGAAGAAAAGAAGGGCTTAGATTATTTTTGAGGCAGCTGCTAACAGAAACCACGTTTTCTTAAGAGCCGCGCGTGTCATTGTGTAACGATGATGTGTGTTGACCCAAGCCGGGAGCAGTCCTGCTGGAATGAATGGGCGATGCCTCGGCCTGGAGGAGCTGCCCCGTGTGCCCTGATGGCCTCAGCAGCAGGCTGCTTCTGCGCCCAGAGCCGATTGTGAGGCTGTCTCTGCCTTTGCACACCGAGGCCGTTGAGAATGAGTGGGCAGAGGGTGTGGGAGCAGGGTTGGGCTCGGGGGTCCCGAGCGCTCCAGGATCCAGCATGACTACCAGCCTGTGGTTCTGCGAGTCACGGGTTCCACCTCCTAAAGCCCAGTGTGCCAGATGACCCCCATTCTTGTTAAATGATGCAGGCTGTGGCCTTAAGTGAATATGCGCTGTGCTGCGCAGTCGCTCAGTCATGTCCCGCTCTTTGCAACCTCATGAACTGTAGCCCGCCAGGCTCCTCTGTCCCTGGGATTCTCCAGGCAAGAATTCTGGAGTGGGTTGCTACGCCTTCCTTCAGGGATCTTTCCAACCCAGGGATCGAACCCAGGTCTCCCACACTGCAGGCGGATTCTTTAGCGTCTGAACCACCAGGGAAGCCCTTCAGTGAATGTATTTGGTGTCTATTCCAGACAGAAGATTGAAGCTCCAGAAGGGTGGAATGTGAACACTGCTTGATCCCTCTGGAATGTAACTCTTAGTTAATAATATAATGGAAAAGCACTCATTATCCTTGATGGGCTTAAATACCTTGTAAATTTTACTTTCCCTCCCACCTTCAAAAGTCTCTCTTATCTGATAAGCAGTTATAAACACTGTTTCATTGTATCCCTTGCAACAGTTTAAATCGGAGGGTGAAAGCTCAAAATAAACAGAATGCCTTTTTATAATAGAAAGTAAAATGTTAACCTCAGGATCAGCAATATTAAAGTTATGTCACATCTCTCTGAAATTGTAAACTTGATTTACTAGATGTTAAAATAGGTGGAAATTCTCAGATTTATTATCATTCAGGGCTGGGAAGTACACGGGCTTGATTTCTTTGTCAGTATTTTAAAGTAACAAGTCTGTCCATAGAATCTCACCGCCACCTTAACTGAGCTGTGGGGACCTGGGGAGGGACTAACAGGGATGGGCTGGCTTTGCCTCACTTGCCTCCACCTCTGGCTGGCTTCTCAGGTGGGCCCAAAGCCATCATTTCTCTTCTGGCTGTTAGGATGGAGATACTCTGGGTGTTAAGGGCCTGGACCAGTCTAACCCAAAATCTCGCTCTTTCATCCACCTCCAAAGCCTCGTGTTCCCCAGTTCAGCCCCCTCCCTCCCCGATTTCTGCAGAGCAGCCAAAGGGAAAGGTTGTTGTTGACTAAGTCGTGTCTGACTCTCTGACTCCATGGACTGTAGTCCACCAGGCTCCTCTGTCCTTGAGATTTCCCAGGCGAGAATACTGGAGTGGGTTCCTTCTGCAGGGGATCTTCCTGACCCAGTGATCGAATGGATTCTTAAAGGGAAGGAGCTGTTGGTTTATCCTTCAGCTCTCCTCTCTTTAGTCCTCCACTCCACTCACCCATCCCCTCCACTCCCCTTCATGTGGTGGCTGGGGACAGGGGGGTGGCATCTCTTGCACCCCCTCCTCCCAGCCTCCCAGAATGATCCTAAGTGCTGGTGAGGCACACTCCAGTGACCTTTTCCAGCTTCCCTCCAGAGTTTCCCCTGAAGATGCAGCCCCCTCCATCGTCCCTGCTGAGCCTCCCGCTCTATCCTGAGCTGGCCTCCTGGCCTCTCCTTGGTCCCTCTGCCCACACCAGCAGGAGGTGTGCCCACCCAAAGTGGAAGAAGTGAGTTGCAGAGTCTGCAACCCTCTCTCCTTCCCCCAACTCAGCCTGCTGAGCAGGGGAGCTGTGCCCGACCCGGCGCGGGAGTGCGTGGGCACGTCTCCTCCTGCCCTGGCTTCGGGCCTGAGCCAGGTCCGCACAGTGGGAGTGTCCTGGTCCTGTCACCGCTGGGGATTAGCACTTTGCTCCTGTAATTCCTTGTTTTATGTATGGGCACAAACCTCAGAATTCTAGGGGAGGTCAGTCTGAATTACGGAAAAATGCGATAGTGTACAGTTTATTTACGACCGTCATGATACACGACTTTACATGAACAGTCTTGTTAACTCATGTATCCTGTTAGGGTGAAAAAAGTCTTTTAAGGAAATCGTTCTTATAGTTTAACTCAAATAGAAGTCCCATTGAAGAAATTCATAATCGTTCGAACCTTGATTTGGAAAATGCACTGAATTTTGTGGTCGGTTTCTCATAGGACTCACATATGCAGTGTAGATTTGTAGTGTAAGAATTTTCATTGTAGAAATTAAAATGTGTCTTGATTTTGTTTCAAGATTTGACAGTCCATGCTGAGAGAGCAGAGTTCACGGGTTAGACTCTGTCGACTTAGACAAAGATAGACGGCTTGCCGCCTTTTTGCCTTGCTTGGTTTTTAACTTCTGAGTGGGAAATTTAAGTGCATCTTACCCTTTGTGGTGTGTTAGAAAATCACAGGGTTAGCTAGTAATACACCAAGTTAAGATGATAAAGGAGTTTTTGAAGGAGTCATGCATGTGATATACCTCTTTTTAATTAGAGAGAAAGAGAATGGTCTTCCTTAGGCTTTACGTAACTGAAATCTTGTATCATGCCCTTTTGTAGTATTCTTGCTGGGAAATCCCATGGACAGAGGAGCCTGGCAGGCTACAGTCTGCAGGGCTGCGAAAGAGCCGGCAGCTGCCGCTGAAGAGTGTTGATTTTGTGTTGGTAGCACCGACTGCCACTTCAAAGTGACTCTGAGTCGACTGGGAGAGTGAAAAGCATTGATTTGAACCGTTCGTTACTTTGATGGTCAATTGTATCTAAGTGGGTGGACTGAATACACTGGGAGCTCCCTGGACCCCCTGATGCGCTGTGGGGAGGGGCGGACGGAGGAGCCCTAGGTCCTGCCTGAACCTCTGCCCCCTGGGGGTGCTCTCTCCCACTGTGCTGAGCCCCCCCCAGATGGGGCACTACCCTCAACACCGGGGAGCAGAGACACAGCGCTCTCAGGCCAGGAAATAGACAGGGTGGCCTGGACCTGCCGGCCTCGAGGTGGTTGACCTGTGTGTTGTGTCTCAGAGGCAGACACGTGGCTTCCCCATTGATGAAAGCTGAGAAAATGTGTACGGGAGCCTTGCTGGTAAAGCAGGTTAGAAGTGGAGATTTATTGATGTTGGAGTCCTAGAGCCTTCCCAAACACTGGGTGAGATGCTGTTACTCTGAAGCTCACAACACGATCCGACGCTGGCTAGGCCTTTCTGTTTCCCGCACCCATCGCTCCGGGCTAAGGCCAGTTTACAAAGGGGGTGGTGAGGCGGGCACCCCCTCATTACTTGGGCCTCCAAAACAGCTGAACTTTCTGAGCTTTAGAGGAGGGAGTTACTGAGGGGCATGTGTCCCTTGGATCAGGCTTCCTTTGTTCCTTCGTGTAAGTTTAATTTGCACGTGTTGAGGTCAAGCCGCCAGACAGACCCCCCAGCACAGATACTTTGTCACTGGGGCCAGAGGGTGAGGTTAGTGCGATCTTAAAGGGCAAGCATGTTTGCTCACAGGACACTTTTTGTGAGCAGGGTTCTTGGTAATAACGTCATTCTGGGCCTGCCCATTTAATAGTGTTGTTTTAAACTGAGCAGAGCCATTCTGGACTGGGTGACAACCCGCCCGGGGGCCCTTTTGGAGGACCCAGAGCAGGTCCATCTGACAGTGGGGAGGACTTGAAGACCAGGTAAAAATCTGCAAACACCCCACGTTGCCGGGGATGGAGAGCCAAAGGTGATTGGAAATAAGAACACAAATTCTGCCAATTTCTTACCTAGTTCATTGAAAAAAATTTTTTTGTTTTGGTTTTGTTTTTCCTTTTTCATTTTTTGGAACTACCCTGTTAAAAAGCAGCATGCTGGAGAAAGCACAGGGAAAGGATGAATATCAATTTGTTGGTGAACCTCAGCTGCTCGATCTTATCATCATGGGGGCATGTTTTATTTTTTACTCAGAAGGAGAAAGGAGGGAGGTTCGGCCCCCAGAGCTGCAGCCTCCGCCAACCCAGCTCTGCGGGCTGCTCCCGCAGCTCTCCTCTGCACAAAGGGGATGATGTAATCTTTTTCACCACCGGCCACGTGGCCAGCGTGCATGCCGTCACTGTCTTCACGCGGGTACCTCTGCGCTGCCCGGACCCGCTGCCCTTGGAAGCAAATGGCATTCCACTTGCCAAGGCTGGTCTTCACCTGCCTACACACGCGTGTGCCCTTGCGCTCCTGGGTAGTGTGGGTGACGTTTTTTCTTGCAGAAAAATGACCCAGGCAGGCATGTTGTAGAGAGCCACGCGGGCAGTGTGTGCGCACATTTAAACTTGGGGGAGGGGTTTCTGTTGCCACGAGCAACCACTAGCTTATTTATTAGGGGGGGTGCAGTGCTCAAAGCTCAGGCTCTATCCCCCCGCCCCCCTGCCCCTGCCCCGTCTTCCACTGCTTTCCCTCAGCACACCGGAGATGGGGAGAACAGGAAGGCAGGCGGTACCCGGCAGCTGCCCCTGCAGAGAGGAGCATCCTTTCCGGCTGAGCTTGTCCTCCATGGTCCTTCCTCCGCGGCCGTCACTCTGTCCTGTTGATGGAGGGCCGTGACCGCGGCCATGGACTGCGCCCTCGTTTGTTCAGCCCTGGGTTAAGCACTTTTCCTGCACTGGCTCGTTAGGTTCTGCCAAGAGCTTCTGAAACACACATTTACTGGGGAAGCTGCAGCTGAGGGCGGGGCGAGGCGGGCTCGTGGGGGGCACCTCGCATTTCAGCTCTGCTTGTTTTTTCTCCTGAAAGGAAAGATGAGATTTGGAGCCTTCCTTCTCCCTGTGCCTCCCCAGGGGTCCTCTTCCCCCCATTGTTATGAGCCCCTGGTGACCTGAGCCCCTGGCCCCTGGGGCTTAGTGACACCAAGACAGCTTTGTTCCTTCGGGCTTGGCGTGCTGGGTGAGGTGATTTTGGCGGGTGGGTGCAGGTACCAGAAATATTGGAAGAGACTCTCATGCTGGGCCAGATTGCAGGCGGGAGGAGAAGGGGCAGCAGAGGATGAGATGGCTGGATGGCATCACTGACTCAGTGCACATGAATCTGAGCAAGCTCTGGGAGACGGTGGAGGACAGGGGAGCCTGGCGTGCTGCAGTCCACGGGGTCGCAAGGAGTCGGATCCAGCTTAGCAACAACAACCTGAACTACTGAAGGGGTTCCAAGATCTCCTTGATTTGGGGGAGCCCCCGCCTCTGGGAGCCTTACTGTGAAAGCTGCGTCAGCACTCGTGATCAGCATTTCTGGGCTGCTTGCAAAGTAGCAGGGCACCTCAATCCCAGATTCTGCAGGTGCTGGGTCTGGAGAATCTGCAGCCCAAGTAGATGGAGCTGGAGAGGAGTGCCTGCCAGCCAAGCCCGCCTGGCACGAATGCCCTTTGTACCAATCGTGGCCACAGGCTGCAATGGCCTGGCTTGCTTTCCTCCCCCAGTGGTGCAGGCTCAGTTCTGGGGAGCCATGAGCAGGGGTGTCCTGCCTCTTTATTTACTGAGCTGATCTTTGCAGAGCACCACTGCAGGCAGTTTTGCTGCTTTCCACGCTCCACCTCACCAAATCCCTGCAGTGTCCCTCGGAGGTGGGGGCTGTCCCTGCAGCGGAGGGGGGGGGGGGGGGGGGGGGTTAGCTGGAGTCCATCTGCAGAGGGAAGCAGAGGGGTGGGGATGGCCTAATCAGTGGACAAAGCAGGTGCTGATAGAAGCCCTGGAATCAGGGAGAGATTATTCCAGAAAAGACGGTTTTTATTTCTTCTCTAAAATCAGAAGGGAGGGCGGTTAGCAGTGAAGGCGTTCAGACATGAAAGGGAAGCAGAGAGAACTTGTATCTTAAAACCGTGCTCTTGGTGAAACACAGGATAATTCCCAGGTGAAAGGGTGAACCAAGGTTGAGGATTTGAGGAGACCAGGGATAGGGAGACACCAGCCACAGCGGCTCAGGTGCCCTGGTGGCTGGCAGCCCCCTTGCCCCTGTCTGTTCACCTGGTAGATGGTTTCACGTATGGGGGGGGGGTCATCAGCATGTAAGGTGATGGTAAATAAAGCCTAAGAACCACACAATTCTGAAGGAGCCTGTCTTTAAAAGACATTCTCCCCAAGCTGTCGTGTCTTCAGCCTGAATCAGATTCTGTAGAATAAGACATTGAAACACAAATACCAGTTTGGCTTTGTTTGCAGTTATTTACAAGAGGAAAAGGTCACCTTCTCACTGTATACTCAGTAGTGGTAGCTCTGTGTCTTGTTCTGAATTTCATCTCATTAAAAAAGGAAGCGTCTTTTGTGCAAGGCTCAGTGGGCCGGGGCTCTCCCAGGTCATCTGTTGATCTATCTGGTTGCTCTTCATTCCTGATGGTTCTGCCTCCTGCCCTTCCTCACCCTCCAGCCCTCCAGCCTGACTTTGTCCCTCAGGCCCGCCTTCCCCACCTTGATATAAACATATGTGCCGCTCTGCCTCCGCTGGGAGTCTGGCCCACACAGCATGCCCGAGCTGACCATTAGGTTCTGCCGTTGCTGACCGTGCTTAGGTGAGCTGACTGTGCTTAGTCAGGTGGCCTCATCTGTGTCACTGAGGGACCCACGTCTGTTGTCAGCCTGGAGGCCCCTTCCAAGGGGCAATCATGCTCTCTGTCGCCACCTCCTGTAGCAGGCGCCAAAGATGACCCAAGAGCCCAGGCAGTGAACAGGCCATCTCTCGAATGTTCCTTTCAGACTGATCTTTCCAGGCCTGGACTATTCCCCTTAGACCCAGCCGCCTGCGTGTGAACCTCGCGTGGGTTTTTCTTTGGTCTGTGGCTCCTGCAGTCCTGCCAGGGGAGCAGGGGGATGAGGTGCTGCTCCGGGCAGGTCTGCAGCCATTCTTGCTTCTGCCAAGCTTGTGGGGAGGGTGGAGGTGCCGTGGAGGGTGGCCACACCCTAGGCAGACTCCTGGCAGGACTGGCCTGCACACTCGGGGCTCCTGGACTTGGCCATGCACACCTTCGCTGTTTACCCTCAATTGGGAAGCCTGGCCTGAAGTTCCAAGTTGCCTGTTGATGTGTTTGCTCAAGGAAGCACCCTCCGCATCAGCAAGCTGTTTGGTCAGTGGTGCAGGTTATCCTGGTCAGCCGTAGTTAAGAGGGACTTGGCTGAAGGGAAGGAAGTGTTGATTCCAGGGGGGATGGCAGCTCTGTCCTGTGTTCCCCTTAGGGCGGGTGTGCATTGAGCATCCCTGAGTGTGGAAGAAAAGAGCAAAAGCTTTGGAAAGATATTTATTGGTAGCTTACTATTTTCAAATATCTATTTGGGGGTATATAAGAGACTGCTTATATATGGTAATGACAAGTTTAGTGTGTTGAAAACCAGAGACACACAAAGGTCCGTGTAGTCAACACTGTGGTCTTCCCCGTGGTCATGTTCAGTTGTGAGAGCTGGACCATAAAGAAAACAGAGCGCCAAAGAATTGATGCGTTCGAACTGTGGTGCTGGAGAAGACTCCTGAAAGTCCTTTGGATGGCAAGGAGATCAAACCAGCCAATCTTAAGGGAGATCAACCCTGAATATTCACTGGAAGGAATATTCACTGAGGCTGAAGCTCCTGCATTTTGGTCATCTGATGCGAACAGACGACTCTTTGGAAAAGTCCCTGAGGCTGGGAATGGTTGCAGGCAGAAGGAGAAGAGGGCATCAGAGGATAGGACGGTTGGATGGCATCACCAATTCGGAAAAACTCTGGGAGATGGTAAAGGACAGGGAGGTGTGGCGTGCTGCAGTTCATGGGGTCGTGAAGAGTTGGACACGACTGGGCAACTGAACAACAGAGACTACTGGTACAATAACAGATTTATAACATAACTGGGGAAAGATAGTGAGGTTCTTTGGTGATGGAATTCTTGAGCAAAAGCCTTTGAAGAACATTGCTTTAGGGCACCAGGTCTCATAGTACACTTCCAGGATCCCATGGGCTGTCAGGACCTTGTCAGGGGATCTGTGAGTTAAAGCTGTTTGCAGAGTAGGGTCTGAGCTGTTCCTCACTCATTCTTTCCAAAGCGTGTAGTGAGGTCTCCTAGGGTCTGCCTGGCAAGTAACATCACAACAGATTAAAGACAGTCAGTTGTGAGAATCTAGATAGTCTACTAAGCCAGACATTAAAGCCAGTCTCTAAAGTGTAAAACAATGCCAGCCTTGTTTTTTCTGTATATTTTGGAAATACAGATTTTCAGCTGGAAAGTCTTCCTGATTTAATATGTAATAGATGTATTATCTTAAAAAAATCTTTAAAAATATTCCCAGTTTTAGGTTTTAATATGAGTATCCATATTAGATACCTCGATATTATGTGGCTGGACTTGATGGCAAGCAGAAACTACATAAACTACTACTTTTTGGGTCCTCGGTGTATTTTCTGAGCTGGAGGATAATTGCTTTACAGTGTTGTGTTGGTTTCCGCCAGATGTGGACACAAATCAGCCATCAGCGTGTGTGTGCGTGTAGTGGTGTTATAGAGTCAGTCCGCTCTTTGCGACCCCACAGACTGCAGCCCGCCAGGCTCCTCTGTCTGAGGGATTCTCCAGGCAAGAAGACTGGCGTGGGTTGGCATTTCCTTCTCCAATGGATTGAACCCGGGTCTCCTGCTTTGCAGGCAGATTTCTTTACCATCTGAGCTACAGGAAAGCTCACACATGTGCGTGTGCGCACGCGCGCGCATGTGTGTGTATGTGTGTGTGTAAGCTCACGCATGTGTGCGAGTGTGTGTGTGAGCTCACGCATGTGCATGAGTGTGTGTGTGTGTAAGCTCACGCATGTGCGCGAGTGTGTGTGTAAGCTCACGCATGTGCGCGAGTGTGTGTGTGTGAGCTCACACATGTGCATGAGTGTGTGTGTGTGTAAGCTCACGCATGTGCGTGAGTGTGTGTGTGTGTGTGTGTGTGTGTCTGTGTGTGTACCTTGTCTTTTGAGTCTCCCTTCCACCCCCTCTGTGGTTTTTAATGATGTAAAGGGGTCTTGCCACCAAACCTTGGAGGACTGCTTGCTGTGACCAAGGTCTGGTGGGCGGTCTGGGCCTTGCAGTCCAGCAAAATGCCCAGGACAGGAGCAGGAAGCAAGAGGTGGAGAACCTGGCAGTGGCAGGCGAGGAGCAGGGCGGGGGGCGCCCCTTGGTGCCTCTGCTTAGTGCATCCTCCCTGGGGGAGGCGGGGGGCTGTGTTTCTGGCCTCCCCCCCGCACCGCCCCCCATTTCTCTTCCAGCCCACACCAGTGGCGCAATTGGATTCTCATGCATTAAATAGGCTTTCGTGGCAACCCACGAGACCCTAAGACCACCCTATAGCCCTGTTTCTGTGAGAAAGCCCACCCCTGAAATCCAGCACCGGCGGGCTTGCCGACTGAGCAGTTCGGCCGTCGGAGACTGGGTCCATGCGCAGGTCCCACCGCAGTTCCTTTTTGGCAAATCCTCTTAAGGAATCTTAAATAGGAGGAACTCTGAGGGGAATTCAGTTGAGATAGAAATAGAAAAGGAAACATCTGGAATATCCTGTTCTTGCGGACTCAAACTTTCAGGACAAAATGTGTAAACCCTCATCTACTGTTCTGTTAGCCCAGTGAGATTGGAATCTAAAAATAATTTCAGACTAATTTCTTGTCCAGTAGCATGCCTGTTTTTGTTTCCTGGTTCAACTCATTTTGGTGAAAAGTACCAAATGGTTGCCTCTTGAACGAAACACGGAGGCTCATCTGACAGGACCAGCTTCAGCGAAGGTGTACCATCCAGCCATTAGGGAACACGTTGGCATCACCTCGTAACCTCTGGCCCCAGCAGTTCTTCCCCTAGCCCGTCCCTCAGCCCAGAGATGCTCTGGAAGTTTGTTCTGGGAGACACGTGGACATGGCTATTCAGGCAGCATCATTTATAAGAGCAAAATGAGAAGACAGGGCAAGTGTCCATGACCCCGCGTCACAGAGTGGCGCGTTAACCAGAGCTCAGCATGCACATGGATGCAGAAGAACCATCCAGACTGGATCAAGTTGCAGAGAATGCATGTAGTAGGACTGCATTCACATGACGCCCAGAGACAGGCAAACGGAGTGATACATCACGTAGCAGTAGATTCATAAATGGCAAAACTCTAAAGAAAAGCTAGGGAATGGTTATCCTGAGAGCCGGCGTGGTGGTATGTCTGGAGACAAGAGGTGGGCACCAGCAGACCAGGGCGTGGGGAATGCCTCTAAGGAACTGGCAGTTTCTGGTTCCTAAACGGGATGCTAATTTCAAGCATATACCAGTAACACACATCTTCATACAGGCCAACTGGGTGGACATCCTCTTCTGAGTCTGGGGCCTATTTTTGCCTGGGCTTTCATTTTAGTAGTTGAAAGAATTAGAAAAATTGATTAAAAACCCTTTCTGTTTTACTATACAGTGAATAATTGAATATTTAAAACCATCAGGGCTCTTAGAAGTTATTTCCTATAATAGCACCCACCCCTCCTCCTGTTTTGAGGTTTCAAGGTGGAGAGTTAACCATCTGGGCTTGCTTTTGCAAGGAACAAAGAAGGCAAACTTAGTGTGGCTTTTTCATCACTTGAAAAACTTATTTTTGAATGAGTTTGCCTTTACCAAGTGGGCAGGAGGAGAAGGGGACGACAGAGGATGAGATGGTTGAATGGCATCACTGACTTGATGGACATGAGTTTGAGCAAGCTCTGGGAGATGGTGATGGACAGGGAAGCCTGCTGTGCTGCAGTCTATGTGGTCGCAGAGTCGATCACGACTGAGCGAGACGGCCTAGGACAGTGTACACACGAAGACCAGCAGTTTTGGTGCTGTTAATTGCAGGGACTTAACCACATCTCTCTAGAGGGCATGGCACCCCACTCCAGTACTCTTGCCTGGAAAATCCCTTGGATGGAGGAGCCTGGTAGGCTGCAGACCATGGGGTTGCTCAGACAGGACAGGCAGAGTGGGGCCTTGAGACAGCTCAGGTGTAAGCCGGGTGCCCCTGGGTGGAGGAAGTGTGACCCCTTAGTCAGGATAGCTGCAGATTCTTAGGCAGAAGAGAGGGCTTCCCAGGTGGCTCAGACAGTAAAGTGTCTGCCTGCAATGCAGGAGACCTAGGTTCAATCCCTGGGTCGGGAATATCCCCTGGAAAAGGAAATGGCAACCCACTCCAGTACTCTTGCCTGGAAAATTCCATAGGCAGAGGAGCCTGGTAGGCTACAGTCCATGGGATCGCAAAGAGTCAGACACGACTGAGCAACTTCACTCACTCACTCACTCAGGCAGAAGACTACTCTGACTTTTGAATTGCCTTATATATTCCTTACGTTATTTATAGTCCATCTATCTCATGCGTGTGTGTTCAGGAGACGGGAATTGCCAAGGTGAATAGCTGATTTTTAAAAAATAAGTTTTTTTTTTTGTGGATTTCGACAATACCTACCCTTGATGCATCCCCTTATAGAATGCAGTGATCGAAGGTAAATGGGCCAAGTTTACCCAAATCCATTATTTAAAAGCACTTAGCAAACCTGTTCATCTGAGGATAAGCTGCTTCCTCGAATGTCGGTGGTCGAGGTGCTTGGCGGTCTAGGTGCCCTTTGCCCGCTGGATAGTATCCTTCGGATTCTCATCCATCCCATTTCACGGATGCAGGTGCCTCCCTGGTCTCCCCGCTGCGGGGGGATGGAGACCCAGCAGCCAGGGTCCAGCCCCGACTCGTCCTCTGGACACTGAAGTCCCTCCACAGAAAGTTTCCTTTCCAGCCCTGGAGCATCCGTGTCATGTGCTGTCCATCAGTGCTTAGCACTGTGGACAGCGTGGTGGCCTGCAGCTTTTACACCCCCTTCTGAACTCCCCGCTCACCTGTCGGGTCTGCGCCATCTCTGCCTGGGAAGGAAGTCGTCTGTAACTCTGGGCGGTCCGAGCACCTGGGCAGCAGGCGTGCCAAGGTGCCAGTGCCTTGTCCAGGGAAGGCCCTGCAGGGGCAGGCACAGGCTGGTGGATGAGTGAGTTCCACACGCTGACATGTAGATGTCCTTCCTGCCTGTGTTTGCATTTCTGTACTTGGATTTGCATTTCTGTACTAATTGGGAAAAAAATGTTCCCTGGGCTTCCCAGTAGAGAGATACTAACTCTTTTCCTCACCATCAGGGCCTGAGCAATTAGGGGATCAGAGAAAGGAAAACAGGTTCCCCAGCCTGCATGGCTTAAAGCTTTGGGTCTCAGCCCTCTCTGATCGGTGCCACCGGGCAAGTCTAAGGAAGTCAGCTTGCCCTTCCCTACTCCAGCACCTCCTCCCCATCCAGTCCTTCCTCACCCTCCCTCAGTTACCTATTACAGACCCCACAGTGAGCGGGCAGAGGCCCTGTGGCGCGTGACTGCTCCTGCCCGGGATGCCTTTCCTGTAGTCTCAGCCCCCGTAGTGTCAGTGGGGCCCAGGTGGGCTGATAGCATTGGGGTCCCGCAGGTGGAGCGTCTCCCCTGTTTGTGAGGGTCGAAGCACCCACTGGGACGCTCCTCAGCCGGGCTGGCTCCACTGTCTGAGCCCAGAACTGAATCCAGGGCAGAGATACTACCAGGCGTGGGCTGGTACCTCCTCCGGTTCCCGGGGTCTCCGGCAGCGATTCCCTCCCAGAGGGGCACGTCTGTCCTCTTTCCCTTGGGAATTTGCATCTTTTACCCCCTTTTCTCAATGAATATGCATGAGAATCCCAAGTGAGAGATGAGTCAGTCCACATTAAACCCATTTTTTTTATGTCAGAATTTGTTTTGCCATCAGTATATCTGAATTTATGTGGCTTAATAAACATATTTTAAGCAGAATTTATAAAACGTACTTTCGTGGGTATGCAGAGGGAATTTGAGGTGAAGGAGGTGGGAAGGAGAGGCAGTTAGAGAATTGAATCGAATTTCTCTTTGTCTTTTTTTTCCCCCCATTAGCCAGATGCATTACTTTTTTCAACTCTCTTTGTAATTTCTTAAATTTCTTATTAGGAATTCAGTAGGAAGAAGGTTAATAATAGGTCTTATTTATTAGAATTTCTTTTCCCTGATTGCAAATGAAGGTTAGGCAGGACACCAGTATCTGAATGAAAAGTTTCTTTCACCTTAAAAGCCAGTGAGTCCCAAAGGCTAGGTTGCCCTGACCAGAGTTCAGTCAGTGCAGTTCAGTCGCTCAGTCATGTCTGACTCTTTGTGACCCCATGAAGTGCAGCACGCCAGGCCTCCCTGTCCATCACCAACTCCTGGAGTTTACCCAAACTCATGTCCATTGAGTCGGTGATGCCATCCAACCATCTCATCCTCTGTCGTCCCCTTCTCCCACCTTCAATCTTTCCCAGCATCAGGGTCTTTTCAAATGAGTCAGCTCTTTGCATCAGGTGGCCAAAGTATTGGAGTTTCAGCTTCAGCATCAGTCCTTCCAGTGACTATTCAGGACTGATTTCCTTTCGGATGGACTGGTTGGGTCTCCTTGCAGTCCAAGGGACTCTCAAGAGTCTTCTCCAGCACCACAGTTCAAAAGCATTAGTTCTTCAGCACTCAGTTTTCTTTATAGTCCAACTCTCACATCCATACATGACTACTGGAAAAACCATAGCTTTGACTAGATGGACCTTTATTGGACTTGCCCTTCTCTCTGGAAGCCACCACCCAGCAGTGTGGCCTCAGGGCTGAAACTCAAACTATCTAATACCTTGTTGAGCAGTCATGTCTTATTATGCTAAGTAGAAGGATCTGCAAGAAAGCTTCCAACTTAACTGTAGGTCGCATTTGGAATTCAGCCCGAAAGAAAACAAACCAGCCACAGACACCACTTTTATTTATTTTTGAGGTGTTCTTGCTTAGCGGGAGGGCGTTGATGTCTAACCCTGCTCCAGGCTCCCTGTCCTCCACTGGTCAGGAAACAACCCAAGGACAGGGCGTGACTTGCTCCCATGGGTGTCCTCAAGCAGCAGGTGTGTCCCAAGGTGTCTCGGATGTAGTTCTGATAATGTCTGGAAACAGATGAAGAAAATTTTCAAAGCAGAATAGGTTTGCTGAATAACCGGGGCCAAGCACCTGTATGTAAGCCATCAAGTGGGCTTCTGATGATGAAAGAGATCATTGTGTTCCCTCTTTTCACATGTTATAACATTATTTATGCTTTGTGGTTTTAATCCCTACAGCAGGGATTAATTTTAATTTTTTTTAATTTAAATTGATTTATTTGTAATGGGAGGGTAGTTGCTTTACAGTGTTGTGTTGGTGTTGGCCATCCATCAGCTTGAGTCAGCTACAGGCATCCACATGTCCCTCCCCCTTAGACTTCCTCCCAGGAGCCCCGTTTTCTGTGTCAAGGGCTTAGTTTTAGTGGTAGTTATCGATATAGAATTTTGGTGACAAAAGTCGTAATTTTAGGTGGGTTTGTGTAGTTAATCACAATGGCACCTGCATCTCTTATAAACAGCAGTACCTGTACTTGCAGGGCATATTTATTTGCCCATCAGACTCTGCTTGGAGAAGGCAACGGCACCCCACTCCGGTACCCTTGCCTGCAAAATCCCATGGACGGAGGGGCCTGGTGGGCTGCAGTCCATGGGGTCGCTAAGAGTGGGCACGACTGAGCGACTTCACTCCCACTTTTCACTTTCTTGCACTGGAGAAGGAAATGGCAACCCACTCCTGCGTTCTTGCCTGGAGAATCCCAGGGACGGGCGAGCCTGGTGGGCTGCCGTCTGTGGGGTCGCACAGAGTCGGACACGACTGAAGCGACTTAGCAGCAGCAGCAGACTCTATGTTCACTGCTTGGTCTAATACGTGTTTTATTTTGTTTTGTTTTACTTGTTTTAGATGATAAGCTTCTTAAAATCAGGAACATGTCATTTAGGAGGAGCATCTCTAGGACTTTCGAGGACACCGTGTGGACATATGTCCTTTATGAAAACCAAGTGATGACAGACATAATTGTAAGCTTCACCCGAGGACTGTAGAAGTAGAGCTTTCTACTTTTTGGTAGAAAGTTCTGCCAAATTCTTTGATCTTTCTTGAAGACATGTTTTTCTAGTGAATATATGTTGAAATTAGATCCAAATGGAAGTAACTTCTCAGTTCTTCCGTTAAAAATTTCATTTCTTTGTAGCATTTACCGTATGTGATGTGTTAATAAGGGTAAATGAATTAATTGAGGAATTTTGAGGCAAAAAAAGGACTTACTGTGTCTTCTTTTTCTTTTTAACTGGAGGAGAATTGCTTTACAATGTTGTGTTGGGTTTTGCTGTACAACAGCGTGAATCAGCTATCAGCATACACATGCCCCCCTCCCTCTTGAGCCTCCCTCCCGAGCCCCACTCCATCCCACCCTTTTAGGTCATTGCAGAGCACCAAGCTGAGCTCCCTGCAGATGCCCACTAGCTGTCTGTGGTACACATGGTAGTGTATATTTCTCGCTGTTGTTTAGTCACTCAGTTGTGTCTGACTCTTTGCGACCCCAAGGACTATAGCCCACCAGACTCCCCTGGCCATGGGATTTCTCAGGCAAGAATCCTGGAGTAGCTTGCCATTTCTTTCTCTAGGGGATCTTCCCGACCCAGGGATTAGACCCACGTCTCCTGCATTGGCAAGTGGACTCTTTACCACTGAGCCACCAGGGAAGCCTAGTAGTATACATGGAAGAGACTGCTGTATCTTCACTTTGCTGAGTGTGTTAGCAGAAACTTGCATATTATGTGTGTGTGATTTAATGTCTCTGAATATAGCTGGTTGCTGACTTACAATGGTTTAACTTGAGATTTTTTCAACTTTACGATGGTGTGAAAACCATACACATTCAGTGGAAACCATACTTGCAGTGTTGAATGTTGATTTTTCGGGGCCAGCCTTGTGCAGTAGGCACTCCCCGGGCATGCTGGGCAGTGGCCGGGACCCTCACCTCCCACACAGCTGCCCAGTCACGAGGGTAAACAACCAATACACTTAAAGCCATTCTGAACCCAAGATGGCTGCTTTTTTTTTTTTTTAAGTTTCAGTACAGTATTCAATAAATTAACAAGAGGCATTCAACACTTCATTATAAAATAGAATTTGTGTTAATGATTTTGCCCGACTTTCAGCTAATGTACATGTTTTGAGCACATGTACTGTATTTTTGCCTAAGTTACGATGTTCAGTAGGTTAGGTGTATTAAATCCATCTTCGCCATAATAAACTTCTGACTTTTATGATTGGTTTGTCTGGTTATAGCCCCATTGTAAGTTGAAGAAGAAATATACAGTATTTTCATTTAGATGCAGTCACTGGACACTGTCCCTTCGACAGCAAGGAGATCAACCCAAAGGCAATCAACACTGAATATTCATTGAAAGGACTGATGCTGAAGCTGAACCTCCAGTCCTTTGGCCACTTGATGCAAAAAGCTGACTCGCTGGAAAAGACCCTGGTGCTGGGAAAGATTGGGGGCAAGGGGGCGACTGAGGATGAGATGGTTGAATGGCATCACTGACTCAATGGACCTGAGTTTGAGCAAACTCTGGGAGATAGTGAAGGACAGGGAACCCTGGAGTGCTGCAGTCTGTGGGGTTGCAAAGAGTCGGACTCAACTTAGCGACTGAACAACAACTGGACATTCAGATTAATTGGTAGCTTATTAAGATATTCAACCTTGGTTTATCTCTTTCACTTTAATGGAAAGCTACTCACCATTGTGTCTTTTTTTATTATTCAAATGATTTATTTATTGTTTTTACCATAAGATCTGTTTTTTTTTCTTTCTTTTTTTTTTATTGGTTACCATTGTGTCTTGAAGACAGAAGGGACTGATAAGTGTTTGCTGCTGAACCCGAGGAGCTGGGAGGAAGATCCGTGGGGCGGGGAGGGTTGTGGCTTCTGCATCCTTGCTGCCTTCTGTGCCTGCTCATGCCATCTGAGCCCCAGGTCATATTCACAGGCAGAGCCTTAGCATTTCAGAGTGCACAGAAAGAAGGCTGGGGCCTTCTTTGTGAAGAGAAGCAGGAATAAAGCTAAATTTAAACCCAAGTCTTGGTTCATAGATTAGGGATTAAGTCCCTTTAATTTAGATGTGCAGACTGGCTGCAAAACTCTGGCTTGGCCTCCGTGCTTGTTTGCTCTGTACCCCTGATGCTGCTGGTTGGTAACGAGGCATGCTGTCCTGGGTGACGTGACGTGCTGCGCGTGTGCTAGGATGTTACTGTTTGTGACAGATGACACCCAAGGGATTTGGAGTGCTGTGGGGGTGCAGGGTGGGGGTCTCATCCGGCACTGGGAGGCTCTCCAGGGGCTTCACAGATGGGGCGGGATTGGTCTGAGGAGGAGATGGGAGGGTAAAGGGTGTGCTGTGTGCATGTTGGGGGAACAGTGTATGAGTGTAAGTTCAGCTGTGAGCCAGGGTGGTTCACTGCAGGTGGTTAGAATTCCTGGAGTGGGTTTGGGGAGAGGGTCCTGAACAGGGGTGAGGACTAGTGAGGCTGCAGGGGTAAGTGGACATCAGGTCTTCTGGACTCTGTGCCACATCTCGGAGTTTGGACTTGATTGGAGGTGTCAGCTAAAAAATACAGCCATAACCTCAAAGTAGAGAGTTATTTTGGTGGGAATGTTTAGGACTCTGAGCCCAGGGGATGGTAACTGAGCAAACTGCTCTAGGGAGGCCGGGGTGGGAAGTCAGGCTCCGTGCAAGTTTGCAACGAAGGGAGCAGGCAGTCTGAACATCAAAGATCAGGTATCAAGTTAAGGAATTTATAGCGTTCTATGTATGGGAAGATGCAAACCTCTGGACTCACTGAATTCTTTCCTTTCATATGCACCTCAGCTTTCCAGGGCTAATCCTGTTTCCTTGTTCACCCTGCTGCTTGGATCCCCCCAGCTCCTCAGCAATCACGATGGGGTCAAGCGGCATCTGCTGGATCACAATTTGAGGAGCCCTCGTTCATGTTTGGAGGCCAGAAGTCGCTGATGGCAGTGACTGGTCTTTCACAGCAGCCGCTGGTGAATTTTAGGGGAGTGGAACTGGGAGATGTGCATTCAGGAGGAGGGCGCCATAGTGAATCCCAGGGAGTCATGAGCATTCATCAGGAGGTCGTTGGAGGCACACATGCAAGGGGCATACTGGCCAGTGGACACAATACTCCTGAGTGTGCAGGAGGGCAAGAGAGGATGGGAGCAGGGCAAGCCCGGGTTCCTGGTTAAGTTGTGCGGTGGGTGGTTTGTGGGGCCCGGTACTGTGCTGGGACCACACCGTGGTGAGCAGGTCTGGGAAGATACGCGTGAGTTCGGGGAGAGATATTTGGAGAAGCCGTACCCCAGGCACCTGCCCACTGGTTCACGACCCCTCTTTGTCCCAGCCAGGACGGACCACAACCATCTCTCCCCATAAATCCTGTATCTTATGCGACATCTCTCATTCTGATTTCCTCTGGCCACATTTTCCCACACTTGTGTATCTCTCACTGTACAGACTGACTACTCACATTGCTTTGCCAAACACACTGAGTTCAACAAAAGGACCCTAGATTACGCTGGGTGTTCAAGACTCCCCAGATCAGAGCAAATCAGTGCATACCAAGAGGAGTTTTAATACCACCCATTTATACCACTTCTCTGTAATCAAGAGCCTTTTTGTAGGTAAGAATCAAAAAGATATTTAAGGGAAAGAATAGAGTTATAGCTTTATTTTCCAAAGCCTTTTACAGAATTTGATTGTGGTGTGCATTAAAAAAAATATACGTGGGTATTAGAATTTTTTCTTATTTGGTAGCGGGTTAGGTTGCTACCACTTACGGATTGTTTACTTGTAATGATTAAAGAAGTTGCATTTTAGCAGTCAGCCTTGGTTGATTTGATCCGGTTGTATCGTCGTATCACTGTTACTTGTTGGCTGCAAATTAACTTTTTAAACAGCTCTCCTGAGAAGCTGTTCCTTATGTAAGGCAAATCTTACCCGTTGTCCGGTAAGCACAGAGCTATATATGCAAGTGTGTGTGTGTGTAAATGTAAATGCAGTTTAGCCTGAGTGATAGGTCCCAAGATACAGCCTGGGGGAGCTTCCCCCAGAGGCCTCTCCGGGGGTACCAGCATAAACACAGACAGACGTGTTCTTTCTCTTAGCATTAGACAGACAGGAGGATAAGGTTTCTCTGCACTTGGCCCCCTGCTGGCCCCTGGGGATGCAAAGATGAATGGCACATCTGGGCACACGGTTCTTTTTTGATTTATGAGATTGTAGAATTCCCCCCCCCCGTTTTTTTTAGTACTCCTCTTCCTATTTTGACTGTTGGAATATTTCCTTTCATTGGCCTATTAGTTATGCTTTTAAATTAACCTCTAACACAGTTACCATGTAATTAAATCATCAAATGTTAAAAATTCTACAGATGTTTTCATTACAGTAAAGTCTGTGTAATAGTCAAAATATTCTTGTTATGGTTTCTTTTTGTGTGTGTGGTTATTTTTCTTTGTTTTTCTATATTTTGTGCTCAAGACATTAAAAGTCAGAGGTCTTTTAAGTTGAAACATTTTTAACGGCCTCGAATCAATCAAACCTCTTGCAGTATGATGTTACAGGCTATTGCTTCTAAAATTATGTGAAGGAATCAATCAGTGACTCTGACAGTTATTACAACCATAAAGGTTATAAGTAAAAATTACAATGCTGCGGTATGAAACCCCATCCATATTCCTGCGAACATGTTCCTATTCTTGGTGTAAATACTTCACTTTATACGCAGTCTGTTGCTGCTGCTGTTCGGTTGCTAAGTCGTGTCCGACCCTCGTAACGATCTTGTGTGTGTGGACTGCACTTAACAGATAAATGGCAGAGTAATATAAGCCTTGCATGGTTTTGATTTTTTATGTCATTAGTAAAAAAGACACGTACAACATTTGATTTCCAGCCTTGTCCTTCCCCCCGCCACCCCAGCCCCCCGCTTCAACATCTTGCAGGCTTAGAGAAAAGGCTTCCTTCCTACGCAGCGCTGACCTCAGTGCTGGCGGGGCTGAAACCCCCGGGAGCGCACCCCGCGCGCCCCGCATCCGTGACTCATCCTGCGGGCGCTGCGCAGCGGGCCCGGCCGGGATGCGACCGGGATGCGGCCGGGATGCGGACGCCTCCGGCAGGGTGACGTCAGCCCGCCCGCGCACAGCCCTGGTGCGGAGCGGTCCCGGCTCTTTGTGCTCCTTGTGCTCCGGGGCGCGCGGCCCTCCCCCGAGGAGGTGGGGGGCGAAGTGCAGGGGTGGCCACCAGGACTCCGTGCCAGCGGGAGCCCCCCGTTTACTGCTGCACCTAGCTTTTCTTTGTTCTTGGAAGATGCTGCTTTATTTATTAACAGGTTTTTTTTTTTTTTTGCCACTGCAAGCTGTTTTTATAAGAATGGAGATCTTTGCAGTCCTCCCCCACTTTCAGGTTTCCCACTTAGTAATAATATCAAAGGAGAACAGCTGACAGGCAAATGAGACCTCTGAAAATGGATGAGCAGCGCAGTCTGCCTTGTCTTTGAGGGACAAACCCCAGTGAAGGAGGTGAGGTGGACTGTTCAGAAGGAGGTGCCCGTCCATTGCTTACAGCCCAAATGGGGAAGGAATGACAGTGTTTTTTCCTAACACAGTTTTTACTTTTAAAAAATTGACTCAGGTAGTTGGAGGATTACGTAAAATTGCAAATGACTAGTATATGTCAGTAGTCTCAGGAGAAATATGGAGGGAGAATACTGACTTGTGGTTTGGTTTAAACGTTTAAACATTTGATTCATTTTTAAAACTCATTTGATTTGCTTCATCTTAATTCTTTTAAAACCAGCTACGTAAACAATTTTGTTGGGATGATGTGTGTGGCATAAAAGCTTTTTCCTCATTGTAAAAATATTTCTGTGGTGCTTTCTTTTTAAATTAAAAAAAAAACAAAACATGTGAGGGTGGGTGGGTGGCTCTTCCTTTTCTGTTTGTTGTTTTTAAAAAATCTGATACCAAGGAAGTGACCATTTGAGAGTGAGCATTCTAGTCAGCAGTGACTCGCTTCAAAAGGTATTTGTTCACAGTAACAATGCAGTACATCCTTGTAGAGTGGAGGGGTAAAAAATAAGTTGATTCGACCAGAGGGGTATTAAATAGTTTGAGTGTCAGACCATTGGTACAACTAAGAGATTTTCCAT
Organism: Antilocapra americana; assembly: GCA_007570785.1. Taxonomy (NCBI): domain Eukaryota; kingdom Metazoa; phylum Chordata; class Mammalia; order Artiodactyla; family Antilocapridae; genus Antilocapra; species Antilocapra americana. Next base: position 3,864,084 of record ML661340.1, on the reverse strand, counting down.
TGTTGAATAACTTGTGGAATGTTTACTCTTAGGACCCAGAGGTTAATTTTTCTTGTTAGAAGTGGAAGTCATACTATAGGCCATCTGAACAATACCGAGCTTAATAGTTACAAACCTGAACAGTGCTAAGGGACATTGGGGTGCCTGTGTGGGGGTTTCAGGGACAAGAAGCTGGAGAAGTATGTTGTTCTGTTGGTTCATTTATCTGCTCATTGATTCATCCAGTCAACCCGCGTTCATTGACCATCCTGTGCCTGAGTTCTGGGAAACAGCAGGGAACAAAACAGATGTGTCCTCTGGTTAGCAGGTGGATTTAGAGGAAGAGAGGGGGAAGGTGGTCCTCCTGATGGATAACATAATGTGAGCCACTTTCGGGACTGTGGATAATTTGGGAGGGGGGACTGAAATAGATCACAAATCAACAGACTACTGAGCCAGATAGCAATCTGAAAGGGGATAGCAGAATCCGTTTTGGCAAGTCACATTGTGGTTGAACCTGGAGGGCTGGGTTTGAGATGTTTTTAAATGAAAACGTTAAGATCTCTGAATATTCAAATATGATTGCTTGAGGGAAAAGGCGTTATTTGTGTTGACTGAAACCAGGAACGAGGAAAGAACGTCATCAACCCCTAACTGCACATTTATGTTCACAATGATGAAATCAGATTTGTAGCTCTCCCCTCCCCCCCAAAAAAGCATTCAACGAACATCAAGATCTAGAGTAATAAGAATGTTTATCATATGAAGGTTCTGGTCAAATTTCTTTCACATTTGGTTTAAGAGAGCAGTTGTTGCCTGCCTTTTTAGGCCTCCCCTGGGACACACCCTTTGCACCAAAAAGGAGCTGGGTGAGCTTTGGCTGACTGCATCTTCACTGTGCCCTGAAGCTAGCATTTCATTAAAATTCACTTGGGCTTCTCTGGCTCAGCAAAATGTACTTTAAACTGTAACAAGTGTCCATTCCCTCTACACACACTTCAGTATAGGCCTGTGTAATTGGAAAAGTATGTAATTTACGAAATGGTCCAACAACTACACGTCCTCTGAATTTGGCCATTTACCTCTCATTCACGCTGCTTTTCTCTCTCTCTCTCTCTCTTTTTTTTTTTTTTGCCCTTTCTTTCCTCAGTTTAGTTGCTCAGTCGTGTCCGACTCTTTGCGACCCCATACCAGGCTTCCTTGTCCATCACCAACTCCTGGAGCTTGCTCAAACTCACATCCATCAAGTCATTGAATGCTATCCAACCATCTCATCCTCTGTCGTCCTCTTCTCCTGCCTTCAGTCTTTCCTAGCATCAGGGTCTTTTCCAGTTCTTCACATCAGGTGGCCAAAACATTGGAGTTTCAGCTTCAGCATCAGTCCTTCCAATGAATATTTAGGACTAACGTCCTGAAATTCTCTCTGTGAAGTTTGGTGGCCCTTGGCAGTAAAGTGCCGAGTTACCTGGTCTGTGGCACTGGTGTGGTCTGGGGTCTCGCAGTTGTCACTCTGAGATGGCATCCACCAGTCCTTTCCCCAGAATGCCGAGAGCATGGGAGGACAGTCGTGTGCTTCCAGCTGGGTGTATCATTTGTTCCACAAGTTTAGGAGCCACAGCTTGGTCCTTTTATGTATCAGGAAGCCAGGCAGTAGGAGTTATCCTATCTGTAGTGGAGTCTAGAACCACTGGAAAAGCCCAGAAGCCATTTATTTGTAAGTTTTTTGTAATCATGCACTCCATTTTCATAAATAGCTCTTCAGGGCCTGGAACAGAATCTGCCTTTTGATCTGAGGACATTTTATGGCTGAGTCCTTCCTGCTTTTTATTGAAAGTTACATGATATATTTAATCTGTCTTTGGTGTGTGTACAGGCTGCCTCCGTCTTTTGCTTGTTTTTCAAAATGGAAACCAGGTTAAACATAATGCTTAGGTGACTGCCTAATAATAGCCACAAACTCAGTGCCTTTGTGTGGTTAGTTTTATGGTTCTCTTTTTTTTTTGTTTTTCTCTTTTCTGTTTTAGATGTTTTCATTGTCAATGTTAATAACATCTCTCTTTCTGTGGCATATTCAACAAAAATATTGCAGTGAAGCTATTTAGAATTTACATTCTAGTCTGTGTTGGGACATGTACATGTATCATGATAAAAGTTAAATGCATTTCCACACCAATTTAGCCATTGACTCACATGTCTTTCTTCCTCTGGAAAAATGGTGAGTCTTACTTAATCTAGGGAAGCGATTCAGGAACTGGTTGGCTGCAGTCTCTGCTTCTACGACACTGAGGACCCAGGGGAGCCAGTCTGTGGCTTAGAGTGGGGCCTGGCAGGTGAAGGTTGTTTGTTTCCTTCACTTGGTTTTCCCATCAGTGTGATCGTCTTCCTGTGGGGCGGCCAGGAACAAAGCAGGTCTAACTAGCATCGTCCAGGCCATCAAGGTCGTTAAATAAATAGTGTAGCTCACAGTCGGCAGGAATTGTCAAGGACGCCGGCCTCTCCTTGGGTCCCTGCCCAGGAATCAGGACCTTCTTCTTGCTGAGGGTTGTGTGACAGGCAGTGCCTGCTGCTATGGTGTGGATTCCAGGACAGCCGTGGTGGTGGCATCTCCCCGAGGGGTCTGTCCTGTCCTGGCCGGGGCGCCTGCAGGCACAGGCTGTGAAGGGACGGCTGGAAGCAGCGTTTTCTTATCTGGTGGCGGCAGAAGGGGATCTTCTTTTCAAACCCCGGTGGGTGAGGAGCCGGAGCTCTGGCTTGCTCCCTCCAAGCATCCTGTCATTTGATCTGCTCCTCCTTGCCACCTGGGTGCCGTGTGCGGCTTACAGAACCTTCCATCCTGTGCCCTGCCCTCCAGGAAGGCTGCCGTGGTGCCCGATTCCTCTTTGTATTTGCCTCCCCCGCTGTTGTCCATGTTCATATCAGCAGTGAACTCCTGAGACGACATTGCGTCCATTCAAGGGTTTTTGGAAGGAAGCTAAAGGATGAAATTGCAGACCTCTTGGCTCCTGTCTTGCCTTTTATAAATAGCCCCTATTTTAAAAGCGTGGTGGGTTGCCAGCGCAGGGCGGGGCATACTGGAAAGCAAAAATGGCTGGCGATGTGGAGGCCTGGGTTCTGTGTCGAGCAAGCCCTTTCTCAACCAGCTGGGTAGTGTGTTAAGCCCTCAGACATTTCAGTGCCTGTGATTTTGTTGTTTAGTTGCTGAGTTGGGCCAGACTCTTTGCCACTGTTAAACTGGCAAAGAGTTTTGGCATCCTGTTAAACTGGGTTCTTCCTACATCGGTATTCTGTGGACAGGGTTGTCGCTGATCTACACATTCTTTGCTTCTGGGAATGATACGTTGTCAAGACTAGATCCTTATGGATTTCTCCCAAAGGGGCCGGTGTGGTTGCTGTTTGTGTGCTTGTTTCGGCAGGCTGGACTCCAGCCTGCAGTCAGGTCCTTATCCTTAGCTGGGAGCCGGGGGCTGCAGGGAGCTTACCCTGAACCTGCAAGCTCAGAGGTTTGGGCCAAGTTTATCCACACTCTTTGAGGTTCCCCTTCTGCTGCTCACGGTTTCCCCTCTTGGTTGGAGCTGCTGAGGTCGCCCTGAGCTGTGTCCTGACTTGTTTCAGCAGCTCCAGCTGGCTTAGGCCAGGCCCTGCCCTCAAGTCCTTATAAGGGGACTGCCTCTTTCCTGCTTGTGGTTCCTCTCCTGTCCATGCCTGAGACAGGCGGTTTTTACAGGTTTCATCCGTGGCAGGGCTGGTCTGTAGGAACCGCTCAGGCACATGAGACATGGAAGCTCTAATCACTTACCAAGAGCATTTTTTTCTTGCTCAGGCTTCCAGGTCTGCACCTCCCATTGACTACTATCAACTCATAGTTTGGATCCTTTTCTTGTACTGTTTTTACAAAAACAGGAAGATAGGGTTGGGGCAGTAGTCTTTTTATTTTTTTCAAGAGATTGCTCTGCCATGAATGACAATTACTGGGTTAAAAAAAATTTTTTTTGAAAAAAAATTAAAAAAAAATTTTTTTTTGAGATGTAAGTTTATTTATTTTTAGTTGGAGGATAATTGCTCCACAATATTACGCTGGTCTCCACCATACATCAGCATGAATCAGCCACAGGTGTGCTTATGTCCCCTCCCTCTTGAACCTCCCACAGTCACTGGCTTTGATGAGAATGGCCGGTATCTCGAACCCGGACGACCCCTGTAGAGACCTCCAAGAGAAAAATCCCAAGGCATTATTACAAATGTGATCCTGACCCCAAACTCCCGTGCGGGCAGTCACCCTGGAAAGCTTCAGCTGGACATGTTTGGGCTGCCAGGGTGCCCCTGGCTTAGATGGACATTGGCTTGTCCTAAATGCTCCTGGCCAGAGCATTTCCACTTGGCTCTCGACGATGTTGGTGCGGGGAGAGGGGTGCGGCGTGGGGAGAATTGGTTTGATGTGAGAAGAGGTACCTGGGCTGCCCTGTGAGGCAGGTGACACCAGGCCATCTTGCCATATTTGCCAGTGACATTCCTCCAGGGAGGCACGACCCAGAAAGCCTGGAAGGACAGAGCCAAGACTGAGCGGTGGCCAGTTCCCAGCTATTTATAATCCTGCTGTCCTCCCAGATTCACAGAGAGAATGAGGCTTTGAGCTCCCCCTAGAGGATTTAGTGTGTCACCGGTCATAGTTGCTTTTTCTTTTAAAACAAGGTTGCTACTTTATTTTCTAGTGTTTATGTTAATCGTGGAATTACAAGGGAAGATCTGTGAAACAGTCTGGACTGATTGCACATCTAGTCTTTTGGGGACTGATTCTTTATTTAAGGCTGGAAATGACCGAGAGAGCCTGCTTGGTATGGGAGCCTCTGGGTCTGGGTCTGCAAGTTGTTCTTTCTCACTAAAGGAGAAGTACCAGAGACTTTGCTTCACAGAATAAAAAGTTAACTTCATGGGTGTAAAGAACGCAGCTGTGTTGGCATTGGAGATAAGGGTGGTTCAGAAATTAAATGACACTCAAGCAACCCAGTCATTGTATTTTCTCCTTTGTCTTTCAGGGTTTCGAAAAAACGATGAAATGAAAGCTATGGATGTTTTGCCAATTTTAAAGGAAAAAGTTGCATACCTTTCAGGTAAAGTTTAACTTTCTAATCTGCTTTATTGTTCCTTGTACCTTGATACAATGTCAGAGTCCAAAATACTAAACTATAAACTAACTCACCCATCATGTCATAACAGCATTGGCGTTTCAGTGGATTTTTAACTGTTTCGTTCTTCTAGGATCAGACTAAGAATTTGGTGCCCAAAGCATTTTCTTCTAGCGGGCAGGCACATCGTTGGTCAGATAGCACTGATGATTACAACATGTTTATGTCTGTCGTTCAACACACTCTGACTACCTTCCCCAGTCAGTTAAGTAAAAGAACTGATTTTTTAAGGTCTGTCATCTCAGCAAAGGTGGTGGCCAAATGTGCCCAGATCTAGAGATGTCCTGAGTTCCCGCCTCTCTTCCCGGCTCTGGAATTCCTGGAAAGCCCTGTGTTCCCTGCCAGTGGTCCCCCACTGAACAGTAGACCCTGGTTTGGGGGCTCCAGGCCCTCCTGCAGTGTGAAGACAGACTCTGGGCTACTCTCCTAGGCTCCGGGGCACTCACCTGCCCTTCCTCTGCTCATAGAGGGGCTGCTTTTGGGCTGTCTGCCCAGAGGCTCCCTCCTATCGGAAGGGAACAGTTGTTGGGTATTACACTTTTTTCTAATATTTTTGCCACCTGATGCGAAGAGCCTACTCTTTGGGAAAAGACCCCGAGGCTTGGAAAGATTGAGGGCAGGAGAAGAAGGGGATAACAGAGGATGAGATGGTTGGATGGCATCACTGACCCAATGGACATGAGTTTGAGCAAACTCCAGGGGATGGTGAAGGACAGGGAAGCCTGGTGTGCTGCAGTCTGTGGGGTCACAAACAGTCAGACACAACTGAGTGACTAAACAACGACAGGCACTAACTCACTTGTTACAAAAGAGAGGTTTGCAGGAGTTTTCTGCTGTGTTTGAGCAGGAAGTATCAAATAAATCTGTAGATTGTCACATGCTTTTAGATAGTCTTCCTGGATGTGTTTCCTTTGATTAATTTTTTATCTTTCTCAAACAGGCATACTCTGCTGGTCTGATGTCTCCTCTTGAACACGTTTTATTTTAAATTTGTAACACCTCTGGCTGCTTTTATATGTTCTGTAATGCGTGTGGGACGGGCATATATTTCAGATGCAGCTTCCTGTGGCATTTCTGCTAATGTTATCTTGCTTTCTGTCTAATGTTTCTTGGGCCCTGTTAAACACTGATGATTTTGCTGAAGTAAATCTAATTCAAAATGACTTTGAAAGGTTTATAGAGAAGTAAGAAGTTCATGAAAAGAAGATACCTTTTTTTTTTTTTTCAACTTTTTAGTCTCTATTTTGTACTGAGGTATAGCCTATTAACAAGGCTGTGAGCAGGGAAGGGACTCAGATGAGCAGGGAAGGGACTCAGCCCTACATACTCATGTGTCCGTCCTCCGCCGGCCCCCATGCCCCACATCCGGGCTGGCACATAGCACTGAGCAGAGTTCCGTGTGTTGTGCAGTAGGTCCTTTTTGATTCTGCATTTTAAATATAGCAGTGTGTATGTACGTGACCATCCCAAACTCCCTACTTATCCCTGCCCACCGGCTGCCAGAGGTTAGTTTTCTAAGTCTGTGAAGAAGATACTCTACATTGTTAAAAAATATTGGTTAAAAAAAAAAAAATAAAGGGGAGGGGAAAAAGCCCTCCTTGATGCCTGGCAATCCACACCAGTATTCTTGCCTGGAGAATCCCGTGAACAGAGGAGTCTGGGAGGCTACACGGTCCGTAGGGTCGCAGAGAGTCTAACGCGACTTAGCACAGCACACACACCGCAGTTTCGTAGTATTCCTAGTTTGTGATCAGAATGGGCCAGTTAAAGTAGCACCAGGTCCTTGCTGATTGCCTTAAGCTTGCTGTTACCATGTTTAGGAAGGGAAAACGAAAATCGTTACATTGAAAACGAACTGATTACTTGTATGGTGCATTTTTGGTTTTGAAACATTTCAATGAAAGAATAAACTTCGGAACATTTTTTTACCTCTGATCCTGTTTTCTTCTCTTTTTCTTGAGATAGAATTTGCATACTGTGAATCTGCCTTTTGGAAGTGTACCGTCCAGTAAACTTCAGTGTGTTCACAGGTTGTGGTACTGTCACCACTCTTAATCCTAAAGCGACTGCCATCGGCCCCCAAGGAAGCCCTGTACCTAGTCCCAGGTTCCTCCACCACCCCACTGATAGTTGCCGATATACTTTTTGCTCTAACGTCATTTTAAAATATGTCGGGGGTATTTAATATTATGGTAACTTTGTAAAAGCTCTCCGTGTGAATGACTTTTAGTAAATTAAATCTAAGTGAACTAACAGGGCTTTGAAAAAGCAGGCCAAAGGATCAGAGGAGATCCCTGTGAGCTCAAGATCTCTTAAGAAGCCAGCATGGATGCCCTGGACTTGAGTATATCTGATCCTCATTCTCACTTCCAGGTACCCGGAAAAATAGTCCTCATTGCACTTAAGTGAGATAGCACAGAACTGTTTCCTCCATTCAGAGGGGGATCTAAATGAGGTGAGATGATGCATCTAACATCTGGTGAAGTCAGAAGGAGGAGCAGTAAAAGAAGCGTCCTGTAGTTTATATTTAGTGTTGTGTGTATGCTGCTGCTCCTGCTAAGTTGCTTCAGTCGTGTCCGACTCTGTGCGATCCTGTGGACAGCAGCCCACCAGGCTCCTCCGTCCCTGGGATTCTCCAGGCAAGAACACTGGAGTGGGTTGCCATTTCCTTCTCCAGTGCATGCAAGCATGCTAAGTCACCTCAGTCGTGTCCGACTCTGTGCGACCCTATGGACAGCAGCCCACCAGGCTCCTCCGTCCGCGGGATTCTCCTGGCAAGAACACTGGAGTGGGGTGCCATTTCCTTCTCGAAGGCATGCATGCATGCTACGTAGCTTCAATTGTGTCCGACTGTGCACCCCTATGGACAGCAGCCCTCCAGGCTCCTCTGTCCACAGGATTCTCTAGGCAAGAATACTGGAGTGGGTTGCCATTCCCTTCTCCAGTTGTATGTATATAAGTAGGTATATTTATAGCTTACATATTTAGTTATTACATATATTTAATGTCCTGTGTGTGTGCACATTTAATGGATATGTATATATTGGGTTGGCCAAAGAGTGTGTTAGGGGTTTTCCAGAAGCTGTGCTGAAAAAGCCTGACTGAACTTTTTGGCCAACCCTACATACATATATAATGTCAACCTCTGCATGGTCCTATGCCATTAGGGTTTGGGCCTTAAAAGAACTCGCAGGCAACCTCCACTTTTTTTTAATCCCTTAACTTTTTATCATGGAACATTTCAACATCCGTAAGGGAGAGAGACTAGTATAATGAATTTCTGTGACTCCATGAATCACTTCAGTAAACTTGTTTCATCTATGTTCCATGAAAATCTTTTTTAAAAAACCCTTCAGTTTATTATTAATAGACATAGAAGGGAATAATAACTCTTTCATAATAACAGCTCTTTCCAAGCTCATCAGTATTCACGTTGCCCTGGTTGTCTCATAATTTGTCTTTACAGGATGTACATTGCAGTTGGTTGATGTGTCTGATGTATCTTTTTAATCTTGAGGCTCTTCCTCTCCTCTTCATTCTTTTTGTCTTACCCCTTTATGTTTGTTTATTAAGTGAGGAAGCAGTGTTTTCCGTTAGATACCCCTGCGTTTTCCTGGTTGCAGCCTTGGGTGGTCATTTAACACTCCTGTGAGCTAACAGCTGGATCTTGTTGCTTGATTAGACTTAGCTTAGATTTTGTAGGGAAATAGACAAAGCATTTTAATGGGTAGTGTTGGGTAGTTCTACTGGGAGTTTTATTGGGAGGGTCTGATGTCTCTCTTTTATGACATTTAGCATTCCATTGATATTTCTTGCTTAGATCTAATACTTTCTTAAGGTTGCAAAATGGTAATATTCTAATTGGGCTTCCCAGGTGACGCTAGTGGTAAAGAATCTGTCTGCAGTGCAGGAGACACAGGCTCAATCCCTGAGTCAGACGATCCCCTGGAGAAAGAAGTGGCAACCACTCCAGTATCCAGCCTGGTAAATCCTATGGACAGAGGACTACAGTCCATGGGGTCGAAAGAGTTCAGTTCAGTCGCTCAGTCATGTCCGACTCTTTGTGACCTGATGGACTGCAGCACACCAGGCCTCCCTGTCTATCACCAACTCCCCGAGTTTACTCAAACCCATGTCCATTGAGTCGGTGATGCAGTTCAACCATCTCATCCTCTGTCGACCCCTTCTCCTCCTGCCTTCAATCTTTCCCAGCATCAGGGTCTTTTCCAGTGAGTCAACTCTTTGCATCACGTGGCCAAAGTATTGGAGTTTCAGCTTCAATATTGAGTATGACTAAAGTGACTTAGCACTCACACACAGTAACCTAATTATACCCTTTTTTCTTCATGTGTCAACTTGGATATTCCATACCCATCGTCAGCTTCTTGGTTTCCCTGAGTTCATACAGGAAAGGAAGATCCATTGAGATCTTGACCTTTATTAGTTTTCAGGCAAATTAAAAAAAAATATTAGTTGTTTCAGACACATAAAATAGTGCTGAGATTTTTTAACTATCATTTTGAGCTCACAGTTTTAAATTTATCTGAGGTTTCCATTGTACTTTTTTTTTTTCTTGCAAAGTTAAATTGTTTTCATCCTTTGGCTAGTGGGAGCCTCTTCAGATTGGCTCCAAAATCCAGATACCATGGTAATAGGGCTTGTCTCTCTGCTGATGTGACGGGATGTTTCAGGCCCTACCGAATCTGTTTCCTGCTCCATGTCTGCAATCAGCCATTTCTCTAAAGTGCCCTGGTTCTTTGGCATGGGGCGTAGTGCAGGGTGCTGAGGAAGCGTGCTATTCTAGTGGGGCACGGTTTCTGTGTCAGATATCTGTGACACACACACACACACACACACATATGTATGTTTTGTAAATGAGAAACGATATCAGGGCTTTGTACTAACATTTCCAGGTCAAAGATAGAATTACAGGTATTTTATTTTTCTTTGATCTTGTATTTATATCTCCTTGTCTTTTCCTTATGCTAAACATCTTAGTTCCTACCCTCATCGACTTAATCACTTATCTGCATTGTAGTACTGATGGTGTCACCACAGTATGAAGACCAGACGCAGGTCAGTAGTTCTTTTATTTTGTTACCCTGAGGATACGTGCCGCTAAGAGTGTGCAGCAGCCCCACTCCTGTGCTTTACAGTCGCACAAAATAGTCCCTCTACACGTGGGTTGGGTGCCTCCCAACCTGAAACTTAGGGTCATTTGTCGTATTTTACTTTACATTTTTAAGCCTTGAAAAACAACCACCTAATCTTGCTTCAGTAGTAAGTAAAATGTATACACATCATTTGAGGGTTAAAAACTAGGGAAAAAAAAGTTAAAAATCTATGGTGTGCTCAAATCTAGTCTCTCCCTGCCTTCTCCACTCTGTACCTTTCCTCTCCAGTGGATAACCTTCTTTTGCTTTGGTTTTCCTTAGCTTTTGGATTATTTCTTATACTTTTAAATTCATCCTTCTATCCATCCATCTATTCTCATCTTCTTCCCCAACCCTGCCTCCCCCACCCTGTCCCAACCAAACAGTAATTTGTTCTGCACCATTTTCTCTGCTTTGCTTCTTTCTTCTTAAACAGTAATCTAGAGAGCAGTGTGCAGAGAAACAAACAGAGATTCCTCCTTCCTTTCACAGTTGTTCAGAACACTGCCGTGTACAGAGACTGTAGTTTATTCCATCCGTTGTCTGTTGATGAGTTACTCTTTCAGTGTGGCTTTTCCGGGGCAGGGTGAACATTGACCTTTGGACCTGAGGGATTGAGAGGAATATAGGATTTGATGGCCTAGAGTTTCGCTGTTAAGTGTTATGACCAACGACCCTAGTTCTTGTCTCAGTTTTGCAGAAAATGCTGCATTTCTTGGAAAGGGAAAGAAGACCTCCCATTAGCTGTGTGTATTTTTGCCAGCTTCTAGCACCGTCTGAGGCCACAGTGACTCACCTGGAAGGTCAGGCACCTCTGGAGGCCTTCCATACACTGTGCAAGTGTGCTCAGTTGTGTCAGACTCAGGGAGTTGTGTCGGACACTGACTCCCTGGACTGTAGTCCACCAGGCTCCTCTGTGCATGGAATTTTCTAGGCAAGGATACGGGAGTGGGTGGCCATTTCCTTCTCCAGGGAGTCTTCCTGACCCAGGGATCGAACCCAGTCTCTTGCTTTTCCTGCATCGACAGGTGGATTCTTTATCACTAGTGCCGCCTGAAGCCCCCATACATTGTACAGAGTCCCCTTAAAGTCTTCATTTAAGGTTGTCTTAAGCAAGTTTCTGATTCCCAGGACTCAGCAGGAACAAGGTACAGGCGGTGAGCATGTAAAGGTCAGGGCTGGCCATGATGGCCTCAGGCAGGGGCCCAGTGGACACCCTTTTAACCACTTTGATAGCAGACTTAATAGTAGCCATAATTTCTCTTTCACAAACCACACTTTCTCAGAGCTTTCCTTTGAAAAAGTTTGCTTTTCATGGTTAGTGAGTTATTATTCCTCAGAGGGGAGTAAAGAACCATTTTCAGTGGTATTGGAAACCAGAAATTCAGATGAGGGCCATGCAGAGAAGAATACAGTCGGTTCATTGAGATTTACATTATACTTCTCAAAGTAAGAGCGCTTTCTTAAAAAAGAAGTTTGTTCTCAGTATTATCAGCTATACTTCAATTAACAAAAAGGACAGAAAAAATATATTCTCTTTGGGTAAAAGGTGACTTTTTATTTATTCATTTAAAGAAAAAAGGTGACTGAATCTAACTCCTTCTGTGGTCACAAGTTCCTTGAAGTTACCTTTTGTAAGAGGAAAATGAGTGTCACTGGGTGTAGGAGAGGAAGTGTCACACAGCCACTTATAGCTATTATTATGTAGGACCTTTCCTGCCTTCTTTCTAACGTTAAAATGAACTTCAGTTCATTTAGCCTTTGTGCTTCTGTAGGAGTGTTCATCAGGCATTTCCATTTTTAACTTGCAGATACCTGATAGTAGATACTGTTAATTAAGTTTGTTTGGAATATAAAAGGAGAATTTGTTCCTCCATTGAATGTTTTTTGAATCCCTCCTATGTGCCAGTCTGTTACCAGGAATTGAGAGGGTAGAAGATGCCAGTGATTGAACACAGGGGCTTCTGATCTAGTTGGGGACAGACAGAAAGAATGTGCAAAGTGCATCATTTAGTAGAAGGTGATAGGGGCCTTACAGAAATCAAATGTAGCAGTGAGGAAGGAATGGCAAAGCAGATGCAGTTTTTATAAGAAATGAAAATAATTCAGTGTCATGATGAACATCAACTTCACTTTTTTTGTCTTTTTTTTTTTTTAAACTAACCAAGCATTTGGATAAAACAAATACTCTTTAATAAGCTGTTGGTTTTTGGTTCTGCACAAAGATGCAGAGGCTGTAAAACTCTCCTAGTAGACAGATGTTGGTAGGTGTAGGAAATGGGTTTCCTGCTCTTGGCTTTTCACTGAGTTTCCCATCTGTAAAGTGGGACTTAGGCTTCCTTGGTGATTCAGTGGTAAAGAATCTGCCTGCGTTGTAGGAGGCTTGGGTCCGATCCCTGGGTCAGGAAGATGCCTGGAGAAGGGAATGGCAACCCACTCCAGTATTCTTGCTTGGGAAATCCCATGGACAGAGGAGCCTGGTGGGCTGCAGTCCATAGGGTCACAAAGAGTTGGACACGACTGAGGGACTAAACAGGCATCACCACCACCAAAGTGGGACTCTGTCCCCCCCGCCTCACCGTGAGACTGGGAGTTGACATCAGACACACAGAATACGTCTAGTAGATGAGCTATAATATCATTATTTTTATTAGTTCAGAAACAAGAACCGTGAGCTTGTGGCTTTTCTGCTTCCTAACCAGGTCAGTATTTTCATTTGTGCACCTTCTGTGACATTGGCAACCAAGTTAAATCTTGGGAAATATAATATAAACAGACATCTGTGGAGCTGATTTTTAAGCTGTTGGAGGTTTAGAGACCACGTTCTTCTGAAGTAATACTCGTATATCTCACTGGTTCTAAGATTTTTACGTTCTAACCCTGTTGGGAGGGGCTCTCGGATGATTGCCACCTGCCTGTCACTGACTGTGGCACCGCAGGTCAGAAGATGGACCCTGTACAGGCAGGTTTGCAAGTGAAAGCAGACAATATAATTTTGTGGCGAATATGCCATTTTTCTAGGAGGTGCATTGGGGTATAGAATCCGCCTGCCAGTGCAGGAGACACAGCTTCAATCCCTGGGTTGGGAAGATCCCCTGGAGAAGGAAATGACCACCCACTTCAGTCTTCTTGCCTGGAGAATCCCATGGACAGAGGAGCCTGGGGGGCTACAGTCCGTGGGGTCACACAGAGCAGGACACAGCTAAGTACACATATGCCATTTTTTACTTCCTAAGTGATTTTTGATGGAGTTTTAAAATGTTCATGGTGAGTTTACTGAAACTCTTCTGTGAAAGGGAAAAAAGACAAACTGATTTTCCCCATCTCTGTTTTAAAATTCAAGTTCAGGGTTAGGTAAGCTCTTTTCCCAGCATGAATGAGGGCCCGTTCATGAGCCTGCCAGCAGGTCTGCAGGCCGTCCTCCTTGCCGCCAGCTCAGGGACGTCTCTGGTGGACAGTGGATCTGTCGCAGAGGCGGCCAGCACTCTGCACACACCTGCAGCTCGTCCTCACGCCTGGGGTGAAGAGCACGGCCGTGTGCAGTGTGTGCACACGGGTTGACTCCCCCATGACTGTCTCTGATGGGCAGATTCTGGATTCTACTTTTTTTTCACAGCCACGCGGGAGCCCGCCTTGCTCACACTGAGAGATATGACGACCCCCAGAGGGGGGCCATTTGAGCAGGGGTCGTGGGCATTTAGTCTCCCTGATGAACCAAACATCATGTTGCATTTAAAAGCAATTCAGAGTGGTGGTGGGCAATGTGCGATGCTGTTCTGTTTACCAAGAGTGGGGTGAATGTGTTAATACAAATAGATATTTTTTAAAACTCAAGTTTCTGTAATATATGTTGATGTAGAATATTTTTGATCAAAGAGATTGATTCTTTTTTGAAAAGAATGAAAGATATTGGGAAATGAATACTGCAATTGTTAACCTGTCTTATCTTGGGGACATGAGGTATTTAAAAAAAAAAACAACAAAAAACTATAGCCAGTGATATTTGCCTCAAAATACTATCTGGTATTTTAGAAGATAACTTTGTAATGGTACTCTGTCATTTACAACAGTACCGCTTCACACTCTTACCAGTACCTTTCATTCATATAAAAGGCCCAGGAGCCCATCATTTAGTTTTCCTTCTGGTATTTTTATTACTTAGGAAGAACTAAAGCCGCTAGTTTGAAAATCACTCAAGTCCTCGTCAGGGTAAGGAGCCCAGCTGTGACGTGCTGGCACGGCCCCTTGGACTTTATTTAAGCTCTCCGAGCCTCAGTGTCTTCGTGATCAGGCTGACGTGAGGAACCTAACAGGATCATTGTGACTCTCAGATCAGAACTCTCGATGCCGTACCTAGCATCTGTCAGCTCTGGTTTAGTTGTTGACCACATTTAATACCCAAGTTACTGGTTTTATAGGTAATTTCAGACTCTTCTGGACCGCATGGCTCAACAGTACACTTAGGTCCATTTAAGCGTTCAGAATCAGCGGGAAGTGTCATTACTGTTAGTAGGAACGCGCATCCAACTCTTTGCGACCCCGTGGACTGTAGCCTGCCAGGTTCCCATGTCCATGGAATTCTCCAGGCAAGAATGCTGGAGTGGGTTGCCATTCCCTTCTCCAGGGGATCTTTCCGACCCAGGGATCGAACCTGCATCTCCTGCATTGCAGGCAGATTTTTTTTTTTACCACTGAGCCACCAGGGAAGCCGTCTTCAGTCATCCTAGGACATTGTAAAGACCCATGTTGGTAAAATGTGTTTTAAAATAGCGACATCTTCGGCTGAATATGTTTTCGGCATCCTTAAAGAATCTGGTCTCCTGTTTGTTTTGTTTGCATTTTCATTTACCTTTGCTGGACAGGGTAAATAATTAGGATGAGAAAATAATGAAAAGTTTCATATTGTGGCTTGAATTTTGCGATCTCAGTACTGTACGTCTAAAAAGACATGACTGAGCTATAAAATTAAATGAAGTATACACCTAGGAAAACAAAAGTTTTCTTTCTCTGTGTTTTTTTCTGAGACCCTCGATATAAATAATAAATGTGGCAGTTCCATCAGAAATATTCAGATATACTCGTAGACTTCCTTAGGGTGTATATATATATATGTTAATAAGAAATATTTCTACCTTTCTGTCAAAAGTCCTGTCACATGAGAGTTGTACCTAATATATAATGAAATCTTTATAAAATTCTTAAATTTTGTTCTACTTTAAAATTCTTTGTGCCAATGTCTCTCTGTCACTTTTGTTTTTCGTGTGTGGCTTTTTGGAGAGTGGGGCAGCTTGACCACAGGGCTCAGCTACTGCCCTTGAGAGGGGAGAGCGCCCAGGATCCCAGCCTCTCTGAAGTTGTCATCCACACGGAGTTTGGTGAACAGTCCTGTCTTTTCCCTGTTGAAGTTTAAAGCCCAGTTTGGTTGGTAGTTAAGAGAGCGCTTAGAATGTCTGGGAGAAAATACTAGAGTGCTGGAGGAGAGACAGGGAGATCCAGAGAGAGATCCAGAGACACCGAGGGAAGGAGACAGAGAGAGGGGACCAGAGAGAGATATGAGGAGGTGAGGTTTAAGGCGAAGGAAGCACGTGAACGTGAACTTTTTCCCTCTCCAACCATAGAGCTAAAGAAGGGAGGGAACAGACCCGCTGAAGGCAGGAGACAGGGTTCTGGGACACCCTCTGCATGCGGGCGGCCTTGTCACTGGTCCCAGCGGGGCCAGAGTGCTGGCCTTCCGAAGGTTCTGTGGGCCGGTGGGCCATGGCTTTGCCAGCCACCTGTGGGCCTTGGGAGCTGCGCCCGCCCCTTGGTGCCTGGGCGTGTGCACATGTCTGTCCGTCTGTCTAAGCGCGTGCACGCATCTCTTCGCAGGTGGCAGAGACAAGCGCGGGGGGCCCGTGCTCACCTTCCCGGCCCGCAGCAACCATGACAGAATACGGCAGGAGGACCTCCGGAGGCTCATCTCCTACCTGGCCTGCATCCCTAGGTGAGTGCGGGGGACCTGGCCGCTCCCCAGACCCTGGTCCATCTGGGCCCCTCCCGGGAAAACAACCCACCAGAGCCCGGGTCCCAGCCAAGTGCTGCCACAATGAAATCGAATCCTTGCTCCCTGTTTCCCTTCTGTGACGCTTTCCCTGCTGGGTGAGGGGTGAGAGGGGCAGAGTTCCTCCGGGGGGGGGGGGGGGGGGCCCCTTCCTCCTCCTGGCTGGGATGTGAGGGTGTGGTGCCCGAGGTAGCAGTGGCACAGAGGTAGTGGGGGCCCTGTTCTGAGACTGCTTCGTGGATCCCTGGGGTGCAGGCAGATGTAGCATGCCCACCACAGGGGGCTGGTGACTGCCCCCGACCCCCTTAGGTTGACACCAGCCAGGGAGACAGCCCTGTCTTCTGGTGACCCACTCCTCACCATGGATGTGGCAAGTCAGCTTTGGTCTGGATGGTCTGACCTTCGGAGGGAGTTCCTGGGCTTTTCTGCGTGTTCTTGGGTGTCCTTTGTGGGAAAGCTATCACACGTCATGAATGACACATGAATGGGCCCCTTAATGGGCTTAAAAATGTGGAAAAAGTTTCCCCCTTTGTCTTACTCTGGTGTTGCCTTGAACTGTTGAAATCATAGAGTTGGAAAGAGTGTTAGAAGTTATTTATGACTCTGTCACTTATAAATATGGCATACTTTATGGCCACCTCTTACTGAGCTCTTACTGTGTGCCATGTGCTGTGCTAACGATGACAAAGAAAGAGAGAAACAGAGGACAGTGCAGAAGGATAAAGAAATCCCTGCCACCCTAGATGATGCTTGACCTAGAGTTTAAGTGAACAGCAAGGTGAATTCCATCCAGGTGATCTTTTAAAAGCAGTTACATTGCTGGAATTCTGTATATAACTTTGGCAACTTGCTTTTTGGTCTTGAAATCTGTATTGATTGTAAATATTAAAAAGTTCCTTTCCTTTCATTGATGCTATAGAAAAATTGATTCACATATATTGTTGATCATCTGATGACCCACTTTAAACAGAGACCCAAAACTTTGTCCTAGCAATTACATAAACAAAACTGGAGAGAAGCAGGCGCCCTCGTACCTGTCTCCCGGCTCCAACAATAATCACTTTCTGCCCATCTTGTCTGCTTTCCCCAGAAAATACAGTATATCACCAACATCCTCTTGTTTCTCTCTAATGTGACCCTCCAACCACAGGGCACAGTTCATTTCATTTCCTGGATTTGCCTTTGTATTTACAATTCTGGACGATAGGAAATGCCATTTTCTTGTTCTTGGTTCATTTAATGAGCAGGTAAGAGAGATGATGTATTTGTCAACTAATAATGGAAGAAGATTTCACAGTGGTCCAAATAGCAGTGGCAACAAAGAGATTCCTCTCCAGGCCCACTCAGGTCCTCCAGCGATCAGAAAAAAGCCATGCTGCCCCCAGGGGACCTGCAGAGGTGGGAGCATCTGGCCTTAGCCCAACAAAGTGATCAGCGATCTTTATCAGAAGATTCAGTTCAGTTCAGTTCAGTCGCTCAGTCGTGTCCGACTCTTTGCAACCCCATGAACTGCAGCACTCCAGGCTTCCCTGTCCATCACCAGCTCCTGGAGTCCACCCAAACCCATGTCCATCAGGTTGGTGATGCCATCCAGCCATCACATCCTCTGTCTTCCCCTTCTCCTCCTGCCCCCAATCCTTCCCAGCATCAGGGTCTTTTCAAATGAGTCAGCTCTTCACATCAGGTGGCCAAAGTATTGGCATTTCAGCTTCAACATCAGTCCTTCCAATGAACACCCAGAACTGATTTCCTTTAGGATGAACTGGTTGGATCTCCTTGCAGTCCAAGGGACTCTCAAGAGTCTTCTCCAACACCACAGTTCAAAAGCATCAGTTCTTCAGAAAGTTAAGGGTGGGTGTGAGAATTTGGTGGGACCTATCTCTGGGCTCGCTTGTTCTTAGTTTCTGAGTCTGATAATTTGTTACTAGTTTCAGAGTGATGTCAACAGTCCTGGACAGTGGAGGGGGGGGTCCATGTGGGACTCCTGTCTCAGTCCACCTCCATCCACCCCTCCCCACAGTTTCTGCGATATGAAGGAGCCTCTGGCTACCCCTTGGCCACACAGTCGCACAACCACGCATTCCCAGATGTGGGGAGAACGCTACCCGGGAAAGCGTGTGGGCAGAGTCAGACGGGCTGGCCTGGTTACTTATATTCATGGGTTTTCTGATTTATGTGATAGTAATCTGTGCTTCTCGGATCATCTTATTAAGAATGATTATTTACACGAGCGCCTAGTGTGGTATCTGCCCACGGTAGCTGCCTCAGCTGTAGTCCAGAAATGTCCGTCTTTCATATTTGCTCTCTGTTGTTTTCCTTCTTGCTACGTGTTCTAGAGCTGGATCTTCTTCTCTGTTTTTTTCTGCGTGACTTCCTGATTGTCTTTCCGCTAGAACCTGGCCTCGGAGTTAAACATCAGTGTGATCTGAGCGGCGGTGACTAGTTTTGAGTGTTGTTATTTGGGACGCCTTCCCTTCCCCTTTCCCTTTCTAAAGAAACAAAACAATGAGAGTAACAGACTGACTTGCGTATGATTAATCTGCAAGGAAACTTTTTCCATGAAATGAGCAGGCGAGGAGTCAGAGCGGAACTTCCTGCTGGCGTACGCGGGACTCCCGCAGAGATGAAGGCACATTGATCTTGGTGTGTCTCTAAGTGTTCATTGCTTTTAACACATGCATCATACTAACTAGAATGTTTTGTCTTCTTTAGAATGATTTATAGTAGCTAAGGTTTCCCAGGTGGCTCAGTGGTAGAGTCCACTTGCCAAATGCAGGAGATGCAGGAACACGGGTTCAATCCCTGGGTCGGGAAGATCCCCTGGAGGAGGACATGGCAACCGCTCCAGTGTTCTTGCCTGGGAAATTCCATGGGCAGAGGAGCCTGGCGGGCTACAGTCCACGGGGTCACACGGAGTCAGACACGGCTGAGCACGCGTGCATGCGTGTACGCGCACATATACATAGCAACTAAATGGATAAATCACTCTTTGGTCACCAGTGAAATTATGTGAAACTCTGAGTTGATTCGTGCATGAACATTCATATAAGAAGACACCTTCTTCATCTAGGAAATGAAGAAAGAAAACTTTCTTCAGAGATCTGCGTTGAAAAAGGACTTTAGTTTTATCTGTGTGTATTTTTTTTTTTTTAATCTCACAGCTAAAGTGAAGCTTTTAGGTGAAACTGCTATAAAACACCTTGGTTTAGTTAAGTTTCACTTCCCAGTGAGCCATGGCCCGGAGGTGGAGGCGTGGCGCAGAGCCCTTGCGTAGCAGCCGTTCACTGGATGCTCAGAAGTTAGAACGGGCTTTGGGGATGTTTGTCACTGCTTCCTTAACAATGCCTGACTTTGAACTTGTAAAGACAGATGGGTGGGAAGCTGGGGCACTCCCAGCCCGGCTGGTCTGCTGCTCGCATTTCTTGGAAGTCCCCGGTGGGAACTTGTGAGTTGGATTGCAGAGGCGGGTGACTAGTTAAGCCTTCTGTAAACCGTGCACGCTCAGGGCATCTTTTGCTTGTTTCTCTCTCCAGCTCTTTCCTTTTGTTAAGCCTGGAGTTACTCAGGATTCCTTCTAAGCCCCTGTCAAGTGGAGCGGCTTTGTAGTTTTATGTACACACTGCACAGGGCTCTGTGAGGAGAAAGACAGGTTGCCAGAGAACTGACCTCTGTGGGGGGAAGACCAGTAAAGCCCAGGCCCTAAACAGCAACTGCTAACCACCATTGAACCCAGTGCTGCAGTTTGCCCGTCTCTGGGGTGCAGCCGCAGGACCTGAGGGTCTGGAGCCCTGGTCCCTGCTGGGCAGCAGGCGTGGACGTCCTCCCGCTCAGGCTGGTCTAGCCCCAAGGACCTGTGGAGCCCAGAAGTTCCTACTGAACGCACTCCTGCAGGATAGCAGACCCCGTAGTGTCCGAGGAAGCCCAGGCCACTTCATTTCAGTGACTTGGGAGATTTCGGGAGACATTTCTGGGAGTGCCAGTTGCCTCTTAAGGGTTTATGAAGGAGGCTGAGACACTCCCCGGATCCTGGCCCAGGACCTGCTTGAGACAGGAAAAGTGATTGCATGAGGAGCCAAGGGTGACCTCTCTTTAAGTTCATAGTCATACAGAAGCGAATCAGATCACTCCTCACTGTGTCCCACGCTGGAGTGATAAGCTGGGGACTGCTGGGTCAGTCTGTCTGTGATCTAGAACTGTGAGCCATCACCTGCCCAGGTTCTATCCCCCCAGACTTTCTGGGAATGAGTTATTCTAACGCTGAGAGTTCAGATGAAGAAAAGCATGCTGTGAGTGGGAGTGGGGAGGGCAGGAAGGCAGAAGAGCTCATGCAAGGGAGCGAGAGATTGACTTAAATTTAGTTGAGACTGTGCTTTTTTTTTTTTTTTTTTGGTGTCTACAATGGGCTCACTTTATTTAAAAAAAGTTTTTAATTAAAATTTTTTCAGTATAGTTGACTTGCAATATCCTGTGTTTGTACAAGCAGGATTATTTGGCTATTTGTTTTTCAGGTTATTTTCCGTTGTAGGTTATTACGAGACATTGTAGGTTATTAGTAGTTCCCTGTGCTATACAGTAAATCCTTGTGGTTTATCTGTTTTATGTATAGTAGTTTGTATGTTAGGCCCAATCTCCTAATTTATCCTTCCCCGTCTCCTTTTTTCCTTTGGTAACCATGAGTTTTTCTATGCCCATGATTCTGTTGCTGTTTTGTATATAGATTCATTTGTATTGTTTTTTAGATTCCACATGTAAGAGGTACCGTATGATATTTGTCTTTATCTGACTTACTTCACTTCGCTTTTAGGTTCATCAGTGTCATTGCAGATGGCAATATTTCTTTGTGTTTTATGGTCGAGTAATATTCTGTTGTGTGTGTAAGTATCACACCTTTATAAGCCAGTTCTCTGTTGATTGTCACCTGGGTTGTTTCCATGTCTTGGCTATTGTTCATTGTGCTGTTACGAACATTGAGGTGCACCCTTAATTTTTGAATTAGATTTTTCCTTTTTCTGTGTATGTTTGTCCTGGAATGGGATTGCCTGACCATATGGTAACTCTCTTTCTAGTTTTTGAGGCACCTCTGTGCCCTTCTCCATAGTGGCTGCACCAACATCCCCACCAGCCGTGTGGGAGGGCCCTCTTTGCCCCACACCCTCTCCAGCATTTATTTGTAGACTTTCTTATTGACAGCCATTCTGACTCGTATGAGGTGCTACCTTGTTGTAGTTTCGGTTGCATTTCTTTAATAATTAGCAGCGCTGAGCATTTTTTCATCTGCCTGCCATCTGTATGTCGTCTTTGGAGAGATGTCTGTTTAGGTCTTTTGCCACCCCCCCTTTTTTTTTTATTAGGTTGTTTGTTTTTTTGATACTGAGTTGTATGAGCTGTTTGTATATTTTGGATATGAACCCCTGTCAGTCACATCATTTGTAAATATTTTCTCCGACTCTTGTAGGTTGTCTTTTTGGTTTGTTGATGGTTTTCTTTGCTATGCAAAAGCTTTTAGGTTGGTTTAGGTCTCATTTGTTTAGTTTTGTTTTGTTTCTTTTTCCTTGGGAGATCCAGCTAAGAAAATACTGCGGTTTGTGTCAGAGAAACAGTTTTGCCTGTTTTCTAGGAGTTTTATGCTGTTGTGTCTTACAATTCTTTAAATTATTTTGAGTTTAATTTTTGTATATGGTGTGAGGGGGAGACTATGGAGTTTTAAACCCATGTTTATGGACACTTTGTTTTTTTCTGTTTGTTTTTTTTTAGCTTCAAATTTCATTTATTTATGCTGTGCTGGGTCTTCATTGTTCTGAGGGCTTTTCTCTAGTTGCGGTTAGCCGAGGCTACACTCTGATTTTGGCGCGTGGACTTCTCATCGCAGTGGCCTCTCTCACTGCCAGCACGGGCTCTAGGGCACAGGCTTGGTAGTTGCCGCGCACGGGTTAGTTGCTCTGCAGCATATGGGATCTTCCCCGACCAGGGATCGAACCTGTGTCTCCTGCATTGGCAGGCGGATTCTTGATCACTGAGCCACCAGGGAAGCCCTTGTTGTTTTGTTTATTGCAGATACGCTTTATGTATATTTCTTGTGTCCTCGGAGGTTGAGATCTAATAGAGTTCATAATTTTTATGTCTTCATTGAGGACATTCTTCAGAGAAACCTGTCTCTTTTGTTGAACAGCTCGAACTCAGAAGAGCACAGTGACTCCTGGCGCTGCCTCACCTTGTTGCTGAGAGGCAAGCATGTTCTCTCTGGCCTGTGCGTACTCAGTGCAGCCTGCAGACAGAGACAAATAGGACAGAGTAATGCCATGAAAATAGGTGTACCCCCAGACCCTGCCAGCTGGGGGTCCCCCGGGGCTGGTGAACCACACCTGAGAAGCTGTGAGGGAACTCAGGGGTCCCGGAGGTTAAAGGGGATAAACTGGGGTGTTCAGAATCTCGCGCACACTGGTGGGAGTGGTCTCGGCTCCCCGCGATCCTGGAGCCCTGCTGACTGCTGCGCCCGGCTCTGTGCGTGCTGTCGGGGTCCCCTCCCTGTTTGGCTCTGTCCTTATTTGTGGTCCTTTACCCTTAGTCGGCAGCGTGTGTGATCAGTTAACGCACACAAGGCCAGAGAGATGGGCAGAGTGGTCACTGCTTTCTCCTAAAGAGAAGAGTAGATGCAGAAGCTGTGGACACAGCGTGAAGACTTGAACCCTGTGTGAATACAGTCAGTCTGTTCCGTTAAGGCACCAGGGAGGGTGAGAACCACGGCTAAGACCCATGCTCTCTCGATAAGGATTCTGCGTCCAGCGGTTCCCCGGGTAGCAGCGCGGGCCGGCCAGGCGGTGGGCGCAGGACTCAGGGACCCGCCCTGCCGGCAGCAGGATGATGGAGGCAGAGCCTGCCTTGCCAGGCTGGCCTCTGACCAGACACAGGGGCGAGCCCTGGCGTGGTGTCAGCCTGCCTTTTCTTTCTCTCCAGTGAAGAAGTCTGCAAGCGAGGGTTCACGGTGATTGTGGACATGCGCGGGTCCAAGTGGGACTCCATCAAGCCGCTGCTGAAGATCTTACAAGAGTCCTTCCCCTGCTGCATCCACGTCGCGCTGATTATCAAGCCAGACAACTTTTGGCAGAAGCAGAGGACTAATTTTG
The DNA here is from genome assembly GCA_007570785.1 of Antilocapra americana. NCBI lineage: Eukaryota > Metazoa > Chordata > Mammalia > Artiodactyla > Antilocapridae > Antilocapra > Antilocapra americana. Next base: position 3,840,605 of record ML661340.1, on the reverse strand, counting down.
GCAGTTCTAAATTTGAATTTGAGGTAACTTCCCCGTGTAGCCAGACCAACTCAACCAGTAGGTGTGGTTTATTAAAGGCATTTCTGTCGTCATTGCAGGCTGCTTATAGATGTTTCAAAACCAGGTATCCAGCAAAAGCTGCATGTCTTAGTTAACCATATGACGTGTAAAGTTAGTCATGTTAAATAAGACAGTCAGGTTGGTTTGTCGTCGTATCTCCGTGGGGGTTGAGGTTCCAGGTCTCTTGTTCGGTTGCTGGGGTTGTAACCTGTGTGTCTTAGAAGCTTGTTTCCTTTCACTTCATGGGATAGAATAGCTTTACTGTTGAGCGCGAGTGGCTTTAGGTGGCTTCCGAGGCCTCACTGTTGACCTCAGCCGTGGAAATGAGGGCGTGATAGGGAGAAATGCCCAACCTCAGAGTTCCTGAGGAGATGTGTGGGAGAGCCTGACTTTTTATCGCCTCCTTAATTAAAGCTGCAGAGAACCATCTGCTCTGTATTTCATACGTCAGGTCTCTTGTTTATGAGAAGGGAGCGACTCCTTTAAACCCCTGGCGGAGCCCTGGGTCCAGTTAGCACGTGAGGTCGCTGTCTTTCAGACAGTATAAAACAGCCCTCAACCTGCTGCCGGACTCACCTTGCCTTGGAACCTCCTTTCCCTAGGCTCCCAGGCTTCTGACAAGGCTCTGATGCAGTTGGTTTCATGGGAGTATTACGGGGAGAAAAGTACTCTCCAGCTGGAAACTTGATTTGTGCCATATTGTGTAATAAGATTTAAATATTTCCTAGTTATAAATGATAATTTTTAGTTGACTAGATAGTTCATCTAGCCACTTTGCCCAACCATTAGATTGCAGCGAATGTATTCATGTATTTTAAGGTTAACAACAATACTAGTATTAAACATATCACACAATATTAATTCTTAAGCATGATGTTACATGTTATACCTTTCAGAGTCTTTTCATGCATACATGACATGCATTTTAAAATTTGCTTCTGTGGTACTGATTTTCAACCTGAAATCTGCATGTAGTTTTTGAATTTGAAGCCACACTCAAGAGGTTTAGGTGAAAGGTGAAACCAGTAAGCCTTTATCTTCACACACAAGACAAAGTGAGTTTGGAGGACAGTTTGTTGGATATTAGTTCTTTTCTTGACACAGAATGTGAAATGTGTTGTATTTGACCGTACACATTTTAAGCAGACATAACAGTTTGTTGGTGTAAGGTCTGTGGGTGTTTGCTTGTCTCACTGTGCTGTCTCCCTATGGGCTTCAAAGTTTCCTGCCCTGGTTTTCCTGTTGACCTGCTCTTTACGTGATCATCTGCTTCTGTCCATGAAGTGATTGCTCCATGGACGTTTTTAAAGTCTGGGCAGATGAGACAGGAATGAACCTACAGTCACATTTCAGGCTAAAGTGCTGGGCCAGTAGCCGCCCCTCTTTCTAGCTCTGCCTCTTTTTGCCGTTTCTTACGCCAAACGTCACAGAGACGCAGCTGTAGGTTTCTCTAAGACAGAGGTAACAGAGGTGGGGCTGCATAAGTCTCTCTCTGTTTTATCTTTTGGTTCTAGGCCACATATTTTTTTTTCCTCTTTTCCTTTGTCGTCATCTTTAACTCCCCCTCCGTATGTTTTCCTTGAGGCCTTATAACTAAGTCCGCATCACATTCTGATGGGGTGAGATGAAGGTTTCTCGCCTAGGTTGTAATTGACCTAGAGCCTGTGAGCATTAGATTGTTATGTAGGCGATGCGCGACCCGTGTGCTGCTCGGGGACTTCCCTGGCAGTGCCGTGGTTGAGACTTCGCCTTCCAGTGCAGCGGTTGTGGGTTTGAGGTGCTAAGATCCCGCATGCTTTGAAACCAGAAAACCTAAAACATAAAACAGGAGCAATATTGTAGCACATTCAATGAAGACTTTAAAGATGATCCACATGAAAAAAAAAAAATTAAAAATCTGCTCTGCTCAGAGTCGCTGAGGATCTCTGCAAGTGAATGAAACATTTGTTCCCTCTCCAGCTTTGTGAGAAGGGCGTCTGCCAGCTTTCTTGCTAACCCTTGAGCATTTTCTAAATTTTTAAAAAGTCACTCATGTTCCAGTGTGCCTAACATAGTGAGTTAATTTCCACATTCTTGGAAAGGAATCTACTTTCTTTAGCAGTTATGAAATTCATGATTCTAATATTTTAGATTTTCCACCTAACAGCCACGTGTTGCTCTAATGAATTTGTCTTTCACTGAGCGTACTAATGCTTCTTTCATTTACATTTATTTTAATGGGGCCAGCACAAGGTATGTTACGTTTTCTATAAGTGGATTACTTGCTTCAAAATCTGTGGTTAAGTGTTACAAATTGCATTATGCTAAGACCACATAATACGGGTTCATCTTCTCACACATGATTTTCTTTCCCCTTAAGACAAATATGGTCTCTTTAGAAGGCCTTACCAAAGTAGTTGATCCTTCTCAGCTAACGCCCGAGTTTGACGGCTGCCTGGAGTACAACCACGAAGAATGGATTGAGATCCGACTTGCTTTTGAAGACTACATTAGCAACGCGACCCACATGCTCTCTCGGCTGGAGGAGCTCCAGGACATCCTCGCCAAGAAGGAGTTGCCCCAGGATTTGGATGGGGCGCGGAACATGATCGAGGAGCATTCCCAGCTAAAGAAGAAGGTGATTAAGGCCCCCATCGAGGACCTGGACCTAGAGGGACAGAAGCTGCTGCAGAGGATTCAGAGCAGCGACAGCTTTCCCAAAAAGAACTCGGGCTCAGGCAACGCGGACCTGCAGAGCCTCTTACCCAAGGTGTCCGCCATGCTGGACCGGCTGCACTCGACGCGGCAGCATCTGCATCAGATGTGGCATGTGCGCAAGCTGAAGCTGGACCAGTGCTTTCAGCTGAGGCTGTTCGAGCAGGACGCTGAGAAGGTAGCGCATGGGCTGGGGGAGCTACAGCGCGTCCAGAGGGAGGCCGCCTGGGTCGCAGGGTCTGAGCACCCGAGGTCGGTTTGGTTGGGAGAAAGGGCGGAAACCAAGGGCTGGGGAGGGGCAGGCCGCTGGCGTGGCCTCGGTTAGAGACCAGCAGTGTCAGTTCAGGGGTCTCCCCGGGTCCTGCTTTCCAGCGTTTCTCATCGTGCAGGCAGGGTTCTTCTAGTGGTTAATTACTGGTGGTTTGCTTTAGAATGCCTGTGAGATAGATGCAAATATTCTCAATTAAAAGAGTGAAAACTTTATAGTATTAAAAACAGTAATTATGCATGGAGTTTTGTAATACTTGCTCTTCCACTCAGAAAAGCCAGTGAGAAAACACCCTTCAGATCCGTTATTGAATTTGTTTTTACAATAAAAGGCGAATAATGAATTAAGAATAACAGCTTCTGGGAAATAACAAGCAATAATTACTTAGAGTTTCCTGTTAAACCAGCAGGTCAGAGTAAGCTCTAGTCTGTCTTGGCAATGTGAAAACAGGACACTTACTTAGAAGAAAGGGTTGCATGCCATGAATGTGGGTGAATTGAACTGTGTTAATCTGAGCTCACTGAATCCTTTTCAAGGACAGGAAAATATTTTGTAAAGTTAAGAAAGCACATTAAAGTCTTTGACATAAAGGGATCTTTTGAAAGGAGACTGTCCAGCACCATTATCCCATACTATTATTTGGTAAGCTTCTAACATCTCTTTGTTTAAGTTGACCCTTGAATAGCACGGGGGTTGGGGTGTTGACACTTGTGCAGTTGGAAACCCAAGAAGTGCGCTCTCTGCCTCTAAAACAAAGGCGTGATAAATGATGACTCACCTGCGGATGAGAAGCTGAAACAGTTTGGTAGAATCAAGGCTCCGGCCCCAGTTCTTTTGATTCCATATATTGTGATCTCTAGTTGAACACAGCTTTTTGCCACACTTAAAGGTGTGTAAAATGATAATACAGGTTCTTCACTTATTGAAAAATAGAGATAATTCATTTGCTTCATTTATTTGCATGTAAGTAGATCCGTTCAGTTCAAACCTGGGTTGTTCAAGGTTCAGTTGTAGTGCCTTGTCAGAGATGCTAGAAAATCTTCCTTTCAGTTACTCCACAAGCAAGTGACTGTCCCAGGTTCTGTTCACATCACAGAAGCAGTGTTAACTGACAATCATTTCTTTTCCCTTAAATGTTTTCCTGGGAACAATATAATTAAGATCGTTTTCCAGGTAGCATCTCTGTTGAATCTTAAGAGGGGTGTCATTGTTCCCGATTTCTTTTTATTTTTACAGTAAATTTTATTGTTTGCACAGGGATTTTTTTTTTTTTTAAGTTCTTCTTGCATTAAAGAGCACAATCTCTTAGTCATTGAAATTGCTGTCAGTAATCTGTGGGCAGAGCAGCACCCATCCAGAGACTTGTAAGTTTGTAATTTCACCTAACGGGCCTTTAATTGAAGAGCAGTGTGGCTAATTATGTGGTTCAGTATAGCAGAGAGTATAGCAGTATAGCAGAGAGTCAGAAGATGAGAGTTTTAATCAGCCGGGGGATCTGAATGATTTCTCCTTATGTATCTACTTCTTAATCCCTCATCTCTCTAAGGAGCACCCTAGGTAAGATTTTCTTGTAGCTTCCTGCAAGTTCAGAACTGTGACTTGGTAGCTGTCTAGAGTCTTCTGGGCCCCAGCGCCAGAGAGGTCGTCGACGGAAGGACGCTGCCCTTGGTTTGGTCTGGTTCCTGGGCCTGTGCCAGGCCTCTCTTTCTCGGGAGTGATCCCAGGTTGTCTTTTTTCACCCTGGTAGATGTTTGACTGGATCACACACAACAAGGGCCTGTTTCTGAACAGCTACACCGAGATTGGGACCAGCCACCCTCACGCCATGGAGCTCCAGACCCAGCACAACCACTTTGCCATGAACTGCATGGTAAGACACGGGCGCAGGGGTGTCCTGCCGCTGAGCTTACTTCAACAGACGGAGGGCTTGGGGGGACATGGGGGGGCACGTACACGGCTCCTTCCCAGCACGCCGCCCGAAGCCCCTGCAGGGTCTTCTGACTCTCCGATGTAGCAGCTGACCTCTGGTGTGGGAGATTCTCTGTGGTAGCAGTGTTTAGGCAGCTTGTTTTAAGTTTGTCAGCAAACAGAGGTGAAAACAAGCAAACCAACCAACCAGTGAAACTTGAACTAGTTCACTTGGCCAGGCCCACACGCATGGTTTGGATGCTGGCTTCTGTCTGAACTGTCCCTCTCGGGAGCCTGCGGGGCTCTTTTCAGAGGCTGAGTCGCATGAACCAGCCCGCTGTCAAATTTACCGGCAGCCCTTCAGGATGAAGAAGTAAGCCAGCTTGCCGCCCTTGTCAGGGGCATCCTCCAGTTCTCCTAAAATGTGAGCCTTCCTCCCAAGTTGAGTGGAGGGCAGGGAGTCTGACATCAGTCTTTCGCACAGTCCTGTGGCTCTCTGGATGCCCTTGGCCTGTTGTGGATATAGTTGGGGTTGCTGCAAAACTGCGGTGCAGAGTCCCCTGAAAGAACCCAACAGTGAATTTTCAGTACCAGTCCTAGTATGGTTTTGGAATTAACTAAAATAAAGCTATATGTTCTGTAGGACATAGGGTTCCTTGTGTAGAGAATTACTCTAGACATTTTTACTTCAGAGACAGTTTTGGTGTGGACTTTCAGCCAGACCTATGGAAGTTAGTTAGCCCTCTGTGCCTGGAAACGTGTGTCCAAAGAGCATTGAGACGACACAGAGATGGGGTCGTTGTTTAAGTTAGTTCAGTAAGAGGCCATTTCATTCGAGTTCAGTCTACAAAGTGCTTCACTTTGGATAGTTTCAAAAAAAAGATTCAGCAATTAAAATTTTTGAAATAGACACCATCCCAAAAGTCTGATGCTGTTCTTGAGTTTGAGGTAAGAGAATTTTGGGGTTACAGATGGAGTCTGGGTGTAGATGAGGAGAATGAAAATGCGGGCCTTTATGGGTAGCGTCTTAGAAGACTTTTTTCCTAACAGTTTCCTGTCAGTTTTTCAGAATATTCAGAAACTTCAACTAGGGGCAAAAGACACATTCAGTCCACCTCTGTCACCTACTTTAAAAACTAGAAATACTAGAATATAAAAACTAGAAAGGAGCAGAAAGGATCCTTGCCCTCCCCCAGTGTTGCTAGTGATTGGGAATCAGCAGAAGACGAAGAAGCCGGGCATGTGGGTTATGAATGTAGAGGTTTTTAATTCTGACTTCTGTTTACTGTGTGACTTTGGGCAGCCTGTAAAATCTTTTTGAGCCTCAGTTTCCTAATCTCTAAAGTGGGAATAATCTCTACCTAACATGGTGTTACGTTATTTTACTTAGCAAGTTTGTGTAAGACACTAAGCGGAATTTATCGAGTAAGTACTTCCTAAGTGGTAGTTGCTACCAGTGATGTTATCACCTCATTAAAAATACTGTCAGTAGTTTTAGGATATTATGGTAAGTAAGAAGCTCTTAAAAGTATGGGTGATACCTTTTTTTTGGGGTTTAAATGTGTTTTCTGTTTTTCTGTGATGTACTTCTATCACTCCTCTAAGTAAAACTTTTAATTTAAAAAGGCTGTAGTCGCCTGTGCGCTGCAGGGTGACGACTGTTGGGGGCGCTTTGCAGGCCTCCCAGCTCCTAGTTCTCAGCACCTCCACGAGTCCCTCGTATGTCTAGGACGTTTACTTATGCAGAAGTGGGGCCTGTTAACCTTCAGCCCTTTCTTGTACTGTCTACTGTGTTTTATTTAAACATTTTTGACAAAGAAAATAGAGGTACTAGATGTCAGTGAGCAACGTCGACTTTAAGAAAGCATTTTAAGGGACAGCAAGGGTTGTGCTCATTCTCCCATCAGAGGTGTTTCAGAGGCTCTGATGGTAGGAATCTGGGTGGAGGCACAGCTAACGTGGGGAACTGTACACTGCCGTGCCTGTGCACGCTCATCTGGGCTGTGTGCACGCTCATCTGCGCTGTGCGCACACTCGTCTGAGCTGTGTGCCACGTGGCTCCTTCCTCCTGCCGTAGTGATAGAGGCTGGCCCCGCACGATTCAGAGAGCCGTCCTCTGCGTGCTGAGTGCAGGCAGTTTGAGGGGATGGAGGCCATGCCTGCCCTGAAACAGAGGGAGGTGGGGTGCAGCCCCCTCCGTGGGCCCCCCGGTGGAGCCGCCTGGGTGGACCGCTCGTCCCCGGATCCTGACAGAGGGTACCTGCTGATGCTCTTTTGAACATACCTCTGGGGTAGATTTTCCTCTTTAAGGATCCAGAGAAAGCAAAACGCAGTGAGTCTGGTCAGTGTCTCTAGAGGGAGAGAACATGTATGAGAAGGGGAGGCGTGGCTCCTTAGAGGACAGTCGTCGGGGTGCTAACGCCACACGAGGCCGTGAGGCCAGCTCCCCTCGGATGGTGGCCTCGACTGCCCGTCACAGCCTCACAGAGCGCCCCCCTGCCTGCCTGGCGAGCCCCACACCCAGCCGTGGTAGCTGGCTCCAGCCTGCAGCCCAGAAAAGTGCCTCAGCGGCCGGAGTCTGCAGCTCTGTAAACCCAGATGAAGGCGACACCGCCTGATCAGGCTGCGGTCAGAAGTGGACGGAAGGAAAGAGTAGGCGAAGGTACAGAGAACGCCAAGCGCGTTCTGCAGGGCTCTTCCTTGGGTCGCTGCGCACAGGCGTGACAGTGACGAGGCTGGTGCAGGGGTCGGAGGGCGAGGCAGCGGGAGATGGCCCCGAGGGCCACGTGGGCAGGAGAGTTGGGAGGAATGGTGTGCGGGAGTTCAGGCGGGTTGGGTAACCCGTTTTGATTAAGGGGTGAGGATGTCGGGAGCCAGAGGTGAGGCTACGATTTGGGGAGGCTCCTTGCACGGTTCAGGGTTGGGATGTGTCACAAAAGTCTTAATAATAATAAATATATGAAGAGCAGCAGCAACCGAGGCATCAGTGAGAGTGCACAGTCCACACCCTGCCTTTACTTTCACGTGACCCTTAAAGAAGATGGAAGGCAGAAAAGGAAGTGCTATAGCGAGAACTTTTTTTGCAAGAAAAATGCCCTTTTTCAAAAAAAAGAAAAAAGCTTTGTACCCGTATTTTTGCCACAAGCTACTGGACTGGAAGAGAGAGATCTCCACACAGTAGAAAAGCTCATTTAAAGTTGGAACACAGCATTGTTCTGTTGGTGGCCCGATTCACATTCCCCGGCGAATGTGGATCCATTTACAGGTTTCCTGTTGGCACCAGAAAGCTGACTTGGGCTTGTGTGGAAAGGAGGGCTTGGTTTCACACAGAGTAGCCTCTGGTTGCCGCGTACAGCGTCTTGTTTCTGGGTCCTTGTGACAGACTGCGGCGGTGGCTCCCGTGGTTCTGGGCGACAGCTTGCCATCTGGACCTTTCTTGGGACAGGAGGCCAGGGCAAGGGTCAGAGGGCATTGTGTGCATCCGTTCTGTGCCCCTCCCAGCTGGTTCGTCTGTAATTCTGCAGTTTTAAAAATAGAAACTGAAATCAAGACTTAAGGTTTGTGGAAATCCGGATAACAACGCACGTGTCCTGTTATCCACCTGGTGATCCTGGTATTAGAATGTGACTTCTAAGCTCATAGGCGGCTTCAGAAAGTGCGCTCTGCCTGAGAGGCACCCCCACGCGGCCCGCCCTGACCAGCCCCCCTTCTCGCTCCCCCCCGCAGAACGTGTACGTGAACATCAACCGCATCATGTCGGTGGCCAACCGCCTGGTGGAGTCGGGCCACTATGCCTCCCAGCAGATCAAGCAGATCGCCAACCAGCTGGAGCAGGAGTGGAAGGCCTTCGCGGCTGCCCTGGACGAGCGCAGCACCTTGCTGGACATGTCGTCCGTCTTCCACCAGAAGGCCGAGAAGGTCAGTGCCTGGGAGCCCGGCCCCCACCCATCTCCCCCAGCGCCCCGCGTCCCCGCGGCAGAGCCTCGGTGACCACCGGGGCGCTGAAGCCACCCCTTGGCCCTGCTGCAGACCCGGGGTGCTTCTGCACCTCCTTGTTTGTAAACAAAGTGGAGGTAAAAGTGTGGACTTGAGGGGCCATCTTATGGTGTAAATGGGGTTCACATTAGGGCCTGTTGCCCAGTTGGGACTCGTGAGTGACAGCTGCTGTTCTTTATCCCCTTCTTTCTGTCCCTCCTCCTGTCCTCTTCCTCTTCCCTCGAAAATTCCAGTTAGGAGACTTAGGGGCAAGTAACAGACCGCCTGACTCACGGGTGTAGGCACCAGGGGTCTGCTTTGCTCACAACCCAGGGAGGGGCAGTCGCGCGGCATCGGGGCGGGCGGGCCCCCGACTGGGCCTGGCTGTCCCCCTGAGAAGACGGATGTGGCCTCAGCGCCCGGCGCTGGCCCCTCTGCCGCTGTGCCCCACGCATGCAGGGTGGCGGTGTTGTCTCTGGTCACTTTCTCAGGGCAGCAGTGTTTGCAGGAGGTCCCTCTGGCCCAGCCCGCTTCCCCTGGTCCCTGAGGGGGTGCCAGCCCTCAGCCAGGCCGCGGGTGGGTTCTCAGCCTCCCGGCAGGGCCACACTATACCAGCCTGGGCTGCGATGGAGACAGGTGGCTTTGGGGTACGGTTTTCAGTGTCCCCCACAGTTGTCAAGTTATTTCTATGGATTTGGACCTCACGTGGCTTCACCTGCCGACGTGCTGGTCACAGGACCTCGTCTCGGAGGTAACAGGTGAAGTGTGCCCCTGACACTCCCCACACGCCCGCGAACGGGCACACCTGCCTCAGCGAACACACTCAGAGGGCCGCAAAAGAGAGGGAGTCGCTGTGACTCAGATGCTTGTGGTGGAAGCCTGGGTGGTGGGCCTGTTTCTCCAGATGTGGAGGAAGAAACTCAGAAACCTCTAGCCCCTAGGGAGACGTGGGGAGGAGACAGGTGGTTGTGTTAATCTGAAGGAAGTACTGAGAGAGCTTCCTTGGGGATGGTTATTTTGGGGGAAAAAACCTACATTCACAGGGATTTGCACTGATGCTTCTCAAAAGGGAATAGTGTCCTTTCATCTAGAAACAGCCTTGCTGGGTGGGTACAAGCCCCATCTTGCCCGGCATCTTGGAGGGGCTGGCTGGAATGTCGCACAAGGCGCTAGTTAGGAGTGATCTCAGCTCTGGGAACCTTCAAAGTGTGAAGCAGGAGAGGAAGCGGCTGGGAGAGCAAGAGGACAGGATCATAAGAGCCTCCTGTGGAAGCTGTGAGTGGACTGCTAAGTTTATGCCTGAGGTAGCTTCATGAGGAAGGAGACACAGAGCCCCCACACCGGGACAGTTGGAGTTAAAGTGACAGGAGCCCCTTAGCCTCACACAGTGCCGTCTCCGCTTCTGTGTGGCCGCCTCCGGTCCCATCATGAGCACGGTCGTGGCGTGTCGGTCACTGGACATTCCCATGCTCAGGAGAAGAGCTGCGTGGCCCCGCCCACTCACCGGCTGGGATGGTAGCACGGTGTGGGATGCAGTCACCCGTGGGCTGTGTGGAAGTGTGTGAATTGCTTGTGAGCCCCCGGAAAGGCCTGTCAGGACAGCCTTTTAAATAAATTTTATTCAAATTTATGTGAAAAATCTGAAACCTTATAAGCTGGCTGGGGGACTCTTGGATAGTCTGAAGCATAAGGGGAAAATCTCTCTAACCATGGCAGGATCCAGAATTGCAGGTAACCCAGAAGATTAATTGCTGCTCTGCCCTGCCTGAAAGCAGTGTAGAAATGTGGGTGCCATGGGGTATTCCCCTCCCCAATGTTTTATTATGAAACAGTTTAAGACGTGCAGCAAAGTTAAAAGAGCCTGGGGTGTTTTTATTTGGGTAAAATAATGGCTCTAATTTATGGGCTTGAAGGAAACACAGCTAGAGGAATGCATTGTTGAACAGAATTTCATGGGATCTTGCGTGAGCTCTAACAGTGCTTGCGGGCGCCATCACTTCAGTGGCCAGAGAAGACGCCGTGGGGACAGAGTGGACCCCTGAGAAGGACCACGTCTCTGATGGGCCCTGACTGAGGCAGTGCAGCTGCACCCAGCAGCCAGAATGTGCGGACGGAACCCTAGGACAGCTTCTGAAATGTTTCCTTCCCTCAAGTGCAAGTGTAGTGGGCTTAAGGTCTGTCTTCCCCTTCACTGAGGTTCAGGAGCACAGAAGGTCACGCTTACTGAAGAGTCCCTGAATAGGTCACATCTGTCCCCTCTTTTCAAATTCTCTGCCTACTGGTTATGCTTAAGCTGTTTTCATAAACTCACCAAGGATGGACCAGAACTCAAACATCATAGATTAGGTTTCCGACATAGCCACCCCTTCGACTCTCCTCTGGAGCACTCACTAAGGATGTAAATCTGATTGGGGTGATGTAGGGCTCAACTCTGTGACCCTGCGGTTGATGGTGTGGCTGAAGGAAGCCGCTTTCGGGGGAGGACAGCCGCTCGTCTTTGTGGGGGCTGTGTGTGGCGCCCCGCCTGCTCCTGTGTCTCCGTGGGAGTTCTCATGTTGGTATTCGCTTGTGGATTGATACAGATAAATGTTGAGGTTACAGCTAGATAAGAATGACGTTTCATAGACTGTGCCTTCCAGAGCTGTCTTGGCCATTAACCTCTCCCGCCCTCATCTCCTGTGAGGTGTGGACGGGGTCAGAGTATCCGTTCACAGAACTGGAGATGCGGCAAGGCTAGATGGTCTCACTGGTAGATGACGTTTAGGGCTGCACTTTTTTTTTTGTCATGTGTTATATCCCTTTATTAAGGAGCTTCCTAGCAAAGCTGTTAGAATTACCTTGTTATAATATATCACAGAATTAAAGCAACTTGAATTTACTACACCTTAAAATTGCCAATTTTCACTATTATAAAAAAAAAATGACTAGAGCAGTATCTACTGTCTGGCGTGGTAGCCAGTGACCGCCTTTGACTGTTGAAGTTGCCCTTCATCTGTCCTGTGATTTTGCTGGGCGGAGAAGGAACCCCATCTCTCCTAAAGGAACCAGGAAAAGGGAGTGTGTTTATTCATAGTCAGGGAGTAGAAGTGATGAAAGAAACAGTAGAGTAATATTTCCTAGAAATGAAAGCAGAAAATGAGGAAATTAGAAATATAAAAGGGAAACTCTGAACTTGGAATTCATACATGTATCATATGTCATATATATATATTATATAAAATTCACTGAGCCTTAATTTTTCCAAAGAGGAGAAAAACCCCTCTAAATAAGGGTTTTACGCGTTTACATTCTAGGAAGTTCCTGTCCCTTTGTCTCCTAAATTGGGCTAACCACCTATGTTCAGCTGATGCTCTATCAGGCGCTCCTGGTGGGCGTGAAATTCACTAGACTGGACGATTTCAGCAAACTGGAAGTTCTTCCTTTTAGCAGATGGAGGGCAGTGGCATAAATGTTTCTGAAAATAAGGCTGCTAGTTAATTATTCAGGTTCTCCTGTTAAAGCTTACATATTAATCTCTCTTCCCTCGTCCGCCTGCCTCACATTTGCAAACTGGCTGACACAGCCTCCTGCCATCCTCTCTGGGCAGCGCTGAAGTGACCACTCTGCTGAGCATCAGAACCCCCAGCTCTGAAGCCGGCTCCTGGTTTGAATCCAGAGATGCCTGGAATTCCCTCGCACTCTCCCGCCTCTCTTCCACGCCTGGCCAGATACTCTGTGTGCACGCATTCGGTTTTGCTCTTTAGTCTCTCAGTCCTGTCCAACTCTCCGTGACCCCGTGGACTGCAGCACACCAGGCTTCTCTGTCCTTCACTATCTCCCAGAGTTTGCTCAGATTCATGTCCACTGAGTCAGTGATGCCATCCAGCCATTTCATCCTCTGTTGCCCCCTTCTCCTGCCCTTAGTCTTTCCCAGCATTGGGGTCTTTTCCAGTGAGTTGGCTCTTCGCATCAGGTGGCCAAAGTATTGGAGCTTCAGCATCAGTCCTTCCAATGAATATTCAGAGTTGATTTCCTTTAGGGTGGACTGGTTTGATCTCCTTGCTGTCCAGGGGACGCTCAAGAGTCTTCTCCAGCATCACAGTTTGAGAGCATCAACTCTTTGATGTTCAGGCTTCGTGGTCCAGCCCTCACATCCGTACATGACTTCTGGAAAAACCATAGTTTTGACTCTATGGGCCTTTGTGGGCAAAGTTATTTGGTTTACGTTGGAGCCTTTATAGCATCAGAGCCTCAGCTGGTGCCCTGACCCCACTAGAGTACAGCGGCCTCTGTCTGCTGTCTTCTGTTAGGAAGTGTCAGGCTCTGCGATGGGCATCCCCCCCGTCGTTCCACGCCCAAACTGTGGTTGTCAAGATAGTCAGAGGTGTGTACGTGTTGGGGGGGTGGTAGTCAGAGTCCCTCCCCCTCCCATATTCACAGGGCACATTACTGTATTAGCAGGCTCTAGGAGGTTCTATTCTGTAGGCACCTGTTGAACACCACACTTGATCCTAGAGGCTTTTCTCTCGGTGGAGCAGCTGTAAACATCCTCCTCCTCCTCAGCTCTCCAGCGGGGATTGCTGCTCTGGTTCAGATGTCCTTTGGGTGTCAAGCCTCTCAGAAGACATTTGGGGCCGGGGGCTGGTCCTTTAAGGGTTGCCATCTTCTAAATCAAAGACAAAACCTGTGCTTGTACAAAAGTCACTATAAAACCGTGGTCAGGTTTCTTTCTGTCATTGGTATGTTTTAACCCAGTGAACTTAGATGTGCAGAGTCCTTTTTTTGTGAGGTTTCTGTGTTATAAGCTGATCTGCCCTATGTTTTTGCAGGTAGATATAACCAGCACCTCTCAGGATACTAAAGAAATTGTAAGTAAGTTAGGTAACTGCAGGCATCCGTAAAACTGCTCAAAGGTTTCTCTTTACTGATAGCCTCAAAAATTGGAGTGGACTGTGTTTTAGCAGTGTTTTTGTCTGCTTTTGGAATACCACCCAAGAAATGCTTAGAAATATGCCTAAGTAGTCACATGTGTATACATGGGAATGGGGAGAGGCATAATATAACTTTATTACTCCTGTTGCCCTGGTGATGTCAGGAGGAACCATGGGGGAGAGGAATGAGGACCGTCCCTGGGGCCTGCCTCGGTGTAGTCATGTTTAAAGCCATGTGAAACCATGTGCTTTCAGGTGACACTTAATGCCTTGTGAATTGGATTCCAGCCCTGGGATTTTCATGCAGATATTTTTCTGAGCCAATACATTAATAATAAAGGGATTTTTAGAAACAATGGTTACTCAGGTGGCTTGTCTAAGTTTCTAAAAATGTCCTACATATCCCGGAGGTTATTCTCATATATATTTTAAGAGAATCGTAACACGTTTCTCGTCTGGCACATCAGTTACTGTGTTTTAAATAGTCACGCTCTGCATTCCCTGATGAGTGGAAAGACAGCAAGGAACTAGAGAAAAGAGGAGAAACCCAAGGAAATGCGTTGATGTCTATTTATTTAAATTAGTGTTAATTGAATTTGCATCCTTAATTGAGCCTTCTGCTGCTTGTCTTTGACACTTATCATGGATGTCATTGAGGTCTCCCTAGGAAGTTTGGGCATGATTTCTCAGCTATTGATGAGCCCTGGGGTGAGGGTGGCAGTGGAGAAGGCTGAGGACAGGTCAGCAGCCATGGCCCAGGACTGCAGCCTGCAGCCTCCCCGTTTACTTGCACAGCAGGGACACCCCAAAGATTCTGCTGCCCCCCTCAGCCTCCCTTCCTTCCAATGGGCACAGCTCTGGAGTTTTGGCCTCCTTTCCAGGGTCTCCTTTAATTCCTGTGTGTATTTACTCTTGAAAAGGTAGGCAGATGGACCCTCTGGTCTTTGTACTGTTGGGTCGGTGACTTCAGGAATCTTCCACTGCCTTTGTAGTGTAAGAGGAGAGCAGGAGGGCTGGACCGCAGCTCTGGGAGTAGCCCAGCTTGCTGTGTGGCTGAGGCTGGGGGCACGGGTGGACCGGGTGGCCATGCAGCGCAGAGCAGGTGGAAACGTGGATTCAACCCTGAAATGGGCGGATTAACCAGGATGCCTGAAAAACAGCCACCTCAGGGCAAAGGTGCTCCCGGGAGTGACCACAGAGCCACACAAGGCTGTCATTTCAAATGCAGGTTCTTGGGCCCACGTCCAAATTGCCTGAAGCTAGAGAGGGGGACGAGGCGCTGGTTTGCGGAGTCCAGGAATCTGGTTTGAGAACCCAGGTCAGAGCCATTTGATACGGGGAGTCAGCCGCGCTCTCTTCCTAGACACTCTCTCAGCCACCCTTATTTCAAAGCCGTGTTGAAAGAGGGCTGCTTCTCAGTATCGTTCGCTGTTGGCAGAACATGATCTTTTTTTGTTTGTTTTTTAAACCACCACAGTATATGAGCAACGTGGACTCATGGTGCAAGGCCTGCGGCGAGGTGGACCTGCCCTCGGAGCTTCAGGACCTGGAGGACGCCATCCACCACCACCAGGGCGTGTACGAGCATGTCACGCTCGCGTACTCCGAGGTGAGCGCTCTGCGCTTCTCCCGCGGGGGAAGCCCCGCTGTGTGTGTGTCGAGGCACCTGAAGCCGCAAAGACCAGAGCTCTGGCTAGCCTAGGATAAACGCACAGGTTCCCAGTTGAACTGCGGTTTCCTGGGGGCTTCTGAGCTCCATGGAGGGTGAGGCTGGTAAGTAAGAAAGGACAGAGGCAGACAGCAGACTCCTCACAGCCCTGAGGGGTTAGTGGATTTTTTTTTCAGAGTGCTCAGATTTTCATCTGTCCTAATAAAACGGAAGTTTAACCTTTTTGACTGCGTGTATTTGGGAAAGATACATATTACGTGCAGTTCAGTCTAGTCAGACTCTGTTTGCTCTTCCTGATGCACTTTTCTAGAAAAGAGGGAAACCTGATGCAGTGTCTGGTTCTGGATGTCACAGCACACACAGTTGTTTTCAAGTGTGTCTGGCTACTTGCTGTTTTAGGAATCTCAGTGGAGCAGTTTCTTTATTATCATAAACTCATTATTTAATGTATCCCTGCTTTATCTTCTGCCACCTTCAGTGCCAGGCTTTGCTGTCAGGCCATGATGTAACCACTTGTTTAACGCCCGCAGCTCTGGGGCTGGGACTGTCCCCGCCCCCTCTTGTAGATGAGGAGGAAACAGCACAGAGGCGAGGTGACCTGTGCCCGGCCCTCAGCTGGAGGAGGCGGAGCGGGGACTGGCCCCAGGCAGGCTGCCCGTGTGTCCTCAGCCACCACGCGCCGCTCCGTGTCCCCTCCCATGCTAGATGCAGTAATGACACCAAGCGCACACCAGGTCCAGGCGTGGCCTTTCCACTTTGGGGTCATCTGACCTTCCCGACCCCGTCCCCCTTTGTTGATGACGCTGGCGAAGTTCCCGGAGGTGAGTGGTGAGCGGGTAGGGGTTCAGTGTGTGCTTCCTCTCTGCGTCTCTAGTGAGCATCTGTCGTACTATACGCTGGTTGGAAAGATTCCTGTGGGACTCCAGGGAGAAAGTGCCTCAGCCGACCTGGCGGAGCGCTGAGCCCAGAGGAGATGTCTAGGGAACACAGCCCGCCTTCTGTCTCTGCGGGTGTGCGATGTGGATGCGCAGGGCCAGCTGTTCTAGGCTGTTTTATACAAGACGCTTGAGCGTCCGCTGACTTTGGTGTCTGTGGGTGGGGAGAGTCCTAGAGCCATTCTCCTTCGTTACCAAGGGATGGCTGTTTAGATCCAGATCCACAGCCACACCTGTGTGAGTTGTCTGGCGTTTGCTTTTCAGTCTTGACACATCCTGGCCCAGCAAGCAGTTGTCATTCTCACGTCCTTGAGCCCAGGTCTCCTGACCCTGTTGTGTCCGTGGGTGAATTAAAGGCACATGTGGTATGCTACAGTATTTGCTTCAGAATGTGGTCTGATCTCCTGCCCATGAAAGTTGATGTCTGTGTATTTACGTCTCTGGACACGTCTTTACTCAACAGGATCTCTTTTAAACGCTATTCTATGTTGTCATGCAATTAAAAAATAGTCAACTCTGTATTACGTTTCTTAATGTTGCATCCAGTGTTTCCTAGGAAATGTATAAATAAGGGATAGTTTTTTAAAAAGTGAAAATAGAATAGATCTGTAATTGTTTAATCACATTGATTGATGAGGAAAGTGTGAGTTCCAAAAAAGCATACAGTTCTTTCTCCCAGTGCACCATCTCCATGGTGACATCTGATTTTGACCTATAACACAGAAAACGAGTGAATGGCCCTGTTATCCCTGGTGTAGCGAAGCCTTCACTCATGCTTACTAATGATTTTCTCCAGAGCTGCTTTGATTGCAGTGGTAGCTTCCAGATTACCGTGGGATTGAACAGTTCTCACACCAGGTGATTGGCAGGACTGGGCTGCAGTCTTGGCCTGCACGGACTTAGCTCAGCCTCACCTGACCTGACCAGTCTCACCCTCCAGCCCTGTGGCCAGGCAGCCTGCCCGCGGCCCTTGGCAATTCTGGCAAAGCACAGAATTCTCTGACCATTTCCACTGCCTTCAAAAAAAGGGTCATCTTGACATGGGAACTTTGATTTACCCATGATACAGTTTCATTAGATCTTAAATTGGCACTAATAGTTTAAAATAATCTGATGGCAAATAAACAGCTTCCCAAGCTGTGTCAGATCACAATTTTTAGCTTAAAGCATGTTTGCAGCTGAGCTGTGAATTCAAGGCGATGGTGATTGAAACTGGATGGACAGAGAAGACTTTTAAAGGAGGGATTTCTTTTTTCTTTTTGCCTTGTAAATTTTTTAAAATCTGAAATAGTTTCAGGCTGTAGAAAAGTGTTAGAGCAGAGAGCTCCCCCCTTGCCTTGGCCAGATTGCCCAGTATTATGCTCCGTCTGCGCCCCCTGCCCCCAACCCGTCTCCAGCCTGATACCACCTCACCACTGATACAAACAGCCATCCGTCCAGCGGACCATCTGTGTCTCCCCCGTCTGAGCTACACCTCTCTTTTCAGCCCCAGAAGCATGCACTGGACATATCGTAACCCTGAAACATTCCTCAGTCTTTCGCTCTCTCGTGTCTTTGACAGTCAGAGATGCCAGGCCTTTCCTTGCTTAGCATGACCCTCAGCCCCTCGCCCGTGTGGGCTGACTGGGCCGAGTGCCACACCAGGGGCACAGGATACCAAGCCCTCCTGCAACTGACAGTATTAACCTTGACCGCCTGCTGAGCTGGATGTCTGTAAGGTTTCTCCAGTGTAAACTCTCCAGTTAAAAATTCATCTTGGATGAGCATGTTGTGGGGCAATGTACAGATATAACGGGAAATACTTTGATTTGAGGATAATGCCATGAGTGCTGGAGAGGGTCGTGGGGCTGGGAGACCCTCCAGGCTCAGCGTGGAGGGTTGTGCCCTATTGGTGAGCCACACGCTGCAAAGGAAGCGCCGTAGATGATGCTGGTCTGAGTCGATGCATGAAAGCTTTGAGGACGGACCACTGTTTCTTTACAATGCGCCCGGGTGTGCGTTCACCTCGGTCAGTGACTACCATTATGCAGCTTGTGTATCCTGCCCACTTCGGTCAAATCGTGGAACGCTGTCCTAGCACTGGCGACCTGATACAGCACCGCGTTCAGGCCTCACTGAGCTGTCACAGGTCATACTTGGCTCTTGATTTGTTGGGTTTTGCAGCCACCAGCAGTGATCTCCAGGTATTGATCTCTTTCTTTAGATCAGAGCAACAGTCTGCGTGCGAGTGAAGGGGACTCCTGCCGGAGACGCTGAGCTTTAATCAGAGTTAGTGAGCCGCGTAGAGACCCCAGTCCTGGGATAGGAACAGGCAAGCCCCAGAGGTTCGGCGGGACTTTTCCGAGGGTGGTGCACAGGAACCCAAGTTACAGATCTTACATGCAGTTTTGATTAAAAGTAAATAATCAAGAACCAGACCTTTGTTCTTGATTTTAAGCAGTTAAGTTTCCTTTTGAATGTTAAGGACAAACATACCCATGATATGGTAAAATTTTAACCTTCAACTCCTTTTTTGCGTTATTTAGCACTTGCATTTTTACTAGCTCATTTAGGAATTAGAGTGTATTAGTTTGTATATTTATAAAATGTTACTCTTTGTAAAATGTAACTTCCACTGCCCTTCAAGTCACCCAGTACTATATACCAAGAAAAACAAAGAGCAGACTGAAAAGATGAGCCAACTTGATCTTTTGAAAAATTATAGTAGGTTAAGTCTTACTTTTTGATAGTAAATGTTGATTTTCATCTTTTACAGATATTGTCCCTTTGTGTGGGACAAGGTTTGACTGCCTGAAAGCTGACAACACATTTTTAGACAAAACATACAACTTAAGTAAATAAATTCACCTGGTTCTATAGTTAAAAAATTCAGAACTGTATCATATACCATAAACTCATTTATACTAGTTGTTTTAGTACTTACATTATATGTGAATAATTTGGCTGCTGTTTTCAATTTTTTATTTTATTAAAAAATATGAAGTCAGTTAAATAAAACATTTGTTTTCTGCTGGTTATTCTGTACCATTTAAAAATCTTTTGTTTCTGTACAGAAGAACAGTCCTCTTTATAAAATTCTAACATTTTTCCCCATATAGTTCTACTGTACTTAAAAAAGACAAAGACATTTTGCTAAAAGTTACTAAAACGTGTATATAACATCTTTCATGTGCTTAAATAATACCTTTTAAATTGACACATCTGTAAACAACACCTGAAATAAAACTGAGTTCTTTCTGAAAGTTTTATTGGAGACGTGCTACATGGGAGCGCGCACTTGAAGTTCCATGGGGTCCAGTTTTGATACAACAGATGTTCTCCTGCCTGGAATTTTTCTGGCCGCTTCTGCTGGCATACTCTCTACCCGCAGTGACTGTATAGTAGTAGCACCAGCAGAGACAATTTAATCCTGCTTACGGCTCCCAGGAGAAAGAGCTTTGCTTAATGTCTCCCCTTATAGTAAGGTGAGATTATATGTTCACGTACTCAGTCATTTCCTACTGCCCCTCCATCTTGAGAAGGCATATTCTAATTCCTGCTCTTGAGCTCTGTCAAACAGTTGCACAGATATCAAGAAAGATTAGTTGGAATATTCTTGCTTATATCATTTATTCTCAGTAGTAGAATATTAGTGGTGTTTCATGGATGCCTTTGGAAACATGGTAAGAGCTGAGAACCCATTGATCATTCTGTATTGTGGTTTAAGGTTAAAACAGTGGCTTAAGATAGAGGTTGACTTTTTGCCAGTGGGGAAGTCCCAGGGCTTGCGTTCCAGGGCTGATGTGGTAGCTCTCTTAGTAAGAGGATCTCTGCATCCTTTTGTCTTTTTGCTTTGCCACCAAGTTCTTGGCAGCAGGAAAGAAATAGGCCAAGGGGAATGAGCATACTCAGCCTCCTAGACAGCTTTCTTGGAAGCCCCGTTCAACAGTTGTAACTTCTGCATGTTGGCCACTCCCATTTATAAGTGGGTCTAGGAAGTGCAGCTTCAGAGCTGGGCTGTCGCTGCTCCTGGCTGTGGGGTTTGACTGTGAAGGAGAAGCGGGTGGACTTCGGGAGGCAGCGGTCAGTGCCGGCCGCACCGTCTAATCTGTAGCCTTACAACACGTGTTCACCAAGTCACGCTCTAGGGAGCATTTCCTGACTTAGTGTTTTATAAGGAGTAAAACGCCGAGGGGACATTTGTAAGAAATCTAGGTTCTGTACAAAGGTGAAAGGTGTAACTTGGAGCATTGGTCCTCAGTCCTAAGAAACACTGCACCCCCGTTGTTTGACTGAAATTTTATGACACCTGCTGAAATAAAATGTATGGGTAGTAATCTATTTTCAGAAAAAAAATTTGTCTCTATAAATTACATATGTGCTGCAGTATAAATTAAAGACAAAAGAAAGGTAGTATGGTAAAACGCGCTTCAGTCTACATATACTTAAGTACATGCAAATAGAAAATAATGAGATATTTAGGTGCTGGCCATGTGTTTAAAACCTTTGTCAGTATGGCCACTACACATGCAGACTGGACGTGCGTTGTATTTGTGACTCAGGCACTGAGAATGGTATTACCATGCTGGATTTTTATTAATGAAGTGGTAAGCAACTCCTGTAAAGCTTCAAAGAAAATCAAGCACGCCTTCCTTTGATTAACATGGTAACTGCATTCCTGGAAAAACCAGTGTGCGGTAGAGTAGGTGGAAAGAAGAAAAGTGGAAAACAAAACAGAACGAAACCCTCATTTGTACGTCTGAGCCTGACTCAAATTACTGGGTTGGCTATAAAGTTCATGCAGGTTTTCCGGAATGAACTTTTTGGCCAGCCCGTTCGGAAAGCAGGGTGGTGTTTGATTTGGAGGTAATAGACCGCGCCTCTGAATTGGTCACATTTAATCCTCTCCCCCAAGCAGTTATCATGCCCTCGCCCCAGATCATTGCATCAGAAGTGCCCGCTCCCTTCTTCGGAAGACTTGCATTTCCCCTGTTTTAGTTTGTACATGTGCCTGACACAGTGTAGTCATTTCGTTGTGTCATTTTCCCCGTTCCCTTCGGTTATGTCCGCTTGCTTTGTTTCTGCTTCCGTTTCGCTAACTTGATGTATGAGATCAGTTTTAGTCTGCGAAGACTAATAGCACCAGCCTTCCTAAGGAAGAGTCAGCAGTTCCAACAGAGGTCTCAGGTTCGGTTATTAGAAAGCAAACATGTCACATTCCAGCACGATTTCAGTTGTAAGAGGATTAAAGGAAGAGAGCAGAAAATTCCCCAGGCCTCTCGCTTGCCCCGAGGTTTCGGCTGCTCAAGGCTTCCTGTGGCCCTTCCACCCACCCTCTGTCCCCGGAACCCGTTTTGTGTCTGTTAGCAAGGCCCTCTTTCATTCCTCCTATTCATGGATAACCGAGGAGACTTTCCGAAGAATCTGAGTGCAGAGGTCATGGTCCTGAGGACAGGCTTAACAAGCGCCCTGAATCACACACACTTTATGTGCTTCACATCCTTTTGTCCAGTCTGATCGTGTTGTTTGCACACCTGGCATAATCATTCGTAAGTTTGAAAAGACATAATGCTTTTCTTTCCGTATTTCACCCACACCTTTCCTTAATTTTTTTTTTTTTGGTTAGTCTGATGCTTTCATTTAACTGTACTTGGATAGTTAACTGCTATAATAGAGCACTGAAATCTCCTTTAAAAATGATGGCCGTTTAAGTAAAGTTAACTTCTTTTAAGTTAGTGAACTAAATTAAAATGGCACTGTAGTTTTCTTTTTATTTTGTGGAGTAAAATTGGTATCCAACTATGTCACACAGTAGAAGTACATATTTATTGCCTGGTGCTAGATTTTTTTTTTCCCCTTAAATTTCAAAATTCAGCTTTAAAATCTTGCTCCATTGTAATTGTTGTATTCTCTCTAATATAACACAAGAAAAGCAATACTTTTACATTTCAGTTTGCAGATAGTCCAGCAGTGAAATTGTATATCAGCCCGCATGTCATTTGGGGGTTCCCAGGCAGCAGTGGTAGTAAAGAGACGTGTACAGCGCAGGAGACATAGGGGACGCGGGTTCAGTCCGAGGGTCGGGAAGACCCCCTGCAGGGGGCGTGGCGGCCCACTCCAGTATTCTTGCCTGGGGAATGCTATGGGCAGAGGAGCCTGGCGGGCAAAGGGTTGGACACAACCAGAGTGACCTAGTGTGTGCACACGCACGCATACGTCATTAAGACCGCGTGTTCGTGTCTGTTAGTCATTTAGTCGTGTCTGACTCTGGGACCCCGTGAACTGTAGCCTGCCAGACGATTCTGTCCATAGAGTTCTCCAGGCAGGAGTACTGGACTGGGTTGCCATTCCCTTCTTCAGGCGATCTTCCCAACCCAGGGATCGAACCCCGGTCTCTCCCATTGCAGGCAAATTCCTTACCATCTGAGCCACCAGGCAGAATACCATGTTTATTAAGACTAGCATCTACTGCAGTGTTTTATGAAGATTTAAAGTCCTTTTATTTTAACTCTGCGATTTGCCACATTTGGTTTTGTGAGTTCATTGAATAACTGATGGGTTTGTTCTAAATTTTATTTTAGTCTTTATAAAACGTGCCTTTGAGTGAAACTCTGATTTACGTTTGGGTGTGGGTGTGTGTAGGTGAGCGTGTGTCTTTGCAGGCCTGCCGCGCGCCCTGGCGGGCAGGCTCCGCGGCATGGCCTGGGCAGAGCCGCACTTCTGGAGCTGTTGCCGGCTGATAACGGCTCGTGTGTCCTGCCGGCAGGTGAGCCAGGACGGGAAGTCCCTGCTCGACAAGCTCCAGCGGCCCCTGACACCCGGCAGCTCTGACTCGCTCACGGCCTCGGCCAACTACTCAAAGGCCGTGCACCACGTCCTGGACGTCATCCACGAGGTGCTGCACCACCAGCGGCAGTTGGAGAACATTTGGCAGCATCGCAAGGTGCGGCTCCACCAGCGGCTGCAGCTGTGTGTCTTCCAGCAGGACGTCCAGCAGGTGAGTGGGGCTCCCCGTGGGGCGCCTGGTGCTGGGGGGCCCGTGTGGAGTCCAGCAGGTAAGCGGGGCCTCCTCGTGGGGCACCTGGTGCTGGGGGACCCTTGTGGAGTCCAGCAGGTGAGCGGGGCCTCCTCGTGGGGTGCCTGGTGCTAGGGAGCTCGTGTGGAGTCCAGCAGGTGAGCGGGGCTCCCTGTGGGGCGCCTGGTGCTGGGGGGCTCATGTGGAGTCCAGCAGGTGAGCGGGGCCTCCTCACCTGCTGAAGGTGAGGGGTGTCCACTGTCTGGGCTGGCATGTGGGAGTGCATGTGGGTCCTCCACATGCACTGAGCACCCTTCTGCTCTTAATGGGAGTCTGGTGAGTTCCAGGTCCTTTAAATTGTTCTCTCTGTGTATATACTTAATAATTGTGTTTGTTTATCTGTTTCTGGCTCTGCTGGGTCTTTCCTGCTGGGTGGGCTTTCTCTGGTTGCGGGGAGCGGGGTCTGCTCCCTAGGGACGGCGCTCTTCGCTGCCGCGGCTCCTCTTGTCGCGGAGCACAGGCTCTGGGGCACGTGGTCTTCAGTCAGCGAAGCTCCCGGGCTCTGGAGCACAGGCTCAGCAGCTGTGGCCCACGGGCTTCGTTGCTCCACAGCATGTGGGATCTTCCTGGATCAGGGATCAAACCTGGATCTCCTGCATTGGCAGGTGAGTTCTTTACCACTGAGCCACCAGCGAAGCCCCTATGTTGTTTAATTTTCGCAGAGTTTGCTTTGATTCTGCTGATGATTTTTGAGTTCTCTGAAGTGTGCATGTTCAAAACGCCTCAGGAATCATCGTATGGATGCATACGTGCTTCTTTGCAGTGTTGTTTTAGTCGTAGAAGGTGACTGGCAGGGAAAGAAGATGAAGGAGTCACGGTCTTGGCTTTACCGGGAGAACTGAAGCTGGGAGGTTGAAAGCACCGTTATTAGTTTCTCTTAATTGTCCCCGAACTGTCACAGACTGTGAAATATTAACAGTGTCACTGTAATTATTAAAGGATTTTCTCGCCTGCATCTGTATCCCTTGGATCAGGCATTCATAGTGTATCCACGGGCCAGCACGCACTCTGGACCCATGACGGGAGCAGCAGCTGTTCTCCGCCTTCTCCAGCTCTCAGAGCTCCTTGGGGTGTCCAGTCACATAAGAATAAGCCCCTGGGCCACTCTCTCTTCAGAAAAGGAAGCTTTTGGGAACAGGCTGATGAGTCTGACCAGCTAGCTTGGTGCCAAGCACTGGCCGTGCGTTAATTTGAAAACAGCCAACGTTAATTTTTCTAGGTAGAAAGGTAATTTCGATAATTGCAAGACCAGTTCATTAAGCCAGCCATGTTTTTTCCTCAGGAACCAGAACAGGGTTGGATGTGGGCAGGAGAAGGTGTTTTGCAGTTCACGGCTCTGTGAGCATTCCTTAGAAATAATAATTGCTCTTGAAGGGAGGCATTTTGTCGATTAAATGATCGGGAATGGTTCGGACTCGTTATGCAAACAGGAAATTGCCCTGTCGGTTTGGCTTGTGAGGCAAGGAACCAAGTTGGTAGCATGAAGCAGAGCGAACAACTGCCCTCAGAGGAGTCTGTAGGATGTCAGAACTGAAAAGGTGATTGTGAAACTCGAGAAGTTAATCACACACAGGGAAAAATTCTGCTGTCTTGAGCACAGGCCAGGAAAGGTAAGCTGAGGATAGGCGAAGAAGATGGTAGAGCTTTAGAAAGATGCTGTCAGCAGAAGATACACTCTTAAAGACCAAAGCAGTCCAAGTCCACAGAAACATAATAAGCCAATTAGAGATCTCACGTGTGGTTTTGTTGGCTTGCTTTGGGTCGTGAAGCAGCATCTGTAAATACTGAGAAAGAAGAAAAAGAGCTTCCACACAAGCAGTGAGGATGAAGACATCCTTGTGAAGACAGCCCTCCCAGAAGAGTGTACCCCCGGCTTCGGAAAAATCCTTGCGAGACCATTAACAGCGAGTGCCCCCGAGGAAGGGAAGGCTGGAGGGGATAGCATCTGATTTTTAAAACACGTGTGATTTTGGTTTAGTGGTTAGTTTTCTTTTGTTTGTTTGTTTGTTTTTGTAACAAGCAAAGGTGATTTCATAATTTCTGTGTGGACAGTGTTTGGGGTGGGGGTCAGGCGCTGTGGGGTGGGAGGGCTTGAGCTGCTGTCCCAGGGCGCTGACCCTGGGTCCAAATCAAAGGAAGAGGGTGGGGCAGGCGGCCGGCAGGCTTGCCGAAGACTTGGCCAAACACGCGTCTTACCTGCTGGACAGGATTAACCTTGGTCACCGTTAGCTTAAAAAGGAAGCAAAGACCGTTTGTCATCCTGGCTGGCGCTCATGGTAAGAGCCCAGCTGCCAGCGCAGGGGACTTCAGGGACATGAGTTTGATCCCCGGGTGGGGAAGGTTCTCTGGAGGAGGACATGGCAACCCGCTCTGGTATTCCTGCCTGGAGAATCTCATGGACAGAGGGGCCTGGTGGGCTGTGCACCATGGGGTCACAAAGAGCCGGACTGGACTAAAGTGACTTCGCATGCACGCGCGTCATATTTCTTGGTGCTCACATAGTATACCTGTTCCTTTAGCCTTAGGTTTACTCAGCCCTCAGTGGATGTTTGGTTGAATGAATGAATGAATGAATGAATGAAGACTTGTGTGACTGCCAGGCAGTGTTTTTCAGTTTAGGACCAGCTTCAGTTTACCGTAACAACACACTACATCATCGCTACAGTGCTTCACGTGGGGTGGAAATGTTGGAAGCTGGCCATCGCAGGATGCCCTCAAACCCGTTCTCCCGCTCAGTGGTGTGGTCTGCCCGCCTCTCAGCTTGGTGGATTTAGTGGCTTCAGCATGTTGAATGAGGTGAACGGGTGCCAGAAACCCATTTTCCTGAAGCAGGCTGACTCCCCCCAAAGAAGCCCCTCTAACAGGGAGATCCTCTCCTAAAAAAACCATGGGTCCTACCCCCTTGTCCTACTGCAGCCCTTTATGTGTGTGAGCGTCACCCTCGCTGAGTTATATCTTGGAAAAACTCTTCTCCAGGTGGTTGTTGGACTACTGGCTAATACTCTGGAAAAAAAAATGGTCAAGCAGATCTAGTACACTCTAGATGTGTCTTGTCCATGCTTCCTTCATTTTTTTTTTTATAAATACCTAAATTAAATATGTGATATTCTGAGAGATAAACATGTTGACTAGGTCAGTTTTGACTTGCCTAGTGAGGTTGGACTATTTAATAGTCCAGTGAATTAACTCAGAACATGCTCAGAGTTAGTGCCTATGTCTTTGCCTGTTGTATGGTTTTGCCAATGCATGAACTTGATCTTGCCCATTAAGTTGCTCCCCAGATGAGGGGGTCAATAAAACCAGGCACCCTCATGGGGGTCGTCTACCCGCCATGCATGTGCCCTCTAAGGGGACATCTCTGTGCCATAAGGACTTGGGGGTTCCAAGGAGCTTCATCCGAACCCTCAAACATCAGGGGTACAGTGTGTGATCAAGATGAAGGCTTCTCTATACCGAGATGTAAGTGACAGTTTGCCAGGTGCCAGGAAGATCTTCCTGGGAGATATGCGGTTTGAGCTGGTCTTGGACGGGTGGGTGGAAAGTCAGGAGGTTGAGGACTGGGCGACAGGATCTGGGGGATCGAGGAGAGAGGCAGCGGCA
Source organism: Antilocapra americana (assembly GCA_007570785.1). Lineage (NCBI taxonomy): Eukaryota > Metazoa > Chordata > Mammalia > Artiodactyla > Antilocapridae > Antilocapra > Antilocapra americana. Next base: position 3,813,532 of record ML661340.1, on the reverse strand, counting down.
GTGTCTGTCTGGAGACCTGGGTTGGGGCAGGTCTGGAACGGTGACCCCCACGCCTAAGGCTGTGGAGTTGCTTCTGTGAGCTTTGGGACACAGTGAGGGCATGGTTCTGTGAACCTGAGCACCCGGAATGCTTCTGTCTTCTTTAGTGTTCTCAGCCAGCCTGCGGAGGGTCCGTGCTTCCCTGTTTCACCACATCGAGGTCAAACCCGCAGGCTGTGGGTTTTGACTTGATTCTTTCGGAGTGGAGGACAGGATCCACTCATCCTGGAGTGATGGCTCTGGTTGCAGGGTGACAAGTGTGGCGTGAGAGCAAGATTCCAGGCGAGGAGACAGGCTGGGTCCCCATCATGGACCAACATCCAAGTCAGGGGGTCTTGGAGGACAGGAATGAAGATCCAGGGGGCAGTGGGCTGTGTCTCATTCTCTGGTGTTTTTACCAAGTGTCTGGGATAATAGATACTCAGGATTTGTTGAATGAATGAATGAGTAGATGAAGAAATGGAAGAAATCCCCCGATTTTGCTAATTGAAGACTATCTGGGGTTAAGGTCTCTTTGTTTACTGTAGAATGGGGGAGAGTTGGCCCTCCGTTGGAGTCATCGTCTAACTGGGCGATCTTCATGAAGGAACCTTCATGGTTAATGCTGGGGAGTTAGGGGTGACCAGAGAAGGGAGAGAGCATTTCCTTGCCTGGGAACATTGCCAGCGTGCGAGATCCTTAAAATATTAAAGGTTTTGACCCCTTGAACACAAAGAAATGGGTTTTGGGTTCACAGAGAAGCAAATCACGGTTCTACCTTGGGTCCCGGGCTGCTAGTCTTTTGCCAGCTTGGTTTTTGACATCCCTTGTTGATGCCTGACCCCAGGGGTTGCACCCACACTAGGCCTGGCTCTTCAGGGATGGTCCCTGCACCTCACCTGTCCTGTGCTTGTTAATTGAAGTCAGAAGGATGGGTTTTCTCATCAGGGTCATTACGGAACCTTGAGGTTTAATACCTCTTCTGTTTACATTCCCAGGCTCATAGACCTGATTTCGTCTCCTGATAAGAATGGTTAGGGGATGCCCATCTTTCCTGGAGAGTTTCTCAGGTAGAGCTAGGGAGTCCTGGAGCGAATGTTTGCTTAGGGATTGGGAACCTGCCGGGAGCAGACAGAGGCTGACTGCTGATCTTTCTGGTGGCTTTAGAGCGAGTTTTCAGTGCCTTTTATCACAGGACGGGAGAAGAGACTTGACTGTCAGAGTCATCTTAGAAACTGCAGCTCGGAAGGAGCCAACAGGTAACTGGGTGGGAGAACAGTTAAGAAGGGTGTTAAGAAGGGTGGGAGAAGAGAGGAGTCTCTTGCCCACAGGGTATGCAATAAGGAAGGCATGGTGTGGAGCTGGCCTGTCCCACGAGACCTGGGAACCCAGGGGACCGGCTTCTGTCAGCAGTGACAGACGCACAGGGAGAGGACAGCGCCTACGACAAGCCCCAGGCAGCTTGGTCCCCTCTCTGTGGAGTCCAGCCACATCACCAGGGTCCCCTAAGGCAGTAGTCCTCAGCCTTTTTGGCACCAGGAACCGGTTTCGTGGAAGACACTGTCTATGGACCAGGGCAGGGGGACAGTTTCATGATGATTCAAGCATATGACATTTATTATGCACTTTTTTCCTTTATTATTACATCAGCTCCCCATCAGATCATAACGCGTTAGATCCTGGAGGCTGGGGACCCTTGCCCTAAGGGGAAAGTGCCCAGGGATTAACTGTGTATGCATATGTGTATTTCTGTAGTTCAGTTGCTAGACTTAAGTTGTGCATAACATCCGGACCTATTGCCTGGATAGCATCTGGAAATATTAAGACGTTTCTTGGATAGCTTTGGACTATTTTAGATTAATTTCCAAATTAAGAATGGGAAAAGGAATTTTTAAAAGGTTCAGTACAGTTCAGTTATTCAGTTGTGTCCAACTCTTTGCGACCCCATGAAGCACAGCACGCCAGGCCTCCCTGTTCATCACCAACTCCCGGAGTTTACCCAGACTCATGTGCATTGAGTTGGTGATGCCATCCAACCATCTCATCCTCTGCTGTCCCCTTCTCCTCCCACCTTCAGTCTTTCCCAGAATCAGGGTCTTTTCAAATGAGTCATCTCTTTGCCTCAGGTGGCTGAAGTATTGAAGTTTCAGCTTCAGCATCAGTCCTTCCAATGAATATCCAGGATGGATTGGTTAGATCTCCTTGTAGTCCAAGGAACTCTCAAGAGTCTTCTCCAACACCACAGTTTGAAAACAATTCTTCGGCCCTCAGCTTTCTTTATAGTCCAACTCTCACATCCATACATGACCACTGGAAAAACCATAGCCTTAACTAGATGGACCTTTGTTGGCAAAATAATGTCTCTACTTTTTAATATGCTGTCTAGATTGTTCATAACTTTTTTTCAAAGGAGTAAACATATTTTAATTTCATGGCTGCAGTCACCATCTGCAGTGATTTTGGAGTCCCCAGAAATAAAGTCTGCCACTGTTTCCACTGTTTTCACATCTATTTGCCATGAAGTGATGGGACCAGATGCCATGATCTTTGTTTTCTGAATGTTGAGCTTTAAACCAACTTTTTCACTCCCCTCTTTCACTTTCATCAGGAGGCTCTTTAGCTCTTCTTCACTTTCTGCCATAAGGGTGGTGTCATCTGCATATCTGAGGTTATTGATATTTTTCCAGGCAATCTTGATTTTAGCTTGTATTTCATCCAGCCTAGCATTTCTTATGCTGTACTCTGTATATAAGTTTAATAAGCAGGTGAAAGTATACACCCTTGATGTACTCCTTTAAACGTTTGGGAAATTTCTGAAGATGTCAACTTGTCTTGGTGGTGATGGTTTGGTTGGAGTCTAATGGAAATATCCAAGGTGAGGGCTTCCCTGGTTGCTCAGTTGATAAAGAATCCGCCTTCAATGTGGGAGACCTGGGTTTGATCTCTGAGTAGGGAAGATTCCCTGGAGGAGGGCGTGGCACCCCACTATAGTATTCTTGCCTGGAGCATCCCCATGGACAGAGGAACCTGGTGGGCTACAGTCAGGGGTTGCCAAGAGTTGCGCACCACTGAGCGACTAAGCATAGCACATCCGAGGTGAAACTTTGTGACTAACAACCTACCTACCTCCTTTCTTCCCAGCCTCCTTCCCTGAGGTTCTTTGTTGTCCTTAAGAAATTATATGTACTTATGTAACTACAGCTAGGATAATATCAGGAGGAGTGAGTTGTATTTTTTTCAGGAGATGGATGGATGGATGGATGATGGAAAAGTTTAGAAGCCTGCCAGCCTCTTTCTGAGGCCTTTCCCCCTGATTCTGCCCCTGCTCCCTTCCGTCCAAGAAGGTGTGCATGGAGCACGGCTCTGGCCTTCCCGTGCTCTCGTGGAGGTTAGGCAGAAGGAGCTTTTGCAACGCAGGGCAATGGGTTCTGAATCATACGTTTGCTCTGTGTAGCTGGACTGTGCTACTTGAAAAAAAAAAGCTTCTTTTTTCAAGTGAGCCTTAGGTTTTGAAATGTTCCAGAACCTGTTTTTTAAAATGGATTCATTTATGTTGGCTGTGCTGGGTCTTCATTGCCCACGGGGGCTACTTTCTAGTCATGGTGCCCAGGCTTCTTGTTGCAGCGGCTTCTCTTGGGCAGCACATGGGCTCTAGGCCTGCAGGCTCTGGAGTTGTGGTCCTCAGGCTTTGAGTGCAGCCTCAGTGTTTGGGGCACAGGGGTTTAGTTGCTCCTCGGCATGTGGGATCTCCCCAGATTTTCCAGGGAGATCCTGGAAACTATTAAAAAAATATATATGTTTAGGAGTAAGTTGTATTTATAGAAGAAGCCTAATTCTAATTTTGAAATACATCGATGCAAGAAATGGGGAGCTCTGGGCTCCCCTGGAAAGGAATAGAGAAATGGCAGGGACCGTTGGTTGTCAGGCCCTGGTGGAATGCTGGAACTAGAACGTTCCTCCCCATCCCCTCAGTCCCCAAGAGCCCACAGACGCATGTTGAGTTTTGTGTCTGCTTCATTTCACTGTAAATGTTACGCCACACACATCAGTTCAGTTCAGTTTAGTTGCTCAGTCGTGTCTGACTCTTTGCGACCCCATGGACTGCAGCACGCCAGGCCTCCCTGTCCATCACCAACTCCTGGAATTCACTCAAACTCATGTCCATTGAGTCGGTGATGCCATCCAATCATCTCATCCTCTGTCGTCCCCTTCTCCTCCTCCCTTCAGTCTTTCCCAGCATCAGGGTCTTTTCAAATGAGCCAGTTCTTCGCATCAGGTGGCCAAAGTATTGGAGTTTCAGCGTCAGCATCAGTCCTTCCAATGACTATTCGGGACTGATTTCCTTTAGGATAGATGGATTGGATCACGCCACGCACATCACAGAATTCAGAGCTGGAGGGCCTTGTGATCAGGTCAGGTTTGTATTTGCCATCATTGCTTTCAGCCTTGTAATTACATTACAATCAGGGAGTGAAGTTAAGCAATCTGTAAGATTTCTTGCGTGGCTGACCTTTCGACTGAGATGCTGAGACCATTGTCTGGATTGTCTGGGTCTTAAGTCTCGGTGGCTCCCTGTGAAGTGACCTCAGCCTTGGAGCTGTCTCAGTGCCATTAGAGGCACTGAAGTACAGAGGGACAAGCCTGCCCCACATCCTCTGAACAGCAAGGAAGCACCAACTTCCCAGCCTTATTCTTCTGCCTGTAAAGAAGGACCAACTTCTGCCCTTTCCCTGGCCTGCTTGTTCTTCTGGGGGTGGTCACAAGGCAGGGAGATGGCAGCCACCCCCAGGACTGAGTGAGGGAGGGGCTGGCTGCCTTGCCTTGATGGAGCCCCTGACTGTGTTTTAAATGGAAAGTTCTACAAGCTTGTCTTTCAGATGCTCCTTGGGCAGTTCATTCAGGATTCCTCCACCATTTGGGAAACTTGCAAGGAGCAAAAGCCTCATAGGTTTGGTTTTGAATATCATCTTTTTTGTTCAGCTGCTAAGTCATGTCCTAGATTTCATAATCGCCTGCCACTGTTTTCAAAATGTGCTTGGGATTTGTAGTCTTCTTTGATTTACTTTCATGTTTGTTGAAAATATAGTTTTACCTGGTATTTATAATTCTAAAAGAAACCACTAGAAAAATTGTAGCCCATGTGTAATCCTGAGTGGTCGGATCATAATAGCTTTTCTTTCCAACCGATGCTTTCTGAAGGTTAAGAAAAACAAAGTCATGCTTTCTTAAACAAAGACTGTGTTTTGCTTCCTCCAGCTCTTTCTAAGGAATAGTGTTTGTCTTCTTAAGTTTCGAAATTGTGCCTTTACTTCAAGTCTGTATTGAGTTATCAGTACTCATCAGGTTTGCTGTTTACCAAACCTTGATTTTCTTTCTCTGGTACTGTTGAGGAATATACAGAGTATTTGATAGTTGTAGTTTTAAAAAGTGTCTCCTAGCCCTTTTTGCAGGTGGACGGTAGCGTGGGCGTTACACATCTCTTGGCTCGTTTCAAGCTTAATATATTAATAGCTGGTCCTAGTCGCCTGCCTGGTGCTGGACTCGTGCCCAGAGGCCCGTTCTGTTCACTGTATCCATCCTTTGAAGTGGAGACATCATGAAGCTGTCACTGGACGTTTCTTTAGGGGTGAGAGGGGCGCCTGTGTTCTGTGACGTGTGCTAAGAGACTGTCAGATGAACAGTTCAGCAGCTTGATGTCAGTGGTGAAAGGGGCATTAGTGGTACTGAAGGTCTCTCTAATCTCAAGAAAGAAAAATACTGTACTAAGTGCACTGGTTAAAGAGCAGTGGAGTGTCCACAGCCTGCGCTTCTGAAGAATGTGACGTGAGATGCAAGCTGCCACAGGTGGTGGCTCGTGGGTGGGGACGGCGCGTGTGCTGTGTGCTTGCCACGCTGGGGTGTAAGGCGCCTGGCAGCTCGCATCCCCGTCATATCCCCACTGAGCAGGCGGGAAGCCGCAGCTCAGGAAGGCTGTGACCCAGGGGACTAGAAGTGAGGGGAGGGCGGGGCAGCTTGCAGACGGCCTGGGAGGCTGCCCTGACAGACGGGTGGGTCTAGTGGGAATCAGCTCTGACCGAGATCCCAGGTGACGGGCAGAGTGCGGTGGTGACAAGAGGTGTCTGTGGTGGCACGGAGAACGTGTGTCTTCATCCTGAGCACCTGCTGGAAGACTGCACACCCAGACCCCACCTCCCCTCCACCATGGCCGTGTGCATGCGTGCACACCCACACACACACACCCCACTCGTTCTACAAGGGTCTTTACACACCCCCGCCCCCACTTATTCTGCAAGGGTCTACACACACACGCATGCACGCACGCACGCACATACCCCTACTCGTTCTACAAGGGTTTTTATACACACACACCCGCACTTATTCTACAAGGATCTGCACACACACATGCATTCTGCGAGTCTTTACACACACACACACACACACTCACTCATTGTACAAGGCTCTTTACACACACACGTCTACTCATTCTGAAGGATCTTTACAGAGGACCACCAGAGGTTTATTCAAGTTCCCAGCCCGTTTTCTTTACAAGCACTGCTAGCTTGCTAAGCTCTGTGGAATAGGTCCCTCCCGTGGAGCCGAGGGGCAAGTCCAGCTGTCCCTGGACAGCGGGCTCTGGCCCTCTCCAGCTGCCTCTTTTTCTAGATGTCTGTCTGCACAGCTGATCCGTCTAGGGTGCGGGTGACAAAGGGGGAGGGACCAGTTTTGTAGCCACGAACCCCAAAATAAGGCTACTTTTATTTAGGTTTTTTAAATGAACTATCGTTGGCGTGCAGCGTTAGGTTAGTGTCAGGCATGCTCTGTAGTGACCTGACGTTGGCCTGCATTATGAAACGATCACTGTGATAAGTTTAGCACCCACCTGTTTCCGTACAGAGTTGATTGCAGTATTACTGACGCTGTGCGTTACGCGCCCCACCCCGAGGTGCCTTTACTTTCGCAGTTTACCTGCAGACCTAAGTGACTGGTCCTCTTCCAGGGTGCCTTCTAGACCATGGTCCTGGCCACGCGGCCCCAGTTGGTTCTTTAGTCCAATATCCTTTGAATCTGTGTACTTAGTTACCATGGTTACTGATTACTGAGTCCCAGGTGACTGTCAGTACTTTCGCAACACGCGAAATACATGAACAAGTGCCTTCAGGTACTTAAATAATATCTTTTCTTGAAAGTTTCTAGCTAAAGACATCACTGACTGAGGTTTCTTTTGCTGGTTCTCCCCTCTCCATCAGAAAGAGACAAGTGTGTCTTTGATGTTGTCTGCTGTTTTGTTTGATACTGTGTGTAGTTTCTCAAGTACAGGAGCCAGTGAACTGCTCAGTTCCAGTCGTGACCTTAAAAACGCTGGGTTGCCTTGCTTTACTTTCATTCTTTTTCTTCAGTGTGGCAGATTTCAACTACCAAGAACTTTTATGTATTTTTGTTCATGAAATATTCAGCTTTCACAACAGCTTAGTTTACGGAATAAATCCTCAAAGACTAGGGCAGAAGCATTTCAATGTTTTATTTTCTTGAGTTTTATTTATATGTTTCGACTCTTAGCAGAGACAGGAAAACATGAACTCAGTGGTTAAAAACTAGAATTGTCTGAGTCGTGAAACTTCGAGCCTTATGTTAAGTTAAATTGCTCCTCCGTGTCTTAATGACTGTGATCCCACTCAAAACCCAGGCAGTGTGGGTGGCTTGATGATGTGTAAACTGGGGGTGAGATTTAACGGAATCGTTATTGCATGTAACACGTATACCTGAGCAGATTTGCACTTATTAAAAGTAAGTGCTGATTACCCTTAATCCTGATGGGAAGTCTGACGGAAGGTATAATTCTCAACAGGTTAGTGTCTGGTTGCTTCCACTTTTTTTTCGCCTTTGTTTCTTGCGTCCTACAGATTTTTGATAAGAAAGCTGTATCTTTAATGGATAGCCCTTCACACTGAACAAGGCTGGCATGGTTTTTATGGCACGTGTGTCTGTGTTTCATTGTAGGTGCTGGACTGGATCGAGAACCACGGAGAAGCATTTCTGAGCAAACACACAGGTGTAGGGAAATCGCTCCATCGGGCCAGGGCTTTGCAGAAACGTCATGAGGATTTTGAAGAAGTGGCACAGGTAAGACCTCACCATTTTCTCCCGTAATATCTCTGCAGTTGGTTTTGAATTACAGTTTTAGCCCCATCTCTGATGAGTTAGCTTCAGCGAGGCGTGTGTGAGATGAAGCTTAGATTTCAGGGTGAAGCTGTCACTGTCTGGGCACAAAGATGACTTAGGCAGTGGATCCTGCAGTAAAATGTGATGGTCTTGAAACAGGAGCATGTCTCGGATATTTTTGCCACATTTATTATACCAGTCTCTGTTGACTAGTTTGTAAATTGGAGACTAGCAGTCCTTGAATGTCTGTGATGATGGGCCAACGTTTCCTTCCCCTCTTCTCTTTCTTATAAATGCTTGTGCTTCAGAAATAGGAGGCAGGGGTGTGGTTCGTTCACAGCCCAGGAGTTTGAATAACTATGGCTCTCTCCAGCTGTGTGACTTTGGAAAAGTCTCTTAACCTTCCTGAGGTTGACTCCCTGACCTGAGGAGCAGACATGGCTGGGGCTGCTGGAAGGAAAGGGAACTCAGGTGTGTGTGATCCTGTCATGGATGGTATATCTGGCCCAGGTCTTCCCTGCAGCTCACTGTTGTTTGGTAAATATGCCCCTCCTTTTGCTTTCTGTTTTGAAAGAGGAGTGAAGGAGGGAGGGATTATCTTCCCTTTATCTGTGTACTAGTTGGGATAAAAGTTGTCTTCAGGAGTTGTAGGATGAATCCATCCTGAGACAGGTGGTAAACCTGAGGAACACCAAAGGCAGAGTCTCAACCACCAGGGAGAGAGGACAGCATCCCACCCCTGAGAAAACTCGAAGCTGACTTCTCACCCGTAACTGCAGATTCTGGAAGACTGTGAGATGGAGTCCTGAGAGAAAGGAACTCTGAACCTGGAATTCCACACCCTATGGATGTCAGTTCAACAGTGAAGCTGAAATAGAGACGAAGACTTGAGAGAATTTATCAGTCATGTATAGAAGAACCGCAGTGCTGGCTTAATCAGAGTAATGGGAGCCCCCCTCCTAATATAAACCCTACCAGCATGAAGACTCAGGTGTGTTCACATCTCTGTCACTAGCACGTGGAACATGGCTGGTGTGGTGCAGCTGAGCGTCCAGCAGTGTTTGTTGAATGAGTTAATTAAATGAATAAAAAGGAAGTATGAGAAGGAAGAGGGGCTTCCCAGGTGGCACAATGGATAAGAATTTGCCTGCCAATGCAGGAAATGTGGGTTTTATTCCTGGGTCAGGTAGATCCCCTGGAGAAGGAAGAGGCAACCTGCTTCATTATTCTTGCTTGGAAAATCCCATGGACAGAGGAGCTTGGCAGGCCACAGTCCATGGGGTCACGAAGAGTTGGATATGACTGAGCACAGAAGAAAGGACTGAGATCTGCGGTGAGCATGTTTATAAATCAAAGGATTGACCATTTAGACAAAAGGCAACAGACTTGGGGGGAGGTTAAAAACAAGATGGTAGAGACTTCCCTCTACTAAGGGGACAACAGAGGACGAGGTGGTTGGATGGCATCACCAACTCAATGGACATGAGTTTGAGTAAACTCCGGGAGATGGTGAAGGACAGGGAGGCCTGGCGTGCTGCAGTCCATGGGGTCACAGAGTTGGACGCGACTGAGCCACTGACACTTCCTGGTGCCAGTTGTTGAGAATCTGCCTTCCAGTGCAGGGGACGCAGGTTCGATCCTTTTTTTGGGGAAGTAAGATCCCACATGTTGCAGGGCAGCTAAGCCCGAGCACCACAGCTACTGAGCCTGCAAGCTGCAGTGAAGACCCAGTGCAGCCAATAAGTAAGTACAGCAAACCGAACCAAAACAAAACCCCCTGCAAAGCAAGATGGAGCACAGCATTGGAGCACTTCAACACAGAAGGCGGAGAGCAGTCCTGAGGGGCATGGCCGGAGGTAGTGCTCATCTTAGGTTTGTAAACGCCAGTGTGTGGTAGCATTGTTGAATGGCCACTAAATACAGGGTAGAAAGCACCGCTTTCCATAAGTATAAAGAGAAAAGAAATGCAGAAAACCAGGTAAATAAAAACTCAGGAGAATGGGTCTAGTGAAAGTGAAAGGAAGGAGAATACCAAAAATCATGTTAGAAATCCAGAGTAAGACATAACGGGCATGTGTGTGTGTGTGCTAAGTCACTTCAGTCATGTCCGAGCCTTTACGAGCCTGTGGACCATAGCCTGCCAGGCTCCTTTGTCCCTGGGATTCTCCAGGCAAGAATTACTGGAGTGAGTTGCCATGCTCTCCTCCAAGGGATCTTCCCAGCCTAGGGATTGAACCCACATCTCCTGCATTGGCAGGTGGATTCTTTACTAGTAGGGCCACCGGGGAAGCCCAGGATGTAGCAGTTTGTCCCTAAATAGCAATAATCACACTGAATGCAAAATAGATTATACTTGTTAAAAGAGTCTCTGTGTGTGTGTGTGTGTGTATATAAAAAAAAAAAAAAAAAAAAAAAAAAAAAAAAAAAAAACAAGTCCCTCCTTCTGTTTTTAAAGGGCACACCTAAAACATTAAATACTCAGGAAGTTTGAAAGTATTTTGTTTTGTTGTTTGATCTGTCGCTTGGTCGTGTCTGCCTCTTTGCCACCCCATGGACTGCAGCACGCCGTGAAAGTATGTAAAGTGTTAGAAAAAGATCCACAAGGCAAATGCGAACCATTGAAAATTGGTGTAAAAATGTTGGTGTTAAGCAAATAGACTTGAAAGCATAAAAACATTAGAAATGAAGAGAGCCTTCAGTTATAAAAGGAAGAGTATCAATATACATCTGAAAATTTCATCTCAAAATCTGTAACTCCAAATCAGCAAGAGTAAACGTCTGCCGTGTGTGTCCATGGGTTTTACATTGCAGAGGGTTTTGGTTCGCTTGTGTGCTGGGTTCATCAGGGAACTGATGGGAGAGGTGTCATGGGATAAGACAGCAAACGGCGCTTCAGTCCTGTCCAGTGAAAATGCCTCTTTAAAAGTTACCTCCTTGACCGTCTTCATGTGTAAAGTTAAAAGTTACAACCCAGCCTTCACCTTTCTTGATCTTAGAAACAGGTTGGGAAAGGCTGTGTGTTCAGCAGCCTTCCTGCCCCTGGGGTGGGTCTCTGGACTTCTCTTTTCCACGTTATATGTGGGCTTCTTTCTTATGGACGCTGGTAAATATTTTGCCTTCCTCTTATAGCTGAAGAGATGTGGGAAATGTGCTCTAATCTCCCCTTGACATTTCCATCAGATAAGCTCCTGCCTCGGCCATGTGGTTTGAGGATGGATTTGAAATTCAGATCCTCTGAGCAAAGGTGCCAGGCACCAAAGACCCTCAGAGGCGGGACAGCAAACCCCTGCCCCGAGTAGTTTATTCACCCATGGCTGTGGGCTCACCTGCCAGCCCCTTTCTCGCACCTTCCCGCGTGCACCCCAGCATTGTCTGCCGAGTATCCTCCTGTGCGGCCAGCACCCCACAAGTCCCTCCTTCCAGTTCTTGCTATTTCTTTTGTTCTTAACTAGGGAGCTCGCTTCTGTGGCTACCTTTGCCCTTTTCATGGTGAACTCACTTGCCCAGATCTAAGATGACCTCCCAGGCTTATCAACACTGGTGTTCGGGGGCAGCGAGGGTGGAGCGCTTTCTTTGTGGGACCTGTTGGTGCCCTCGGGTCTCCAGGGGAGCCAAGGGTTGCAGCAGCAACAGCACCCCGGGCAGAGGGCTGCCTTCACAGTTCTGGGAAAGGTGGGGCCTTGTCTGCTCCATTCCCTCCCGATTTTCATGTCTTTCATATCATCTTTGGCACCGGGGCCCTGGGATTCTAAGGGGTACGCGCTTCTCCCTTTAATTGAAAGTCCTTCAGCTCAGATCTGAACTGTGCATGAAAAAAGAGACAAACCCCTTAAATGTAAGCACATTTGCTCACTTTACAGGCATCTGCCCTCGTTTCCCTCCCTCTATTTTTCACCTGATCACTGGTCGTGTGCCAGGCATTCTGCCAGGCACTAGGGGCACGGACAGACACCCGCCTCTCCTCTCGGTGGGCCTCACTCTTTTACAGACCCGCCTGGGTGGGAGCAGACTCTGAGCTCTCCACCCTGAACTTGGCCACCTGTGCCCCCCCACCCTAGGCCCCTTACTTCTGGCCTCTTTTCCTAGCATCTCCAGCATCTTGTTCTCTTCACTCTTTTCCTTCTGGGATGAAATATTTATCGACCCTCCCCTCCCTTGTGGGCTTCCCTGGTAGCTCAGATGGTAAAGGCTCCGCTGGCAATGCAGGAGACTCAGGTTCAATCCCTGGGTTGGGAAGATCCCCTGGAGGAGGGAATGGCAACCCACTCCAGAATTTCTTGCCTAGAAAATCCCATGGACAGAGGAGCCTGGTGGGCTTCAGTCTAGGGGGTCGCAAACGGTCAGACATGACCAAGTGACTGTCCCTTGATTCTGCTCCATGTTTTTAGAGACCGGCTGGTTTTGAAGGACTGTTGGGTGACTTTCCTTGGCCTCCTCATTGCCGTGTGACAGGCCGACTAGCTTTCTGCGTCTCTAGCTGATAAAACTGCGACCCACGGCCTACAGTGCCGTGGCCCAGGGTGGACATTCAGTGCTCTGTCGTAATTGACTGTAACCGGGACCAGCCACTTAGGTAGATCCCCTCCACTCACCTCCGAGTAAAAACTTCGATCCTTTTTGCCTCCACAAACACGTGTCCACCTTAGTGTGTGCAGCCTCAGCCCCGAGGGGTCACTGATGGAATGCCGGAACCCAGGCAGGGGGGCACCCTGTAAACCCTAGACGATAAGAACAGATTCGATGTAGTACAGTGGGGACGTTCACAGGCCTGAAGAAATAGGGTGGCCTTCTTCTCTCTAGCCCCCCTACCTTCCTTGATAAAGATCCTTTGAGGGGGCTAGGAGGACAGTATTTTAAGTCAGGAGAGCCCTGGGCTGCAAGGTGGCTCCAGACGGAACCTGGTTTGATTAAGACCACGTGCAGTAGATTCAGGCACGGCAAACAGTGGTCTGAGTATCAGGCCAGATCGTGTTCTGCGTTCGTAGCTTCATTCATGGAAAGCTGTCTGGCTCTTCCCAGAGAAGAAAGTGACATCAGCCTTGGTCTCCTCCAGGAAGGGCCGAGGCCCAGGGTGACTGCCTTCCCCAGCTTTCCCTGTCCGCCCTCTCATCTCTGAATGCTTTCTGTCAAAACAAAGTGAAATGCCCGTCCTGTGTCCAGGGTAAATCTGAGGTCATGCTTCAGATTTATGGGGTTCTTCGGGACAGAATGGCCTTTGGAGACACCTTCAAAATAGAAGCAGAAGCATCTTTATTGCCTAATGAAGAGCCTTTTCTCATTTTTCTGGAATGTGCTCATAAGGTAAAACAGATTTGGGGTTTAGGGAGAAGGAATTTCTTTTTCCAAGTTAAGTTTAAGGCACATCAGTGTGTGTCTTCGGAGAAGGCAGTGGCAACCCACTCCAGTGTTCTTGCCTGGAAAATCCCAGGGACGGCGGAGCCTGGTGGGCTGTTGTCTCTGGGGTCGCACAGAGTCGGACACGACTGAAGCGACTTAGCAGCAGCAGCAGTGTGTGTCTTGAGGTTTTGTTTTTGAAGGGTCCTTTGTAAATGTAAAATGAGTTCTAAATTGTCTTTAATTTCAGGATGTTGAATTAGCAGTGTATTAAATGAATTTTTCTTCAAGTCAACTTCCTCAAAACTTGACTTGGTGAAGTAACATGACAGAGATTCAGAAAGGAAGTGTCGAAAGTTTTATGGTTGAATTCATTTAAAAGGTGCTAAATATAGGGTATTCTATAGAACTGTTCTGGTGTTTGGAGAAGGAGGAACCTGGAAAGAGCTTCGTGTTTACTTGGCGGCAGCAAGTCCTGCAGCTGGTATGACCGCTGCAGGCCCTTGACTGCGCTGCTGGGGCCCTGGTCTCAGGCTGGCTCAGACCGGTATCGGACCATATCTGCACACAGTCTGGCAGAGCCAAGAACCTCCTGACTGATCTGAAGACCCGTACCTTCTTTATGTTGTACAGTGATTGTGAGTAGGATCACTCCATGCTAATGAATTTCTGGAGCCTGGAAGATGCAGTCACGCTGCATGTTCACACCAGAGTTTTGAAAAAGAAACTAACAGTGCTTTCTATGTGAAGCTTTTTGCAAATGACTCTGGGAAAACAAGGTGCCGTTTGACAGTCATCTGCTCTTTTACCGTCTAAAGAAATATCCAAGTCAGTTCCTTTTTAGATTTACAAAACTGTGCAGTCCCTATCAAACTACCAATGATATTTTTCACAGAACTGGAACAAAAAATTTTACAGTTTGTATGGAAACACAAAAGACCCCAAATACCAAAGCAATTTTGACAAAAAAAAAAAAAAAAAAAAAAAAAACTGAACTGGAGGAATCAAGCTTCCTGACTTCAGACTATACTACAAAGCTGCAGTCATCAAGACAGTGTGGTACTGGCACAGAAACAGAAATAGAGACCAGTGGAGCAAGCTCGAAAGCCCAGAGATTAGACTTACACACCTATGGGCACTTTACCTTGGATAAAAGAGGCAAGTATATGCAATGAAGATGGAGGAAAGACAGCCTCTTCAATAAATGGCACTGAGAAAACTGGACAGCTACATGTAAAAGAATGAAACTAGAACCCCAAAATAAACTCAAAATGGATTAAAGACTTAGACATAAGGTCAGAAACTGTAAAGCTCTTAGAGGAAAACTGGCAGAAGACTCTTTGACATACATCATAGCAAGATCTTCTGTGAGCCACCTCCTAGAGTAATGGAAATAAAAATAAACAAATGAGACCTAATTAAACTTAAAAGCTTTTGCACAGCAAAGGAAACAGTAAACAAGATTAAAAGACAACCCTCAGAATGGGAGAAAATAATTGCAAATGAAACAACTGACAAAAGATTAACCTCTACAGGTTTTAAACTTGCAGGAAAGTTGGAAATACAGCCTAGAGAACTTGCTTCCCTCCAACCATTGTCTGTAGTGTTTATTTCCTACCAGAAAGGACGTTGTCCTGTACAACCAGAATCGCACTGTGAGAATCAGGAAATTGACGCTGACACGTGACTGTCTTTTAACACTCAGACCCCGTAGTGTCCACGTCTAACGGATCTCGTGTAGAGTCACCCTTGGTGTCCTTCAGCCTGGAGCTGCTCCTCCGTCCTCCCTTAACTTCTGTGTCCCGACGTTTTGGAGAAGGCCCCTCACGTTGGGTTTGTCTGATGTCGCCTCGCGGTTGTATTCTGGTCACACATCTTCAGCAGGCGTATCCCGGAAGCCCTGCCGGGTCCTCCTCACACCCTCCTGTCCTGTAACGTCTGGTGTCCACTCCGATCCCTGGCTTATGGTGGTGTCTGCCAGATGGCTCTGTGGTAAAGCGAGTCCTTCCCCCTTTGTAATTACTGAGTACTTTGTGAGGATGTACTTTGACTTGCTGTAGCATGCTGTCCATCGTCCACTTTTGCTTCTTGGTGTCAGTGGGGACTCCTGGGTTCCTAGTAACTGGATGGATGACCCTCCGTCACCCTCACCGTCCCCTCTGATGCTCAGTTGCCCCTCATGTGGCCAGCGTGCACCTCCTCAAACTGGCTTCTCTGCCCTGTCCTGTCCACATTGTCCTTGGGCTTTTCCTTGCTTTGGGGCTCATCTTGTACTGGAATCAGCCATGTCTCCATAGAACCCCGGTTCCCCACAGAGCAGAATGGTCCTCAGAGATCGAGATCTGGGTACCACCCTGCTTATTGCCATTGCTCCATCGCTGTTCTCAGGTCCTCTTGGTAAATGGGGGGTGGGGGGCGGCTGTGAGCGAGTGTGCACGCGCATGTTTACACATCAGCCTGTGGAAGACCGCCTCTGCACGTGGACCCCCCATTCCAGCCCAGTGCCCCCGGGCTGACTCTGGTCTTTTCCTTTTGCATATTTGTAACTCCGTTGTCCAAAATGAGGAACCCTGCTCTCAGTATCCTTATTAGTCTGTTGGCTTAGTAGGAGGACCCCAGAGGACCCCAGTCTCCACCCAGTAGGCTGCCCACTGCCCAGGTGCCCTGTGTCCCCCTGGGCTCAGTCTCCCCACACCCCGGGCCCCCCCCGCCCCGTCACCCATGAGACCCGATCCTGCTCAGCTGTGGGACTGAAGTGCTGGGGGAGGAGAAGGTTGATGGGCTCAGCCAGCGTCTTAGGAGCTGCACGCTTCCTCTAGGTCTCGTCGGGGGCCCGGATTCTGTTCCTTCCTGTCTGAGGTCCTCCGGCCTGGCCCGCTGTTCCCCGTTCCCCATCAGCACCCTCTCGCTGGCATTTCCCCTGAACAGCTTCAGGTCTCTGACAGCCCTGTTGATTTGAGGAACTGCTTTGCAGCTTGATTTATCAAAAATTCAAGTAGAATAATTTTCAGAGTACTTTAGACACCCTTTTGCACTCAACTCTCAGCTCTTCAAAACTCTGGCTACTTTAAAGCCATTGCAGTTGTTATTTCTCTTTTCTTAAAACAGTATATCCCTGAAGTAGGGGCGGTGGAAAATAAGCGCAGAATTGCTGATAAGCAGAAACATGTGATAAGAGACAGCGGTTTGTGTGTGTTTGCAACGTAACCTTTTCACTTGCTCTTGGGGAATTATCCTAAAGCGGTACATCAATACCGAAAGGCACAAAACTGGAACTCTGCACCCCATCATAAAACCAGGAGAAAAAGCGAAGCAGGCATTTGTGGCTGCGCGCTCCCTTCTGGCTGTAGCAAAAAGCCAAAAGCCCTTTTTTGAGTCACAGGACAGCCAGCGGCTGCCCACAGATAACCCCATCACGGCCCCAGATGGAAGGGCTTTGCCATGAGGTTCAGAGTTTAACTCAATTAAGAATGGCAAAGGCTGCCGGTGGAGGTGTTCTGAACTCCTAGAATCCTGTCTCCCCGTCCTGTTGATGTGCAGAAAGGAGCAGCCCTGGCCGCCTCTATCCCAGTGTATCACGGCTCCCAGCGGGGCCGGCTGGTCTGGTATTCACCTCCTTGTCTCTGAACGTTCTCTCGTGCAGAACACGTATACCAATGCAGATAAGTTACTCGAGGCGGCTGAGCAGCTGGCCCAGACCGGGGAATGTGACCCGGAAGAGATCTATCAGGCTGCACATCAGCTCGAGGACCGGATACAGGACTTTGTGCGGCGCGTCGAGCAGCGGAAGGTCCTCCTGGACATGTCGGTGTCCTTTCACACCCACGTGAAAGAGGTAAGCTTCTGGGGGACAAAGACGGAGCCCTGCCCAGAAGGGCCCTGGGGCTCCTTGGGAGGAGCGAGCGTGGTTGTGATGATGTCAGGAAGTGGACCAGAGGTGGCCGGCGAGGCTGTGTCGCCCACGGGTGGTGGTGGCGGGGACCCAGCTGGCCTTGCCAGCCTAGTTTTGTCACGCGGGCACACGCGCACCATCACCCGGGGAGGTGCCTGCCAGGAGCAGACCTGTGAGGATGGGGGTGGCCTGAGGAGCTGCGGGTCAGGAGGAGAGCAGGGAAAACAGGAGCTGGAGGAGACCCTCGGAGAGAGGAGGGCACATCCGTTTTAGCAGAAGCGGGTGACCTCCACTTAGGGGTCAGGGCTGTGGGGCTTCCTTTCTGCCTGTGAGCCTATCATGTGGTGGAAGGCACAGCTGCTCTCTGATTTTATCAGACTGTGTGGCTGCCCTCAGATACTCGCAGAAGTGCATTTTACATAATGCTGAATTTATTATTAACAGTGCTGTCATAGGTAAGCTCTCCTGACAAACTTGTCTTCGGAATAAGAAATAATGTGTAATTTGGTAAGTGGGAAGTAGGTTGGTATTAATTATATCTTGCATGTGTATTATTCTTAGTGAAAACTGTAGTCCAGTATAAAATTAAAAAAAAATCACAGAAAGTTACAATCGAAGAAATTATAATATATATGTAACTATATATTATAATATATATATTATATTAATATATAATATTATGTAACTATATATTATAATATATATATATTATATTAATATATAATATTATGTAACTTTTGAGATAGAAGGATTTATAATAAAAGCTAAGTTTTCAGTAGGACTGCAAATTTAAAATGTCACCTTTACTGCATCTTATTTCCAAGGGGATAAATTCTCCATTTCACAGCTGTTTATAAACTGGAAATGGGGGCCCTTTTAAGTAATTTGAAGTTGAGTCCAGAAAGACTATAGTAACAAGCTAGGAAGAAAGATCTGGAAGGAACAAGACCATGGAAGACACTTGCAAACGGGTAGGCCTGGCTTGCCTGGTTTAAAGACATTCACTCAGGAACTTGTGAATTTGTTTAAAGGAGAAGAACTTCTCTGCAGGTCTGGGATCTTAGGCAGTCAGTCCTCAACCAGGCCATTTGTAGCTTGACTGTTTGACTCCAGGAAAATCATATTCACTTTCAACTCTGAAATTTTGTGAGCCCCAGAGGTCTGGTATGTAATAGTCGCTCAGTCTTGTCCGACTCTTTGTGACCTTCTGGCCTATAGCCCGCCAGGCTCCTCTGTCCATGGGATTCTCCAGGCAGGAATACTAAAGTGGGTTGCCATGCCCTCCTCCAGGGGGGGCTAGTATAGGGGGCGTATGTGGTGACTGATTCAGACCCTGAGCAGCCCTTTCTGGGAAGGGGCTGGTGTCCTTTGGATCCTGGACTCTTTGTCAGAATAGAAAACTGACAGGAGCAGCTTCTTTTTCTGGTTTAGTAATGCCACCACTAAGAAAGACTTCACGGTGTTTACAAAGACACCGTTTTTCTCCAAGGAGACACGTTAAGTAGACATTAATTCACGGCAGTTTCTGACTACGGGTGCATGTTCCCCAGTTCCTCACTCATCTTGAGTCAAGCTGCTACCACTGACAAGTCTCTCTGCCCCTGCCAGCTCCGAGCCCCCCTGAAGCCCTGCCACCAGAAATACACGTGTTGTGACTTAGATCACCTTGCTTTTGCACCATCTGTGATTCTCTGTGTATCGGAGCACCAGCCCGAAACACTGCAGCTCCCTCAGGGTCTGGTCCATGCAGTTGGATGCACTGCTTTTCTTCTCTTCTGCTGCAGTTAGCTATCCATCCCCCCCCCCCCACCCCGCACTCTAGAACTTTCTCTCCACACACTTGTTACAGCACTTGTTGTGGGATAGCTGTGGGTTATTCTCTTTTCCATCAGTGTTATTATAGGATGCTTGCTGCTCTTTCTCATTCAGTTTTTCCACCCTGAGAGAGAAAGATGCTGTGCGTGAAAAGCTCTTTGAGCTGCGACAGACAGAAAGCAGAGCCGCCTGGACCTTCCCGAGGGAGTGGGGGGCTGCTGTTCCCCCCCAGGCTGCAGGGGGTACTGTGGACCTGGATGGGCCCCCGGGCAGCGGGCCCAGGCTGAGCTGAGGGGAGGGGCAGGAGGCCTGGAGTCTGCAGGGCACGCGTGAGCTGGTGATATGTTGCCTGTGTCCCAGGCCTCAGGTCAGGGATATTCTCAGCAGGATTCATGAAGATTTAACTCGCACTTAGGACCAAAAAAGGCACTTTCCATGAGGTGCTATTTACGACTTTGATCACCTCTTCCACTTTTTGTTACAGTTCTCGTGGAGCAGGCACTAAAGGAAGCTGGAAGGAAAGCCTTTTACAAAAACCGTTCTCCAGAGACTTAAGTTTGGGTTCACTGGATTTTGTAACATCAGCAGCATTTTTAAGGAAAAATTTTACAATGAAAGCATTCCACTTGGCCAGCTATAGAATCTGTTCCGTCACTAGGCTTGGACATTTATAGAAAAGTGAAAATACATTTCCTTCTCTTGACTTACACTGTAGGAACTTCTAGTATATATGAAGTTTGTAGAGTAAGGAGAACTTAAACCTGTTTGAGAAGTGAAGTGGTTCCTCTTCACAATTCGAGAAGTTTCCGTGCATTCATTCCTTCATTTGGCATTCATTCCTTCATTTGTATATGAAAGACCATCACAGCAGAGCAGAGAAACTGGTGTGTTTCCTGTGATTTGGTTCCTCGTAAGCGTGTGCCCTCAAGGTGACCTGGGCCAGGGGAGGGTTGGGTGACTGGGGAGGGGTGCGTAGCAGGACACACGCGTGCCCGGTGACCGGGAGGGCAGGCCTTTAGGTAAACTGGCTACCCACGGGCATGGAATGTGCTTGGATTTCATTTTTAGCCCCTGTCATTTTGTCGGTAGATTTATTTTTTTTTTCCTGACCAGCCCAAGAACCTTCCTCCCTCTCCTTTCTCTCTGCTGCACAAATGTCCTCTGACCCGCCAGGGTACTTGGTAGACTTTAAATAGGAAGGAGTGGTTTCTTCAGTCAGTGTGTGTTGAAAACGGTTATTGAAAGATGACTTTGTTTAGAACAAATTTCATTATCTGCTTTAAAACAAAATTAAAAGTGAGAGAAAGGCCAGGAGGAGGAAATCATGCTAATTAAATGTGTGTTTGCACCAAGGCACTAAATATTTTAACATATCAGATGAATGGAAACTTGCTAGAGATTTAAGTTATCAGAATGGATTTTTCTCAAGCAGCTCATATGACTTAAAATCACACAGAGCGAGATAGAAAAAGCGAGTTGCCATTTTCATTTAGGCAGATACAGGAAGCTTTTAAGAAGTGAACGGTCAGAGGTTCTCCTGACATGGACGTCCACCTTCCTGATGCCCAGATGTCTGGCTCTGCTTTTATTTCCCACTTGATCTGGAGCCTGGCCCCCTCCACCTTGTGGTCGGTCTTTGGCTCTCTTCGGAGCAAGTGATTCAGAGGTGGCCTCATAGCAGCCAACTTGGAGAAGGTGCTGGCGCATGGTGATGTCTGCTCAGTGTTGGGTCAGGAATTTCTTAGGGGAAGGTTGGTGCTTGTGAGTCTCGTTGCAGACTGAGCACTTAGCTCAGCATGGAGACCTCAGTCTCCACTGTCTTATACCCGGAGGACAGAACATGGGTGCTTGTTCCCAGGAAGAAGGAAAAGAGGAAACGCAGCCAACCCGTGAACAACATGGGTTTGAACTGCGCAGGTCTACAGATGCATGGATGTTTTTCACCTACATGATCTACAGATGCAGAACTGCAGTTGTGGTGGGACCCTGGATGCAGAGGGCTGGCTGTAGATCCTCCATGGATTTCTGACTCTGCAGAGGGTCGGTGTCCCTACCCCTGTGTTGTTCAAGGGTCAGCTGCATTTTCACATGGATGGCAAGTGTTTTATACCTTGAGGTTGAATACAGAGGTGGCTGAGAGAGGTGGTTAGCTCCAGTCTCACCCTTAAACCCAGATTGGGAAGCATCTTGGGACACTTTCCTTGTTTTTTTTTTTTTCTCTGAAAGTATTCACGAAATTATTTAATCTCTCAAAAGACTTGAAGACTGTTCATCTGTCCTTTTTTTAAAAAAATAAAAGATTTTGAAGTGGTAATGTAATATTTAAAAGGAATGTTGATTTTTAAGAGAGTTTTTGTCGTGCTTTTTGTCTTCTACCTGTTAATCTCTTTCCTCCCTTCGGTTTTTATTGCATTTTATTCACATCAGTTCCGATAATAATTCTCCCATTGGAGACCTTTGTTACCTATCCTCCTTTCCTTTTGAATACATTTTCCACTGTTTATTCCTTCATCCATTTACTCTTTTCACTCATTCATTCCAAAGTGTCTCCCAAGCCAACTGTAACATCCAGGGTGGGGATATAAAAATAAATGACAAGGGAAGAGCATACTTTTGTGTGTGTCACATATTTTAGACATCTGTTGGTTTCTCCTGCCAGAGGGTGAGTCACTTGAAGACCAGAACCTCGTTTCCCTTGTCTTTGTAGCCTGCCTCCAAGACTTAGCAGATACCCGGTCACTTCGTGGAACAAACGATGTCTATTTCTAGCTGATCATCCCCGAAACTTAATGATAGAGGGCCTTGGTTCCATTTTCAAATATAGCAAAGGCATAATTATTGTCATCCATTTGTACTCTTCAACTTCATTCTCAAAATTAGGTCCCAAGTCAACTGATAATTACCTTTGAAACGTGTGGGTTATTTGAGGCAACCAGGTGGTGACCTTGAGTCCTCAGCCAAAGACTTTTTCTGGAACCCAGTCGGTGGCCTTAAGCTGTTTTTTTGTTGTTGTTGTTCACTTGGTTCCCAGGAGCCATGGTTTCCCAGGAAAGATGAATTCCCTTTGGAATCGGGCTGTGATTCTTACTGAGTTAAGTCAAGAAGCCTTTTGTTGCTGCTTCTGCAAGCTTACACCCTGAACTGGGACAAGTTTTTGTTTGGGGAAATGCCCGAGAAAGAGGAACCTTTCATTTTATTCAGAAGTCAGAAATAAAGGCTTCCCAACCACCTGGAGATGTTTTGGCCACGGCATGCCAGCCTGGCTTCATTTCTATGTCTAACAGTTAAGCAGGCAGACCTCTTTCTTTACCCTGGGCCAGCGCCCAGCATCCCCCAGGAGCAGGGAGAGCGCCATGGGGACCCTGCCCCTGCCTGGTGCAGGATCATGAGGACACAGGAGCTCAAGGCTCCTGTGTTCATGGTGTGGAGCTTCCCAGCTGCTTCTCCTACCATCCTTACCACGTTTGAAAACCTCCCTTGTGACTCTTCCACCAGCCAGCGCTCGAAGGGCCTAGATTCCTTTTCTTTTCTTTCCCTATGGAGCTGGAGAAGCGGTCCAGTATCTGGCAGTTAAACTGATTCAGGAAAGGTTAAACCAGCTGCAGGCAGCTCGTGGCCCCCACGTGGACCACAGTTGCCCTCTGATGGGTCTTGGGATTGCAGGTGGTGGTGATGCAGACCTGTTAAGGACACCTGCCCTTTCCAGTTCAGTTCAGTCGCTTAGTCGTGTCCGACTCTTTGTGACCCCATGGACCACAGCCCGCCAGGCCTCCCTGTCCATCGCCAACTCCCGGAATTTACTCAAACTCATGTCCATTGAGTCGGTGATGCCATCCAGCCATCTCATCCTCTGTCGTCCCCTTCTCCTCCTACCTTCAATCTTTCCCAGCATCAGGGTTTTTTCAAATGAGTCAGTTCTTCGCATCAGTGGCCAAATTATTGGAGTTTCAGCTTCAGCATCAGTCCTTCCAATGAATATTCAGGACTGATTTCCTTTAGAATGGACTGATGGGATCTCCTTGCAGTCCAAGGGACTCTCAAGAGTCTCCTCCAACACCACAACTCAGAAGCATCAATTCTTCTGCACTCAGCTTTCTTTATATCCAACTCTCACATCCATACGTGACTACTGGAAAAACCATAGCTTTGACTAGACAGACCTTTGTTGGCAAAGTAATGTCTTTGCTTTGTCATGTGTTGTCTAGGTTGGTCATAACTTTTCTTCCAAGGAGCAAGTGTCTTTTAATTTCATAGCTGCAGTCACCATCTGCAGTGATTTTGGAGCCCCCCAAAATAAAGTCTGACACTGTTTCTGCTGTTGCCCCATGTATTTGCCATTAAGTGATGGGACCACATGCTGTGAACTTAGTTTTCTGAACTCTGCCCTTTCTGGAAAAGCCCCATTTCTGTTCATGGCAGGACTCTGCAGGGGAGGGATCGTGGTCCTTCTCGGGCTGACCCCAGCCTCTCCAGCACCAATTTCTTTGGATCACTTGTGTTTCCCATGCAAAGGTCTCTAAAATTTGGTTCCCAACTTTTCAAGACTTTTATTTTGACCTTCTTGGCTCTATTTTCGGTCATCTCTCTGTAGTCTCTAAAATGATTTGCTTTATTGTTTATTCTTAAATATGTGTGATACCTTGAGCCATGGTTTCTTTTTGAAACTTCTTGTTTTGAAATTATTTGTGGTCACAGAAGGTTGGGAGAAAGGGAAACAGGAGGTCCCTGTGCCTTCTCCCCTTGTCCCCGAGGGGTCACCCTCACGTAACCACGTGCCTTGGCAGAGCAGGAACGTGACTTTGCCACACTTTGAGAGCTTGCCTGGGTTTCCCCAAGTGTGCATGCCCCTGTGTGTGTGTGTGCACATGCATGCACACGTTTAGTTCCATGCAGTTTTGTGGTATGTAGACTCGTGTGACCATCACCACCCTTCCACGCACAGCCATACAGTCACCCATCACCAGTGGGTTCCTCTGTGCCCGCTCCTTACGACCATGTCCACCCCTGCCCCACCCTGCATCCCTAGCCACCGCTCGTCTGTCGTTCTCCATCTCTATAATATTATTTCAAAAATGTTACATAGATGGAATTATGCCACATGTACCTTTTTGAGCTTGGCTTTTTCTACTCAGCACAGTGCCCCTTGGGACCCTTCCCTGCCGTTTGACGTGCCAGCGCTTTGTCGCTGAGTTGTCTCTCATTGTATGGTTACATCACAGTTTCTGAACAATTCACCTTTTAAAGAATAATTAGGATATTTTGACTTTTCGGAGAAGAGAAGCTGTGGACCTTTCCGTGCAGGTTTTTGCATGAACTTAAGTTTTCGTGTCTCTGGGATGGTTGCCCAAGAGTATAATCACTGGGGTCCTTTGGTTAAACACGCAGTGTTCTGAAAGAAAGTGCCAAACTTTTCCAGAGTGACTGTACCATTTTTATACTCCCACTAGCAATTTACGAGGGGTCTGTAGCTTATTAACATCTCAAATGTCCAGGATTGCTTTGATATATTTGTCAAATGGGAAAGGTTAAGATCAAATGCAGAATATTTTAGGAAGTGAAGTTTAGCTTATGTGATCACATCTTGGTAACTTTTATGTTAAGACTCATTTCCTCAGATGAACTCTAAGTATGCTCTTAAATGTTTGGTTTCTTAGTTTATTTATCTGTTACAGATACAAATAGGTGAATGGCCACAAGCAAGGGGACACTCGGGGTCGAGAACCGTCCGCTGCATCATCGGGCCTTGCAATACTGAGCCTTAGGTTTAAGGTTGGACATTTAGTTGCTCCCTGTTGGTTTACCAACTAAGTCTTCACATAGGTTGTGGTATCTGACATTTCTTTTTTTTAAATAGGTGGTCTTCCCCTGGGTGGGACTGTCCCCCAAAGTAGTTCTGATCATTTCTGATTTCCTTCTGTAGAAATATAATCTTTATTAAAATAATGAAGAAAGTATATTAAGAGTGGCACCTTCCCCGACTTAACTGGCCAAGTGACGTGGGGCAGACTGCTCCATGGTGCCCTGGCTCTCTCTGCAGAACTGGGAATAACAGCATTTCTGAGGGTTATGGGCCATACACACTCCAGGTCCTAGCTGCCAGTAAAGGTCCGTGTTTTTCCTCATCCCTGCCTTGCTCCTTGACAAATGATTTAAATATAAAGACACAGAGGTATGACCACCTGGGTGTGAATCCTTGGGTACAACCCTGATAGGTCCCTTACTCACCTTTGAGCGACAGGAACTGCTTGATCTGCCTCTGCTGCCCTTTCTCAGAGTTGCTGCCTCACTCTAACCCTTCAGGTCAGCCGTCAGAACCTTGCCAGGTGCTCACCTCCAGCGCCATGTCCAGGGCAGTGCCCGGGGCAGAGGAGGCGGCTCCAGACAACCTTTGCTCCTGGCTCCGTCACGTTGGCACACATGGCTTTCTTTGTTCACATCACTCACTACTTTTGTTTCTCTCCAGCCAAAGCTGCAAAATAAATGAATTTTTTTCCCACCAAATATGTGGAAAACCTTTGGGTTTTGGCCAGTGGGAAAAGAGGAATGTTATTACCTAAAAGGAAAATTCTTTTTTCAGTTTAGTATAATTCACATGAAAACATTATTTTTATTAGAGAGTGGTTTAAAGCTGGTTTAGTGGCTCAGATGGTAAAGCATCTCCCTGCAATGCGGGAGACGCAGGTTCGATCCCAGGGTTGGGAAGATCCTCTGGAGAAGGAAATGCAGCCCACTCCAGTACTCTTGCCTGGAGAATCCCATGGACAGAGGAGCCTGGTGGGCTGCAGTCCATATGGTTGCAAAGAGTCGGACACAACTTAGCAACTAAACAACAACAATACAGTGGAATCAGTGAGCATTTGACCAAGTGTTTGACATTTAATTTGTGCACAAGACAGAACAATGTGGGCTGAATGACTGTGAAAAACAATCGACCTGAGTGTCAGTTAACACACAGTCAAGACTACCTTATCCTCCCACACTGATCTTCGAGGAGACCCTGCCAGGAAGAAAGGGTTTGTAGCTTTCTTTCATAACTCACACCCAGCATGTGAATAAGGAAGTCATTTCCAACCCAGGCCCATAATTGAATCAGCTTGTTGACAAAGAGGATGTAGGAGATGGAGACCATTCATCTAGGTGGACCCCACGCCCCACAGAGAGATGGTGTTAATTCCTGGTGTCACCTTTATAGGGGAGCAGACTGTGCAGTCACCGTGTCTTTAATCTGACTCCACTAACCTAGTCAGAACTTTTATATCTGCCTGGGACATCTGGAGAGATTACGCATCTAAACCCAGCCAGCCTGAAAACTTGCTTTGTTGTGTTGAGAGCGGTTTATCTTGAAAATGGGCAGGTTGCCATAAAGCCAGGACAAGCTTGGTGCTGGGGCAGAAATCATCGTGGCTGTATTAAAAGCCCTGGCTGGTGAGGCTGGCAGTGGGGTGCTGGTTAGTGGATGACCTCAGCGGGGCTGGAGGATGTTTGCCCTGCCGACCTCTGCCTGCACACGAAGCCTGCGAGTGGGTGGATTGGAGCTTATCAGTCTAGACCAGATAGACCCAGTCTATCAGGGTCTGCCAGATGTATCAAATAAGAAAATAGGTTCTGAGAAGATTCCCAGCACGCATATAGTCCAGATCTATCACAGAAATGTCATTCATGGGTTTTAATTTATGAGTCTGCTTTGACTCAGAATAGGCAGAGGACTTCCTGGTGGTCCATTGCCCACCTTCCAGTGCAGGAGATGCAGGTTCAATCCCTGGTCAGGGAACTAACAAGGTTCCCTGGAGAAGGAAATGGCAACCCAACCCACTCCAGTGTTCTTGCCTGGAAAATCCCATGGACAGAGGAGCCTGCTGGGCTACAGTGCATGGGGTTGTAGAGCTGGACATGACTGAGCAACTAACACTTTTAAGAATAGCCAGGTGCTCCTGAAACCCTCCTCAGTCAGGTGACAGGCGTGTGCCCCCAAAGCCCAGTTGCTCATCTCAGACTGAGGAACATGCTGCTCGTAGCTGGAACAGTTCCGCTTTGATCCAGGCTTCCTCTGCCAGAAACAGAACCGTGTTTTCTGTGCGTGGCAGGCACCCCCTGCAATTCCGCCTGTAAATTGCGCTCGAAACTGCCCACTTCTGCTGCCGGCTCTTACGGTTCCCACGCCGGCCCTGCAGCCTGCCCGTTCCCACTGCACCTGAATGCTGGTCACAGACGAGCAGGGCCGTGGACAGTGGTGGTGGCGGCCTCTCCACGAGGTGCTGGTGGGGATGGGGCACTGCCACGCCTTTGCGGTCTTTTCTCTTGATTCCCAAACTGGCTTTGCCTGTTGGGGGGCGGGGGGGCGTACGTGGTGCAACACTCCCATTTCATAGAGGGGGACACTGAAGGCAGAAAAGGCCAGGGGCTTGCCCAAGGTCACGCAGGGGATAAGGACCCTCTGATCCTCCAGGTGGCCCAGGCTTGTAGCCTTCACCTGGCGAGGCTGCCGGTGGCGCAGCCGCCAAGTCTCAGGGCTTCCATCTGACCTCCTTACCGACCCAGTTAGAGACTCAGCCCTTGCCTGGGCTCCCCACCCCAGTGAGCGCTTCTTGGAGCCTCGCTAACCAAGAAGGGGCTTTTTCAGGAGACTTTCTCCCAGCAGAACCTTCATCCCTTCTTTAGGCTTCACTCAGCACAGCGCGGAGGGTGTGGGGAAGGGGCTGGAATAGGGGGCACACGGGGGTCCGACCCAACTGGATGCTGGGCCCAGGACAAGGCTGTCCCGCATCTAAGCAAGCACTGGGTTTTCTCCCAGAAGCGCCACGTCTTCCTGAACCTGGCCTGCGATGCGAGTCTGTACGCACCTGCAGCCCCGTTCTGGGCCCGCCGGACAACTCAGGGGTGGCCTCTAGGGGGCAGCGTTGCTTCACTCCGGCCGCCTGGCCATGCCCTGGCTGCAGGCGAGGTTCTCAGAAGCAGACTCTGGCTGCAGCTCCTCTCTCACTGTGGGGCAGAGGCTTATCTTTTTATTGTAAATTAGCAGCGTGCACAGAAGTGCAGTTTTTTCCCCCCTTAGGAAATCTGTGGTAAAAAGTTCCACAGGTATCCTAGAGACTCTTTCTCATTCCTTCATTCAGAGGCTATTTTAGGCATCATAGGAACCACTTTGAAACCTTAAAAATAGACTTTGCCTGAATCGTGTTGTATTATTATGCTACGTCTCAGTTCATCATCAGCTGGCATCAGAAATGACCTCTCTCCAAGACTTTCTCCTCCAAAACGAATTTCCTGTAGGACCAGAGAGAAATTCTAAAGGGGCAAAGGATCTTTGGGCATTTCAATCATCGATTTACGTGTAGACTGTTCTTCTACCTAGGTTATTTTTCCCTTTTCAACTGTGTGAACCCAGGATGGACCCCGGTGGTCTGCTCCACACCTGGGCCCTTCACTGGCTTCACAGCCCAGCTGGGTGGTGCGCACCCTCCACCCTGGGCGCGTGTCGAGAGGTCCAGGGTGTCGAGGGAACAAACTAGTTCTTTCCAGATTGCCCTCAATCTTTCCTAGCGACAGAGTCTTTTCCCAGTGGGTCAGCTCTTCACGTCAGGTGGCTAAAATGTTGGAGTTTTTAGGGGTTAAAAAAAAATTTAAATGTGGTGCAGTGTTAAATTTACCAGAATAAATGACCTATTTTGAACAACTGGTCGGAACTTGGGCATGTTTTGAACAATATCCATAGAAAGAACACTTTCAAAAACTGATTCTTATCATCAGAACTTTTCTTGTAAGAATAAAACTATAGTAGTGGCTAACATTGACTTATTTTGAAGAAATATGTATCATCTTGTTGACTCTCCTCAGTAACTCCCCTAGGTAGGCATTGTTATTACCATGTTCATTTTATGGACGAGAACTCCAAGATACAGATCCAGGTTAAGTTGCCCAAGTCACACCCTGGGAAATGTTAAGTCAGGATTGGAACTCAAGAACTTCAGAACCCACACTTGTAATTGTTATTCAGTATTATGAGATAAGTGTTTTCATAAATTATTTGTGGCTAAAACACTTTTCTTTTGAGATGTAACTGACACATATTAGTTTCAGGTATACAGCATAATGATTTAATACTTGCATATATTGTGAAGTCATCACCTTCCCATAGAAGGTTTTTCATGGGAAATATTAAAGCAAATTAAGAGATTTTTTTCTGGTCATAGTGCTTTCGTCCTTACTATTATTTATAACTACAGCAACCATGTTCATGAGAACTTAGAGGGAAAAAAAAAACTAAGAGTACGTTATTCTTTATAGATGGTGCAGAAAATTAGTCCATATTCGGTCTGTCGATGAACGGCGTCTTTCATGTCGAAATGCAGTATCAGTGTGAATTATGACCCAGTTTGGGGGCCTCCTTTCTGATACTCGACTGGTTTTGCTCCTGAGTTCACACTGCTAATAGGTTTGCCGTGTGTGCAGTTTACTTTATCACCTAGGGGCCTCTCTTCTTTAATCTGTAAGATCATAGAGTTGGACCAGCCTCTTTCCGAAATGCCTTTAATTAAAATCCTTGGATTGTGTGAAATTTGGTCTCTTACAAAAATGAGTAAATAATATGACACAAATTGACATTTTAACATTTTTAGTAAAATTAACTCTTTAGGTCTCCAAGTACTTGACTGAAAGTAAGTCCTTTGCCAGCACGTCCCTTATTTTTAAATTTAATTGGCCTATTTAAAGAGCCAACTTCCAGGGCTCTGTTTTCAACTAACTGCATGTTTGGCAACGAAAGAACTCTTACAAGGTCAACTTGGACTTGCCTCCACTAGTCATTAGGGAATGGCTAATTAAAACTGTAATGAGAAACCACTCATTTCAAATGTTACCAATTAAAAAGACCAACCACATCGGGTATCGGTGAGGGTGTGGCGGGATTGGCGCGCTCGAATACTGCAGCAGGTAGATGTGAAATGAGCCTCTTTGGAAAATGGTTTGGCCCACACCTTCCATGTGATCCAGACATTCTACGCCTGGACACGTACCTACAAGAAAGGGAAGCGCAGGTGCCTACAGAAGCTTAACACCAGTGTGCCCCCCACTGGAAACAGCCCAGATGTCATCACCATCTGAGCCAATAAGGCGTGTCATCATCATAGAATGGAATACCGCTCAATAATGAAAAGGAAAGAACTGTTGGTACACACAGTGGTATGGATGAAATCTCAAAAGAACGATGCTGGAAAAAGCCAGACAGAAAAGATGAGTAGCTACATGATTCTGTGAATATAATTTCTTTTAGAAAATGGAAGCTAATCTATAGTGGCAGAAAGCAGGTTGGTGGCTGTCCAGGATGGTGGTGGCGGGCGGAGGGCGGCGGGGTAGCAGAGAGGAAGGAGGGGCTCCCCAGGGTCTCAGAAAGATTCTTGGGGTCATGCAGCATCACTGTCTTAGCCGCATTCCTCTTTGCATGCATCTGCACGGGTCAGAGCTCATCAAATCGTGTAGAGTAAGTCCCCTACATGCAGACCTCCACGTTTGGAACTTTCAAATATGCGTGTGTGCATTCCATCAGCGTGAGGCGTGAGTGGCGTTGCAGCTGGCCCTCTGTCTCCCATTGCTGACGATCCTTCAGCTCTACCGTCTCCCACCTCCTCGCGCTGTCCCAGTCAGTGACTCTTCTTGCCTGTTCACTCGATGCCAGCCTCTGTGTGCCAGCTGTCATACTGTTACCACTGTACCTTTCATGGTACTGTACTGTAAGATTAAAAATGTATTATTATCATTTTTAAATTATTTGTGTGAAAAGTATTACAAACCTTTTACAGTACAGGACTGTATAGCCGGTTGTGTGAGTCCTGTACCTAGGCTAACTTTGTTGGACTTACAAACAAATTGGACGTACGCACATGCTTTCGGAGCAGAACTCATTCGTATGTAGCAAACTTCCTGTATTTTAAACTTGTGTGGTTTCTTGCGTGTCAGTGAGGCCTCGGTAAAGTTGTGGTGCTGTCTCTGCCAAGAGGCCTGCATGGCTGGGCAGGGTAGGGGCAAGCCTCTCCCCACCGCCCAGACAGCATCTGTAAGGGCCTCATAAGACACCTGCCTGTAGCCACACAGGTGGCACTAGTGGTTAAGAATCTGCCTGCCAGTTCAGGAGACATAAGAGACTCAGGTTCGATCCCTGGGTCAGGAAGATCCCCTGGAGGAGGGCATGGCGACCCACTCCAGTATTCTTGCCTGGAGGCTCCCATGGACAGAGGAGCCTAGTGGGCTACAGCCCCAAGGGGCCAAGAGTAGGACATGCCTGAAGCGACTTAGCACAAGACACAGGAGAACATTTTCTCTGTACACGTAAACCCCTTCCAAGCCACCAGGGCCCACTCATTTTAATTGTCTTTGCAGCTCACTGAACGACTCCCCAGGGATTTGGAGGAGGCAGTGGGCTTCCTGGGAGCGGGTGAGAGACTGTGTCCCCGCCAGGCTGGGAGCCACCCTTGTCCCGAGTTGTCTTTACCTGCCCAGGCCCGCAGACACCCTGTTGGTGGTCCTGGCAGTAACGGTGACCGCGTGTTCGCAGCCTGCACACCTCTCGTGGGAGGAGTGAGCTGAGGCCCGGTGGCCTGGGCTAGGAGCAGGGACCTGACGTAGTCACACCCAGATCTCCTGCTGGGCATGGAGACAGGTTGATTGCGCCTCGCTGGCCACTTCCTTCTTTTCTGAGGGATGTAAAGCCCCCCTGTCTGAACTGCAGCTTAATAATTGATCATGGATTGTAATGCTCTGGCTAAAACTAAAGCCATCCATCTGTTAAATAAGAGTCTGAAGGCGTGTGGAAGGATGCTGTTTCCGTTTAGCAGAGGTTCCGGCTGTCGGAGGGTCTTTTCCATTTCCTCTAGCACGTGGTCGTGTTGGGAGGGACCGGGAGAGTCACTGCCCACCCCCGCCCTTCCTTTCTCTCCTTTGTGACAGTCCCCCAGGCTCGCTGCCTGTTTGTTTTTTCACCTCGCGTCCTGCTCTATGTTCCGCTGGCCAGCCGGCCATGTGGGGTGCCTCCTCTGCCGCCCGCCTCCCTTCCGGCTCTCCGGGAGTAGCTGCCCCAGGCTGCAGGGCAGGCGCCTCATGCCACTCTCCCCGCAGCTGTGGACATGGCTGGAGGAGCTGCAGAAGGAGTTGCTGGACGACGTGTATGCCGAGTCCGTGGAGGCCGTGCAGGACCTCAGCAAGCGCTTCGGCCAGCAGCAGCAGACCACCCTGCAGGTGACCGTGAACGTCATCAAGGAAGGCGAGGACCTGATCCAGCAGCTGAGGTGGGCCGGCCCCATCCCTGCCCAACCCATCCCTGTCTCCCATCCCTGCCCCGTCCCAGCCCCCTTCTCCCCCACCCCCCACTCCATCCCTGTCTCCCATCCCTGTCCGTCCCAGCTTCCTGTCCCTACCCCTCATCCCTGTCTCCTATCTCTGCCCTCATCCCAGTCCCCTGCCTCTACCCATACCCCCTGTCCCAGCCCTCCAATCCCAGCCCCATGTCCCTGTCTCCCATCCCTGCCCCTGTCCCAGCCTCCTGTCCCTACAGCCCCCGCCGGTCCCAGTCCCCCCGTCCCAACCCCTCTCCTTACCCCCTACCCCCGTCTCAGAACCCTGTCCCAGCCCCCCAGCGATCTGAAGTCTGCTGGCGACTCTTCCCCCCTCTACTTTTTTTGAACCATTTACTATAACTCTCTGTTCAACTAGGCAGAGAATGAATACCATCCATGCAGAGGAGGGGCTTCTTCCCTTATAGCTCAGTTGGTAAAGAATCTGCCTGCAATGCAGGAGACCTGGGTTCCATCCCTGGGTTGGGAAGATCCCCTGGAGAAGGAAATGGCAACCCACTTCATTATTCTTAACCTAGAGAATACCATGGACAGAAGAGCCTGGCAGGCTACTGTCCATGGGGTCGCAAGAGCCAGACATGACTTAGCGATTAAACCACCACCACCACCATGCAGAGGAGACTAACATCTCTCTCCTTCCTTATATTCTCCCTCAGGTTTTTTCACTCTTACTATGATTTTTCTATGGCATTGAGTAATAAACCTGGTGGCTCAGACAGTAAAGAATCTGTCTGCAATGCAAGAGATCCAGGTTTGATCCCTGGGTCAGGAAGATCCCCTAGAGGAGGGCATGTCAACCCACTCCAGTACTCTTGCCTGGAGAGTCCCATGAACAGAGGAGCCTGGCGGGCTACGGTCCATGGGGTCTCAGAGTCAGACACAACTGAGCGACTAACACACACAATAAACTTTCCCAGAGTTCAGTTCTTACTAATATTTCCTTTTAACATCTGCCTACTAATGACTGAAATTTCTTCACAAACCAGATGAATTTAAACCTCCCAGGACTGCGTCCTTGGGGCCCAGAGTATGCTAGTTTCCCAGAGTGTGGTGGGCGTCTCTCCCCTCCAAGTCCAGGCTCAGGCAGGCCCAGCCTTGGGTGACACTCAGGTGCTGCTTGTGGGGGGAAGACAGGAGGCAGGCTGGGACTGGGCCGCCTTTACGTGGACCCCCTGCTGGATCACTCAGGGCCAGCATGTCTGATGGTCACTGATGTCTTCCCGCGATGCTCGCTTTGCTGAGAATCAGGCAGTCCTTCCATGATAAAGGCTCAATGAGCTGCTTCACAGGGAGACACTCACAGCCGACCTGGTGCTACCGTTGCAGTAAATTGTTGTAGGTCAGCCCCTCAGTTGTGTCTGACTCTTTGCAACCCCGTGGACCGCAGCACACCAGGCCTCCCTGTCCATCACCAACTCCCGTGTTCGCTCAACCTCATGTCCATCGAGTTGGTGATGCCATCCAGCCATCTCGTCCTCTGTAGTAAATAGGAGTTCTTTCTTCTCCACTTAAGCAGGAAGGGGGCTGAATAGGAAGCTCCCTGGGATGATTTGTGTGGTGGCTGGACACCTGCTTCTGAGAGGGCCCTCTGAGGAGGAGCGGGAGGTGCTCCTCAGCCGTCCTGGGCCCCGGGGAAGCCCGGGGTGGCTGGGCGGGAGGGGTGGCTTCTTTTCTGAGAGCTGCAGCCCTGCTTCCTGCCAGCTTCTCCCTCCCCTGGCGCGCCCCGACAGGGAGAGACCTTCCCTTCCAATTCCTGTTTGCACCCCCCGCCCCCTCTCAGGGACTCCGCCATCTCCAGCAACAAGACGCCGCACAACAGCTCCATCAGCCACATCGAGACGGTGCTGCAGCAGCTGGACGAGGCCCAGGCGCAGATGGAGGAGCTCTTCCAGGAGCGCAAGATCAAGCTAGAGCTCTTCCTGCAGCTGCGCATCTTTGAGCGGGATGCCATCGATGTGAGTGTCCTGTGGGCCCCGCCCCGCCCCAGCTGGGCCCCGCCCCGTCAAGGCCCTGCCCCCAGCCGGGCCCCTTGTCCTCGCACACTGCCCCCCCCCCCTCCATCTGCACCAGGAACCAGGAGGAGGACGAGGAGGGACACAGTGGCCCCTCCCCCGCTCAGCCCCCCCGGAAGTCAGGGCAGGGGGTCTTGGCTCTGGGGTAGGCAGGTGGGCAGTGGGTAGACACCACAGGGCAGGAGACCAGAGGGAGCCAGCTGTGAGGGTGGAGCCCAGGCAGGATTTCTGCAGACAGAGCCACTTGTGCCCTCGGCTGTTCACCCTGGACCGGGCCCCGCACAGCTGTCCCCTCGTCCTGGAGGCAGAGGCTCAGGCCAGCGATGGTCCTCCTCCCCACCCTGTCCTCTTCCTCTCCCTCCAAGACTGAGTGCTCCCTGAGCCTGCAGTAATGGTGGTTTAGGTCCAAGAAAACACCCTCCCCCACCCTTTTTCCCCCCACAGAAATGTTCTCAGGTTGCCTGTAATTCTGACCTAAAAATCGACTATGGCACCTTCTATGTGACTAGGAGAAAGGAGGACAGGTTTCTTTTCTTCATCAGAAAGAGAGTGTTTCTTAATTCTCTGCCAGGCAAGACTTTATGTTTTTGAACTTGAGGAAGTACAAGCAGAAAGTCAGTATCACTGGATGGCGCTGAATCTGTGTGGAACTGGGTGAAAGGAACCAGAACTTCCTGGTGAGGCTGGCTTCTTGGAGCCCGAGGGTTTCATGAGCTGCTGGCAGGGACCTGCTGCCTGTCCGGGTACCTCCAGGCATCCCAGGTGGCCCGTGGCCGCCAGCCAGAGTCTGCAGAGCGCGCTCTCATCACTTGACCTGCATTTAGAACAGAGCCTGGAGGGCAGGATACCAGGCCCTGGGTACTGCTGAAGGCAAAGAGGTGCAGGGCTCCCCTAGCTGAGCAGACCCTCTGCCTGAAGTGGACCTGGGTCCCTTGGCCCAGCCCCAAGTGGCAGTTTGGTATGTGGTCCTCTCATGGGGCATTTTGTGGCTGCTTGTCTGAATTTCCATCAGCTGTTTTATTACATTAAAGAAAGGCTTTCTTCACTGTTAACCGGTGATGACGAGTTAAACTCTGCCCACGTTGCCTGGTCACACCTGCTTCAGGGCTCTGATCTTGACTTTCCCATCCACGTGGAGCCATGGAGAGAAGACACACTGGCCTCAGGTCATCGCGTCCAGCCATGGCCAGGGTCAGGGTATAGCACTGGGGGTCTCTGGGTCAGGGAGCAGCATTGGGGGATGTCAGAGTCAGGGAGCAACATTGGGGGTCTCGGGGTCAAGGAACAGCATTGAGGGGTGTCAGGGTCAGGGAGCAGTGTTAGGGGACAGCCAGGGTCAGGGAGCAGCATTGGAGGTCTCGGGGGTCAGGGAGCACCATTGGGGGGTGTCAGGATCAGGGAGCAGTGTTAGGGGACAGCAAGGGTCAGGGAGCAGCATTGGGGGGTGTCAGGGTCAGGGAGCAACATTGGGAGTCTTGGGGTCAGGGAGCAGCGTTGAGGCGTCTCGGGGTCAGGGAGCAGCATTGGGGGTCTTGTGGTCAGGGAGCAGTGTTAGGGAACAGCTGGGGTCAGGGAGCAGCATTGGGGGTGTCAGGGTCAGGAAGCAGTGTTAAGGGACAGTCAGGGTTGGGGAGCAGCACTGGGGGTCTCGGGGTCAGGGAACAGCACTGGGGGGTCTCGGGGTCAGGGAGCAGCACTGGGGGTCTTGGGGTCAGGGAGTAGTGGTGCATGAACAGAAGAGCCAGCGTAGCTGCCCTCCTCTCTCACCTCCATTTTGCAGAAATTAGTCCTATAAACTTAGCTGCTTATTAAATAGTTTCAATCAAGGGATACAAAGAAGCAATCAGAAGCACTATTTGAAGTATTCCTTCCAGGACATTTTGGTATTTGAAAAACAAAAAAAAAGTTGGCTTTGTTTGTATTAATGCTGCTGCGAAAGGGAAAATTTTATTTTGATTGTGTTTCTACTTTCATGAAACTCCTGTTTTAAAATGTAGTTGTTTAGTTGTTCAGCCGTGTCTGACTCTTTGCGACCTCATGAACTGCAGCATGGCCAGACTTCCCCGTCCTTCACCACCTCCTGGAGCTTGCTCAAACTCATGTCCATCGAGTCGGTCGTGCCATCAAACCATCTCATCCTCTGTTGCTCCCTTCTCTTCCTGCCTTCAGTCTTTCCCAGCATCAGGTCTTATCTAATGAGTCAGCTCTCTTAGCATCCGGTGGCCAAAGTACTGGAGCTTCAGCATCAGTCTTTCCACTGAATATTCAGAACTGATTCCCTTTAATATTGACTGATTTGATCTCTTGCAGTCCAAGGGACTCTCAAGAGTGTTCTCCAACACCACAGTTCAAAAGCATCAATTCTTCAGCACTCAGCCTTCCTTATGGTCCAGCTGTCACATCCATACATGACTGCTGGAAAAACCATAGCTTTAACTATATGGGCCTTTGTTGGAAAGTAATTTCTCTGCTTTTTAATATGTTGTCTAGGTGTGTCTTTTCTTGCAAGGAGCAAGCAGCTTTTAATTTCATGGCTGCAGTCACCATCCGCAGTGATTTTGAAACCCAAGAAAGTAAAGTCTGTCACTGTTTCCGTTGTTTCCACATCCATTTGCCATGAAGTGATGGTACCAGGTGCCATGATTTTAGTTTTTGAATGTTGAGTGTTAAGCCAGCATTTTCACCTTCATCAAGAGGCTCTATAGTTCCTCTTCGCTCTCTGCCCTAAGGGTGGTGTCATCTGCATATCTGAGGTTATTGATACTTTTCCCGGCAATCTTGATTCCAGCTTGTGCTTGCTTCATCCAGCCCAACATATTGCACGATGTATTCTGCATATTAGTTAAATAAGCAAGGTGACACTATACAGCCTTGACGTGCTCCTTTCCCAGTTTGGAGCCAGTCCGTTGTTCCATGTCCAGTTTTGCCTGTTGCTTCTTGACCTGCATTACAGATTTCTCAGGAGGCAGGTCAGGTGGTCTGGTATGCCCATCTCTTGAATTTTCCACAATTTGTTGTGATCCACACAGTCAAAGGGTTTAGCATAGTCAGTGAAGCAGAAGTAGATTTTTTCTGGAATTCTCTTGGTTTTCCTATGAACCAGTCGATGTTGGCAGTTTGATCTGTGGTCCGTCTGCCTTTTCTAAATCCAGCTTATATATGAACTTCTCGGTTCATGAACTATTGACGCCTAGCTTGGAGAATTTTGAGCATTATTTTGCTAGCGTGTGAGATGAGTGCAACTATATGATAGTTTGAGCTTCCTTGGCATTGCCCTTCTTTGGAATTGGAATGAAAACTGATCTTTTCCAGTCCTGCGGCCACTGCTGAGTTTTCCAAATGTGCTGGCATATTGAGTACAGCACTTTAAGAGCCTCATCTTTTAGGATTTGAAATAGCTCAGCTAGAATTCTATCACCTCCACTAATTTTGTTTTAGTGAATCAGGAACCAAAAACATGCATCCCCCCCACCCCCCCACGATAGCCACAGAGTTCCTCATGGCCTCGAACAAAGCCAGCATGCTCAGCCAGGGATAAGTGTTTTCCTGAGCTAAGAAATTAAACCTTCAGTTCAGTCACAGACCAGCTAAAAGAGAGTCTAGAAGCTTTTAAAATGTCATAGCCTGAGAGCCTTCTGTTTCTCTGGAGTAATTCTGAAAATGTGAAAACCTGAGCACGTTAGGCTTTGCTGGGATGTCCTCTCTTTTCTGGGAAAATGCCCCATCTGACTGCCCATAGGAGGCATGGCGTGATCTTCATAATAGAAATTCATGGTACCTGGTCAGTGTTTAAAAATCCCCTGTATTGCTTGTATTTCAATTGAAATAGTCTTTCCACTTCTCAAAACTGAAGCAGGGTTTCCTGTGGCTTAGAATATTGGAATTTCATTCTCCAGATAGCCCAAATAAAATCTGCTCGTTGATATGAAAAGAACAGCCAAAGCCTTATGCTAGTATTCTGTGACAGTTACAGAAAACAGTCATAACTCTCTGTACATTTAGAAAGAAAAAGACTCTCTAAAAATTCAGGAATACATTTAAAAAAAAATGTTATCTGAGTTATTTCTTCAAAGAATCCCTATTCAAAAAAGCCTTAAACTTTCTTGAGCTTTGTGTTTGCCACAGGTTTATTTTGTTGGCTTGCATGGTGATTAACAAGCCATAATGCCATGGGGACAGGATTCTTCCTGATGCTCCTTGATCCTGGCCGTTGCCAGGGTTTCCTTGTGCTCAGTGAGTGTTTTTGAATCCTGCTGCTTTTAGCGCATTGATCTTTGTTTATTGTCCATTTCTTGAGTGTTTTCTGAGCCTGACGTTGTCTGCATGAGGCACTGTGGCTGAGTCTGTAACTCATCACCACACCTAATTCTTCTCCCTCAGGGTCAGAAAGCAAACAAACATTAAGAAAGTTCCCCTTAGAAGAGAGATCAAGGTTAAAGTTATGGTAATTTTTTTTCCTTTTAAAAGTATTTTCTTTGTGACTTTTTGGTTTATGTCTAACTTGGCATTATTTAAAATTATTAATTTACAAGTGGATATAATTCTAAATGGATTGAT
This sequence comes from Antilocapra americana, assembly GCA_007570785.1. NCBI lineage: Eukaryota > Metazoa > Chordata > Mammalia > Artiodactyla > Antilocapridae > Antilocapra > Antilocapra americana. Next base: position 3,774,401 of record ML661340.1, on the reverse strand, counting down.
TTGTAAATGAATATAATTTAATAATGTAATGGACACATATATTATGTAGACCCAGTAACAAAAGAAGAAATCAGGGAGATTTGGGCAATAGGAATTTGGAGAAGCCTTAAGATTTTTTTTCTTTCCCATCTCACAGCTAGATTCTGTGTAAACTCTAACATTCTCAAATTCATTTCCCTACAGCTCCTATGGATAAAAGAAATTAGGATCCATGGGAAGTGTAGAGATAATATGCGTTCACGAGAAAGTTTTTCCTCTTTTCTGGATTTTATAATTTTGGTGATTATTTTTTAAAAGTATATCATGTAAGTTTTCAGACCTACATAAAAGGAGCAAGAATAGTACAATGACCTTCCACGTGCCTGTCCTCTAAATTTGATGAATTTGCCGATCTTCCCAAGTATTCTCCCTTTGGTATTGTTGTGCTGTGGTGTTTTAGAGGGAAAACTCTACCAGCTGGTAGCGTTTCACTCCTAAAGACTTTGTAAGTACCTCTAAAAAGTAGGCCATTTTCTTACAGAACCACATCCCAAGCACCATGCCAGTTTAAGAGTGTTTCTTTGTTACCTGCCAACGCTCAGCCTCTGCTCAGATTTCTACAAGTGCGCAGAGAGGAGGCACGTGGGATCTGCCCCTGCGTGTGTGGTTGATGTTTGCATCTGGAACTGTCTCTCTCCGCCCTTCTCTTTTTTCTGTGTGATGACTCGTTGAACTACCAAGTATCAAAAGAACCAAGTCCCACATTTTGCCTTTTTTCACTTGATTTCTACTAGGGTGTTTAACGGTGTTTCTTTCCTTGGCGTTGTCAGTAACCTTACGAGGTGGATGGTGGTAGTGGTTTAATCACGAAGTCATGTCTGACTCTTGCAACCCCATGGACTGTAGCCCACCAGCCTCCCCTGTCCATGGGATTTCTTGGGCAAGAATACTGGAGTGGGTTGCCATTTCCTTCTCCAAAGAAGGCAGGTGGAAAGAGCCGATCAGATTCGGGTTCCTTTTGGTTCCCAGAGCTCCGCAGCTGACCCAGCCTGGCTCTTCCACGAGACGGCTTGTGTCCTGTCCGGTCCCCCTTCTTCAGGGATGCTGCGGGTAGTCTGCAGTCCCAGGAGGTGCCCCATCAGCCTCTCATAGTCCACTAGGTACTGATGACCTTGACCTGAACAGGCGTTCCACTAGGATTTTTTTGTTAGAAGTTTTCTAATTTTATTATTTCTATACTTAATAGCTGGATTTAACCATAAGGAGGAACTTTGCTTCATCATTTTGTGCTTGAGTAATTAGTTCTCTCCTTTAAGAACCAATTTTGGGGATAAAGCTTGGTTCCTTTTAATCAGAACCAAAGAGCTTTTGGATTTCAGCTTTTCTTTCTCTTCTAATGTCACTGGGAATTAGTGGGCTTCTTTATAGTCAGTATATCTGATCCAGTTGTGGTCACTTTTGTCGGGCCTGACTGCCCCATCTTGGGCCGGTAGGCGCCCCCTCTGCTGGCCTCTGCGTCCGTCTGACGCAGCCTCATCCTTCTCGTCCTCCCTGACTTGGCCCTGAGAGGTGTCGCAGCGGGTGTTCATTCTGCACGTCTTGGCCCTGAGCAGATGCTTTCCCCTGTCAGATCATCTCAGACCTGGAGTCCTGGAACGACGAGCTTTCTCAGCAAATGAACGACTTCGACACGGAGGACCTCACGATCGCAGAGCAGCGCCTGCAACACCACGCGGACAAGGCCCTGACCGTGAACAACCTGGCCTTCGACGTCATCCACCAGGGGCAGGACCTGCTGCAGTACGTCAACGAGGCGCAGGCCTCCGGTGAGCAGCGCGCCGCCCACGGCGCCGGGGGCTCCTGGGGCGAGGGCTCTGCGGGCCACTCGCCCCGCCGTTCAGGTCTCAGCCTGCTGTCTGAACGGAAGGCGCGCTTGCCTTCACCCACAGGAAGGTGGATGTGTTAGTCAGTCGTGTCCGACTCTGCGACCCCGTGGACCGTAGCCCACCAGGCTCCTCTGTCCATGGATTCTCCAGGCAGGCGTACTGGCGTGGGTCGCCATTCCCTTCTCCAGGCGGTCCTCCCAACCCAGCAACCGGACCCGGGTCTCCAACGTTGCAGGCAGTTTCTTTACCATCTGAGCCACCAGGGAAGCCCTCAGCCACATGATTTGGTCACATTTAACATGATGATGAGTGTACTACTCCCTAGTATTCTTTCATGTTATTTCAAGTGACATGAAGGTTCGGTTTACAAATGATTTATTGTTGTATCTCCATGAATGAAAAGTAAACGCCAAGAAAATATTTTCACGTCCTTTGTTTTTTTTTTTTTGTTCGTTTACATTTTACCAGCAGATGTCACTGTAGGCTCAAAACCGTGGAGGGGGCTCTGGTGTTAGAAATGGAGCAGCAACTGCGGGCTGCGTTACTCCTGATACACAAGTCAGATTCAGTGCTTTCCCGAGCCAGCCGGTACGCGGTGGATAACAAAAATAAGCCAGAGTTCGCTCGATTATAAAGGACTTCTCACTTTGACCAGATACCAGTATAGGAGCAAAGGCAGATGGATAGATAGATAATGAGCTGGGTTTGATTGTGCTCAGTCGCTCAGTCGTGTCCGACTCTGCAACCCCATGGACTGTAGCCCATTCCAGGCATGGATACTGGAGTGGGTTGCCATGCCCTCCTCCAGGAAATCTTCCCAACCCAGGTCTCCCCCATTGGTTTGATTGGCTGTACCTTAAATTTGGCTTTGGACCCCATCAAACTCTTTTTCTGGGACACACTCGCTTGCTCGGAGGTGCACATAAACCCCCTCTGCTGGCTTTGGCCTTCCCAGTCGTGGTTTGGCCCCCTCCGAGTCGGTTGGTCGGGTTCCAGATGCTGCGTGTACATCATGCCCCATTAAGAACAGGTTGAAGGGGTGGCTGAACTCAAGGCGTCCCTTCAACATCCACAGGCGTGGAGCTGCTTTGCGACCGAGATGTGGACATGGCCACACGGGTCCAGGACTTGCTGGAGTTTCTGCACGAGAAGCAGCAGGAGCTGGACCTCGCAGCCGAGCAGCACCGGAAGCACCTGGAGCAGTGCGTGCAGCTGCGCCACCTGCAGGCCGAAGTCAAGCAGGTACACGGGCGGCTGGGGGTTCGAGCCAGACCCACGGGGCCCACGAGCGCCCTCCCGGTGACGCGGACGTGCGCGCGCCAGGGACGGATGGCCCTGACCAGAACACAGCCGTCCTGATGTAAGGGTGGAGCACAGCCCCGGACACAGCTGCAGCTAGCTGAGAACAGCCCGTGCCCGGGCAGCCAGGCGCTCGCTGCTCCAGTAGAAGAGCCTTCGCCACCCATCAGGTCACCCACTTGCGAGTCACCTCCTCGTCGCTTCTTCTGTCATTGGCAGTCTCTTGCCTGAAACTCTGAATGCGGTGCTTCCTGGGGTGAATAAATATATGATTTTTCCCCCTCCTCCCCAAATAAGCTGTTACCAGCCTGGCCCTGACCACAGGCCGTGTTTGGCTGGGATCTTCCTGTGTTGTCAGAACTCTGTACTGCCACCTCCCAGATGGCATGGCAGAATAACAAAGGACACCTGGAAGAGATGGCTTTCGGCTCAGTGCCCGTGGGATTCCATGCCTGTGTGCATTAAGCATGTCCACGACATTCTATCTCATGAGCAGGGAAACCATGGAAGTATGGATCCCCAGGGTTCTAGTAGATGCACAGAAAAACACATGTTGAGTTTGATCAGAGGGGACGTAATGGTTGCCACATGGCTGCCAAATGGCCAGCCCCAGCCATCACCTCCACGTTCCAGGCATCAGGAAGGGGAAAGCATAACAAGAAAGAGGCAGCGCTTGGATGAGTAAAGAAAGGTGTTCCCCAAATGCCCCAGAAGCTCCTGCTTTGATCTCGATAGCTGAAGTTACGTCATACCTGTAGCAAGCGGTCATGGTAGCTGACAAGTGTCTTTATATTAAGCTCTTTTCCACAAGTTGGGCTATTTCTGAATAAAAGAGATGAGGAAAGTATGTCCTGGGTAGGTAACCAGCAGTTTCTGCCATAAGCGGCGGTCCCGAATGACCTTCCACAATCCCTGTGGCTTCCACAGTCTGAACTGACTGCTGGCTCCATGCTGCTGAGACTGGAGTTGTGGTTCTGACTTTCAGGAGACAGCCGAGCTCACCCTTTGCTTCCTGTGCTGTGTCAGCACTGACACTAAGGTGGAAGATAAGTTGGTGAGATCAAGGAGCTCATCAAGCAGTTTGCTGCTTCTGCACCTCCCTGAGGCCGTACAGGAGTGAAAGCTCTCTGTCTTTTATCGTCAGGGAATTCTCTGCAGGAGTCGGTTTTCTGCCGTGTGGTCCTCAGTCCGTTTTGACCCACGGACTGACTGTCGGTCACTCCTCTGGGGGGCTCAACCTTTTTCAGTTCTCACTTGAAACCGGACATGACAGAATTAATTTTACTTTTATTTTTTAAAGTTAAGGTTTTATGTGTGTGTGTGTGTAAAATTTGATTTGTTTATTTTTGGTTGTGCCGGTTCTTCCTTGCTGCCTGGGTTTTTCTCTAGTTGTGGCGAGTGGAGGCTACTCTCTAGCTGCGGTGCACAGGCTTCTCATCGCAGTGGCTCGTCTCGCTGTGGAGCTCAGGCTGTCGGACACGCTGGCTTCGGTAGTCGCGACCCCAGGCTCTAGAGCGCAGGCGCAGTCCTTGCGTTGCACAGGCTTCGTTACTCCAAGGCTCATGGGATCTTCCCGGACCAGGGATGGAACCCGTGTGTCTCCTACATTGGCAGGCAGATTCTTTACCCCTGAGCCACCAGGGAGGCCCCAGAATTAATTTCAGAATGCAGCACTTAATGCTCAGGTCCCACGGAAGGGAAGCAGACTGTTGCCACTAGGGTCACAAGGAAGTCAGCGCTCCGTAGCTGACAGGAGCTGCTTGACCGCCCAGCACTCGGGCCGCGTCACCGCTGCACCGCGCCTGGATGCCCCAGGAGGGGCCGCTGCTGGGAGTCCCCCGTGTTGTGTTCCAGGTGCTGGGCTGGATCCGCAACGGAGAGTCCATGCTGAACGCCGGGCTCATCACGGCCAGCTCGTTGCAGGAGGCGGAGCAGCTGCAGAGGGAGCACGAGCAGTTCCAGCACGCCATCGAGGTAGGGACCCAGGCCTGGCCTCGGAGCCCGGCCCCTCCAACCTCAGGGCCAGCCCGTTAGGGCCCCTCTCGCGGCCCTGACCCCGGGAGCCGAGTGGGGCATGCGGAGCCCGAGACGGCTGTGCCTGCGAACCTGCGGTTAGCGTATCACAGGAGGCTGGACGTGTCCATGCCTCGACCTCACCGCAAGGGTCCTGGAGGCCGAGGGGTGCTGTCCCTTGGCTGGCAGGCCCCTGGCAGGAACACCTCGGCAGCAGGGCACCCAAGCTGGGGTCTCGGGTGAGGTTTTGTCCATTTTGCTGGTCTCAGAGGCACAGCCCGCTGCTGTGTAACCAGTCTTGACAGAGCAGGGCGCGCACTGAGAGTGGGTTATTTTCATAGATCCATTGTTATTTTCATAAATCCAATGGATTTTCATAGATCCATTGTCTGGCACGGACTTCCAGAGAGCACAGTTGGTTCATTCTTGGCTTTTTTTTTAACTGTGTCTCTCTTTTTCTTAAATCAATAGTTCTTGAAAACCTTTCACTTGAGTCCAAAGTTTAAGGTCCAAGTGAAGTAAAGAGTATTGACTTGGGCCGCCTTTTCCTCCACTGGTTCGTTGGCCTCTGGCTGCTCTTATGAGAAGGATCAGTAGGGACAATACACTTGGAACATTTCAGCAGCTTTTTTTTTTTTAAGAATATTGGCCGCTAAGGGTTTTTTTCCTGCTGTTTCTCAAATGTTGAAAACCCCGCAGCCGAGACTCATGCTGGAAAATTCCTAAGGCATTCATTTCATCCTCCATTGGGTAAACACAAACAGCTGTGGGTCGGCGTAAGGACTTCTTTTCGCTAACCTGTTGGCCATGTTTTTCCGTGTGTCCTAATGAAGTCGTGTTACCTGGAGTTGTTGTTTCTGTGCAAGCAAGCAGAACTGAAGAGGCCGCAGCCTTCCCTGTGAGTGCGTGGCCCCCCACTGAAGAGCCTCCCCCTCTCCCCTCCCCCTTAGAAGACACACCAGAGCGCCCTGCAGGTCCAGCAGAAGGCCGAGGCCATGCTGCAGGCCAACCACTACGACATGGACATGATCCGGGACTGCGCCGAGAAGGTGGCCTCGCACTGGCAGCAGCTCATGCTCAAGATGGAGGACCGGCTGAAGCTGGTGAACGCATCCGTGGCCTTCTACAAGACCTCGGAGCAGGTGGGGGCCCCTGCCCACGCATCTCCCAGGCCCAACTCCCTCGGGCAACTCGGCCCCCGACCAGTCAAGTCCCAGCGTAGCAGAGAAGAGCAGTCCCGTAGATTTAGGATTATTCTTGCTTATTAGGATTATTATTCCTTAGGTATCAAGGAATAACAGGTTGGAAAGGATCTGAGGAGAGACATTCCTTTCCCCCTCATTTAAATATACGTCCTGAAGCAGGGCAGAGAGAGACAGGAAGATCCGCTTTCGTCTGTCCTTGTTCTGAAAAGCCCGCTTGCGTCCCCATGTCCAGCAATGGCCTTGGTACTCAGGCCAGGACCGGCCCTCCCTCCCGTCCCCGGCCAGGAAGCCCCTCTGAGCCTGGACCCCTGTCCCGCCACAGGTCTGCAGCGTCCTGGAGAGCCTGGAGCAGGAGTACAAGAGGGAGGAGGACTGGTGTGGAGGGGCCGACAAGCTGGGCCCCAACTCCGAGACGGACCACGTCACCCCCATGATCAGCAAGCACCTCGAGCAGAAGGAAGCGTTCCTGAAGGTACAGAGCCGGCCTTCCGGGGCTGGTGCCTCACCGATGGGGTTCGTAGACCCAGGAGGGCCCACCTGAGCCGGGGGAGTGTCTGGATGCCTTCGTCCCCACACACCCCCAGTTGTAGGGAGTGATGGGGTGACCCTGCTTCCCTGGTGCTTCCCTGCGATGTAGCAGACTCGGGTTTGATCCCTGAGTTGGGAAGATCTCCTGAGAAGGGAATGGCTACCCACACCAGTATTCTTGCCTGGAGAATCCCATGAACAGAGGAACCTGGCGGGCTACAGTCCATGGGGTCACGAAGAGTCAGACACGACTGAGTGACATACTTTTCACTTTTGCATCAGCAACAAGTTAACTGATCAGAGGTCTTGAATTCTTTTTTTTAGTTGTGATTTACACTCTCCTTCTAGTTTTCACAGAGAAAGAGCTAGACAGAAATCTGTGTGTATAAGGAATGGGTAGAAGTCCCAATACCAAGTGATTCTGAACAGACATGCAGAAATTGATTTGCTGAAACAAAAATGCTTAGATCTCAAAATAATCTTCCTTTGGAAATTCAGCCTTTTTAGGAACAAAGACCATCTCGGAGCATGTGTGAGCCCAGTGTAGAGTGGACACAGAGCAGGAACACCCCTTGGGATCACAGGACCAGTTACTAATACTTATTCAGGAAGTGTTTCCTGCAAGAGAAATTTAATTCCATTCAGGCCCAGCTGGAAGTCTTAACTCTGAGAAGGCTTAAATAAGTCACTTTTGAAGCCTGCCTTGTTATTTTCGTACACAGTCACACACCAGTCACTGGTGTGCTTCACAACCGTTAAATTTTAAAAAGTGGTCGAAAGGTTTAGCTTCATTAACTTGGAACAGTTTTCCACATGCGTTCTTCCACTTGTGAAAATGACCTCCTGGGCTCTGTTGGTGGCCACTCAGACCTGTTAAAAATAGGTGTGATGTTTACTGTCCGCTGTTGCTTGAAGGAGTTTAGTTTACCTCGTGGCTCCAGCATCCTGACCTCACCAACACCATTTCCTGTCACGTTTAATCATTTCTGTTTCTGTTTCATTTTGAAGGTGATCCTCTGAGCTGATAGAGTTATTAGAGTTATTGTGTGGTCTGAGAGAATGAACTGTAATTCTTTGAAAACTCTTAAACCTAGCATCTGACCTGTTATGAGCTTCTCCCACAGAGATTTTTTTTTTTTAAGCAAGTCAAGGTGGGAAAATGGAGCTTCCCGGGGTCTTCAGTTACAACTATTCAAATAGGACCTGAAAGCCCACACCCCTGCTTGTTACTGCTGTTTAAGTTTAGGAACAAAAATTAGCACAGACCGGGTCAGATTCTTTGATTCATTTAGGATTATGTCTTTGATGTGTTGGACATTTTAAAACATTTTATTTCAGAAGTTTAAGAATGTGTACAACAATTGAGAGATCGATAATGAGCCCGTGTATACGTCTCACCCAGCTTCAGCAGTTACCAGCACGTGGGCATATGCCCATCTTTCGTGGGTAATTTGAAATTCTAGGTATTACACCACTTTATTTATAAGTACTCTATGTGTGTCTAAACATTTAAATTCTTCGTTCCTAAAACCATTGAAAAGTATGAAAGTGTTAGTCGCCCAGTCGTGTCTGGCTCTTTCGTGACCCCATGGGCTGTAGTCCGCCAGGCTCCTCTGTCCATGGAATTCTCCAGGCAAGAATTCCACAGAGGACTGTCTGTACTTTCTTAGTCTTAGGCTAAATCAAAACAGATATGATTTTCTCACTGATATCTCCTGTACAGATCAAGTAATAAATGGAAAAAGTTACAATATAATAGTGTAACTCTGATGTCTTCCCAAATCTCAAGGTTTTTGAAATAACTCCTCTGTCATAGAAATGAAGTAATTGGGTGGCCATTTCCTACTCCAGGGGATCTTCCCAACCCAGGGATAGAACCCAGGTCTCCTGCATTGCAGGCAGATTGTTTACCATCTGAGACACTAGGGAATCCCTCTGAGAAACCATTCTGTGACCACAATACCATTATTGGATCTGAAAAATTAATAGTAACTCTTATTTTATGTAAAATCTAGCAGAGTTCAAATTTCCCCAGTTGTCCTATGAATTTGTTTCTATACCTGGTCTTAATCAAAATCCAGACAAGGTCCACGCTTTAATTTGATTGGTATGTCTCTTAAATCTTAGCCTAAACCTGTCCTCCCTTTTATTAGCATGTATTAAGTAAAGAAATGAATTATTCATACTGTGGAGTTTTTCCCTCATCCCGAGTCTGATGATTGCATCCCGTGGGTCACTTAGCACCATCCGGGATTCTCTCCATTTCTCTTGGCTGGATTGAGGGCCTTAATCAGGTTCTGGTTTGAGTGAGTGTGTGGGGCATGCTTAGGGTACACAGCTCATGGGTGACCCTGTGTATTTCCCATGGCATTGCCTCAGGACACACGCCATTTCCTCCTGCTGTCTCTGAGATCTGAAGGTTTATCAGTGCCTCAGACGGTGAGCCCGTGGCATCCCTTGTGGACTTCCCCGTCAGCCTCTCATCCACTGGGTTTAGTGGCCAGTGGTGGTGTCACTTCATTCGGAGTTGCCCCAGGGTGGCAGTCTTATCGTCCCTCCTGTCTTGGTTAGATGGAATTATTCCCTCCTCGGCTATTTGGTTACGCTAGAATAGAGTTTGGCCAAATAATGTGCAGTTTATGCTTGACTGTTTCCCTCTGTTGATGATTTTCAGAATAATGAGCTGTTGCCCTGGCAACCTCTGCATATGATCAGTTTGTTACTTTAGCATCACCGTGGATTTCAGCGTTTGGTGTGTTTCAGTCACTTACTGAAATCAGGGGTCTGTCTTTTCATACCCTAAACTGGCCCTGCTGGTGAGAGCCCCTTCCAGTCAGGCTGGCTGGGATGTCCTTTCGACCTGACCCTGTCAGTCTTCACGGCTCCCTTGCTATTCGACATGAGAGCTTGTTTCAGTCTGATCAGGGGAGGCTCATGGTGTATTTTTCTCATTAAAAAAAAGAAGGTACCGCAGCCCCTGAAAAGGCCTAGGAACAGTGCCCAGCTCCCTGATGACGGGCATCCCTTGTGGCCAGGCTGTGTGCTCTCTGTACCGGTCACTTATAAGAGGGACACGGAGCTCCTTGAGGAAAAGATCGACTCCAGATCTGGGCTAGGCAATGGGCAAGATATTTCCCTTTCTAATATAATTAAGGGATATTTTTTCCTCCTGAACCATTTTGATTCATATTTCTCTCTCTTCTATTAAATAAAACTTACATACACTGATGAAATTACTTCCTTCTAAACATGTGCTATCAGTTGTCTGTTACCACAGTAAAACCATATAAAAAACCACCGTGCAGTTCAGTGGCTTAAAGCAAAGGGTTACAGGCTAAGACCTGACGGCTAACTGCGTTTACTCCCATTGATTTAAGTGTCGTCACGGCTGCCTTCATCTACAGAGCGCCGGTGGAGTAGGTACAGCAGAGACAGGGAGACTGCATGACTTGAGAGCTGAAAATGCTGTCTGCCCTCTGCAGAATTCCCAGCCCGGTTTAGCCTGGCCCTCCGACTCTATAGAGTTTCTCCCAGGGCTGCGATCAAGGTATTGGCCAGGGATGCAGTCACCTCAAGGCTGAATTGGGAAGAAAGGCTTCACTTCCCCTCTGGCTGCAGCCCAGCGGTCAGCTTCAGTCCCTGGCCACCTGGACCTCGCCACGGGGCGGCTCTCAGCATAGCAGCTGGCTTCATCGGAGCAAGGGCACCAAGACTGAGATTTTTTGTTTGTTTGTTTTTCTGATTGCGATGGGATTCAGCCTGAGTATTCTCCAGACTGCATATTGGCAGGATGGACGCTTTAGATGTCTGCTGGAGCGCCGGGCACCCGTCAGTCGTAGCCACCGAAGACATGCCTGTGCGAACCCTGTGAACACGTGGCTCTGCTTTCTTCCTTAGGCTTGCACGCTCGCCAGGAGGAATGCGGACGTCTTCCTGAAGTACCTGCACAGGAACAGCGTGAACATGCCAGGCATGGTGACCCACATCAAGGCCCCTGAGCAGCAAGTGAAAAGTGAGTGCTGGGGCTCGGCCGGCAGATGAGCCGACAGCATGGGCTCTAATGTCTTCAACAGGGCTTCGTTTTATCTTTAAAAATGCTTTTTGGTGTTTTTATTTTTTTTTTCAGTTATGAAAGTATGATATCACATTTATAGGAGACTTGGAAGACACAGAACTAAGTTACATATAGTTCCATTATATATTACGGTTTTTTAAGTAGATAATTAAGACTTCTAGTTGGGGTTTCAATATCAAACTCTCAAAAATTTATAGAATGAAAATAACAGAGAAGTAGAAGGACCTGAAAAGCACTCTGCACCAATTTAGTGCAATTAATATTTATACAATTTTCACACAACAGTAGGATACAAATTCTATTCAAGTTCCCGTTGACTGTAAACTAGGAGACACTGGAACATATCCAGGGACATAAAACAAGGTGCAAGAATTTCATGGTCTAAAAGTATGAAGTCATACAGAGTCTGTTCTCTTATGACTGTGGAATTATGTTAGAAATCAGTATCAAAAGATATTTGAGAAGAACCCACATTTTTTCAAGTGCAGTATGACGTTTACCAAGAGAGATATTTGACTTAGCCACTGAAAGCCTCAAGAAAGTTAGAAGACTGAAAAAACACGGAGGGTGATTGCAGAGAGGAAAGCATGTAGATGAGAAACTAATGTCAAAATGAGAAATTGATATCAAAGATACTTTAAAAACCCCAAGTATTTGGAAATTAAATGTCCCCTAGGGATTCATTTTAAATGTCTTTTTAATATCATTGAAGTTAATCATAAGTTATCTCACTTTAGTAATAAAATATTTAATAAACATAGGTTTATAATTTATTGAGTCAAGTTGAGGGAGAAAATGCAACATGTTCAAGATTAGCATTGACTATTTTATTCAAAGTAAGTGACAATATGAATAAGGGAAAAAATGAGAACCAGAATTATCTCCAGGCAAATTATTTTTAAAAGTTTAAATCACAAACATGATATACCCATTTCGTTGCTTCACTGTGTTACCAGGTTTTATGCACTTAAAGCATTATTAATAAAAGCAAATTGCAAAAGAATTTATATAGATGGATATCCTTTGAGTTTAAAAATCTATAAAAACCATGTACACACATTCAGAAATGCATCAAAAAAGACCTGGGAGCAATTATACTAAACTGTAGGTAGCGTTGAGACAAGTGGAAGTTAAGGCTACTGATGATTTTTAAGCCATAGAATTCTGATTGACTATTTTGCAATAAAAATGCATCCAAGTAATGTATCACTTTCAACTTAATCATAATTGTTTCTACAGGTTTAACTGGAATGACATGGAAATAAGTCCTCAGGAAATGATGAGAGTTGTTTAAAACTATTGATACTCAGGCGTTATTCTATCAGCTTCCATCTTCACCCAAGCCTCAGCACTGCCTCAGGCAAAGGCTACAGAAAGAATAGACTAGAAAACACTTAGAGCCATTTCATTTTAAGTGGTAGCTTAAGTTTTTGACAGGCTTCAAGTTTCAGTCCTAAATAGTTTCACTAAACTAGCTCACTTTTTCAAGCGAAGAGACTGTAGCAGGACCGAGCACCGAGCTGCGGGTCCATGCGACTCACAGGGTCCTGCTTCCCGCAGCACTCAGCTGTGAGGAACTCGGTAAATGCTTGTGGAAAAGTTGTTTTCCAAATTTTCCAGTAAAGTTATATTCCAGGTACCACTTACGTGATTTGCAATTCCAGTTGGGGAATCTTTTTCTAAAGTTTTTTTTTTTTAATCTGTTTACTTTGTAAACTTCTCGAGTAAGAACAGAGAAGTTCGACTCACTGTGAAGGGTCTTTAAAGTGTGCAGACGAATATAAATTGCCTAATTCCTTTGCCAGTAGTAACCTCTGTGAGGACCTTTGTGCATCCCTTCTGTTGCATGTAGATGGACACATGAAGAGAGGTATAAACATGTAGCTTCAACTCACCCATCTGGCTTTTAGTTTTTGTGGGGTTTTTTTTGTTTGTTTTTTAAATCACAATGGGACTATAGTCCCCTGCGGTTTTCTTCTTTCACTTAGTAATAATCTTACTCTGTATCAGAATTTAGAGATCAGCTGTGTTGTTTTTCATGTCCAGCACTATACTGATTCCGTAGCTGATTTAACCTGACCCCTAATTGACGGTCTCTTATGTTGTTGCCAGTTTTTGCATCTCGGGGTGTGTACATCTGTGTGCAGGTCGTGTTGAGAGCTTGCGTCAGCAGCGTCTCTGAAAGATAAACTCCTGGTTCAAGGGTGTGCGGGCCTCCGTGTCATTACCTGTCACCCAGTTACCATCTGCAGGGTCTGCGCTCCCTTCCCCTCCCTCAGGGATGCACATACGCGGGTTTCCTCTGTCCCTCGAGCCCTGGGCAGCGTGGTCCTCCTCAGGAAAATGGCAAAGACTGATCCCATTGCTTGAGTGAGACAAAGCGTGTGTCCGTATTTTCGGCTGGCCACATCATTTCATGAAATCACCACCTTCACGTTTGTACGCCTTGCTCGTTTTACCAACAGGTTATTCATACTTTTCCCATTCACTAGTCAGTAAATTAGATCTGTGTCTCATATGTTCCCAGTGGCTTTCCTGGGCTCTTAATTTGTGTAATATTTTTACATACGCTCTGTTTTATTTGATCATGACAATTTTGATTCTCATGTAATCGGGTCGTTGTCGTAACGTTTTCCTTTCTAGCTCCGTGCTTCTCAACGTCACGCCCTTTCCTCTCCTACGAGCTTGGTTTTGTTTTTCACACCCATCATTTTCTTCTACCGCGCCACCATTTTGACTGGCGTCTCCTGATGCCTACTGAAGTTCCTTTCCCCAGAACATTCTCATGGTCTTGCACAAAATACTTAACACTGGTGTTTTCCCAGGCATCCTCAGATTTCCCCAACAGGGCGTGCGGTCTCTACCCCACTGACCCTGCCGACCTGAGGGGTTAGAGGCCCGCTCAGTGTCCATTGAGCTCAGTCTTAGGAGTGAGCTGGAGCGGTCTGGACAGGCGTGTGAAGAAGACCAGGCAGGCAGGCAGTGTGGCTCCGTATCTGATGATCTGCAGTGGCATTTGCATTTAAAAATCTCTAAGTCAAACTGACTGGCATTTCCCGTGTGTGTTGATTGACCGCGGACATGGCCCTGCGGCTTTCTCCTTGCTCTCTCAGATATCTTGAACGAGCTCTTCCAGCGGGAGAACAGGGTATTGCACTACTGGACCATGAGAAAGCGGCGGCTGGATCAGTGCCAGCAGTACGTGGTCTTCGAGCGAAGCGCCAAGCAGGTCAGTCACCCCATGGCCCGCGGCCCCCTCCCTGCACCCAGGCCACCGCCGCCAGGTGGGCGGCTGCTGACCCCGCAGCGGATGGCTGATCGCGCCCTCAGGACCAGACGCCACCTTGCCTTGCCTTTTCCTTAGCTCGTTGCAGGAAAAGCCCACGGCCTCATGCACGCATGTCCTGTGGTGATTTTGGCCTCAACAGGCTTGCCATTCAGCTCTGCCCCACAGTCACCATCATGATGATTTAAGTCACTGGAAAATAATACAGGGGGCAGCTTTTTACATTGCTCTGTTTATATTTTCAATGTGAAATTTTGCCCGTCAGACAAATGGAGCTAAAGTTAAGAACCGTGGCAGTATTTCTTAGAATTCAGTAGAGTCAAAAAACTCTGCCGTGCCTTTGGCTAAGGGTGTACCCCAGCCCCCCACCTGCGGAAGTCATTTTGGGATCAAGGCCTTCAGCCTCAGTGGTCAGTCGTGGAGGTCATTTTAGTGTAAAGTCTTATCTTATTGTAACTCGAATGGGAAGATTCCCGTCACGTCTCTTTGGCCTTAACAGTCACATAAGGATCCGTGAACTGTTAGTGCAGAGTCTGGAGCGTCAGGGGGCGGGGAGGGAGGGGGCATTTCTCAGAACCCCTTGAGCTGTCTCAGTCCCCGGGGACCTTGCCGGACCTGCACCTTCTGCTCCATCCTAGTGGAAACCTGACGCAGGCCTGACCCAGAGTAGGCGTCCAGTCACAGAAAGATTGCTTTTCTCCGCACAGGTTTCCCTCTTGGGGAGCAGACTGTTTAATCTGGTGAATGTCAGCCTCTCACTGTGGGGCCTGCTGCCCAGGACTGCTTGGTGTCCAGGGGCGTGAGCAGGATTCAGGGTCCCCGGACCTTGCACCCTGACCCTGACCCGGCCTCTCCCTCGTCTTGACTGACTCTCCAGGAGGCAGTGATCATAATGCCCAGCAGGGGCAGCGAACAGTAGTATTTTTTACTGCTTAAAGTCTACTTTCTTAACATCTTTAAAAAGAGAATCCAACCATATTTCAGATTTATAGGGGCCTGATTTGATTTGTAACGGTTTCATCATCTTCTCTCATACTTCTTTCTTATCTCTCTGTTGAAAGACGAAGGAGTCATTCAGCAACAGAGAACAACGTTGTAAATAATTCCCTTGACAAAGAGAAATAATGGAAGGCACTGCTGCTGTTTCCTAAAGTCAGCTCATTTGCCAAAAATTTAAGATCATTCAGTTTTTGCCATGACAGAGGATGACCGTCAGCCCTGCTGCCCCATCGGGCTGGGCTCTGTTCTACCCAGTAACAGCAGACTCGCAGGAAATACCGAGCGTGTAGGACACGTGGGTCTTGGTGGCCCCTGGCCGGCTCAAGGGTCAGGACGACACCCTGGGGGGTTCTGGGTGGGCCTGTGGCCTGACCCCAGCCTCTGCTCTGCGCCCCTCGGGGCTCCAGGCTGCTCCTCCCTCCCTTATCTTCACCCCGGCAAGCTGGTGTTCAGTTTAGGGCTTGTTCTTGTTTCTCTTTCCTCTCCTTATCGCGCACTGTTGGTATCTCCCAGCCTTGACCCCTCCCCACCTCCCTCCTGGCCTGTCTCCACTGTGGCTTTAACCAAAGCCAAAGTGGACCCAAGGCTCCCCGTGTGCCTTGTCCCCCCATGTCTTCCCTGATTCTGCCTTCCCCTCGTCTTCCCATCCCTACCCCTTCATCGGGGCCCTCTGCCCTCCCCTCCCTGCCTCTGAGCAAGCTTGGGAACCAGCCCAGCCGTGTTCCGTCTACACCTCTGCTTTCTCGCCAATCCCGTTTCCATGTGGCAGCCCCATGCACTTCCAGGCCAAAGACCCAGGCCCTGTGACCCCCAAGGGCCCCCCGTTGCCCTCCAGCTTCCCGCTGGCCAGGGCCATTCCCTCCCAGCCCAGCCCTTCTCAGCCCAAGAGTCCCTCCGGGTCACAGGGACAGGGCCCCAGCCTCTCCCCTCCGAGCGTGCCCCTCAGCACCTGCCTGCCTGGTAGACACTCAGGCACCACTCGCTCTGTGAGCACAGCCACGGGGGACCTTTGAGGAACTGACCTCCGTGGTTTTCTGCCTTAACTCAGTGTCAGCATTGCTTTTGAGGTGGAATAACCATACTCCGGCAAAACAAAAGTGAATTCTCAGCCAGGATGCTGCATGGAAAGTCTTCTGGGTTGTGGCTTTCTTTTCACATTTTTCTTTCAAAAAATAAAAGCGTTAACAGATACAGCGATGTTTCTGTTCCTAGACCAGCAAATCACACTGGACCCAGAGATTATGAGGGCAGACATGGAAGCATTTTTGCTTTTATATGTCTTTTCTATCGTGGTCCATTTTTAGATGCATATGTTTAAGCAAGTTTGCTTTCATTTGTGATATATGCCGATAGAAGGGGAAAAACTGTTTCCATCTAAAAACATGAACAAGTGAGTAGGAGTTAGAATGTATCCTTCTGTTGCAGCCTGAGCCTGGCCAGCCCCCCTCTCCCCAAGGCGGGTCATCTCTCTCCTCCATCCCGGAGGTTAAACTTTGGCTCCCTCCAGCCTTGCCCAGAGCATCTTACACATAATGAGGAGGCTCCTGTGTGGGAGCCCCCAGAAGGCAAGTGGGTGCAGTGCAAGGACCCACTGAAGGCAGGAACAGGGCAGGTTGCCCATTTGAAAGTTGGACCTTTGTGCCTGCTTTCTTTTCTTGATTAGTTAGAAGTCCCCAGGCAGGTTCACAAGTCCCACGCTGTGAACGTTAGTGTCCAGCAACTCCAGGGGCTCCGACCTCGCGCTCTCTGTCTCGGTACTCTTGAGGAAGGATGTTCACTGCACCATCCTTTAGGTCCAAGGTCGTAAGAAACTCTTGAACTTGTTAGGCCTTGTGGATGCCCAAGTGACACGATCCCATTTTTTTCTAGAATGTCAACTTTTTCTTCTCCTTTTGGAAGGAAGATACACACTTGAGACGCTCGTCTCTCTCTGAGGGAGCGTTTCTAGCTGCGGGCCAGCCCGGGCCTGCGGATGTTTACATGAGATGCTGGGGAGCCGGGCCTTGCTTCACCGCCGCTGAGCCCTGAACTCTCTCCCACTCCTCCCGCGTCTAGGCTCTGGAGTGGATCCACGACAGCGGGGAGTTCTACCTCTCCACCCACACCTCCACTGGCTCGAGCATCCAGCACACCCAGGAGTTGCTGAAGGAGCACGAGGAGTTCCAGATCACCGCCAAGGTGAGCGCGCAGCGACCCTGGGCCCAGGTGGCTGCCGGGTATTCCCCAGGTAACCTCGAACCGCGTGTGTGTGCACGCTCAGTCGTGTCCACCTCTGTGTGACCCATGGGCTGTAGCCCGCCAGGCTCCTCTGTCCATGGGATTCTCCAGGCAAGAATTCTGAAGTGGGTGGCCATTTCCTTCTCCAGGAGATCTTCCTGACCCAGGGATCAAACCCAGGTCTCCTGCCTCGCAGGCGAATTCTTTACCACTGAGCCACCAGGGAGTCCCACTTTGTGTAAACAAGGTCTTTCTTAAGAATATCCTCGAAGACATACCTTATAAAATGGAGGAATGGGGTGAGCCAGAGTTAGACCTTAATTTAGGGATAATTCTGAGCCCTTTTCACACTGTCCCCACCCGTGCTTTTATTTCTCTGTTTCCTCTTGTTCCTCTGATTTCTGGAAAGCCCCACACCTCCTTTATTTTTTCTTGCTTCTTGGTCCTTTTCGTTATTCTTCTCTTATTTTCGTTGTTTTTTTCCCCAAGGTATTTTCCAAGTACTTGCTATTTTTATGGAACGCTGGTGTTCCCAGCTTGACTTAGGTGGATCCTGTGGGTGTTTCCTTTCCTTATCTTGAGCAGTGAAAACTGTTAGAGCAGCATCACGCCTGGCGGTCCAGTCCTGAAGCTGTCTGGGTTTGATGGTTGGCACAGTTATGTCAGTAGCTATTCGTAGGTTTATACAACTGGAGGCGTTTTCACTTTCCTGCAGAATTAAATACATCTCCAAGGCATACGCAGCATGTGTAACTGTATTTTTAAGCAAAAGAATTCACACATCGGCATGAATATTTTCTCAATTGAAATACATATTTGCAGGGGCTAATTTTTTTTTTTAACCTCAAAACATTTTTGAGGTTTTTAGTCTTCTCAACCAGTGGTATTTTTGTTTCTCAGAGTTTTGAATATGCATTCTTTGTACAGTTTTCAGAAGCACCTCTGTTTTGGATGATTTTAAGGTTTTAGAAAAAGTTGGAAATAAATTCAGATTTAAAAGTAGAAAATCAGTGGTCAAGCTGAGTAACAATTTTGGTTAAAGAATAGTCTTCCTACAAGGTAAGAAGATTGATTTTCTCAGGTGGCCTGTTAACTTGGCTTTGAGAACATATCAATGGGGGATTTTTAAATCATTTAGGATGACAGTAGCTACTTTGTATCATGTTGATTTGTACTTTTTCATGCTTTCTGTAGCGATTTCTGACACTTCCTGGTAATCTTCCCTGGGCACTGCTCCCCCGGCCCCCGGCCCCACCACAGGCTGTAAATTCAGTTTTTCCTTCAGCCTCTGGATGCTGGGCTGTGGGAACCCACAGTCCAGTGGGGGTCGGCGGGGAGCCTTGGCGTTCGGTGGGGGGTTTCACCCAGAGGGGCCACGGGTTCTCCGAGGGGGCCCCCCGCCTGCTCAGTTGAGGGGAGCTGGCCTTTGCTGCCTCGGCAGGTAAGCATCACGTCTTTTCCTTCCCTTCTTCTAGCTCCAGCACGGCTTTGGCTGTGTAATTGTTATTTTTTGTTAGTAATTGGATAATAAATACAGTTATTGTGTGCATTTGATGATTTATATTTGTTTCTTGAGTGTCCTTCGGTTATGAAGATACAAAGAAAATGCCTAAGATACCACTCAGGTAGATTGAAGTTTTGCTCCTTTGCCCCAACTTAAATTCCCATGAATGCTCCGCTCTGCCAGCCACATGTGCAGCCAGACAGCCGTTCTGCACAACTTGGGGGGGACACCCCCTGCACACAGGGGTGCGAATGTCACTGTCTAGGACTGAGCATTATGGCAGCTTTGTGCCACCAGTAGAGGCTGTACAAAGGGAATTTCCCATTATTCCTTAATTTTCCTTTTCCTCAAACTTGGCTTGTGGTTTGGGGAAGAATGAGCAATAAGAGACGTGTTTTTGCTTCCTATTTTGTAGAAAAAAAGAAAATAAACATCTAAAATCATAGGTGAAATTTGACGTTTCTGCTTTCTGAATAGACAGAGCTGTTTCATTTATTGGGTATACTGAATTCATTTTGCTAAGAGGAGCTGATGGATTTTGAAAAGAGTAGCTCACACTTTTTTTTTTCCTTTGGTTTCTGGCTACTTTTCTTTTTCATCAGAAAACTCTCGCTTTGGTGCTGGGAGACATCATTTAGTTTTTCATGTTGAAGTGAGGCCCTTACTCACCTTCCATCTCCCTCCATCTTACTGTCTCCTAAGAAGCCATTTTTCTATTGTTACATAAAGAAACCTTCTTCTTGCTCTGACATGACGTCTTCCAATCCAGTAGTTACCTAATTAGTATCTATCGTTTTCAGGCTTAATGGAAATAAAACCTCTCCTCACCGTCTGATTAAGGTTCGCCTTGATTCCTTGGCAACTCAAGGCAATAATTTCTCAAAATGCTTTGCACGCACTGCCTGCATCCAGGCCCTGGGTGTTTACTTAGAAGCAGATTTTGGTCCTCACCAGACACCGCACATACTGACCTGGACTCGCTGGGAGTGAGACCTGACACAGAGCATCTCTCACCAGCTCCCTGGGTGGTTTTATGCACACTGACATTTGAGACCCGCTGCCTTAGGTTGACCTTCACAATCCTGTCACCTTGTCCCCACACGGCTCCCTGATCGCCAGCATCTCCTGTGCCACATACCTTCTTTGACCAGAAAATGTCCAAGACCATGGAATCTGCATCATTTCT
The DNA here is from genome assembly GCA_007570785.1 of Antilocapra americana. Classification (NCBI taxonomy): domain Eukaryota; kingdom Metazoa; phylum Chordata; class Mammalia; order Artiodactyla; family Antilocapridae; genus Antilocapra; species Antilocapra americana. The sequence continues at coordinate 3,754,224 of ML661340.1, read as the reverse complement.
GGGCTTCTGGTCACCTGAGAACACCATGAATAAGGCTCTTCTGAGTTTGTGGGCTTAAGCATTCAGCCTGCCTTTATTTTCCTCCAATTCCTTGATTATGCCTAAAGATGAAGTTGTTCGAATTACAATATTTGTACACTTTAACAACAAAAATCTGCCTCCATAAAGATCTCTTTATACAAGGAAGGAGGCTGCTGTGTCCTGCTGGGAAAGGAGAAGCAGGACTTGTTAGAAGAGGCGCCGGGTGCCCAGCAGTGCTTATTATACGCATTTATGCAAAAAAAAAAAATGAAAGGGAGAAAACGACATGTATATATACACACACTTGTTTGTATGTAATAAAATGTCTGGCATCATGGACGCAAAGCTGATACTGACAGCGCAGGAAGCTGATACAAGCAACAGGTGTATGTGGAGTGGGAAGACTTTTCACTTTGTGTCCTTTGAATTTTGAATTCTGTGAATTCAAATACGCTTTGAATGTACACAAATTCAAATGCAATTCAAATATGAAACATGAATACATTTAAAAAGTACCAATTAAAATAAACATACAGTATTATAAAAGGTTCATGGATTAGCAGATTCATTTTATTTAGTTTTGATCTTAACACCCATTCATTCAACAACAATTTCTTGAGCCCCTGCTGTGTACCCAGAGCTGCTCTCTGTGCTGAGCTCATGGAGTGCATGTTCTGGTTGGAGAAACCAGCAATAACATGATGAATAAGTAAAAACATGTGCACACATGTTAAATAATAAGAGCAAAAGACAGTCATGGGGACAAGGGTTGCCATCTTTGATAGGCCATGGCAGGTTTCATCAAGAAGCCTTTGACTCTCTGATTAGCACTTTTTGTTTAAATAAAGTTTATACATGGAAGATTTCTGGATAAACCAGGCTTTGCCTATGGGAAGTCTTCTGGCCTGCGCTGAGTTTCATATAATCAGAATCAGCCTATTGGTGTCATATAGAGACAAGTAGTCTGTTTTGTGATGTATTTTTGACATGTCAAAATCTTCCTTTGGTGCCTTGGTGGTGTTTGTTTTCTGTTTTGGCGTAGGCAAATTGTCTCTTTTTATCTTTACTTCTATGTCCCCACCACTTAAAACATGAAACCACTTTCTTAACCCCTTAAAGATGCACAGTTGGCCTTGAGACAGCACAGGTTTGAACTGTGTGGGTCCACTTGTACTCAGATTACTTTTGACAAGTAAGTACTACAGTAGGGCGTGATCCCAGTGAAGCTTAGGGTATGAACCACTTTAGGGCAGTGGTGTGAGAAGCGAGGCAGGAGGCCGTGCCCAAACCCCTGAATTGTTCAAGGAGAAGCTGTTTGCAGTGCCCTCCACTGATGTCATTCATGACCGTGGAAAAGGAATGCTTAAATGGTGGTAAAACACCTTTCCTACACTTTTCAGAAGGTTGGAAAACCTCTTCTATGCACTTTGATTTTTAAAAAATCCTACATCAGTCATGTTAATTCTCTGATATTAAAATTTACTAATGTTTCTAATTTAAGTCCTTTTTGGAATTTATGCTTCTAGGCCTGAAGCTTTGATTTCTTACTTCCTTGGTATATAATTAGGCTTGTCTTAACCAGAGAGGTATCGTGCTGCTAACAAGTCAGAGGTTTATTTGACAGGTATTTTCCTTTGAGCTCACTCTACAGGAGTTCATTTCCACACAAGATGAAGGCCCCAGAAACTTTCAGAGTGTTGTCAGTTTTGCTCAATTTCTCCAATAAACAGCTTTTATATAATTCACAATAGTGATTTTCTTTTTTTCACATAGACAGTAATGTCCCTTGAGTTCACTTTTCATGTGGGTGTTTGTTTGTTTGTTTTGTATATTACAGATTCCCGCCAGTTAAAAGTAACTACTACGCCCATTAAAGTTACAGGTGTATATACACTTGCATAAAGGCTTTAATGTTAATTTATTATCTCAATAAATATTTGGTAACTGTCCACCACGTACCAGACAGAGAGAAGGCGTGTGAGATATTAATGAGCATAACAGCTAAATGTCCCTGACTGCTGGTGGGTACATTCTAACCAGGAGAGAGACAGTGATCTTAACAAGTGAATTCTACCTCCCTGGAGGCTGATGCTACGGGGCAGGGCAGAGCAGATGGGGAGAAGGTGCCTGGGGCAACTTTAAGGGACTGGGGAAGCCAGTTAAGAATGGCCTTTATTTGAGTAAAGACATGAAGGAACCACAGAGCTGTCCAGGGGACCAGCTTTCCAGGCCAAAGGGACCGTGGTGCACAGAACTGAAGGCCGGCAAGCCTGGAGGGGCATTGGGCAAGTTGGGCCCTGAGGGGAAACCCACAGGAGGCCCAGGGGGTTCGTGTAGAGTCTGAGGATGTTGACAGCTGGCTCTGCAGGCTGCCTAGTGAATTCTGCTCAAAACTTTCATTGTACAAACTGAGATCGTTTATCCAGGTTTTAAACCCTGACCTTCTTCCTTTGGGGAATTTTTAAAGTCAACTTCCTGAATGTTAGGCTTTCACCAGAAAATCTTTATGACTAACTGAGAAAAGCAAGGTTCCATAGCAGAAGAGTAACTGAGTCATTTGAAATGCCAGTGGGAATGTTGAAGGAAGCCAAAGCAGTGATAACAAACGAAGTGGTAACAACAAAGGATGTAAAGTCTAGTGATAATAGTAAGTGAGATAGTAAATGCAATGGATGGGACAGAAAATCTGTTGAAAAATCAGATTTGAGTTACTGCCATGTCTATATATATGTTTACATATATATATATATAAATCTTTGTTTGTGTGCATGCTTAGTCATGTCTGACTCTTTGCAACCCCATGGACCGTAGCCCAGCAGGCTCCTCTGTCCATGGGATTTCCCAGGAAGGAATATTGGAGTGTGTTTCCTTCTCCAGGGGCTCTTCCTGACCCAGGGATTGAACCTACATCTCTTGCATCTCCTGCACTAGCAGGCAGGTTCTTTACCATTAACCCACCAGCGAATCCCATATTATATGTAGAAAGAGAGAGAGAAAGAGGGAGGGAGGGAGAACACTTATTTTATGGTTATCCTTAACTTTAAAAAGGAAAAGTTATCCTTCACTTAAAGGTCTTTCCTACATGCACATGGAAAGTGAAAGAGTGAAAGTGAGCCACTCAGTAGTGTCCGACTCTTTGTGCTCCCCATGGGTTGTAGCCCACCAGGCTTCTCTGTCCATGGCATTCTCCAGGCAAGAAGAATGGAGTGGGTTGCCACTTCCTCCTCCAAATGTGTATATAAAATGAAATAAATTTATTCTGGAGAGTTTTTGAGCAGGGAGCAAGTTTAAAATACCTCTGTGAAGACAGCTTCCCTGGTGGTGACTCCTGTATTATCTCCTGAGACTTGAAGAAGAAATGAGCTTGTGGGCGTGGTGCTTCTTCAGGGGGTTGCTTAGGTGCCTGTCGGGTGGGGGAGGCACCTTGGCCACGGTGGCCTCAGGAAAAGGGAAATCTCCGACGGCTGCTGCCCTGAACAGGCCTTCCGTCTAACTGGGGACGTAGACGAGAGTAGCATGAGGCGAGTGTGTCTGTCCCCAGTACCTGCGGCCTTCACGGGAGGAGGGTCGTGGACCGCGGACACCACCCCTGGCCAGCCTCCGCTTGCTCAGTCTGCAGGGTCTGGGCATCTACCAGGTGAAGGCACCATCCAGACAGAGCCCAGACTTTGCCTTCGAGGTTGTGAAAATGCCATTCGTTGGGGAAAGAGCTGAGCCAGTCTGGGGACGGAGAGGTAGGGGGCTCAGTCTGAGTGTCTCTCCCCAGCGGTCATTTTCCCGTCCACTGTGTTCCTGGCTGCCGGCAGTTGGACTCATTTGCTTCACAATACTTTTCCTGTTGTTCTTTCACAGCAAACCAAAGAGAGAGTGAAGCTATTGATACAGCTGGCCGACGGCTTTTGTGAAAAGGGGCATGCCCATGCGGCAGAGATAAAAAAATGTGTCACTGCCGTGGATAAGAGGTACAGAGACTTCTCTCTGCGGATGGAGAAATACAGGACCTCTTTGGAGAAAGCCCTGGGGATTTCTTCAGATTCCAACAAATCGGTAAATTGCTTGATGCCAGCGGGATAAATTACTGTCTGCTTCTTCGTGTCCCGCTTGTTGATTTAATTAACAGAGGTGCGCTGCCTCCCTTATTCCACAGAGTAAAAGTCTTCAGCTGGATATTGTTCCAGCCAGTATCCCTGGCTCAGAGGTGAAACTCCGAGACGCTGCCCATGAACTTAATGAGGAAAAGCGGAAATCTGCCCGCAGGAAAGAGTAAGCTAGCCTCGAAGAACCCATCAGGATTCACTGAGCAAGTGAAGGAAATGTCACTTGGACAAGAATGCTTGCTTCTGTGTGTGCTTTGAAACCAAATAATCCTTCTCGTTGCTCTGAATGTGCTTAGTTTTCACAGCAAAAAAGACCGCTGGGTCCACTGCCCCCTTATCAGCCGATTCGGAAACCGTGTCTCGTTTTTTTCCTTGTGCCCCTGTTTCATGGGGTTGACAACTTGCTCTGCTGTCATTTGTCATCAGCAGGTCACAAGTGGTAATACTGGGGAGGAGAAATGATTACAAGTGCTGAAGTTTGAAAGTTGCCAGTTAGTAAACTCTACCGAGTATTAATAGAGACCAAAGATGTCTCCAAACCAGTGGTTCTCAGTCGGGGCTAGTTGTGTCTGCCCCAGAGGGACATTGGGCAGTACGTGGAGACATTGGGCTGTCAACTTGTGGGGTGGGGGAAGCGCTGCTGGCATCCTGGGGGCAGAGGCCAGGGGTGCCGTTCAGCCTCCTGTAGTGTCCAGGCCAGCCCCCAGCAAAGCATTGTCCAGCCCCAAACATCAACAATGCCAGGTTGAGAAACCCTGATCACTGGGTACCACGGCAGAATTTTTTCTGAAATGTTTTTTTTTCTTTGACCTGATGACTGGGCATTGTTATTCTTCTCCCCATTCTTGTTTTAATCTTCCAGAACACATCACTGGCTAAATGCTTTTAAAATCACCTTATTATGTCATAAACCCTAAAAGTGAATAGTTAAAATAAGCCTGTATCCTGGCTATGAATTAAACTGGTCACTTGTCTTCTCTGCTTTAAGGTTCATAATGGCTGAGCTAATTCAAACTGAAAAGGCTTATGTAAGAGACCTCCGGGAGTGTATGGATGTAAGTAAGTTTTTTTGCTTGTTTAGATGAAAAGTATATACAGTCTTTCTGTTTATTCTTGTACATCCTCAGTCACTTCAGTCGTGTCCAGCTCTTGGCAACCCAGTGGACTATAGCCCGCCCGGCTCCTCGGTCTATGGGAGATGGCCAGGGCTGTTTATTCTTACCTATGTGATTCTTAAAGTGGTTGCTGTTTCGTTGTTATTTTTGAGATTGAACGTGTGCACGGGCGGCCCTCCGTGCATGTTTCTGCACTTCTGTGATGTTCCAAGCGTGTTTTCGCTCATTACAGAGATGATAACAGCGCTAATCCTCTCGTTTCATGTATCACATGATGGCCTGGCTGACATTCTCTCTGTAGAATTTTACAGCAGCTTCAGAGAGATACGCCTACCGATTACGACCAGCTGCTCTTGCTCTGTAGTTTAACGAATCTCCCTTGTACCTTAAGGAGCAGCTTAATCCCCAGATTTGAAGCTGGGAGTACATTTAGAGCCAAAAAGAATAGACATTATGCTCAAATATTAATAGCAGCTGAGATCTGGCTTAGTAATAGTTTCTCATGTTGTTTTGTAAGAGGTTCCATTCTTAAGATACATTTTTAGTTAGACATTAACTCTGGGTGTGTATTGATGGAGATGTGCTCTGGGTTTTTGTCCAACCCTCTCTGTTTCCCTCCCGGCCAGACCTACCTGTGGGAAATGACCAGCGGCGTGGAGGAGATCCCCCCGGGCATTGTGAACAAAGAGCTCATCATCTTCGGTAACATGCAGGAGATCTACGAGTTTCACAATAAGTGAGTGGCTTCACCTTTAGGGACCCTGTTAGCGACTCTGGAAGTCTAGGTCCTCTGCTGACTGTCGTGACAAATGCAAGTTTCCAGTCGAATACACATAGATTCCAGGGATTCTGTTGGAATTTGAAGGAAGTCTGCCAGTCTTGCTTCAAGGACAGACATTCTCGAGACTGTTTTTAACAGAGACTCGGCTTTCTATTTGAATTCACTCTTTATAGAAATGAGATTCAGAAAGCTGCAAGCCGTTTTGTAGGCACACCCACTGCTCTCAAGCCATATCATCAGCTGCCCCGTCAGTTACTTCTTAGGGTTAGAAGAAAGGACTGCCCTCCACGGGCTGCTGGCTGATGTTTTCGGTCTTTTCTAATAAGGAGGGAGGAACTGAGGACAGGACAGATGTATAGCGACCCAAGTAAAGTGCACTTGCCACTGGCCAGAGGAGGCACGTGATTCTATTGTTTAGGTCAAAAAAGGAGAAAAAAAGAAAAGGCAGCAGTAGCGTCTTTAGGTGGAGTCTGTTCAGCCCAAATGGCCCAAGAAAGACGGTGGTGGGCCAGAGCCGGCAGGGTCTTCCTCGCTTCTCTACCCACCCCCACCCCCAGCAAAGACACAAAGACCTAACTGGTTTCTCTGAACTGAGTACCCCCTAAATTATATCCTTTGCTACTAAACATATTGGGCTTCCCAGGTGGCACTAGTGGTAGAGAACTCGCCTGCCATGCAGGAGACATAAGAGAAGCAGGTGTGACCCCTGGGTCAGGAAGAGCCCCTGGAGGAGGGCACGGCAACCCCCTCCAGTATTCTTGCCTGGAGAATCCCCATGGACAGAGGAGCCTAGAGGGCTATGGTCCGGGGGGTTGCAGAGAGTCAGACACAACTGAAGTGACTTAGCATGCAGCCTCTGAACAGCTGGGGTAACGTCTCTACTGGAAAGTATCTGAAAGTCAAAGTCACTCAGTCGTGTCCGACTCTTTGTGACCCCATCGACTATACAGTCCATGGAATTCTCCAGGCGAGAATATTGGTGTGGGTAGCCTCTCCCTTCTCCAGGGGATCTTCTCAGCCCAGGGATCGAACCTAGGCCTCCCGAATCACGGGCAGATTCTTTACTAGCTGAGCCACAAGGGAAGCCCGGAAAGTATCTGAAGGCTAAACTAATTAATTGTATGAAAGTCACAGTAACTTACCCCAGTTCATAGCTCTTGCTGCACATCTTGTTAAACTGAAATCTAAATGATATAGTTTTCACCGCTTTTGGTTAAAATGATGCGGTTCAAACGTTGCCTGAATTCATGGTAAGCTTGGACTCATTCCTGACATATCTCACTCAGAAATGCTTTAGGACACCTCAGTAATGTAATGCCGTTTTTACTCTCTGCAGCATATTCCTGAAAGAGCTGGAAAAATATGAGCAGCTGCCGGAGGACGTGGGACATTGCTTTGTAACCTGGGTAACGAAACTTGAGCAGCTTGTCTTGTCACTACTATTTGGTGGCTTTGAGGGACATCAGAAGGAGCACTGTCTGCTTCTCAAATGGCACCCTTTTCTCCTGCTGTCTGCAGGCAGAAAAGCAGACTTTACCCCCAAAGAATTACATTCTCCAACTAGTTATTACTGCGGAACTGGCTCTTCATCGGCGGCAGTGCTGGCTTAGTATAGAAGGTGGAGTGAATATGCCAGGCCTCCGCATGGCCTTGGGGGTTCCCATGTAACCATGAGTGCCCAGCCCTGCCCCAAGGGGGATTGTCCGGTCAGGAGGGAGGGAGGCAGGCAAGTGACCTGGTGACCAGGCCCTGCGGTCTAAGCGTGACACCCAGGTTTGCATGCACTGTTGTAGGGAGAGAGGCTGGGGCCCCGTCCTGACTCACTGGGCCAGGGGAGGTTTCTGGATGTGTGTCCTATCGCAGGACATGTTTCTTATTTCAATATCTTTCTTTAGAAGGTTTCTTAAGGGACTTCCCACTGGTCCAGTGGTTAAGACTCTGTACTCCCAATGCAGGGCACCTGGGTTTGATCCCTGGACAAGGAACAAGATCCCACATGCTGCAAATAAGGGTTCACATGCCACAACTAAAGATCCCACGTGCCATAACAAAGACCTGGTGCAGCCAAATAAATAAATATTAAAAAAAAAAAAGAAGGTTTCTTAAATTGGAGGCTTGAATTTCATTTACACACCCAGCTTCTTTTCTACATAAAAAGTTTGTCATAATTTGACTTACTGCCATTTGAAAGGGAATACTACTCTAATTTTCTTTTTGTTTATAGGCAGACAAGTTTCAGATGTATGTCACGTATTGCAAAAATAAGCCTGATTCTACGCAGCTGATATTAGAGCATGCAGGATCCTACTTTGATGTAAGTAATAGATTACTGAAAAGAAGCTGTGGTATTTTCCAGGTTGCTTTTGGCGTACGTTAAATGTAGGGTGACTCATAACTTTCACCTAATTAGTATGATATCATTTTTATCTGTCACATTTAAAATGGAGTATTCTTATACTTATGTTTTTAAAATATTTTTCTATAGCATTGCAAGCTGTCTGTACTATAAAAATTTCAGATTGTAATATACACATGTGTATTCTATGTCATCACTTACAATTTATATACACTAATTTTTTATGTGTAATATTGTACATTGGAGTATAAACAATGAAACTAAGTATCTTTTCTCCTCTATAAAACAAAAATAATTTTGAATGTTTTTTAGTCACTTATCTTTCCCATTTCAGTTTCATGACGTATTAATTTCCAAAAGCAGCCTGCCAGTAAAATTTTGTAAATGGCACCTGTCACAACTCAGACCATTGGGAGGCTCATTAATTATATTCTCATGGGCGGGCATGGTGACGGCCACGAGTGTGGGCGCGGTGACGGACCAGGGGTGTGGGGCGGGGGCGGGCACGGTGACAGCCGAGGGAGTGGGGCCCAGCGATGGCCCGGGGATGGGGGGGCAGGCACAGGGATGGCCCACCGGGGTGGGCCCGGGAGTGGTCAGCCTCTCTGCTTGACCTCTGCCCGTGAAGACTCTGTAGTGCAGGGCAGACACTGTGTCTTCAGGGCTCAAAATGATGATTGAGACTTGTTATTTTTATGTTGAGTTTATTAAAGGAAGCAATAGTAATTTCTACTTTATACTTACAGAAAAAGTACTTTGTGTGATTTCATCATGGGGATAAATAGCGTAAATATTTAGTCACTCCTGTCTGACCTCCCAGTGGTGTATGTATGCTTTTTTGAATACAGGAAATACAGCAGCGGCATGGATTAGCCAATTCCATCTCCTCCTACCTTATTAAACCGGTTCAGCGAATAACAAAGTATCAGCTCCTTTTAAAAGTATGTATGAAGCATCTTCAACCTGCAGAATTTTACACATTATGCGTTACCATTTTGACATTGTTTTATCTATATAAAGAACCCTGAGTTTTTGAAATAACAGCTAGTAAACTGATTTTATTTTTTAATTAATTGCCATTTTTTGCCCTGACTGATTTTCAGTGCATCAGGTAAGTAAGAGTATATTTCTTAATTATGCACCTGAACTTTGCTGGCTGACCCTAGTTCCTAACGTGAAATTGAGAAAGGAAAGAGAAATTGTCAATTCTGGATGATTTAGCGCCATTACTATGATTTCTGTCAAACTTGACCTTGCTGTTTTTTGATTATGAATGATTATAATTACAATTGCACTTGTAAAAACCAAATAATAATTAGTTTCGATGATAGAATGGTAAAAAAAAAAGCACTTTAGAATTTGTGGTAAGAGATGTTATAGAATTTATTGTATACAGTTGACATTTTCTTGATTACAAGAAAAATAATTACAACTTCCATCTCATGATGTTTACCCCATCATTTCCTTAGCTGGTGAATGTTACTAAGCATTAGAACGTACCCACCACCCATTTATTCCCAGTAAGAATGTCTCATGAACCCAATTATGTCCCCAGTTCACTTCTAACACAGTAGGAGATCTTGTAATTTTTCTGATGTGAAGGAGATACAGAAGATGAAGTTTTGAATGTCCAAAACCCTTACTATTTTTTGTTGTTAATTAAAAAAAAAATCTAGAGGCCGTAGAAAGGGGCCACGTTCTTCTGTGACAGGACCGCATTATGGCGTCCTCCTATCGGGAAGCTCTCCTGCGCTTTCAGAATGTCAGATTCCCAGTAGGGGACTTTATGACCGTCACAGCAGAAATGTGTGGTTGCTGTGGATGTGCAAGAGACGTCAGGAGGCTAAGCTGTTTATATTCTCGTTTGCCCTCTGATTTCTAATTTTGCCAAGGCAGTTTACCTCTTAGTGTCCTCAGGATTGATGGCTTTTGTTTTTCACATGTGGTTCTAGTAAAGAGCTCTGCCTCAGTGACCTCACATCTAGTCATTCACTGTCAAGCTGCTGCTTTAATTTATAAACCTGACTTGATTCTGCCCAGGGGTTCTTCCATTGAGCAATCATGAGCTATGCCGAGCTCCCCAATGAGGGGGTTTTCGGCCTCAGCACATGGCAGTTTTAAAGCCCTTAATGCCAAGTGGCTCAGAATAAGAGATGCACATCATCTGGCCTTGAGAACAGGGGTCTGTTGGGCAGCTGCCTTGCCCTAAACCAGAGGTCCCCAGCCTCCAGGATCTAATGGCTGATGATCTGAGGTGGGGCTGATGTAATGATCTTAGGAATAAAGAGCACGATAAATGCAGTGCGCTTGAATCATCCCCAAACCATCCTTCTCGCCCTGCCCACCGCCCCACCCCCGACTCTCATCCATGGAAAAAGTGTCTTCCGCAGAATTGGTCCCTGGTGCCGAAAAGGATGGGGACCACCGTCCTAGACCCCCCCAGGGTGCGGCTAAAGCCAACTGCAGTGCCACATCCCTCTTGCTGAACACCAGAACGCAGAAAGCTGTTGTTACTGACTGCTAACAGTCATTAATACACTGGGGAGAAAATGCCTTGGCCCCCACTAGAATGTGACTGTGGTCCCTGTTGTCACTCATCTGAGACAGGTATTCTCCTATGTAGATCTGAAATGTTATTTGCCCGGGGAGGCATCCTGCAGTCATTAGGGCTTTCTGAACGTCCCCGTGCGGAGAAGAAGTGTTTCCCTGCGGACACCTGGACAGCCGTGCGGCTCCTGCTGGAGATGGGGCAGCTCCAGAGCAGAGGGACATTGTATGTGTGTTAGGGGCTCAGTTGTGTCCGACTCTTTGCAGTCCATGGGCCGAGTCCACCAGGGACCTCTGTCCATGGGATTCTCCAGGCAAGAGTAAGGGTGGAGTAGGGTGCCGTTCCCTTCTCCAGGGGTCTTCCCCACCCAGGGATCGAACCTGGGTCTCCTGCATTGCAGGCATAGAGCTCAGGATAGTGCTGGATCCTGTGGCCAGCAGAGTAGGACTCGCTGGACTCTGACTTGACCTTCGGATGTAACCTCTAGGTGACTGTGCTTTGCTATCCTGATTAAACTGTTTGTCATTTTTGAGGTTCAGTAGTTAGCATGTACACTAAATTCATCTTCAGCTATGACTGCATTTATATTCCTCTGAAGCCTAAGAAACATCCTGACTTGAGCAGGACAAACCCTTCCATCCACTGCTTATAAGAATCTCTCACCAGTTGGCCACATCTGTTCTTATCGCGAACATCATGGATTTTCACCAACTCTGTGATTTCCTTAGCGAAGCATCTTGTGGTCTTTGTCTCCCACAGGAGCTGCTCACGTGCTGCGAGGAGGGGAAGGGGGAGATCAAGGACGGGCTGGAGGTGATGCTCAGCGTGCCCAAGCGGGCCAATGACGCCATGCACCTCAGCATGCTGGAAGGTAGGCCCCCCGACCCCGCCGATGCTGCCCCTCCGAGCTCAGTTAGGAGTCACCAGTGGAGGCATGGGGCCTTCTCTTTCCAAGAACTGGTCTCGTTGCTTCCCTCGAGGCGCTCGTGACGTGCTCCCCCCTCGTAACAAGCCCGTCCACGGCCTCTCCATTCTGCACCCCAGGAGAGCCCGGTCTCTGGGGTAGACGGACAGGTGGAAGGATAGGCCGACCTACCCCCTAGGATTGCACGGTCCCTCCAGGCCTCGTGCCCTCCCCATCTCCATCCACTGCATCACCTGCTGGAGCTTTGCAGGAAGCAGGTGCCTCCTCCCTGCCCATATAGCCGAGCTGGGTGTGCAGCGTGGTAAAGAGAGAAGCAGATAAATATGCTTAATCAAACATTATCATCACGAGTGTAATTTCCCTGACTGCTTATAAGAAAGCTCTTTCTGTGTAATAGCTTAACTCCTCTTGTCAGGTTACTCATGAGTTATTTTAAGCAGTACTCCTGCCCCAAAGGCTGTGCTGGCCTGTGTCCTCACCGTCAGCCACACTGAACAGTTTTACCGGTGAGGACAGAGGCGCTCCTGTTTGTGGCACAGACACCCCGTCCCCCCAGAATCAGAGACCAAGCCAGAGCGCCTTTCTTTCTCTGATGTAAAATCCTGAGCGGGTGGGCAGCCCTCATGGGGCCACCAGGGCCTCAGGCTCTGGCTGGCCGGTCTCTCCCTCCACTCCTCGGGTGGTGTTCTGGGTGGCCAGGGGTGCAGGCTGTGTCGGGGCCCTGTTCTCCTCCCGTCCAGCAGGCAGCGGGGCAGGGGGTTCTCCCCCGCGGCCCGGGCGCCGGTGGGCGTGGCCGTGGCTGCCCAGGCCCGAGGATGCTGGGAGAGGCAGGCTGGCCTGAGACGGAGGCCTTCTGCTGGTAGAGAGGGCGGGTGGGCAGCAGCCGCCCCTGCCCGGCGTCCGCACGCCACGGAGAGAGCCAGCCCGCTCCCAGAGCGCCGCTGACTTGCTGGAAGGGATTTGTGTCTGAAGGAGAGAGAGCTCCTCGGGGGACCAGGGATGTCTCCCGGGAGGAAGGCCGGACGAGGGCCTAGAGGAAACCCTCAGACTGCAGAGGGCAGTCCAGGAAGGTCGTTCTGGGCTGAGGAAGCAGAGGCTCCGGACGGAGAGTGGAAGTTGGGGGGGTGGTGTCGGGTCGGTGAGCCATCCTGGATGAGCAGGCTTGTGTGTGGAAAGCTGGGAGGGACGCTGAGGGACGGGACGGGTGCTTAAAGCGGATCTCAGACGGTGAAGGAGGAGGACCTGCAGAATAAGGCTGCACTTGTTTTGAACGGGGTTGGGTGGGGGGTCACGGAATACGTGCAAGGCTGTATTCTAGGAAAAATGACCCTCTGTTGGTGCTAGGGGGACCGGAGCCCGAGGCCTCGGTGGGAAACTCTCACCTGGGATTTGTTGATGGGTCTCTTACAAACGTTTAAGCGGACATAAGCCAGTCTCCTGCATCGCTGTTTGTTTCCTCTCAGTTGACTGTGCCTTCTCTTCACGTCCTAGGGTTCGACGAGAACATTGAGTCTCAGGGAGAGCTGATCCTGCAGGAATCCTTCCAAGTGTGGGACCCCAAAACCTTGATCCGAAAGGGCCGTGAGCGACACCTCTTCCTGTTTGAGATGTCCTTGGTGTTTAGTAAAGAAGTAAAAGATTCCAGTGGCAGAAGCAAGTACCTTTATAAAAGCAAATTGTTTGTAAGTACAGGCCTTCAGAATTGTAAGTTTAAAGGTGACACAATTGCAGTTTTTTTTATGGGTAGAGAACAATTAGCGTTGGTTGCCTTCAGTTTTAACCTCCCGATATGTTCTACACTCTGAAAATCATCTGAGATCTTCCCGTTTTCATCGTCAGTGAAATGCTGATATTCCTGAATCCACTAGAGGGCGCTTGTGAGTGTGACCATCCCTAGGTTTAGGAAACTTGGCTTTTTCTAAATTATGTAAGATCTAACTGCAGGATAAGAGAACATTTTATAAGTGAACTTAAATTATTTATCTCCTGGGTGCCTTAACTAGCTTTATAGATAAATCGAGCATATCAGACTGTGGTTAAGGAAGTTCTCAGATCGTTATAATTAATGTTTCACTCACCAGCATTGGAATTTACCTAAGCAGCCTTATAGGTGGCTTACTGTGGGCTCCTAATGATGAAGCTTGATTTTTTTTCATTAAAAGTAAATTTAAGAAAAATAAATGATATTAGCAGTTCTTTACGGCAGCAAAATATGATTATTAGAGAAAAATCGTGTAAGCAAAAATCACTTTAAAGATCCACATGCCCTCTATCCCCCGACCTCCACCCAGAGACAGCCTCCCTGCGGTGCTTGACAGATGCAGCAATGCATTTAAAACCTTAGTTTGTCAGTGTACTTCCTGGCGAGAGAAACATGCCTGTTTTTTCCACAGGCAGCAGCCCCACCCAAGTCTCTATAAGCCACAAGTCAACACTCAGAGAAGTCTCTGGCAGGTGTCAACCTCCGGGCCCCCTGACCTCCACCTCCCTTCACGGGCAATACCTCGCCAGGCTCCCAACACGATTTCTGGGCAGGGTCAGGCAGGGGGAGGAAAAGTCCCTGTCGGAGAATAGAAAGGGCAAGAGAATTTGGATTCTTCACCAGACTGGCAGATCACTTATACATGCTGGTAGAAATTTGGAACTTGGACAACTTACACATTCTCGTGATATCCTCATAGTAATCAGAGTCCTGGAACAATAGAATACAACCAAGCGTAGAAATCATCTTAATAATCACCTGGAGTTTGCACGTTCAAGCTAATGGCTTTCATACCATTTTCCTTGGCTTGTGTCCTGCTTGAGATTGTCTTTTGGACCACCGCCTGCCTGACATCATTTTAGATCATATTGTAACTTCAGAGAAAAAAATGCAGCATTCCTGGCTAGCCATTTCACTAGCTGGCTTTAATCAGTCCTTAGAGACCACTCTAGTCTGTTTTAGAAGCTGATACATCTTCACTTAATTTATCTTTTAAAAGTTAAGGTTCTCTCAGAGGCCAGATTATGAATCACTTCCCTTGCTGGAAGGGAGAGAACGCACTGGGATGAACTTGATTATTGAGGAGGAGATGAAGATGTTGACCTGTATCTCCACCCCTGCAAATGCATGTAATTACAGACAGAAAGTTTGTCTCTTCGCCGTTAAAATGATTGGTGGACTACTGTACATTAATGCTGTTGATAAGCACATTGGAAAATAACTGCGCTTTGAAATACCATTTGTCTTCTGTGAAGCTGCTTCACTAATGAAGATTCATGGTGGCAGCTCGGTCACAGCTAAGTGACAGACTCATCTTAGTGTTTACAAGGTTGAAAATAGTCAACCCTTGATTTTCCAGATGATAAGCGTTTTCAGCTGTTTTGGGTTTCCCTGACTTGGCCTGTTGGCCTGCATCAAGATTTCCAGGTAGAAGTGTTCAGAGGAAGTGAAAGAGATGAAGCCAACCTTGGGTGGCCTAAGAACAAGGTTTCCCCATTTTAACTGAAGCAAGATCCAAGGACTGTGTGTCAGTGTAAAGAGTTGGTTACAACGCAGTTTGACCACGAGTCACCAAAAAGGACTTCCTCGCCGTCTGCTCTATATCCCACCTAATCATGTAATTGTCTTTTTTTATCCAGACCTCAGAGCTGGGTGTCACAGAGCACGTTGAAGGAGACCCTTGCAAATTCGCGCTGTGGGTCGGGAGGACACCAACTTCAGATAATAAGATTGTCCTTAAGGTACGTCCCCTGAAGCTGCGGAATGCGCTCTGTGACACGTTCACTACCTCTGTTACATGTTCACCACATCTGTTGCACGTGTGCCTTTTCCTGTTGTTGAAACAGGTTGTTGTGTCCTTTTTTTGTTCCCTTGGTGGCCTCTAAGCTTGGCGATTACCACAGAAAGAACAGTAGGATGAAGCCAGTGTGGTATTCTAGTGGTGCAATATCTTGAGCTAAACTTTTGCTGCCTACAAAAGGTCACTTCGAGAAAGGGCTTTCTCATCTTCTTCATGCTTCCAGTCTTATAGAGTGTATTTTTTAAGTGAGTGTTTATCTGGGGTGATTGTTTAAGAGATAAGGCAAGTCGAGGTACAAAAGGAGGGTGCTGTGGACCAGTAGCTCCCATTTTTGGAGAAGGAACTGGCAACCCACTCCAGGGTTCTTGCCTGGAGAATCCCAGGGATGGAGGAGCCTGGTGGGCTGCCGTCTGTGGGGTCGCACAGAGTTGGACACGACTGACGCGACTTAGCAGCAGCAGCGGCAGCTCCCATTGTACACTTGACCTCTGGTGTCCAGAGGAAAATAGTCATCGATGCATCTGTGAGGACCTTTGATACTTTCAGGGTTGAACATGCCCGGAATCTCTGTGGGGTCCTCAACTCTTTGGCTTTCTAGTTTGGAAGCAGAGAAGGGCAGGGGACATGATCAGGTACAGGGTTTGGTATGTTATCGTTTGAAGTGTTCAGAAACAGTAAAGAACTTTTTGAGTATATAGTCTTTGAGAGAGGAATATATCTTTGAGTATTTGATTTGAACCCTGTTTTGATTATACTGACCTCTCCTAGAAATGATAGAGGACTCTAAGGATGTCTTAGGGACTTCCCTCCTCCCAAGTTTAAGAAAATACAGATGGAACTGTCCTTGTTGAACTGTCTGGAAAGACCATAAGAAACTTCAGGATGTTTGGGGAAAGATGTAGCTGAAGGTTTGTAGAATATTTGGAGATGAGCCAGCAGCTTAATGGGTCTCTGGTGTGTGGACTTGAACGTCAGTGGTTTTGTCTCTTACATTCCTTTTCCTCTCTCTAGGGTATTTCCAGTGACTGAGTTTGTGAGTTATTCAGCAGTACTGCACTCTCATGGAGTGGCCGCTGACTATGGAAGCTGTTTTGTTCCTAAGGAAATGATGGATTGTTTTGCAATGAATATATAATTATCCACCCAGTGTATTTTTCTCACTAGTCCTAGCATAAAGCCATATAAAATATAAATTGCACTGATAGCTAGATATTAGATAGCTGAGCTTTTTCTAAGACATAAAATTTCAAAGTATATTTAAGACCTGAAAACTTCCAATTTAGGTTGAGTGTTTTTCCAGATTAGCTGCAGTGACAAATGCCCAAGGGTGCATCTGAGAAATCATGCCAAATATTTCATTATTCAGTCTTATTTATTTTGTCCTAAAGGAAATACACATGATGCAATTAAACAGTCAGAATTAGATTTTGTGCAGGCTTTACCAAATTAAAGTTTGTTTTCTAGGGAATTTGGGGTAGTATTTTTCTGACTTCTAGCAAGAGGCTAAAGGAAATAATGTCCTTGGTAATTTCAGAGATTGCTTGGTTGGTGGAAATTTTAGCAGTGGTGTGATGGTGGTTACGGTATAGATCGTGAGCATATAGACAGTGATAGCGATGGTGGTGGCGGCACTGTAGGTGGTGGTGGATATTTTAGCACTGATGATAGTAGTTATGGTATAGGTGGCGGTGAGGGCGCAGATGTTGGTAGAGGCGGTGGTGGGGGAGGTGGATATTTTGGCGGTGGTGGCAGTTACAGTGTAAGTGGTGGTGAGGGTTTAGATGGTGGTGTGAAGTGCAGGTTGCCCAGTCGTGTCTGACTCATTGTGATCCCATAGACTGTATAGTCCTAGAATTCTCCAGGCCAGAATACCGGAGTGGGTAGCCGTTCCCATCCCCAGGGGATCTTCCCAACCCAGAGATCAAACCCAGGTCTCCCAGTATCGCAGGTGGATTCTTTACCAGCTGAGCCGCCAGGGGAGCCCGAGGTGGTGGTGAAAACCGGAAAGCGTTAGTCACTCGATCCTGTGCGACTCTCTGCGACCCCATGAGCTGTAGCCCGCCAGGCTCCTCTGTCCACGGACTCCTCCAGGCAGGAGTACCGGAGTGGGTCGCCACTTCGCTCTCCAGGGGATCTCCCCGACTCAGAGCGTGAACCTGGGTCTCCTGCACTGCAGACAGACTCTTTGCCACCTGAGTCACCGGAGAAGCGCGGCGGCAGCGGCGGTGACAGTAACGGTGGTGACGGCCTAGTGGTTGCAGAGCGAAATTATGGCCCGTTTTCATTTTTACAGTCCGAAAAGGGGAACTTTATTTCTGAATCTTTTCTTAAACAGGTTGAGACTACTGAGAGTAGGAAACAGATTTTTCCCTTCTCCTGACCAAGCGGGACCTTTGTTGTTGTTCAGATGCTAAGTTCTGTCCCACTCTGTGTGACCCCACGGACCACAGCATGCCAGGCTTCCCTGTCCTTCGTTGTCTCCCTGAGTTTGCTCAAACTCATGTCTTTTAGGCAGGCACGTGGCCCATGGCTGCTTGACTCGATGGTACCATCCAGCCATCTCTTCCTCTGTCACCCCCGTCTCCTGCCGCCTTCAGTCTTTCCCAGCATCAGGGTCTTTTCCGGTGAGACGGCTCTTTGCATCAGGTGGCCCACATATTGAAGCTTCAGTTTCAGCATCAGTCCTTCCAGTGAATATTCAGGGTTGATTTCCTGTAAGATTGACCGGTTTACTTAGTCCTCCAGCTGCGTTATCTTTGTTTCACCATTTCCGAAAAATTGGTACCTTTTTTCCGCATTTAATTTCTTCAAGTTTAGGAGAATTGCTCTCGTAAATGTAATTGTCGGTTTGCTTTATTTAAATGAGTGGGTGTTCTTTATTGCTGAACCGTGGTATGGATCTCCTCTGTTGTTGAAACTCTGCCAGATGTTCTCTCTCAGTCACTTCCCTTTGTTTAACTTCCCAAACATCTGTATCAGGCGTGTAAATTCCGACAGTTCCGTGTCGTTCATAGTTTCCATCCTGAGACACTTACTTCATGCACAGACTCCCCAGCTGCCTAATATTCTTGCCTCCCTCCCCAGGAGAGGTGGGTTTTACTGCTCTCCTGGCATCGGATCTGGGAAGAGAAGCAAGAGGCTCCTTTTTGTCCTTCATTTATTTCCCTCAGTTTTCCCTCAACTGAGAAGACACATCCTCCAGTTAAAATATATTATTTAGAAAGAGAGTTCTCAGTCTTAATTTCCTTTCCCAGCATGGGCCTTGACAAAAACGAGGTCCACCATGAGAAAATGCCTGGGTGCCCCTCCCTGCCTGATCTCATGTATAATCCCACTGCCGATCGTTGTAATCATTCTCAGAGAATTCTGCTTGTATCATAGGAGGTGGGTGTTTTCCGTAAGGAAATTAAAAACTGTTGCTAAGGCCCAGATCATGTAAAACGGGAGGGGGGAGGAAAAAAGCCTACCTCCTTTGAGGCACCATGAAAGAAGAATCTGGAAACTGTGATGCCAGATGTGTTCATTCAGCCAGTGCCTGCTCAGTGTCTGTGACATGTCCTTTCCAGAGAACCTTTCTCCAGCAATGCGGTGGAGTTGAGGAAAGTCCGCCATATGTGCTGGCTACAGCAGGCTGCCCTGGTTTATCCCAACGGCCCAATGCGTGGTGGACTCAGGCAGAGTTTGAGGGGATGGGTGTGTGGACGTCCACCCCTAGGAATGCTGGCCTGTTCACCTGCTGGCAGTGTGACCTTGGGTACATTTCTAACGTGCCAGGCTGTGGGTCCTCATTTACAGCAGGATTAGGGAGACCCCGACTGCGTAGGGTGCGAGTGGGGGTGGGGAACGGGAGCAAGTGGAGCATCAGTGTAGCTGTACCTGTTGGCCGGGGGCCGGGGCGCTGCTTCAGGCTGCTCCTGGTGCTCCAAGGGCCACGGGCCGCTTGTCTGCCTAGAGGACCTCAGGACGCTTGGGTTTAGGAGAAGCTCTGTTTTCCTAGAATTTACCCGGGGCTGCTTAAAACGTCTTGGGGCTGGGGAATGACTGATTGCTAGACTATTCAGAGATCCGGAATACCATCAATGCTATACAGAATGAAAACGGTCCGGATGACAAAATATACAAAATTACGGTCATTTATTGGGTGGCATGTTAAATACAGGATGTGGTTGCTTCTCTGCTGAAAAGTTAGGTTTTACATGAACAACTTCCAGAATGCAGGGACTTGAGTATAGTCAGCACAGGTTCTAGAAAAAGCCCCCTGACCAGTTCGTACCCTCTCTCCAGGCCTCCAGTATCGAGAACAAGCAGGACTGGATCAAGCATATCCGGGAGGTGATCCAGGAGAGGACCATCCACCTGAAAGGCGCCCTGAAGGAACCCATCCACATCCCCAAAACGGCTCCAGCTACGAGACAGAAGGGAAGGAGGTCAGTGTCTGGGGATATTTTTCCAAGTTGGTATTTATTTAAGGGCAGGAACAAGGCAGTGTTAACTAACTAGCTTTTAGAAATCATTTTTCTCAAATATTTTGAGGAACGTTTCTTTTTAAATGCAATTCATACATAGTTGCTTGATCAGGACAACAGCCTCCTTCGAACTTAAAGCCAGTTGAAGTCTACATGCACATCCTTCATTCTCTTCCTTTTCCACCCAACTGTTAATCCGTGTGCACCTGTGAATAGTGCCTGTGACCTTGGGCGAGTTGTGTGGCGTCTACACACGTTCGCTTCTCGTCTCTAAAGCGGCACTGACCGCTTCAACTGCATTTGATCACTGGGAGAACTCAGTGCAGTGGTAGATGGTAGGCGCGCAGCCCAGGGTCGAGCGCAAAGCCTGTCCTCGCCGCCGTCAGCACTAAGGTCAGCCGCAGTCACACAGACCCACTCCCACTTCTTTGAACAAGTCTGTTCTCTGTCCACTGTCCGATGGACACTCTTCACCAGTCGTGAGGCTCAGACCCAGCAGTGTCAGGAATCTGCATCTTTGTGTCTCCAGGGATGGAGAGGATTTGGACAGCCAAGGAGACGGCAGCAGCCAGCCCGATACAATTTCAATCGCCTCCCGGACGTCTCAGAACACGCTGGACAGCGACAAGGTGAGCGGGAACCGGCCCTTTCTCGGGGAGGCGCGTGTAGCTGGTCTCCGGTCCGTGGATACAGGACAGTTTGGCATCAGCATTTCAGACAGTTGCCATGGGTTACAAGGGGCGCCAGGGCAGGGTGCCAGGAACAGAAATGGAGTCAAGATGAGGGGACTCGACCCTGAGGGTTCAGAAAAAGTCACTCGTCCTCTCCAGTGCCCCTGCATGGTTTTCTGTGCGAGTGTCCTGAGGTCGTGTGTTTAAGTTTTTTTGTTTTATATTAAGCAGAAGACCCTATTGTCTGAAATTAAATCTTACGCAGAGCCCCGTGCATAAAAGCAGGGCTGCTCTGACTGAAGCGGGAGCAGTGGCATCTGTAGGCGGTGAGGCAGGCCTTGAGTCGCTGGGGACTGAGTACCAGCAGGCACCGGCTGGGCCTGCACCCGTGCTGACCACCAGGAGGGAGGGTCTGATGTGCATCAGAGAAGTCTGTAGATGCACCTTCTACAGCAGCTTCCCACAGAGTCCTGTGATGCTGTCTTGATAAAATCAATAAACCTACAAAACAAACTGATAGGCCAAGTTGGACGCCTGGGCTTACGTGATACACAGGTGACCGGAGGACCCTGTCAAGGCCAGTGGAGGGCACTGATGTCCACAGAGGCCTCTGTCCCTACCGAGAGGAACTCCTGCCTGGTTCACTTTCTAGAGGACCAGACCGAGTTCTTGAAACAAATTATTTAATAGCACGTAGGAGTTTCATTGGGCTTCCCTGATAGCTCAGTTGGAAAAGAATCCACCTGCAACGCAGGAGACCCCAGTTCGATTCCTGGGTCAGGAAGATCCGCTGGAGAAAGGGTAGGCTACCCACTCCAGTATTCTTGGGCTTCCCTTGTGGCTCAGCTGGTAAAGAATCTGCCTGCAATGCAGGAGACCCGAGTTCGATCCCTGGGTTGGGAAGATCCCCTGGAGAAGGGGAAAGGCTACCTACTCTAGTATTCTGGCCTGGAGAGTTCCATGGACTGCATAGTCCATGGGGTCGCAAAGAGTCGGACACGACTGAGCGACTTTCACTCACTCACTCGAGGGCTTCATTGAACTTGCCGTCAGTTTAGTATTCCTGTGTAGTTTCTCAGTGTTTGACCCTGGACTTCCCCACACGAGTCCCTTAGTCCCAGGATCTAGGGTCTGTCTTCACTCAGCGACAGCCCACTCACCGCCGAGAGGGAAGAGCCCGGCATTGGGGCCGCTTCCCACAGCTGGTCTCAGGGGCCCAGACGTGGCTCTTTTCTCACTTGGCTTTGCAGAAGAATTCACAGTATTGACGGTTAGTTTCCAGGACAGAAGTAAATAGGTTTAAAAATGTTGTGTTCCTCACCACTTTCATTGTACAGAATTGTTCTAATTCAAGTAATTAGCTCTTTCCCAACCTCCTTTTTGACTTCACTAAGTAACAAGTCCCAGAACTTAGACCAAGCTTCGAATACCAGGATTGGAGAACAAAAAAAATCAGTGTCTCATTTGATTTTGTTCCAAGCTCAGTGTATTACATTCAGCAAGTATTTCTCGCCAGTAGTAATAACGAGAAATAAGATAAATGAGCTGTTCAGGGATTTGGTGCCTAATAGCCTCTCTCTCTGCAGCCCCACCCGTAGTCTTGCAGTTAAGAAAATAAATTGAACTTGAACATTTTTCTTTAGAGTAATCCCGAGTATTTTCTTAAAAAAAATAATGATAATAATAATTGAGGTAATTGGGTTATCTAAATAGTTGCCCAAGACTTCCATCTGAAGGAAAAGTCCAAAATAACTGTGACTCATGCCAAGGGGACCAGCCACCTTCATCCAGACACACTCACACACACACCCCCCGCACCCTGAGGCTGAGCATCACACCCCTGCTGGGGGCCCACCAGACCCCAAACTCAGTTTTCCCGGATATTGTCTCATGGATCTGGTCTTGGTTTATCTGTGTTCAAAAGTGTACTTAGGGAATTCCCTAGAGGCCCAGTGTCTAGGACTCATTGCTGTCCCTGCTGAGGGCGTGGGTTCAATCCCTGGACCAGGAACTAAGATCCTATAAAAGCAAGGTGTGACCTATACATACATAACATGTGTGTAAAGTTTATTCTAAAAATAAGTTATTGGAGTGAAATTCCCAGAGAAACATATGTGTAAAAAGTTCTGCCTTTTGGAAGGGACATTCAGGACTTTTCTGGGGGTTGGTTCCAGAAGAAGTGTAAAGTTGTTTCCCTCTGGTGGTTTCTCTGTAGATGGGTGGGTGGCGATGAGAGTTGGGAAGTAACCCCTGCATCTGGTAAGTGGGGGCTCCTGGTTCTCCAGCCCCCGACTCTGAGGTGCAGCTGCCCGGCCCCAGGCCATGCCCCTGCCCGCCCACAGAACCGGGGGCCCCGGGCGCCTCATCCCCTGACCATAGGAGGTTTACCTCAGAAATAAAGTCCCGTCCTGGAGTTGGGAAGCGTTCACTCGCTCTGCTTGGACTAAGCCTCTAGGAACTCAGAATCGAGCCTGCACAGCTCCTGTAGAAAAAACCAGGCATTGTCCCAGGAACTGTTGCTTTTAGGACAACAAGTTCTAGTACCCTGTGAGAGGGAAGGAGTCAACCACTCACAAAAGCATGGGTTTGCAGAAATTAATCATTTTCCACTGGGGATCTACTGGGGAATTAGAATTATTAAAGAGCCACCTTGTAAGTATTTTATCCCTGAAGATAATTCACCAGTTTTGGTTTACCTCATCTCATACCCTATCTCTGAACTTCCTTCCTTGGCTCAGAAACCAAACCCCCCCTCCCCCAGGGCCACTTCTGCAGCCTGTAGCCCTCCACCCCCGCCCCCGGGACGTGAGGCCATGGTCTCATTCTCAGCCTGACGTCCTCAGGGCTCTGAAGCGTGGTAGCGCCAAAGCTGTCAGCTGAAGTGGAGGTGGCGTGTATTTAATGCCCCTCGTTGAGGCCACAGGTCTTCAGTAGGCTCAGAAGTATGCCAAAGAGCTGACATGTCCGCCTCAGGCCGTGGAGCTGCAGGGGGCTTGTCTCTTCCACTCCGGGCTCTGCATTCAGGAGAACGAGCCGCGTGGATGCGTCCGAGTGTGGGGTTTGGAGGGGCCGCACCCCTGGAGCCTCATACAGGGCGTGGCGCGTGTCTGCGACCACACACCCATGGGCCTGCGCACGCGTGTTCTCCACTTTGGGGAGATTTTCTTGCAGCCACCTCCCCATCTGTACTTCTCTGGTAGAACATTTCAGGTCAGTCGATGATTCGGGAGGATACATTTAGGAAACGGCCTCCTTTTCGGAGTCGGTTTGTAAAATGCACTGTTGCGCTGAACTGGGCTTAACCAGAAAGCCCTCCTCTTATCTCTGAGGCAGTTAACTTTTCCTATGTCTTGAGGTTCTTCCCACCCTCCATATTTCAAGTTTAAACAGCCTCTGCTGACAGAGGCAGACAAATCTGGGAAGTGCAATTACTTCACCATATTCTGCTTCTTGGACCTCATTTATGGTGTCTGTTATGAGTTAGTTGTTATCAGGGAGTTTGGTTCCCTTTCAGAAACTGGGTGAGGGGGTGTTTTTGACTTGGCCTCTTGGAGAATTCTTGAGGAAAAGTTATCTGCCCAGCACGGTAGTGACTCTCAGACAAAGCGCAGAAGGTCTGCGAAGTCTGTGAAGGAGGGGCTGCTGGAGACCCCCACTTTCCAGGGGACGTAGTTCGCCAATGCAGACCATGGGTCCCCACGAGGACTTTTCTTTCCTTGAAACGTTGGTTTTGAAATAGGCCATCTCTTCATCTCAGATGTAGGTTCAGCCCTGATTCCTGCTCATCTCAGTGGTATTGTGCTGATAAAGCGATCTCATGAAATTATGATTTGGGTTCCAAAGGAATCAGACGCTTGCCAGACTCTTACCTCATTTGTCCTGAGCTTGCCTCCCCGAGGTAGGGAGGAGAATCCTCCAGGGCACCGAGGGGACGAGGGAGGCCTGATGACCCTCACAGGGCCACCCAGCAGCGGAGAGCAGGCGCCAGAAACAGAATGTGGATTTAATTACCTGGTGGCTCTACACCCTGCTATTTCACACTCGGGCTGAGTACAGCTAAGTACTTGTAGCATATTAAAGAAGCATTTTTTAGTATTTTTTTCCTTCTATCCTCTTTATTAGTCTTGTGGTTTGCTTCATATAACAAAAATTTATATATATAAGGAAAGTAGAAAATATGAGGGTCAAATACAGGCTACTGTAGAACAAAGCATCTTGAAGTCGGGATGGAAAAAGTAGCCAAGGCAAGCTGGGGCAGCCTGTGGGAAAGGGGCCCAGGCCAGCAGGGGGCTGGGTGTGAGCCTTCTTCAGGGCTAAGGCCACGCAGGCCTTACTTGTAATGAGCGAGACATTCACTTGAGGTTGGTACTTGGCATGCATTGCCCTAAGCTTGTAATGTGAAGGTTTGAGTCCCCATGTTTAGAAAAATAAATGGTTTCAGTTATTTTTTCATGAAGTGTATTTAGCACTACACTGGGGATATGAAATTTTATGCAGTTTAAAAAGTCAATAAACCTCTGGGGAGCGACAGTCTCCACCATAGGAACTTTGACGGGTTTACACAGATTGTGGTGCTGCGGCAGTATATAAAGTAATTAATGCCAGGATGCTTTAAAATGTGGCTGCATTCACATTTTTAAGAAAGGAAACCTGCGTCCAGCCTACTTAGGAAGTGCCTCCCGCTTGTATTCAGCCTCACCGCTCACATACCTGGCCTGCGTGCCAGTCCCCTTAAGCTCACGCTCTCCCCTCTGCCCGAAGCTGCTAGCAGCAAGAGGGAGCCTTGACTCAGAGCATCCGCACCACTGGCTGGCTTTGCAAGAGCCTCCCAGGGCCTCCCGTAGGCTTGCCCACGTAGGCATGAAATTGAGTCACTCCATCCGGAAGCCTTTCCATTGACAACACATAGTTTTAATTCCTGGGCATCAGAGTCCTGACTCTGCCCAGAGGATAACAAGAGTAAAGTAAGCAAAGTCTTTAATGACCAGCAGCAGGTGATTGGGCTTCCCTGGTGGCTCAGATGGTAAAGGATCTGCCTGCAATGCAGGAGACGCGGGTTCGCTCCCTGGGTCAGGGAAGATCCCCTGGAGGAGGAAATGGCAACCCATTCCAGTATTTGTGCCTGGAGAATCCCACGGACAGAGGAGCCCATGGAGTTGCAAAGAGACAGACACAACGAAGCAGGGAGGGTCTCCCCAGCCAGGCCTCTGCGCTCTGCTTCTCAGCAGCCTCTGTGCCTCAGTTTCCTCATCTGTAAAAGGGGGCAGTCCTGCTCCCTACTCCAGCCAGGGTTGTGAGTATTAGACACGTGCCTTTAGTACAGTGCCTTGCACGTCCTGAGCACTGCATAGGTTTTAGCCATGACTGTCTTCATTTGAAAAAGCGCCTCCTTCTCAGTCACTCACTATTTGCTATTGCAATCGCTGTACAGCAGCCTCTTCCTGAGCGCTCTTTGCTGTTGTTGTTGTTTTAATTAGAGGATAATTACTTTATTGTGATGGCTTCTGCTGTACATCAGCGTGAATTGGCATCAGGTATACACGTGTCCCCTCCCTCTGGAACCGCCCCCCACCTCCCTGCCCATCCCACCCCTCTAGGCTGCCACAGAGCACTGGCTTTGGGTTCCCTTCCTCATACACTGAACTCCCACTGGCGACCTGTTTTACATATGGTATGTATGTCTCAGCGCTATTTGCTCATATCATGCCACCCTCTCCTTGTCCCACTGTGTCCAAAATGTCCATGTCTCCTTTGCTGCCCTGCAAGTCGGATCATCAGTATTATCTTTCTAGACTCCATGCATGCATGCTAAGTCGCTTCAGTCATGTCTGACTCTTTGCAACCCTATGGATTGTAGCCTGCTAGCTCCTCTGTTTGTGAGATTCTCCAGGCAAGGATACTGGAGTGGGTTGCCATTTCCTCCTCCAGGGGATCTTCCTGGACCAGGGATCAAACCTGCGTCTCCTGCAACTCCTACTTTGCAGGCTGATTCTTTACCTCTGAGCTACAGAAGCCCCCTAGACTCCACATGTTAATATATGATATTTGTCTTTCTCTTCCTAATTGACTTCACCCTGTATGACAGGCTCTAGGTTCATCCACCTCATTAGAACAGACTCAAATGTGTTCCTTTTCATAGCTGAATAACATCCCATTGTGTATATGTACCACAACTTCCTTATCCTTTAGCTGAGCACTCTTGATTGCAGTGGATTGAGAAGCTGTGTTTGTTAGAAGCTCAAAGCTGTGCTAAAGGTTTTTGCTCAGATTTAGTGCCTGGACTTTCGCATCTTGGTGTCTCAGCAGTAAACACTGACCACATACTGCATGGGCAGCTTCTGAGAAAGGGGAGACTCTATCTTGAGACGTTTTCCCCACCAGTCTTCTTCAGTCCTACCACATCAGCCACACACGTGTAGGGTGATGACGCCGTGCTCTTGGCGAGGTTGATCCGTGCGTCCCCAGGTGTGAGGCCATCCGTCACCCCCTGTGCAGCCCAGGCCAGGCACTGCCCCGCAGGAACGAGCAGGGGACACCCTCCCTGCTGGCAGCCTGGCGAGGGTGGCACCTAGCATTGGTTCCCTCTATCTTTCCAAGTGACTGTGGCTTTTTATAATTTTTAACAAGTTTCTTAAGTGTGCCCATAAAGCCACAAAATGAATGCAGTCTTTGCTGGCTTGAGTTATTCAGTCAGAAAAACACAGATCCCCCCACGCTAGGGTAGAGAGCCTCAGTTCTAAGAAAAGGCAGATTTTTTTCAATAGTACAACTTCAGGCACAACGGCAACAGAAGTGTTTCTTAAAACAGTGGCGGATCAAGAAGAGCTTTTCACTGTAAACGGTATCGTACCCATCAAAGTCACTGTTGACGACGGTGGCCCATCTTTGATTCCGACTCGAGATGAATGGTTTATTCTGCCTCTTCTTTTGAGGGAGGGGACCAGTCAGCTGGTGACCTGCTTGCCATACCTTAGTTCTTCAGGGGAAAAAGAAAGAGGCCTTTCACACGAACGTTTCTGGATGAGTGCTGCTCACTCAGCAAACACAGTAAGCAGGCTCCTCTGGGCTCCCTTGTCCTACCTGTGGTCTTGCTTTCCAGGCCTGTGATGGAAAGTAACACACGTGGGTCCAGCCGTCTGCTTGCTGACCTTCCTTCCTTTTCCCGCTGTTCAGTCAGCAACGCTCTTCAGTCCTGCCCCGCAGCTCCGTTTGCAGCACCTGCCCAGCACCGTCTGGGGCCTCTGGTTCTGACGTGTTCAGAGTGAGGGCGAGTGTGGCATGGACCCAGGCCCGCTTCTGCAGAGCCCAGAGGCCTGGTACTTGGATGCTGTCTTCTCTCTGCTTTGCCTGGCTCTTTACACTTAAAGTTTGCCCTTTTCAAACGTATCTTTCCAGTTGAACTTCTTGGCATGCTTTTATGTTAGCCTTTTTGTTTATTTATTTTTGGCCTTGCTGGGCTTCCTTGCTTTTGCACAGGCTTTCTCTGGTTGTGGCAGGCAGGGGCCATCCTTTGTTGCCAAGTGCCCAGACTTCTCATTTCAGTGGCTTCTCTCGTTGCAAAGAACAGGCGCTCGGGCTTCAGTCGTTGTGACTCCAGAGCCTGGGTTCAGTAGTTGTGGCACGTGGGCTTAGTTGCCCCAAGACATGTGGGATCTTCCTGGCCCAAGCCACGTCTCCTGCATTGGTAGGCGGACTCTTAGCCACTGCCCCACCAGGGAAGTCTGAGTTTCTTGACACCGTACCTGTCCATTGCATCTCACGTGTGTCACAGTCAAGGGAGAATTCCAAGAGTTATTTTAAAGTCAAAACTGCTTGTGATCACATTAGTCATGAGGAAAGGGTTAATCTCCCTGGGAACAAAAACTATACTCAAGAGTTTCTTTCCTGAATAAAATGTTGGATATGGTAAGCTGCTGCTTTGGGAGAAGTTTTTTCTCATAGATTTCTTTTTGTTTTCTTTTTTCTTTTTACCCCTTCTTTCTCTTGGCAGGGGGAGGGTGGTGAGAAACAAAGCATCTTTGCCATCTTAGCCATTTTTCAGTTCTCGCAGATTTCTTTTTTTCACCTGGATGTGCAGGAGACTCACAGCGGTCCCCTTGGAAACCCAGCAGCAGGTTTTGTGACGGCTTGATCTGTGAACTTGGGGTTGGGGTGAGCAAGGGGCCTGGTGGTCACGTGGTTGGGATGGCCGCTGATAAGCCCAAGCCTCCAGCTTCCACCGAGGGGCCCAGGGAACAAGCAGCTGGGTGGGTGAGAGGCTGGGTGGTGCGTGTCCCAGGTGGGGGGCGCGGGTGTTCCGGCTGCCCGTGTGGCCTGTCTCTTGTAACCGTGGCCACTGACGGAGCCATGCGTTCCAGTCCCCTTTAGCCGAGGACTCTACTGTGTGAAATCTCCCGCAGAACCGTGCCACCCTTATTGCGGTTTCTGAGCGCCCGCGCCGTCCTGGGCTGGACGATGTGACTTGGTGGGTTGTACACGCTGCCCTGGAGGGGAGGTGGCTTTTATTAGCCTGAACCCCCACTCCTTCCAAAGTGCTCTCAGAAAGTTGGTCTGACACCCCCCTTGCAGCCAATCTGAGGTTCTGGAAGCAGATTCTCTTGCAGCGAGGGCTACACCATTCTTGTGTGAGTCAAGAGCCCCTCTTCCTCTGGCGGAGCCTGGCCCACAGCTCACCTGGGAGCCCGTCATTCGAGCCAGGTGTTGGCTGTTCTCTCTCACAAGCTGTGCATTCCTGGAATACAAACACACCTCGTTACAGAGCTCCGGGGAGAGCTGCTGGAGCCCAAGAGGCGGGCAAGAAACCCCCAGCCACGGCTCCGCTTCAGTTACTGTCCTTACCTGGGTTCAGGCGAAGGAAAACAGTAAAACATGGTTTCTCCAGAAAACGTAAAAAGGCATTTCTGTTTTGTGTGGCGATTGTTGAAGGTTCGCATGCCTGCAGCACAGAGGGTAAAGAATCCGCCTACAGTGCAAGAGTCCTGGGTTCGGTCCCTGGGACGCGATGAGTGTTTCTTCCTTTTGGGTGAAACACAGCAGCTTTTTCATTGTCTGTCATTGAGAGAATTCTGGTTTGATTCTGCTGATTACGCATCCATCTGGGTCGTTGGCGTTCCCCTGGCCGCCCTTTCAGAGGGACACAGGTGATCTTGGAGGAGGCATTTCATTATAAAGTATCCGCGGGCCCTTGCTCTGATTAAGACCATTTTACTACCATGGTTTTTAATCACCACATGTTATTTTTTTTAAGGTGGAAAACAGAAATAGTGGGGAAAAATATTTTCTGATGACAGTGTCACAAGAGTTATTGTATGCCATGGGAACTGAGATTTTCATAAATTACAATCCTAAACTGCGGGTGGTAAGGAGCCCATGATACAAGTCCATAAAATATACAGATGTGAAATAGATAAGGTGAGAACTTTCACAAAACGTGGTTGAAAAGGAAAAGTGAATTTCTAAACTAGATAAGTGAAATGATAACACCTTCAACATAGTGATGCCGTTGTGTCGCTGGGGGTAGAAATATCGCTGACAAATAAGACCTGTTATAATTATGTAAAACATGTAGCCTGGACGTTTTCTAATTAAGAGTTTAATTCTACTTAAAGGCTGTAATGATTTGTACTGATAATTCAAAATAGTTATTTAAGTCTTTCATACTGAAGTTTTTGTTTTCTTAAATTAACAAGCCTGGTTTTACAGACGAGCTTTGGAATACATTTAAAACATTCAAACATGAGCACTGAGAGAAATTCATGGGTTGTCTCTTCTCTGGGGTAGAAAATGTCCATTTAATCCTCCTCTCATAAATTCATGCAGGCGATTCTTATGGGAAAACTCAGCTTATTCTTAGGGGCAGTGCCAAGAAGATACAATTTCTTTTTTTGATGATAACTCTAGCAGTGTTTGAAAATATTCTTCTGATACTAGATTTTGTTACTAAGTTCCCTAAAGCCTTTGAAAAAGAATTTTGACTCAGTGTGCAGTTCTTTGTCAGAACAGGCTTGATTTCATTTCTCAGGCCCTGTCAAGGGCACAGATGTTTCCAATAGTTTTGATTACTGCGCGAGGGGCTGGAACTCCGAGCCAGAAAGAGCGTCCAGCTTCATTCCTCTGGGCCGCCCCATCCTCTCTTCTCACCCTGCCCCCTCGACAGAACCCTGAGCAGTCTGAGAAGTCCCCTGCAGTGGAGAAGGAGCCAGCACAGGCTGGTGCTGAGGGGGCAGTGTCCGAAGTTGAGCTTCCCAGGGCAGAGCCGGGGTGGTGACTCGCCTGGGACCACGCGTGCAGGCTCTGTGGACTGGTGGCTGTCCCGGGAGAGCTCGGCCAAGGGAAAGGGCCGTAGGAAGTGCAGGCTTGGGGGGTACTCGGCGAGCTGCGCTCCTCACTGCCGCTTGTCCAAGGGTCACGTTTCCCTGGGATGGGAAACATTCCTCCTTTTCGTTACAGGGATTAACCGCTTCCATAACATGGTTTTTTTTTTTTTTTACGAGGGAAATTCTTCTCCAGGCTGGGCCTCTGCCCTTAACCTTGTAACATCAGCCGCTTCAATTGTTCACAGTAGAAGCAGCAGAGATTCAGCATGATTTTTCCAAGGAAGAGTTTGTAAAATTTAGAAGGGAGGGTCACCATTTCCAAAGGCAGAAATGATCCTTTGCGGCCTAGCAAAGAGAGTTCCTTTCATCGACATTTAAGCTTTATTTCAGATGGGTTTTGTTTTGTGTTGCTTTCTGGGTTGTCTAGTGGACATGTGTTTCTTATTCTAACTATCTGAACTTGCTCTGGAGAGAAAGGCTTGGTTAGAACAGGAGGGCAGCGGGGAGCACAGAGCACAGCAGAGCCTGTGGGCGGCTGAGGTCTCTGCAGGGCTGCGAGCCTGGGCAGGGTTGTGGGTGGCGGAAGGGGACGTTTCTTTCTGCCCGCTGCAGCCCCCCGCCCACCCATCTCCTTGTTTTCGTGTGCTAATGCATAAAGGGTAACAGTAAACCAGGTACACATCACACACTGAACACAGGCAGACGTCCCCCCCGAAACCACAGAGGAAAAGCCCATGTTTTGTTTTGCTTTGCAAACAGTGCCTTCATTTATAGAGCAAATCTGTTTTACCGTTTTCACTTCAGCAAGTTTGGACCACTTGCTGGACACAGACCCCAGCCCAGGGGTGCTCCGGGAGGAGCCTGCTCTTCGGCAGCTTGCCCTTAGAAGCCGTGCGCTGGTCCTCAGCCCTGGGGTCTCAATGGTGAACTCAGACGGGCCTGGTCCGTGCCCTCACACACGGGGCCTGGGACGTTCACAGAGCGACACAGACCTGTTTTCTCGTGTTGAGGGCTGACACACACACACATACAACCCAAGACACAGCTCATGTCAGGATTGAGGCATAATTTGTTTAAGGACAAAGTTGCTAAGGATGCTAGACACATCAGAGGGGTGACTTCTCAGAGGAACTTGACCGGGGCTTGGATGAGACCGACTGGGCAGGTCGGGCTTGAAGTGGAAGGGACCATGGACACAGGGTAGCCAGACCTGCCTCCGAAGGGGGACACGGCCGCTCGGGCTGCGCGGCACGCGAGGGGCCACCAAGCGTGCCTGAGGAGTGGGCTGGGACCCCGTGACAGGAGCTTTGAGTCTTCTGCCAAGGAACGTACACCGCAGGCTCTTGAATAGGAGGACGGCATATCTGAGCATCTGGTGGCAGTGTTCAGGTAGTTGCAAGGAGAGCCTGGATCAGGCAGGCCCCCCAGGCAACCACTGCAGAAATCCAGGTGAAGTGAGTGGTGTGGGCATGCGAGGGAGGGGGCAGTCAGACAGACACCCCAGAGTCTGACGGTGTTTGGAGGGTGAAGGCACGCAATTGACTGTGGTACCCGGGCAGCCCGGGACGGAACGCAGATGCGGAGGAGGTGAGTCCTGAGTCATGTCCCAGACTTGCTGC
This sequence comes from Antilocapra americana, assembly GCA_007570785.1. NCBI lineage: Eukaryota > Metazoa > Chordata > Mammalia > Artiodactyla > Antilocapridae > Antilocapra > Antilocapra americana. Next base: position 3,721,527 of record ML661340.1, on the reverse strand, counting down.
TCTGCAGGGATGGGGACACAGCATGGGGGGTGTGGTATGGACCCCACGCAGGGATGGGGGAGCCTGAACCTGGGGCGGCCCGGACCGAAGGGCCTGAGGGGACCGCCCAGACGTGGGGCGCTGGTCACGAGACTCACCGTAGGAGGGGCGGTGGGGAGCATGCAGGTGAGCTGTCCCTGGGGAGTGTGCATCCTGGGGCAGGTAGACAGCACCCGGTCACGAGAGGCCCTGTAGCTTGTTTCCCGAGCAGAGATCATGGAGTTGGTGCTCTTCATGGAGTTTGTGGGTGGGCTTCAGAGGACCTAAGACTTAAGAGGAGCTTGGCCAGAAAACGGGAGTGAGCTGAGAGAAGGCAGAAAGGAAAGGCCTTTGAGGCCACAAGCCACATGGCACGCTGGTGTTCACACAGCATGTGGAGGGGCGTGTTGGGGTGTGGGGTGAGGCAGGGGCCAGGGAGGAGCTGGGGGCGGGGGCAGAGGGTAGGGGAAGTGCCGTGGGGGCTGGGGAGGGCTCTGAGGGTTTTGGGGAGAGATGTATCTCAGGATCCTGGGCTCCCTGTTCTGCAGGGACCTCCCAGTCCAGGCGGCCCAGGAACCTGCCATTTCCAGGCCACTCCACACCCACCAGGCCAGGCTGGACTCCATCCTGTTTTATCACCATATCTCATAACAACCCCCTTCCCCCCCCCCCCCCAAAAAAAAAGCCTGCGAGCAGAGTTTCTGCTCATTTGTGCTGTGCTGTGAGCTAAGTCACTTCAGTCGTGTCCGACTCTTTGCAACCTCGTGGACTGGCGCCTACCAGGCTCCTCTGTCCGTGGGATTCTCTAGGCAAGAAGACTGGAGTGGGTTGCCGTGCCCTCCTCCAGGGGATCTTTCCGACCCATGGATGCAACCTGTGTCTCTCATGTCTCCTGTATTGGCAGGTGGGTTCTTTACCACTGGAGCCACCTGGAAACAAACAGAGGTTTGAACTGTGTGGGTCCACTTATAATAGGTGCATGTTTTCCCAATAAATACATATATGTGGTATAAGTGTGTTTTCTGTTCCTCATGATTTTGTTCGTAACGTTTTTTTTTTTATCTCTAGCTTACCTTATTGTCAGAATACAATACATAAAGCACATGGCATGCAAAATATGTGTTATTGGTAAGGCTTCTGGTCGAGAGTAGGCCTCTCGTTTGGGGGTAATCAAAAGTTAGGCACAGATGTTTTTTGACTGTGCAGGGGGTCGGTACCGCTAACTCCCACGTTGTTCGAGAGTCTCCTGTCTACGGGGCTCTTTGAGAAGGGGGATATGTCTCAGGCAAATATTTGGACACTCGTATGAAAAATCTTGAGGTTCTAACAGTGTAACACATTGGAAAATATGTTATAATATGAAAAAGGAAAAAAAAAAAACAAAAAACTATTCACTTGGTTTGGAAAGGAGGTTAACTAAGGGCCGGGAGACTCGCGAGCCCCCACTCAGCCGGCGTCCTGCGCCCTGACGCGGCTGGGAGTGGGCGCCAGCCCCACCTGCTGCAGCCCGTGGCCGGGATGCGCTGCCTGACCTGCGCCCTCTCCTCCCCAGCTGTCCGGCGGCTGCGAGCTGACCGTGGTGATTCACGACTTCACGGCCTGCAACAGCACTGAGCTCACCATCCGCCGCGGCCAGACCGTGGAGGTCTTGGAGCGGCCCCACGACAAGCCTGACTGGTGCCTGGTGCGGACCACCGACCGGTCGCCTGCGGCCGAGGGCCTGGTGCCCTGCGGTTCCCTGTGCATCGCCCACTCCAGGAGCAGCATGGAGATGGAGGGCATCTTCAACCACAAAGGTAGGTGTTCGTGGGTGACCGTGATGTCCTCTCAGAAATAACCACGGGGCTTCCGTCAGCACTTCCTGCAGCCCCGTAAGAGGTGCAGTCCCTGCTGGTCACTGGCACCCCGGCCCTTTATCACTGCGTCTCTGGGCCTTCTTAATCCACTGGGGGCTGCAGTGGAGGATGAGGATGTCACCTCTCACTCAGAAATAATGGTGCATCGACCGTCTCTTTTCCCCGGACCGCGTTGTAGGATCCCGGGTTAGAGAAGGGGACGGGGGCTGTTCTCTTGGAAGCCACTATCATTCATAAACAGAGCAGAGAGAGAAGGCAGTGTGATGTTGGAAAGAGGTGGGAGAGGTGGGACCGTGTTCAGCGTCTCCCTAATCAGGTTTTCACATTGTGGATTGTTTTGTTCGTGTTAAATACTAGACCGTCGAGTGTGCAGGCCCTGAGAGCACAACCGTGCCATCCTTGTAGCCTGTTCAGTGTCTCGGGGCATCTGAGAGCCCCCAAGTTCCCTGCCTGGAGAGGGAACACAGCTGGACCCCCAGAGGGAGGCGAGCTGAGTTGGGCAGGGCTCAGGGTCAGGGGTCTGAAGCTCTGACAAGAGAGATGACTTTTGAAAGAAGTGTTTCTCCACTGAAATAGCAGGGTCTTTGAACAAAACGGTGTTTGACATTGCTTAGGGACTTTCTTTAGACACAGGCACCCGTCGCAAGGCCGCTTTTCCGCATGTGTCAGGACAGATCCGTAGTGGTCTCCTAGCAAGTCTGTCTATCTAAACATCCAGCGTGGTCACTGCTGGACTGACGCGATTTGAAATGGGGCCTGTCTGAACTGAGCTGGTCTGAAAGTGCAGAGTACACACTGGACTACAAGTCTTAAAATGAGAAAAGAATGTACAATTATTTTATAGTCATTACATGCTGATATGGTAATAAATTTTATAGGGTGAATTAAAGAAAATATGCTATTAAAATTAACTCCATCTGTTTCTTATTACGGCTTAAACGATGGCCACTAGAAAATTCTCCCTTAATGTGCAGCATGCACTATGACTGCTCATGAGTGCTGGCTTAATATCTCGCCTTAGTGAGGAGCTGATTGGAGACTTTAAGAGCTTCTTGGAAACACTGATCTTCAGTTTCTAGAAAAATGCAGAATGGGAAGAGTTGCCGTGGCTGTGAAAGAGTTTCCGCGCTGTATCAGCCTTCATTTTCTACAGTACGGGCAAGTGGCTGGTTCTTTCAGACTCGCGGGGTCTGCAGTTAACAAACCCTTCCTGAGAGAGCATCACAGCACTCTGCATATTCCCGTTCTCTCCTTAGCACTGGAGCGTCCCAGCTGCTCCCTCCGTTTGTCAGCTGTGCCCACTCTGCTTTCACCCTGACGCGTCCTGGAGACCGTCCTCCGGCTCCTGAGGGTTAGTCACAGCAGTGAGCCAAGCGGAGCTGCACAGGAAACAGCTCCTGACCGGCTCACCTTGGGGGTAAGCCCCAACCATGCTCGGATCCCTCGGGGCCTAAATGTGACTTTATCGTCACCTGAGTACACAGCTGGAAGAATCAGGCTGTGATGTCTCCAGGGATCTGAAGAGAAAGGCCAAGCCTTTGCAGATTTGGCCCAAAGCCGAGGCGTCTGCTTTGATTTCTGGCCAAGCTGCCTGTGAGGCAGCATTGGGCCTGCCCTGCTGCGGTTCTGGGTTCAGGTGGTGTTGGGCCCGCCCTGCCGTGATGCCAGGTTCGGACAATGTTGGACCTGCCCCGCTGTGTTACCGGGTTCGGGCGGTACTGGGCCTGCCCTGCTGTGTTACCGGGTTCGGGCGGTACTGGGCCTGCCCTGCTGTGTTACCGGGTTCGGGCGGTACTGGGCCTGCCCTGCTGTGGTCCCTGAGCTCTGAGTTCAGGCAGTGGCCTGTGCTGGGCCGCCTGTTAGTGTTTTCAGGATTGCACGATGTATTTAAAGTCCTCGAGTCTGAGTTGAAAATGCAGTTTAACTCCTTGTTCAAGTGCATCTATTATGTGCAGAGGAACCCTGGTGAACTTAAGCTACAAATAACATTGGCTCTGAAAGACTTATTTTCGCGTGTACCTTTCCTGTGGTGTGTTCTCTACTTCCCAGTGTTCGCAATTGCAGGCTGGCTGGGCAGAAAGAACCATGTATTTATCACATTTGACTCTGTCCTGAAAACCCCCTGTGGAGGCCGGGTTTATGCTGGCTTTCTGGCTCAACTCCATTCTGTCCCCTGAGCCTTTTCTCTGATACTGTGTCTTCTCACTCCCGAAGACATGACTCCTGCTGTTCACAAACCCTCTGCTTTATTGAGACCGTGTTTCTTTGTTGAGTAAAACTGGTTGTGAACTAATGGTCATTTAGCAGATTGGAGCTCGGAACCTGATCCATTTCTTCCTTCTGTCTTGATTTTTTATTTTTCCTGCCGTGTAGGAAAACTTGAGGCTGTTCCCATGCAGTGTTAGGCCTTGGGCGGCTGATGGGGAGGGAAGAACCTGTCTTAGGCTCTTTGACAAGCCTCTGCCAGAGCCTCCTGTCCACCTTTAGGTCCAGGAAATCAGGCAGTGAGCAGGGCCTCCATCTAGGAGAAGAGACTTCAGCAAGTAGTCGGGGCAACAAGGGCCAAGGATCCAAAATGAGCCACAGGGACTGCGGGGCAAGAGGCCGCTGCCCACTTGGGAGGCCTCACAGCAGTCCTCCTCACTCTGTGTGCTGGGCTGGGGGAGCTTGTTGCTCACAGGTGTCTGCGTCTCCTTCTGAGCCCTTCTCATTCTGAGAGCTGGGCTGGGCTTGAGGGACCCCCCCCACCCCCACCCCTGCAGGGTGGAGTGGAGTATGGCCCCTCCTCCCACACAGCTGGATATCCAGCACCCTCTGGGTCTCCTCTTGGCAAGATCACACGGGCGGGCTGTGGTCTTTCCAATAGTCATGTACAGATGTGAGAGCTGGACCTCAGACAAGGCTGAGCACCAAAAAATTGATGCTATCTAATTGTGGTGCTGGAAAAGACTCTCGAGTCCCTTCAATAGCAAGGAGATCAAACCAGTCAACCCTAAAGGAAATCAACCCTGTATACTCATTGGAAGGACCGACGCTGGAAGCTGAAGCTCTAATATTTTGGCCACCTGATGTGAAAAGCCGACTCATTGTTAAAGACCTTGATGCTGGGAAAGATGGAAGGCAGGAAGAAGGGGGCACCAGAGGGTGAGATGGACGTGAGTTTGAGCAAGCTCCAAGAGGTAATGAAGGACACAGAAGCCTGGCCTGCTGCAGTCCATGAAGTTGACATGACTGAGTCTCTAGTCACTCACTGTTGATCTCTAAAGATAGTTTCTTCAATGTCTGCGATTTTTGCTGCTCTGACCTCCCAGCTGGAAGGAACAAGCACATTTGCTAATCTCTAGTTCCAACATTTTACAGCCTTCGTGCCTCAGTTTTTTTTTCACAAGTCCCCAATCCAGACACCTTTAATTTCCACTGTGAAAAACATGCCTCTGGAGATTAAATGTCTCTGTATTTGGTTGGGTATGATTCTTAAGAATTGCAGTGTGGCTGTGAATATAAGTACTCAGGTCAGTCCAAAAGGCCCAGTACTCACTGAGCCGCTGCCAGGGCCGTGGTGCTCTCTAGCAGGACTGGAGTTGGGATGTGCTGAACGATGAGAATCTCTGGTAGCTTAGGGCTTCCCTGGTGGCCCAGCTGGTAAAGAGTCCGCCTGCAATGTGGGAGACCTGGGTTCAATCGCTGGGTTGGGAAGATCCCCTGGAGAGGGGAATGGCTACCCACTCCAGTATTCTGGCCTGGAGAATTGCCTGGACTGTATGGTCCATGGGGTCACAGGGAGTCAGACACGACTGAGCGACTTGCACTTGACTCACAGGCCCCTTGTATCACGCTGTGTGTCCCCTGGGTGATGTGGGGGAGGATAGAATTAACTGATCTAAGTGAGCAATAATTTGTGTGTCTGCAGCTAGATTCCAGTGTGCACATTATTCATGGGAAAGGCCTGTACTGCGAACTGCCACGGAGCAGTGTTTGCTGACGGGCGGCCCCGGAATCTCGTTCTTGTCTGGCCCCGGCCGCCACCCCCCGTCACAGCCTCTCAGGCGCAGGTGGCGCCCGGACAGCAGCCACTCCGAGCAGAGCGAGGCCTCAGCGAGTCCTTGTCCTCCTCCAGCGCCCAGGTCTGTGGTTCACACCACCTCCCGCGCCGTCAGCATCCCTGGGGGCTGGGCCCCCAGCGAGTCCACTGAGCTAACCAGATTGAGATACACCGGCCGCCACTTCTCACCCTGTTTGTGATCGTTGATTGGCTGCTGATACAGGGTCCCGGCATTGTCTCGGAAACTTAGAAAATTCGAGGGGTTTTTTTCCTGTCCCACTGTCTCGACGAGGAGAGCTGTCACTGTTCTCTGTTTACTTAGTCTTGGCCCGGAAAGTAAACAGGAATCTCAGAAATCCGTTTATATTCCCGACAAGGCGAGCCTGGGTGGGTCAGCTGTGCTCTGCCTTCGCAACCAAGCGCCGCCACACGTGAGGGCGTGGGAGAGCGTAGCTCCGGGGTTCGGGTGAGGACTCAGCGGGCATCCCTGTGGCAGGGCAGGGCCCCGGCCTGGCAGCAGTGCCCAGGAGCGGTAAAGCGGGGATGGACGACACTCAGGAGGATTGTCTCGGTCAGGCCTCGTCCGTGTTTAGTCTGTGTCAGGATGTCCTTCCGTGTTAAGGCGGACTCGTACTCCACCGTGTGGGTAGGTGATGGCTTGCTGCCCGTTCATCTGCTGACGGACACGGCGTCGCTGCCACCTTTGGGCCTTTGTGAATAGTGCTACTCTGTCTTTGGATGCTTTGGGAAGTACACCCAGATGTGGAATTGCTGCGTCATATGATGGTGCTGGTTTCTGATTTTTGAGTATGCTCACCACGTTTTGTTGTTGTTCTTAGTCTCTAAATCATGTCTGACTCTTTGCAACCCCATGGACTGTAGCCCACCGGGCTCCTCTGTCCATGGAATTTTCCAGGTAAGAATACTGGACTGGGTTGCTAGGGATTGAACTCACATCTCCTCCACTGGCTGGCAGATTCTCTACCACTGAGCCACTAGGGGAGCCTCCACATTTTGTTCCTTTTATCTGAATAGTACCTGTGGTGCTGGAGAAGACTCTTGAGAGTCCCTTGGACTGCAAGGACATCAAGCCAGTCAATCCTAAAGGAAATCAGTCCTAAATATTCATTGGAAAGACTGATGCTGAAGCTCCAATACTTTGGCCACCTGATGCAAAGTGCCGACTCATTGGGAAAGACCCTGATGCTGGGAAAGATTGAAGGCAGGAGGACAAGGGGTTGACAAAGGATGAGATGGTTGGATGGCATCACTGACTCCATGGACGTGAGTTTGAGCAAATTTTGGGAGATAGTGGAGGACAGGGAACCTGGCGTGCTGCAGTCGGCAGGGTCACCAAGAGTCAGACTTAACTGAGTGACTGAACAACAGCAGCAGGTAGTACCGGTCAAGCCTGTTCTCTTTCACCCATTGCTACCTTGTCTCCTCCCCACTACGTCTCCCAGCCTCACTTCTCACCCACTCATTGCAGCTGAAACATAAACCTGGTCATACGGGGCTCCTGCTTAAATTTCTTCTGTGACTTGCTGTTGGTCACAGAATAAAACCCCAGTTTCCTAACGCGCCTCACAGAGTCTTGCCCCTCACACTCGTGTGCACGTGTACACACGCTGAGTGCACGCGTACCCTCTTTCTCCCCTGGTGTGGTCCTCAATTAACAGGGAGGGGGAGTTGGTTCTCAGTCCCTCACCCCTACCTGACATTTCTGTCCCTTCTCACCAAAGGTAAAACCCTTCAGGAAAAAAAAAATGAGTGTATCCAGTAAGTCTGTGGAGGTGAGGGTGCCGTTAAAGGCTAAGGTTAGGGTAACTTGAGAAAGTCTGCATGAGATGAACTCCAGGTGCCATTGAAGACACACAAGGAACCGCGTGGGAACTCACCGGAAGAACCTGAGAAGGTGCTAATAGGAAGAGTGGGTGCAGTGATGGTGCTAAACTTAGAGACAAGACGGGGAAAGTACAAGGAACACGGGCTGTAAACAGCAGGTTTGATGAGGGGCAGGGAGCAGGGACCCGGAGTGCAGGTCACAGGGCCTTTACGGGGAGGCCTGTAGCTTGTGGAGGGCGGGTGTTCACTGGCAAGTGAGAGCCATCTGTCGTGATCCACTTTGTCCAGTTCTCTCCTGTGTTTTTTCGCTTTCAAGATTCACAGCCTTCTTTAGATAAACCCACGGGGCCGCTACTCAAAGCTCTGAGAAAGGGACACAACACTGATACCAGAAGTTGCACTCAGAATCACACGCAGTTTCTTAGAACAAATGAAGGAACAATGGATGAATGAATGGATGAAGCGCCCAGATCCTGGGTCTGGAGGTTCCACCTCTGATTCTCAGGGTAACCGCTGACACAGCCACTACGCGAAGATGAAATTGGGACACGTTTCCTTTAAGGCCCAAGTTGCAGGAGTGTCTGAGTGTCCCCCCCCCCACCATCCAGGGCTCTGCTCCTGACCTGGCCCCTTCCTTCAGCTCCTTGTCCACGTCCGGGCCCTGGGAGGTCGTGGCTCTGCCCGCTTGCTGGTGGCACCCACCAGTTCCCATGCCCCTCGGCCCCATGCTGTACAGGTGAGACCAAGTGACAGGACTCAGCCCAGGTTTGCAGGTGATGGAAGGGGAGGACTCAAAGGCCGCTGGTGTGTGCTCTCTTAGGAACCCCAGGCCTTGCCTGAGTCCCCAGCCCGTGCCCATCCTCTGGGCTTGGTGGGCCCCAGCTCAGAGGATATAGATTAAAGCAGTTCCCCTGCTCAGAATGTAAGCAGTTGCTAAGGTTCAGTCCTGAATATTCATTGGAAGGACTGATGCTGAAGCTGAAACTCCAATACTTTGGCCACCTGATGAGAAGAACTGACTTATTGGAGAAGACCCTGGTGCTGGGAAAGATTAAAGGCAGGAGGAGAAGGGGACAACAGAGGACGAGATGGTTGGATGGCATCACCGACTCGATGGACATGAGTCTGAGCAAGCTCCAGGAGTTGGTGATGGACAGGGAGGCCTGGCATGCTGCAGTCCACGGGGTCGCAAAGAGTCTGAACAGAAGGTTCCTCAACCTGATCCAGACCACCTTCCCAGTTCCCAGGACAGCCCACCTGGCCGAGAGACGCCCCATCCTGAGAGAAAGCCTGAACTCTGCTCACAGGGCCAAGGCCTTGTCCTTTGCTTCTCTGCCTTCACCAGAAATGTATGCAAGAAAAGATGGAGCTCTGGGACCCAGGCTTCTTACATTTCCCCAAGGATTTTGAGACAGCCGGGCTTACATTTGTTCAATCCAAATATCATCTTCCCTACATCGTGAAACCCGCTGCCTCAAGGATAAATCCAATCCACCACATAAGACTGCTAATGACTTTTAGATAACCTAATGCCTTTTAGGAAAGTGCAAGACAAGACATTAAAAAGGCTTTCCCAGTAAGTCGCATCAGTCCTGTCTGACTCTTTGAGATGCTGTATATAGCCCGCCAGGCTCCTCAGTCCATGGGATTCTCTAGGCAGGAATATTAGAGTGGGTAGCCCTTCCCTCTAGGGGATCTTCCTGACTCGGGGATTGAACCCTTAACTCATTATGTTTCCTGCATTAGCAGATGGGTTCTTTACCCCTAGTGCCACCTGGGAAACCCCCAAAAGGCTTGAGTGATTTTAAAAATTTTAGTTGAGTCTGTTGCGGTTCTGCTGTATTTAGGCATTTGCTTAGTGCCAGATTGTCCCTGTTAATCAGAAAACACAGCCACCCCAGGTACAGCAATGTATAGACGTTCAAACCTGTATCTGCCCACACATTCTTTAAAAATATAGATAATGGAGGATCTATAGAATATTTTTTTAAATCAGCTTGGGAAAAGGCACTTTTTGGTCTGTTTGAATAGCTGCTAATATAAATCCCTGTGGGAAGAAAAACTGAGGAACGGAGAGTTGCCCCAGGAACAAAGACTTAGTCCCTCCTCTGAGCCCCAGGGTGGATCCAGGGCGAGGGGATTGGCCAGAGACCTGTGATTAAGGCACGTTCTCTGTGCAGCATATAATTACGGAGCCACACAAGTGTCCGTGACTGTGTTGAATGCTTCACGTTGGAGGTATTTTCATGCTCCATCTTCACATTAAGGTGTTTATTAAAGCAGGAAAAAAACCTGAGAAGGTATTGACACCATCTATATTAGATGATCACAAAATTATATACCTAGCGAAGCCATAAACAATGAATCAGCAAGCCGTCTTCCCACAGACGACCCTGACACGGTGTTTAGGGCAGGAGACGTAGTCAGGGAGAACTGATCACCAGGGAAAATTGTGTGTCCTGCTCAGGGAGACTCAGAGCCAGGCAGGGTGACGGCTTCCTGCCTCTCTGTGGACTCTGCTTTAACTGCCTCCCTTATGACACACGCACATGTCAGACTTTGCCATTCGTTAGACAGGCCGGGGTTTCTCTTTTAAATGTGTGCACTCTTCATTCGTATCTCCTGAAGCTATGAAAGGTTACAGGGAGATGATGTGTTTGGTGCACTGGTTTTCATTAAATATTTTGAAAATGAGTAAACACTGTCCATGGAGGGGGATGTACATGTATGTTTCAGCCAGAGTCCGTTAGCACTTGCTTCCTGATACTATTTACTAGGTTGCGGCTCTGAGGACACCTGATAAAACAGCACGCACACACCAGTGGAGAAGTGTGTGCTGGGAAAACTGAAGTTTGTGTGGCTTTGACCCCTGTGTTTCTTTCTCTGTTTTGAGAGGCGTGAGATGGTTTTGTGATTATTTTGTGTGCCTAAAGCTGGAACATTAACAGAATTTTGAAAGGTTCGACTGTAGATCCTAATAGATAGGGTAGGGCTAAAGTCTATGACCAAAAAAAAAAGCTGTGACTGAAACGCAGAGACATCACTTTGCCAACGAAGGTTCCGTCTAATCAAAGTTATGGTCCTGCCAGTACTCATGTATGGACGTGAAAGTTGGACCATGAAGACTGAGCGCCAAAGAATTGATGCTTTTGAATTATGGTGCTGGAGAAGACTCTTGAGAGTCTCTTAGACAGCAAGGAGATCAAACCAGTCAGTCGAAAGGAAATCATCCTTAAATATCCATTGGAAGGACTAATAGTGAAGCTGAAGCTCCAATACTTTGGCCACCTGATGTGAAGAGCTGGCTCATTGGAAAAGACCCTCATGCTGGGAAAGATTAAAAGCAGGAGGAGAAAAGGGAGATAATGAGATGGTTGGATGGCATCATCAACTCAATGGACATGAGTTTGAGCATGCTCCAGGAGATGGTAAAGGACAGGGAAGCCTGGTATGCTACAGTCTATAGGGTCACAAACAGACACAACTTAGCGACTGAACAAGAACAACAACCTGCTAGTTGAGCTGCAAATGGCATGGAGAACGGAAAATATCTGCAAAGACCCAGGCTGAGTCTGTCGCAGCAGGTCCTGATCCAATCTGATAGAAGCAGTAGTTCCTGTGTCCAGAAAAGTGTACATTGGTACAAAACTTTTACATACCGTTTCCGCGACCCCCACATGCAGAACTTCTTTTCTAAATAAGGGAAGAAATATCAAATATTAAAACTTATTTTTAGATGTTTCACATGGTTCAAAAATAAAACTGAAAAAGTGTAAGTTGAGACGTCTGGTTCCCACAGTCCCATCAGCCACGCATCGATCATCGTTTGTGTTCGTTACTCATTTCTGCGTCTGGCTGTGTGAGGCACATACAAGCCTTTGTTCACTGTTCACTCTTTGTTCCATTTTCCTACCTAAAAGGGAGCGGATTTTGCCCTGACTTTGTCACTCAGCCATACCTTTTGGGAGTGACTTTAGTACATAGAGAGGTGTCCGCCACATCCTTTTCCATGGATGGGAGAACTTCCCGTGTGCACGTGTCTTAGCTTAGTAACTCGTGCCAGGCTGAGCGCCCTGGGCTGCCGCTGTTATAGACAGGGTCGCAGAGCGTATGCAGGCCTGTCTATGATGAAATTCTACAAGTGGGATTGTTGGGTTCAGTGTTAAATGCATTCACGGAAAACAAGCTTTTGAGGCAGAATCACCTGGATCATGAATTAATCAGATCAAGGGCTTCCCTGGTAGCCTAGTGGCTCACGTTCTCAGTACAGTGGGCCTGGGTTTGATCCGTGCTAGGTCCCACATAGTTGTGGCAACAACTGTTTATAAGACCCAACACAGCCAAATAAATACATAATATTTTTTAAAAAATAATTAGATCAGAAAAATATCACAGTAAACAGGCTATTTAATGACATTTCTTTTGTGTATTTTTTTAAATCTTGGTCAAAGTCGTGACATTTGCACTGTCCTGAACATGCTGAGTTCTATTTATCTTGCTGTTCAGTCCCTAAATCATGTCCTACTCTTCACGACTCCATGGACTACAGCATGCCAGGCTTCCCTGTCCTTCACCGTCTCCCAAAATTTGCTCAAACTCACGTCCATTGAGTCGGTGATGCCATCCAACCATCTTATCCTCTGTCCTCCCCTTCTCCTCCCGCCTTCAGTCTTTACCAGCATCAGGGTCTTTTCCCAATGAGTCAGTTCTTTGCATCAGGTCGCCAAAATACTGGAGTTTCAGCTTCAGCATCAGTCCTTCCAGTGAATATTCAGGACTGATCTCCTTTAGGATGGACTGGTTGGGTCTCCTTGCAGTCCAAGGGACTCTCAAGAGTCTTCTCCAACACCACAATTTTGTCTCACCCAGTTAGAAACAAAAAGCCACCCCCTTTGAGTAAGGGCACTCAAGTAGATAACTTGGAAGTCGCAATGACGTGGGATGTTTCCGTGTGACTCCTGTGAGGTGACTTTGGTGGAGGTTTTCTTTCCCGCAGGGCTCTGCACCAGGAGTGTGCAGTGAAATGTTGGCATAAATACTGACTCACCAGGGTCTGCATTTTGTGCAGATTCAGTTAGAGGGTGCAGTGAGAAGTTTGACACTACGGGCAGAATGACAGTAGTTTCCAGAGAGCGAGTCACCTCCTGTTGCGTGCGTCTAAAAGGAGCTGTTTGTGACTGTCATGCTGTCCGTCCACGCCAGACCACACCACACCACCACCTGTGAGAAACACGTTCAGGAGACAGTGCTCTCTGTGGTTCCCCTAGGGGCTTGGAAGTCTCCATACACTCTCTGTACTTCCTGAAGGATTCAGTTTCTAATCACAACCATTTCATAATGAATGTTGAAAAAATACTATTTTTTAAAATATTTATTCACTGACTGGTTTATTTGTTTGGCTGCAGTGGGTGTTACTGTGACCTGTGGGATCTAGTTCCCTGACCAGGGATTGAACCCCAGACCCCTGCGTTAGGAGCCACAGAATCTTAGCTATGGGACCACCAGGGAAGTCCCTGAAAAAATACTGTTTTTAAAACCCTGCCCAGTGTACCTTTTTCCTTCTTTACTGATACTCTGAAAGGATTTTGGAGGAGCGAGAGGCATGTGGGAGGCCGGAGATCAGTCAGAGTTCAGGAGGCTGACCTTCGAACTCTCCCCCTCACCGCCAGCCCTGTCTGGAAGAAGGGTCCTGAGCCCCTTCCCGGTGCCCTCTGGAGGAGCGGCCCTGCCCTGGCATCTCCTGACCTGCTTTGGTGTTGGGGCCTTCGAGGTGCATTGCAGGGCGGTCTCTGACCAGCGGCGGCCAGAGTGTTTGGACAGCTTGACCATTCCACAAGGCTGACTCTTCAAAGCATTGGTCCCTCGGTCGTGTCTGACTCTCTGCGGCCCCATGGACTGTAAGCCCGCCAGGCTCCTCTGTCCGTGGGATTCTCCGGGCAAGAATACCGGAGTGGGTTGCCATTCCCTTCTCCAGGGGACCTTCCCGACCCAGGGATCAAACCTGGGTCTCCCACATTGCAGGCAGATTCTTTACCGTCAGAGCCACCAAAGAAGCCCATTTTTCAAGTGCATCATCATTTTCCAAAAACTCTTCCAACCAGGCTCAGGACAGCGGACCCAGCGTCTTTGTGTCTGAAGGGCCCTTTTAGACATGTGAGATGCAATAAACAGGCTCCTTCGCCTTGACTGCGTCTCAAGGCAGCTCTGGAATTCCATGCTGGTCTCCATTGTCTTGAAGCCTTGGTTGTTCAGGTGAATCCTTTGCCTCCCCCACCCCTTCTCCTGAGTCTGTAGAAGTTTGAATTTACTAGCAGGAATGAAGATTCACGTTCTGTTCATTGAGATAGATTAGCTTCCCTCTGTCTCAAAAATACTGGGTCCCAGACGATGATCAGGTGGGGCAGAGGCTGCCCCAGTCATCTCAGGCCGCACGGCTTAGACAGCAGAGACGCTGAGTTCTTCACAGTCCTGGATGCTCGAGGTCCAAATGAAGGTGTGCGCAGGCTCGCTTTCCTCTGAGGCCTCTCTCCTGGGCGAGTAGGCAGCCTCCTACTTGGTGGTCCTCGCATGACCCTCTGTGCACCCCGTGGCTCTCTGTGTGTCTAGATTTCCTGTTCTAATAAGGACCTCAGTCATCCTAGATTTAGACCCACCCTTACAGCTTCGTTTTAACCTGGCCACCTTTTTAAAGACCCTGTCTCCAAATCTGGTTACATTCTGAGGTCCTGGGGGCTAAGACTTGAACTCAGGAGTTTGAGCGGGCCACAGTCAGCCTCACTGTGGAAAAGATCCCGATGCTGAGAAAGATCCAGGGCAGGAGGAGAAGGGGAAGACAGAGCATGAGATGGTTGGATGGCATCACTCACTCAGTGGACATGAGTTTGAGCAAACTCTAGGGGATGGTGAAGGCCTGGGAAGCCTGGCGGGCTGCAGTCCATGGGGACACAGAGTCAGGCATGACTGAGCGACTGAACAACAATAACAGTCAGCCTCTAGCAGAGGCACGGTGGAGCCTCGGAAGGTAACAGAAGTGGCCGGATGTGTGAGGGCCCTGTGCATTTAACCCTCAGAAGACTCTGATGGCAGTGTACGCTGTTGTCATCCTCGTGTGAAGACCGGAAGGTGAAGGCAGAGAGAGAGGAACTTGACCTAGCTTAGTAGACAGTAGAAAATGGGATTCTAGAAGCAGTGGTCAGCCCTCAGGGCTCAAGTTCCTAACCACTGCCCGCCCTGCTCTCCATAGAAGCTGGAAGGAGCCTGTGGTCCAGTGGGGAAGCTGTAGCCTCTGTAAGCAGCTATCATTTTTGGAAGAGCCGATTCTAGAAGCCAGTCTCCCTTGCCTACCACACGCAAGACCTGTTGCCTCCCTGGGGCTGCAGACGTCCCTAAGACACACCCCCCACACGTGTACACCAGCAGCAGCGGGCGGTTTCTCTGAGAAGGACCCATTTTCAACTTTTCTGATTTCAGTCACCAGATAATAATTCCAGTTGCTTTTCCACTGCCTGGAGAAGCCACGCTGATGGAAATCTGTCCTTTTTTCTCTTTATGCCCCTTCGCTCCTCTCCCGCCTCCCTGCGTCAAGCACAGAACCTCACCCTCAATGGGAGATGTCAGTCAGTGAAAAGAAGAACCAGTCACAAGAGTAAAAATGATTTTTTTTTAATCAATCTGCATCCAGAAGGGAGTTTACTGCTCCCTCCCCACCTAAAAGAAAAAGTCAAAATCTGCCACTTTGCCTTTATTGGAAGAGCTTCCTGCCAGGGCTTCTGTACTTCACGACCTTCCCGGGGAATTTTTCTGCAGAATTGGGATAAGAAAGGTGTGTGCTGGCTGTCAGGAGCTGGCGACGTTGCTCTTTGAACGCTGTGTTTGTGTTAGTGTTTTCGGGAACACTCTTGTGGGGTTACCATCTCATATGGCCCTTCTGCACTTAATCCACACACTGGTGCAAACAGAGAAGGTCACATCGTGAGTTAAAGTGGGAGAAAGCAGTCCTTGAATGTTGGTTTTGTTGGAGTAAAAGGGAAAAACTCACAGCGTCTGTGAAAGGATAGTAAGTGAAGCCATGAAAAGGAGCCTATCGAATTTTTGGCACCCAGATGAAGAGCCCCCAATGCTTCCAATAAAGGTGCTTTTGTGGGTCACTGACTGCGCTAGAAAGAGCAGGAAATGCAGTGCTGAATGGGGCCCTCAGAGGCAGGGTCCCTCGTCCTGTCCACTCCCTCCAGAGCGGGAGGTGTTATCTACAGGGTAGGAGACCAGACAAAACGTCCTCTGAACAGGAGCATCTTTGTGCGAGGAACCTGAGAAACTGGGCCCTGGCAGTGCAGCTGTGCAGGAGGGGGACCAGCGGCCGGACGCCCAGTGCAGAGAGGAGACCCCAGGGAGGGAGGAGCCGGGGTGGGGGGGGGGGTGGGGGGGGACCAGCGGCCGGAAGCCCAGTGCAGAGAGGAGACCCCAGGGAGGGAGGAGCCCAGGAGGGGGGACCAGCAGCCGGAGGCCCAGTGCAGAGGAGACCCCGGGGAGGGAGGAGCCCAGGAGGGGGGACCAGCGGCCGGACGCCCAGTGCAGAGAGGAGACCCCAGGGAGGGAGGAGCCCAGGAGGGGGGACCAGTGGCTGGAGGCCCAGTGCAGAGAGGAGACCCCGGGGAGGGAGGAGCCCAGGGCTGGGAGGCTGGGCAGGAAGCAGTCTGGAATCCCTGGCTCCCCAAGAAGCAGTGGGGTGCTCAGATGCGCTGCCTGCTTCTCCTAGTGGCTGAGGTTTCAAGTGGCATTGAAACCTGAGTGTTAAGGGGCGTTGATGGTGTTTCACATCTCAAGAAAACACCATTAATTTTAAGAAATCTTCAGTAATATCCCTCACAGTTGTGTCATTTGTGTTTCCATCTCAAAAGCATTAGCTGCTGCTGTTTTGTGGAGCCTGTCTTTGGCTTGTAAGGTTTCAAGAAGCTTTTTTTCATCCAACATTAACTGCCCGGTTACTGATGTTTGTTTCTTCAGAAAGTGCTGTAGTCTTAATAGGAAGACTCTAGGTCCTTCGGCTCATCTGAGTTCGATGTCCATTTAAGTCTGTTTTTAGTTCTGATTTACTAAAGCACCCTTAGTATGTGGATCTTTCTTTTTTTTGCTGGTGTGGGGGTCTTTGGATAATTTTTTTTTCTGAGACCTCCTTTGGCAAAAATGACCTTGTGTTACTTTTTCTGGACAGATCAATAATGGGCACTTGAACATCCAAGTTCTCATTTTAAGTATTTGAAGAATAATGATCACAAGAGACGCTTATGTGAAAAGTGGTCGAGGTGGGGTGGGTCATTGACTTTTGGCCAGAAGAATTTCTTGTCAACCAATTTAAATAAAAATACCTTGATTTTCATGAGAATAAGATTGACATATAATTTTGCCTACAATCATGCAAAAGATGATTTCATATTTCTTCAGATCTTTTTCAATAAATCCAGATTCCTTTATTCAGTGGTCATTAATTTGTCTAATAGTTTTTCCCCACAAAATCCTATGATTTTAACCTGTTTCTCTAGCAACTTTTTCACACTCTCAACTTCTTTAGCTATTGACGTTTACTTAATGCAGCATTCAGTTTTTTATTTTTAAAATCTTTTAATTTTGTGATTACTTTAGACTTGGGGGAAAATTGCAGAAACAGTACTGAGAAGTCCTATGTCCTTTTACCTAGCTCCCCTCTGCGACATGTCAGCTGACCCTGGTCCAGTGACCAAAACCAAGAAACCAGCCCGAGGCAGCTGTTAACCAGCCATAGGCCTGGTTCTGGATTTTGCCTTCATGTCCTTTTTTGGCTCGGGATCCAATCTAGAACACGTGCTGTATTTTCAGTGTTCTCCAATCTGTGGTAGTTCCTCCACCTGCTTTGGTTTTTCAGGAACTGGACAGTTTTGAGGTATTACTGTTATTTAGTCACTAAGTCACATCTTACTCTTTGCGACCCCATGGCCTGCAGCACGCTGGGCTCCCCTGTCCATCACCAACTCCCGGAGCTTGCTCAAACTCATGTCCATCGAGTCGGTGATGCCATCCAACCACCACATCCTCTGTCATCCCCTTCTCCTCCCTCCTTCAATCTTTCCCAGCTTCAGGGTCTTTTCCAGTGAATCGACTCTTCCCATCAGGTATCCAACGTATTGGAGCTTCAGCTTCAGCATCAGTCCTTGCTAGACGCCTTTTATTTTGTAAGCTGTCCCCCAGTTAGAGTTCACCTGATGCCTTCTCATGATTAAATGGAGTTTACTGGGTTTTGCCCAGAACACCACAGAAGTGATGCTGCACCCCACTTGGTGTCATTTGGGGCTGCAGGAGGAGCCTGACGTCTAGTTTCCAGTGGTGGCGACCTGGATCACCTGGTTACAATAGCATCTGCAGGTTTCCCTCCACTATGAAGTTATAGTTTTTCTCATTGAAATGAATAAAAACCTTGTGGGAGAAGCTTTGAAACTATAAAAGTATTCTGTTTCTCCTCTTGCCTTTGCCCACTCATTCCAGCATCTGTCCGTGGGCCTCGCCTGCAACAGTCTTTAGCACTGTGGAGTTTGCCTGCTGACGGTTTTCTGTTTTCCTCATTCCTGTAAAATTTGTTCATTAGCGTCTTGTCAAGAGGCGTGGTCCCTCTACCTCATTTATTCACTCAACTGTTTATATCGTTCGGGGTCATGGACAGTTGCTTTATTCTGTGAGTCATTATCCGGTACTGCCCTACTTTTGTTGCTCAGCCTGTTGTAACTCTGGCCTTTAGGAGCGCCTTCGGGTCGGCTTCTGTGTAGTCGGGACACACCCGCCTCGTTTTTTTGGAGCGCTTGCTTTGCTTTCTGACAGTGCAGGATGCTCCCAGCTCAGCTGCTCTTCTCTTTGCCGCAGTCCTGGACCAACTGTTTCTGCTAGGTCTTCTCAGCAGACACGTGTGTGCATCTACCCCCGTGTGCACACATACCACTATTCACGTTCTCTCTCTCTCTCTCCGTGTGTGTGTGTTTGTGTAGACGTCACAAACATATGTTCATACCACGCTAAAACCTCTGACCCCTGTCCAACAACACAGCGTTCACCCTGCCCTTCCTTCCCCTTTCCCTGCTTGGAACCTGTTTACCTGACAGGGACACACCTGCATCTCATTATCCAAGCTGGATTTACTTACTTCTTCAGTCCTGTCCCAGGAGCCCTTTTTTCTCTCTCTCTCTCTCTCTTTGGAAATTAAATATTTTCTTTACCTAAAATGACTGGGCTTTGCAGGACTCGGCTCACCTTTTTTCACTTGCCAACCCATGACACAAACTTACAGTTCTTTTTGTCTTTGGTTTTACAGTAATCAAAATACTGTTTTTCAGAGTCACCTAGCGAGCTCTTTTCCTCCCCTCCCTCTTCAGTGCGGTTCTATTTGGTCCATAGGGCAGCTAGCTCATTTGCTACAGTGTTTACCTTGCATTTAGAGGACACACCTGATCCTCACTGACCTTAATTACTTATTTGGGGGTGGGTGTGAGGTAACCGTGGTTCCAGGCGTCAGCACTCACTTTCCTTACATACAGATAGAGCTCGATCTTTTTTCTTCCCAGCAACCCTTGCTATTGGTCCTCACAGAGAAGCGTTGGATAATGTTTAAAAGCACCATCTTCGGCAGCTCACCTTCTGTTTCTTTGGTGACACTTTTAATTACGTGTCCAGCCATCAAATGAAAATATCAAAAACATCCCCCTCGCCAAGTGCCCACATCTCCCGTTTTGCCAGACGGCTAAAATGTTTTTTAACCCACTGCGTTGAGGTAGTTTTCATGTCTGTCTGCCTTCTCTTGCAAAGCTCACCTCCGTCAGTCCTGCCCTGAGCTCAGCTGTTTGCTTTCTCTCCCGGCTCTCACACTGTGGTCACGGTTTCCTGACCTGCTTTTCTACCTGATACGGATCTCGTTCTGCAGACAGACTCCTTGTGCCCGGAGTTAGCCTCACTCAGTCCATTCTGAAGCGGCCCAGTCCCTTCCTTTCTGGCAGCCTTTTCTCCCGGCCCCTCCGGTTCCCTGAACTCCCCAGCGGCGGTCCCCACCACCCGCTCCCTCCCAGCCTCAGGGACACGGCTCCTACAGGCTCTGCCTCCCGGGTCAGCCAAGGTCACGCGTGGGTCTTTTCCCCCCTTGACATGTTTCAGGCTCTTCGAGCAGAGTCCCCAGCACACCTCCAAGGCAGAAACAAGCCTCAGAGGCAGAACTTACTTCCAGGAAGTGTTTGCCCGTTGTTTGGACTTCATTCCTTTTCCTCAGCGTCTCTCCCATCCCTTCCACTTAACTCACAGCAGCACTTCTGTCCATTCCATGTTTGTCCGGCCAGGGCTTCCCAGGTGGCGCTAGAGGTAAAGAACCCACCTGCGAAAGCGGGAGACAGAAGCATGGGTTTGATCCCTGAGTCGGGAAGATCCCCTGGACTAGGGCCTGGCAGCCAACTCCAGCATTCTGGCCCGGAGAATCCCGTGGACAGAGGAGACCGGCAGGCTCCACAGTTCATAGGGTCATGAAGAGTCGGACGCAACTTTGCACACACGCAGGGGCTAGATGATCACCCCTTCCACATGGAGACCGTGCGTTAGATACCTTTAGTAGATATAATGTGTTTTTAGCACTTTTTTTTTTTTACAAACTGCCATATTACATAGTAAACACTGTGATTTCACACTTCCGTGACTAGGAAAGAAGGGCATAGGAAGAGCTTCCTTCTTTCCCTCCTTCCTGCTGTGCTACATTCCTCTGACAGATGTGAATGTGAAATTCGAAGAGGGCAACCACTGAGGAAACTTCTCATATATCTTAGCCAAAATTATTTGATTCATTTTTAAACATCATCCCCTTCCTCTCAAGTGGGGAATGTATATTACACACAAAGTAATTAATTTCCCTGACAGCTCTATGTTTTTGGTTCTAATTAATGGCCCTTGCCTGGCAGTCTTGTGTTTTTGGAAAGGGACAAAGTGCAATATTTAATAAGGGCCGTGGTAAATGAAACCCTAGAATGTCAATTAGCTTGATTTCCTCTAGGACATAATTTGTACTGCTTTTTTTTGCCAACAAGAGAGAAGGTTATTTATTCGGTAATAAAGTTTTCTTTCCTCGCATAGAAAGTTCTCTGTGCAGAATTCCGCCTCTTGCTTGGTCCTGGCATAAGTACACCATCTGGATCTATCATGGGACCATTTGTAAGGAAAAACAGCCTTATGCTTTGTTTTTGGTCTTTTAGGAATATGAGACCTAATGTGGACCTATAAATGCCAAATCCCACTTTGTCACAGTTTGTTTTAGGAGATATTACAGAGATGGCTGTCTTTGGGTGCCCTGGATTTATTATTTTATTAAAAACAATAATTCTTAATTATCTTAAACTGAGAAAGAAACTATTCAGTAATCTCCCAGCAGAAAATCTTTAGGTGACAGAGGACCATGTTACAGTTCTAGACCTGTGTATGTTAGCCGCTCACTCGTGTCCGACTTTTTTGCAACCCCATGGACTGTAGCCCACCAGGTTTCTCTGTCCATGGGGATTCTCCAGGTAAGAACACTGGAGTGGGTTACCATGCCCTCCTCCAGGGGATTTTCCCAACCCCGGGGATCAAACCCAGATCTCCTGCACTGCAGGCAGATTCTTTACCATGTGAGCCACCATATTCCAGGTGATTGCCCCAGTGCAAGAGCTGGGCCGTGACAGTGGATTTTGGAGAGCTCTGTGTGGGCCTCTCAAGCTAATGAGAAACAGGAGAGGGGGTGCATCCACTGAACATGGAAGTTGCAAGCCAGCCTTCGTGACTGTTAAACAGTGGATGTTCTAAGAAGCCATCGTGCTGTGTGAGACAGGGCGGAAAACACATGGAAACTTTGCGGAGAAAGAGTGAGGATTTCTGTAGGCTAAAGAAAATAGCCTAGTTTCTGAAAAGGACAAAAGTCAGCTTTTAAGATGCTTTCCTAAGAATGCCTTTTACAGATCTCAAGTCAGGCTATTTCTTTTCACTCGTGTGGCTGCTTTTTTTGTGAGGAAGAATGAAGAGATGTTTCTAATAAGCAAGGAGCACGTTGCAGCCCAGTGATGTAACCAGCTGGCTGCAGACCGAATTACGTTTCTTTCTGTTATCAAGTCACATCAGAAGGCCCTGTTTGCTGTGCGTCTCCGAGCGGCCCTCCATCGAGAGGCACACAAAGCCCAAGTCAGGGCCCAGCAGGGGGCGGGCGGCTGTCACTTGCCATCTCCCCGAGTCAGGAAATCGCAGCTCTGGCTCGCGTAGGAGAGCACAAACATCTGGCTCCCAGCGCGCGCTCAGAATTTTCCTTGAGCTCCAATTAGGGTGACTGTGGTAGAAAGTAATCCAGGCGTCTGGCTCTTCCCACACGTGAAGCCCACAGCCAGGCGAGGCAGTGCGGGGCAGCCAGGCGGAGGGAGCGGTCCCTCCGAGGCTGCATCCGAGCGCCCGGGCACCCACTCCCCGTCCCGCTGCCCACGGCATCGGGAGGCATAGCTGGGGGCAGAGGTCCCAAGCCTGTAGCCTCGAGCCAGCCCCGGCCACACCATGCCGAACGGAATCAAGCCAGTGGATCCGCTGGACGCGCTTCCAGCCGTCAGCACAGCCTACGGCGGCAGCGGGCAGCCTGGCACCTGCAAGTACTGGATCCTGGACCTAGGTACCTACCTCCCTGTGGCCCGGCCGCTGCCCCCCCACCCCCCCACGCCGGACCGTGTTCTCAGGCGGCGGCGGCGGGCTTGAAAACAGAAGGGGTCTGCGCTTTACCACTGAAACGGGTTGTCTGCCTTGTATGAGGGGCTGCATGGGGGGGCTCGGCAGGAGACCTCTAGGAAACGGGGGCGCTGGGTTCTGGGCAGTGCTGTGACGATCGATTGCTCAGGTCGTCAGTTATTCTTCACATCTGGGGTTTGCTTTTAATTATCCTTTCTTTTTTTTCTTGTAAATGGCATAAAGCAGTCTCAAGTGATCTGTGCCACAAATTGCCTCCTTCTTACAGTCGCCTGTCTGTCTCAGATTTCACTTTGTTTAACAGGGCTTTTCAGACTACTCTGATGTCCTGCCTGTGTATTTAGATTCTCGGTTTGCTCTCTTTGGGATCTGCAGCCAAATGATAATAGAAAGTTAAATGTGGGGACGGGTCTGCCAGTAACCACCAGTTTATTTCAGGGGACCGTGTGCGCCTGGCTCGGTTTATACACAGAGCTGGAGCCGAGACAACAAAGCGTGATTCCCACAAAGGTCATTTGAGAAGCAGAGAAGAGCCACTTGGAGGAAAAGGCAATAGGCTACAAAAGAATAAAGCTAGGGAAGGAATTAGGTCTGTGGGTCTCCCTCCTGCCCTGAAAAGCTCCGGAGGAGGCCAGCTTTCCAGACATAACCTTTGACATCTGTCCAGACTATACAGCCACGGAAAGGGATTTCTCACAGGCTGCACCCCAGCCGGGATGGCTTCTTCCAGAATGTTGGCCGTGACCCAGGGCGCTTTTAATGTTTGCCTTCCCTCTCACCCAGTGTTACCATGTCTGCTCTTAGAGGTGGGCAGCAGGCAGGAGAGAGCTGGGGGCACCTGGCCAGGCTTCGGGACACTTCAGTGTGTCATGTACAGGGCCCCCCCCCCAAGGAAGGGGGGCCCGATCCGGAGGAGGGGGAGGTGCAGAAATGTGCTTTGAACATCTGAAGGGGACGTGGCACTGTCGACATGTTTGTCCATGAAATGCCAGAGGAAAGCAGCCAAATTATCTTTACCAGGCCCCAAAGGAGGTGCTTGGCTGTGTGAATGTTGAATTTGTTGGTGTGGAACTTGGGATTTGATAATACTCCTCATTTTTTTTTTTGGTTCACAAAGCTGTCAAAGCATTTTTTAAGTCACTGACCATAGCTTTTATCATATTTACGTTTGTTAAACTGTTCAAGAATGGCCTCCCTTTCTGGAAGACTCCAAACTGGGCAGGTCCACTGGTGAGGCTGTGCCCTGGGCATCTGCACAGGGGTGGGGGTAGGTGGTTTGTGAGATCTCTTTATTGAAAATAATCACATCTGTGCAGTGAGAAGAACAACCGATACTGTCACAAGTTGGATTTAAAGTCTCAGCCACCCTAAGTAGCTCTGGGACTCTAGTAAATTACCTTCTGTCTCTAAACTTCATTTCTTTGTGTGCAAAATGGGAATAACAATAGCGCGCCCCTCCCAGCTATCATAAACATCCCCAGAGTGCAGACCAAAGTATCTTAATGAGCAATTTTGCTGAGATTTTAAGAAGATAGGACATTCTTCTTATAGAAGGAATTTGGACTCTAGCTATATTTTAGGTCCTTAGGACTTCTTCTCAAGAGACCTTCTTAAACTAACTTTGTGAATACAGAAGAATCTTACGCAATTGCAGTTTGGGTTTCCCCGAGATATATTTTTGTCTGGTAATTCTCAGACTATAATGGAAACTCTAGGTGATGTTATCCAAGCTGTCAGACAAAAGGTTTAAGCTGACACAAATTTGGAAAGAAATAGGTGTCCTGTAGAATTTTCATGGGGGGTTGGAGGGAAGGCTAATCTCTTCACAGTAAAGGACAGAAGAGGTAAAGCAAAACTCTACTTTGTGGTTTGTTTGTTTTCCTGAAGAAATGTGACTGTCCATCTCTTTCCCAACCTTCATAGTAATTCCCAGATAACTTCCCAAATGCCATGTCACATCAGAGTGGTATTTTAATACATTCTGATTCCACTCATTCAGTTGATGAGGGAGACATATATAGGTATCAGATTGGGAAGGGAAAAATGATTCTGAGTAATACCCAAAAAATGAATCCCAGAGTAACTTTCAAATAGCCAATAAATCAGAGAGAGTGATTGCAAAGCTTCCTTTATACCCACAAGCAATTTTGCAGTTCATTCTTTGGAGCGCATTGGGAAAGGCCGTTTGTCTGCTTTCTGACATCTTCAGTGGGGCGTTCTCCTCCTTTTCCATGTGGGAATTAGTCTTGCTTGGAATTTTATTTGCAGATGTTGCTCTTTCCAATCACTCACACAGCCGTAAGCGCTGAGAATTTTCCTGCTAAGCTAGTGTTAGGGAAAAAACTCGAGAAAAGATGAGGTCAAGAAGAACTATAAATTATCTTTTGAGAGGGCGCCAGCAGGAGAGCCCAGTTGTACTGATAAGATACTGGGACTATTGAGTTGGTTCTCGTTCTGAAATAAGCCTGCGCTTTTATAGGACACGTGGACTCTATTCCAGTGCTGGAGAAACACGAAGCAGTGATCTTCCTTAACGTTAAACAGACCCCCGTTCGCAGGGAGGCGCTGGCCTCAGCCTCCTTCTAGAACCCTCTTTTAAGTCGTCCTTTGTTCTTTTTTGATGCAGAGGGTGGATTCTCACCAGTGCAGTTTTTGTTGTTATAAAGTAAAAGGACAGACCTTGCAAAGACTAGATACAGGGGTGTGAAACCTGTTCCGAGGGGACGCGGGGGTTAGCCAGCAGCGCCCACTCGAGCCCCAGGGCCGAGTGCGCAGGCCATCGGTCCCCGCGAGTGGACGAAAGCACAGCAGCGCCAGCATGGCGTTGTCTTGTTCCAGCGACGAAGACTGACCATGTCATACAAGTTACTGCGCATGCTGAGTTCTGTCTTAAATCTTTTTTGCTCCTTAAGTATTGCTAAAGGAATCCAAGTTTAAGACATGGTATGCATGGTGATACAGTGGGAGTAGCGTGTGACTGTGCGTGGCAGACCACCAGTGTTCCTGTCTGGACTCCCTCTCCCAGGCCACAGCAGGCCGAATCCTGGCTAATCTTGCTCAACTGCAGTCTCCTCACCTGCCAAAAAAAAAAAAAAAATACTTGCCGCTGCTATGATTATTATGCTTTCCAAAAATTGTTAATACGTTAAAGGTTTTTGTTTTTTCTCTTTAAGTAAACCGCAATTATAAAAAAAATTGTTTTCTCACTTTTCACTAATCAAAGATGTATTTGTACCTCTTATGATGGGCAGTTTTAGGGGGAAAGAAAGAAGTGTTGGTGTTACATGCCCAATTCACATACTTATTTCTAGGCGGCTTTGTTCCTTCCTGGAATCACTCCAGGCCTCCCTCCCTCCCTCCCTCCCTTCCTTCTCACTGCAGTTACTCAGCTGCTTGAATAACACGGGACACGTGGGGAAGATGCTAACAGGACAGCCTGAGGACGAGGCAGGAAACTTTTAAGTTGTTGGGCCATCTTTAAAGTGAATGTAAAAGTTTTGAAATGTTCAAGCTTTTTGAAGTTCATGTGAAAAAGAGGCTGAGGGGTGTCCTGAAGGTCCCAGGTCAGGAGCCTCCAGACCAAACGACCTTGCCTGGTCTGGACGGCTTTCCTCTCTATGGACAAGGACCAGGCCCCTCCTCCTCAGCTGTAACCCCCGCCTCTTGCCATGTGCTCTAAGTATATCCCTACAACTCAGCTTCATGGGAACATGAATTTATGATTTTTGATCCAGAAGGATCTCCTCCAGGTGCTGGAGGCAGCGTAAGTAAGGCTGGGAACCCAGCGCAGCCCATCAGGGAATTGTTTGCTAGCCTTGGAATTCGTCCTCCAAGGCTCCCCCTTCCCCCTCCTGCCCTGAGAAGCCACAGTCCAGATGCTCTTCATCAGTTTTTACAGCTCTCACATAAAAACCACACAAACGTGAACAGTGTACCAGCCCGAAGTGTAGTCGGTGTCCCTCTGAAGCTGTGTGTGCCGAGTGTTTACAAAGGAAAATTCACAGGGGGAGGGGGCAATACAACCACAGGCAACCAGTGATAATGCTTAGACAAGTTTTTTAGGCTTTTATATGGGGGGGGGGGGGAAAGGATGACCCTTGTTTATGCTTTTAAAATTCGACTAAAGACATCGTCTCAGTGCTTTCCACTGTCCATCTTCTCAGATGCACCGTTGACGTGTCTATTACCTCATCATGTTAACAGCGATAACGATTCACACCGTCATGAAAATGGATCTAGTGCAAAAAGACCACAGTGGGTCCAAGAATAGAGCCCCTGAGAAACATCTGAGACAGAGAGCATCGTCCCCCCTCTGGAGGGGGCCACCCCCCACCTTCCTCTTTCATCTCTGAAAAGCTGATGGATTATTTTAAGAAGTGGCTCAGTAGCCAGCAGCACGTGTGAAACTGAAGAAGTCTTGAATAGCAAGAAGGGAGCATCCTCATTGTGACCTAGAAGGAGAAACTGAAGGTTTTTCCCTTTGTCTCTCTAGGGCACAGCCCCGCCCCTGCCCCCTCGCAGAGGCTGTTTGCTTGTTTCCCACCATAGCTTTTTCCCTCCTGGTCCAGGCACTGCTTCCTATCGCAGGGGGCACTAATTAAAGCCAAGGGTGGGATCTGTGCCGTTAATTGGTGTTCAGAGCAGAGGCGTCCTTTTCATTCCCTTTGTCTCTGAGGCGGCTTTGTTCCTTCCTGGAATCACTCCAGGCCTCCCTCCCTCCCTTCCTTCCTTCCTTCTCACTGCAGTTACTCAGCTGCTTGAATAACACGGGACACGTGGGGAAGATGCTAACAGGACAGCCTGAGGACGAGGCGGGCGGCGGGGTGGTGGGGGAGAGTCTTAGAAAGCGGGACATGTCACAGGTGGAGATGTCACTTCCAGGCTGGCACCGTGACGAATGCCCAGAACAGTTGTCCTGACCCTGTTATCTTTCTGTGTTTTGGCTTCTGTTGTCGTTGTTGTTGTTGTTGGGTTAGTATGTAGCATCCTGGAATGGGAATGGGCAGTCCTCGGATTATGAAATAATTCGAAAAATAAAAAACTCAGGGCCGTTCAGTTCTTATAGGGGAATCAGTGGGCAAGAGGTCATAAAATAAATGCAATACAGTTGTAGGATCAAAACCCTTGACTGCTCTGTGTGCTTGGAAGTGGCTGCTGGGTGTAGGATACACACACGTGGGCGAAAAGCCATAATTGCGTGGTTAACATTTAATCCCATTTTTAAGTGCTTAGCTTTACTTAGAGCAGCATTTTGCTTTTGGTAAAGGTATCACTGAAATATAATTGTGAAAGGAATTCCTAATTGGTTAGGACTTTGGGGTTCTCTGATTTTTGAACTAAATCATCACAGACCCTAGAATATAATGTGCTAGATACTTGGTTTGTGGTTTTTGGGGGGCGAGGTGGGTGAAATTGTCCATTTCCTCTTCCGCCACAGCTGTAACTCTTTCTAAACTAATATTCCATCCCTTGAGACTGAAACTTCCGCTAACCTGCTGGGCGGATGACGTGAAGAGTGATAGTGCTTGGCAAACTGCAGAACATTCCAAGGCCAGTTTTTGTTTCCTAATGCGCCATAAAAATGAATATAGGGCTGTATGAATGAGTTATGTGGCTCTAAGAAAGCTTTTATGAGTTTGCATGGTTTATAGGAAATTTTGGTTAAATATGTTCTTATGTAATCCATGCACTTTCTGGAATATAGGGAAAAGACTTGCATGCTGGCATTCTACATCTGGTCTCAATTAAAAATAACAATAAAAATAATAATAGATTTATATATGAATGAAGAGATTCTATCACCACTTGAAATAAATCAATCATGCCGTTTAAACCACTAGCTGCAGAATGTTGTTTTGAAGCATTTTGCAGGAGAGTATCTCTGCATGTCCCTGGCTTCACCTAGAGACATATTCAGCTTAAAAATTCTGCAGATTGACCCCTAAAAAGTAATTTTGGTTTCCTCTTTAAGAAAGTAGTCCAAGTTATCAATAATTTGAAGACATTAACCAAAAGCATCAATATCCATCATGATGAATACAGTTCCACATGTCAGCCGCCTTCAAGTAAGATTAAGTCTTCCACTTACTAACACTTTGCCTTTGACAGCAGCAGCGATCTTGCCCACGGGTTAAACATCCATGTTTCTTGTTAGTGTTAGAACCTCTGAGAGTGAGGGTAGGATGGAGAGAATACGGCATCAGCCTTGTGTGATTCCTTACTTCCCTCAAATTAACTTTCTGTTCCCTTAAAAGAAGGTTATCTATTCAGGGCAATAATAAACTCTGTGTTGCCTTGGAGATAGGTTCCCAAATGAAGAAATTAAGAATCAAGAACCCACCATGTTATTACAGAGAAAAACCTCATTATCCGTAAGTCAGCAGTATATGAGATACTAAGTAATCTGAGAAGGACAGAGAATTATTTTTTTTAACAATATTTTCTTTGTATAAGTGAGATTTTTGAAGAGAACAGGCATTTGATTTTGGGGGTGGAGGGGGAGGGATGGAACACAGAGCACCTCATCCTCCTTAAAAAGCTGAACAGAAACATCTCAGAGTTCTTCTGGTCCCTGAGGATTTAAGCTGCCCCCGGGGCGAGCTCAGCAGGATGTCATTAATTGCCCTCATGGAAGGGCGGTCACATGCAGGCCCTCTGCGGGGCAGCCCCCGTCTTGTTGAATCCCGTAGGAGGGGGACGTGGAGCCAGGTGGAGTGTCAGAGGGCTGTCTTGCCCCGCCTCTGCCCTCACTGCTGCCAGGCTGGTCATTGGTCACTTCCACTGCCCGGGACTTCACCGGGGCAGCACCACACGGGGCTCGGGGTGGACTGGGGACCAGCTCGCTGACTAGGGAGTGTCCCCTGTGAGATGCTGCTGACTAGCCTTTCACCCTTCAGACCTGTCCCCAGGGGATGGAGCCGTCTACTCGGGCTGTGGGGATGTCCCGAAACTGCCCCTGGGGGGCAAGGGATGCGAATGGGTGCAGATCGCAAGACTTTTTGTGTGGTTTCTCATCTCACTTTTATGTCTTTTTTTTTTTTTTGGAAAAGCATCTTTCTTTCATTCAGCAAGAATATCTAAAGACATCTGCTTTTGTCCTTTTGTAGAAGTCAGGAATGAGCCCAAACCGCCCCCCCACCCCCACCCCACCAGCCCTCACTGGCAAGATAGCCCCTCAGGAATTTCTTTCCCTTTTGTGACAGGGCAGAGTTGTGGTTGCAGGAAACGCCTGCTGTTCATCTCCCCCAAAATATGTTATTTCAAGGGCTAGTCCACATTAAAATAAAGAGAGAGAAAATGGCCCCGTCATCCCAAGAAGACAGGAAGATGGGCTGGCAACCGCCCTCAGACAAAGCCAGCATTTGTCCCCGGTGGAGAAGAACCCCCTCAGAAGTGAGCCCTGCATGAATTAGGATATTCTGAGAGGGCCATTGTGTTCTGTGTGTCGTGTGGCTTTAACCCTGTGAGGATGTCTGCTCCGGGCCAGCAGGTGACCCAGTCTGTCCACAGTCCCTGGAGGGGTGTCGGGCAAGCAGGTCACCACAGCAGTGCCGGGGGGTTTCTGCAGGCCCTCCGTCTCTCCTGGGGCCAGTGGGCCCCCTGGCACTATAGCTGCCGTCTCCCCGGGTTCTGGTTGCCAGCCTGGCAGCCCCAAAGTTTTCTTTTTCCTGGAAGCCAACATCCTGGTGGTTAACAGCCACCAGCCACAGACCCACGGCGGTACCTGGAAGGTACCCCCACGCCTGTGACCCCATACGGGAGCCAGGTCCTGTTTTGTTCAGGCTGTGGTAAGTAACTCCGTTCACTCGCTTTGTATTAAATTTCCTTTCATTGATCCAGACTAACTCATCCGTTACCCACTGTCAATAATGACTCCTCTGCCATCATTTCCTTTCTCGGGTGTTTTTGGCAATGTGTCATATCCTGTTCCTCTGATTAGCCAAGCAGAGGATTATGCCATCTGCTTTCTTCTTTATTTAATATCTTCACATTTCCTTCTTGGGCCTTCAGGTGGTGCAGCTCAAGTGCGGGAAAACCTTAAAAATGAGATGCGCTTTGACCCGAAATCCTGACAGGTTAGCATTTCCCCTCACAAGCATGAAATTAGAAGCCAAACGATGCTTGAAGTTTCGCACTTGTTGACACAGCCACATTCTCCAAAGCCTACGTCATCTTTTAGGTGTTTTCAGAAACCGCACTGAGAATAAATAGCATTTAGAGATTCCCTAAGAGTCAAAGAACAGATTGCACGTGCAAGTTCTGACTGAGTGTTCTGCTTGGTTAGAGGTGGCAGGCCTCGTAGAGAGGTGGCACACCCCTCATGTTAGATGCTGGTGTGAGGGTGTTCTCATTTCATGACACAGATTATCCCGAAGTCTAGTGCGTTGCACGGGGCAGCCGCCCTGTGTGCACACAGCGCCCTGGCTTTCAGCCTTCACAAAGAAAAAGGAAGACCAGTTGCTTCCCACTGAGCCCCTTTGTTTCTAGTCATAACTGATGCCGCTGGTCACCTTGTGTTCTTGCACTTGGGGGTCTGAGAGGGAACCCGCGAGTGAGCACTCCCTTGTGAGTGCGTGGAAGAGGGCTGCACAGGGAACAGTGGGTGTGCTGGTCATGTATGTGCATTTTCTCAGACAGCAGAGACCATGTGTTCCTCACTACAGCCTCAGCCACGGCCATGCTATGCTGGACCGCTGTGAAAATCTAGGGATTACTTTTTTTTTTTTTTAAAGCGGAGAAGTTTTCTTTTTCCTTCATGTTTTCTGTGTTCGCTTCACATTGAAAGCAAAGACAGAGTGCCCATTTTTGCATTAAGGGCCCACTGTACCAGCTTGTGATGTATGTAAACCTGGGCTTTAATACCCTTGTGCCACCATTTTCTGAATGGTGAAATACACACCATTTTCAGTCATTGCCACCCCACATCCATGCTCAGGGTGTCTATACAGCTTCTAACTTTTTATGAAAGATTGTTTCCCATGTTAACATGTGTTTGCCATGAGGGTGACAGTCCAGAGTGTAGCCGTGGACCACCTGAATGTACAGGTGTGCGGAGGAGCAGGCCGCTCACTGAGGATGCAGCGTCTAATCCATGCCCGTGTCTCAACCCCTGGTACACCTTTATTGTGCTGAGCGGCAAATCAAGAACCACGGACTCGCGCAGACAGACGATGAGTGAGGTGAAGGGAATGGAAAAGCAGGAGTCGAGCAAGGAAAAGTTTTCAGATACTTATTTGCAAATAGAAAAGAGATTTAAATTTGGGAAAATATTATAAAACACTTGCTCTTACATTCTCACCCACCAAACACATAACCGTATCAGCAGGCAGCTTGTCACTGCTTGTCACCGGAAGTTCTCCCAGGGACACCCCAGCCTCTTCGAACGCCTCATTGTGAATGAATAGACTAGGCTGCCCAGGTGATTGTAATCTCTGTGCAGCATGGAGAGAAGATGACATCCTGAGCAAAGCATCTGGAACAGTAACTTAGGATGAGCTCGCTTTCTATGTGCTCTTCAAGAGGATTTCCCCTGTGTTACTGTTTTCAATCATTATTCCAAAAAAAAGTTCCCTTGATTCTAAAAGCAAATATAGAGAATGACGAGGGTCATTCACGCAGAAGATTTTGCACTAGAATATTTTAACCAACCCAGGCAGCCATCACAAAATTAACAACTTACTCCCCCTTTGCTTTATCAGTAGTTTATAGACCTGATCTCCACGTGTACATCACAGCCGTCCTGGTGCAGTGGGGGAATTTCCTACATGAAGGAAAGGGCGATTACCTGCACTGAACTCATAACAAGACACGGGTTTGAGAAACTGCCAGATGGCCTGGCATACCTGCTCAGACCCTGTGCAGTCTGTTCTAAAATGGTCTGATGGCATTGTTTTCAGCCCCAGAGTGTCCTTGAATTGATCTTTCTCTAGCCCATCGGACTAACTGTTAAATAAACATCTCTCGATGTCCTTGCCACCAGAATTGTGAATTAGCACTTTGGTGTGGGAGCCTGCCAAGCTCTGAGCTCAGCTGTCCCTGTTGGAGTTAGTATCAAGACGGCCCCGCATGGTTCTTTTGACAGATATTTGGGAGCACCTACAATGGACAGGAAGATGGGACTGTCTGTCTTTAAAACTAACCAGCTAAAATCGTTCTAGGAGCCTCGGTGAAGGAGACGTTGAAATGTGAGCTAGCTGTTTGCTGGAAAGCCTCCCAGGGTTGCGTGTCTGCCCCTGGGGGTGGTCGTGCCTTACCAGGCTTGACAGGTCACCAGTGACCGGTGATGGTCCCGTGTGTGCCTTTGGCTGATGCTGCAGAGCTCGGGGTGCCCACTGCCGCAGAGCCTCGGTGACAGCGGCCAGGCTTTGCTGTCCCCACTGCTCTTTCCTCCTGCTCTCAGCTCGGATGCTCGTCTTCCCAATGGATCCTCACACAGCTCGCACCCCAGTGCCTTCTGTTTTCTTGCTTCTCTTTTGTGGTTTCTTCTGTGCAAAAGTGTGAGAACCGCCTCGTGTCTGGGTGGCACAAGTGGTAAAAAAAAATCCACCTGCCAACGCAGGAGACGTGGTTTCGACCCCTGATTCGGGAACATCCCCTGGAGAAGGAAATGGCAACCCTCTCCAGCATTCTTGCCTGGAGAATCCCATGGACAGGGGAGCCTAGTGGGCTACAGTCCATGGGTTGCACAGAGTCTCACAAGACTGAGCAGCTGGGTGCATGCACACGCACATGTGCACGCGTGCGCACACACACTCGCGGTGATGATAAAATGATAAAGACCATTTGTGTCCCTTTCCCACAGCAGCCTGGTCAGGAATCGCGGTCATCTCACCATCAGGAGACTGGAGGACATGGCAGAGACCCGCACCCGGTTCCTGCCAGGCACGGGCTGGACCCGCTGCCCGTTGCTTTGAGTGACCATGACTGTGAAGTCTCAGTTGAAGGGAAAGGCAGGCCCTGAGCTCTAGAGATACCGCCTGACCAAAGCAGCTGCAACCTCTGCCCTCCTGGAGGGGGAGGTGAAGGCAGGCAGGA
Source organism: Antilocapra americana (assembly GCA_007570785.1). Taxonomy (NCBI): domain Eukaryota; kingdom Metazoa; phylum Chordata; class Mammalia; order Artiodactyla; family Antilocapridae; genus Antilocapra; species Antilocapra americana. Next base: position 3,687,987 of record ML661340.1, on the reverse strand, counting down.
GGGCGTGTCGGTGGGGGGCTGGCATTTCAAATTCAGTTGACAGCATCCTTGACCACCCAGTTTGTACTCTGGGACCCTTAGAAACATTCTTGAGCCCTCCCTTCCTCCCATCGTGAAAGTGAGGAGAGGGTTAAAATGAAACATGATCCTTTTCTCAGTCTACAGCTAGCAGGATATGGGCCCTTTTCAAAAAAAAAAAAAGGCTTTATTAATCACAGATGTCTGAACTGTAAGACTGGAGGTCTTGAGGGCGGTTTCTCTTCTCCCAGCAGCTTGGGGCTTTGTGTGTTCCCCGGGCTGGAACTCTCCTATGTAGGGCCGGGGAGCAGGGCTCCCCCCTTCCCCTCCTCTCTTTAGCTTTTTTCTATATTTTAAGAAGAAATCTGACATGGACTTTGGGTGAACTCTGACTTCAGCAAAGAACCATCTTTGTGGGGGTGTGTTTCCTTCAAAATAAGAAAGAAACTTTGATTCCCCTCTCAGGGCTTCAGCATCTCGCAAATGGCTTCCTCTTGTAAACACACAAGCATCTCTCTAAACAACTGGGACTCACTGACAGTATACTCTCTTTAGGCTGCAGTTTACCTTGTCCTCTCAATGAGGGATAAGTTACTTTTAAAAATGGAAACAGAATGAAGTTATCCACCTAGGTTGCTCCTCTCACCCTTCATACGTCTAAAAATGATGTTGAGTATATCCCGATTACCATGGTTTGTTGTTCAGTCGCTCAGTCGTGTCTGACTCTGTGACCTCATGGACGGCAGCACATCAGTCTTCTCTGTCCTTCACCATCTCCCGGAGTTTGCTGAAACTCATGTCCATTGATTCGGTGATACCATCCAACCACGTCATCTTCTGTCATCCCCTTCTCCTCATGTCCTGGATCTTTCCCAGCATCAGGGTCTTTCTCGGTGAGTTGGCCCTTCTCATCAGGTGGCCAAAGTATTGGCTTCGGCATCAATCCTTCAGTTAATATTCACGGTTGATCTCCTTTAGGATTGACTTGTTTGATCTCTTTGCAGTCCAAGGGACTCTCAAGAATCTCCTCCAACACCACCGTTGAAAAGCATCAATTCTTCAGTGCTCAGACTTCTTTATGGTCCATCTCCCACATCCATACATGTGGGAAACCTGTAAGTTTGACTCTATGGACCTTTGTTGGCAAAGTTACCCTGCTAGGCCTGTGATGAGAAAATGATTAATCCAAATCCCCGTTTTCTGAGGACTCACAGTTTGTATGCACGTCACCTCGGGTGTTCTGTGCTACCAGGTGGTCCTGGCAGCGTGTTGCGTTTGCAGATAGCACTTTACAGTTTGTAAAACTCATCCATTTCCATTCTCTCATGTAATCCTGTCATATGAGGAGGAAATTCGGATGCCAGGATGTTGGCCTGGGTCAGGGCTGCCGAGGGGAAGAGCCAGGCTCAGGCTCAGACCCGGTGATGAACCCGGAGTCCCTCTGACATCCTCGTCCTCAGCTGATTATCCACCTGGACCTTGAATCAGCAGAGTCCCCCAGGCTGGAAAGAGGAAGGCCTATCCCCCAGCAAAGCATGATATGAACATGGGCACCCTTGTAGACATGGAATGTGATGACAGGGTGGAGAGACAGCAGTATTGAGTATTGAGTCTTCCTTTATTTTTTTCTTCCAAGAAAGTAGAAGTTGAGGGGAAGGCAAGCAACAGGGACTGAAGATGGAAACAGGAACGGTACGGTTTCTTTGAGTAACATGTTTTCCATATTTCTCAGGCGAGTTCAGTTCCACGTCCTTCTTCTGCTCCCTTGCCCACACCATGGGGGTGGGGCGCCGGGGGTGTCGGTATGCCCGCTGCCCTCACCACACGCTCCTGGGCCTGATTCCACACCACAGTGAAGCATCACATAGCCCAGTGCAGGGACAGCCATGGTCTCTGATGACCGTCTTGTAAGCACACACGTCACAAACTCGGGAGCTGGACCACAGCTAACAGGTGTTACCTGTAGCTCGTCTCAGAGCTGGTGGAATAAAGTGCCGTGTCTGGACATCACCATTCACGGGGGTCAGCGACAGCTGTCAGAGAGTTCGGCTGGGAAATGGCCTTCAGCTGGTAATCGATTCGCTGACTCACTAATTTCCAAACAGAAACTTATTAGGCTCCAAGGATGTGCCAACTGGGCACGTAGCTGTAAACAGATAAGCCCTGGCACCCGCCCATGTGTTCCCTGAAGTCTGAGGTCACAGCCCTGTCCTGACAGTTGCTGTTGTTTAGTCACTGAGTCATCTCTGACTCTTTGCGACCCCGTGGACTGTAGCCCCTTAGGCTCCTCTGTCCACGGGACTCTCCAAGCAAGAATACTGGAGTGGGTTGCCAACCTCTTCTCCAGGGCATCTTCCCGACCCAGGGATCAAACCCACATCTCCTGCAGTGGCAGGCAAACTCGTTACCGCTGAGCCACCAGGGAAGCCCGTCCCGACAGTCACCCGACGATGGGTGCTGTCATGAAAGGGGGGCCCGGGGCCCTAGCCACAGGCCTCCGCCCCAAGATGACTCTTGTCGTTGCCCTGAGCCACCCATAGTCCCCGAAACAGGGGGGGTCTCCAAGGAAGGGGCCTGCCCAGCAGCACTTCAGCTCGGCCCGGACCCTCTGACCCAGTGTATCCAGCCGCTGGGAACTCATCCGGGGAAGGCACCTGTGTGCAGACCGGCGATTAGGGGCCCCAAAGGAGACCACCCGAAGCTGTTCATTGTGTGTCACGCTTACCTGATGCGCAGTCACATCAGGGACCTCAATTCTGCTTGATGCCATTAGGACACATTGTTAAAGCTGACATCAAAGCAGTTGGTCTGGTGGTCAGAATCTGTCCTTCAGATATCGAAAAATAGTAGGCCCTTTATGTCCGTCTTCCCTGGTGGCTCAGCTGGTAAAGACTCCACCTGCAATTCAGGAGACCTGGGTTCTATTCCTAGGTTGGGAAGATCCCCTAGAGAAGGGAAGGGCTACCCACTCCAGTATTCTGATCTGGAGAATTGTATGGACTGTATAGTTCATGAGGTTGTAAAGAGTCAGACATGACTGAGCAACGTTCACTTTTAGTTCCTTCTATTAATGACTGACATAAGTTTAAGTAATTTTTAAGTGTTATAAAATTCCTGATTTATGCATTATGTCACAGTCTGGTAAAGAGCTCATAAATGGACTGTTAAAATCCTTCGATACAGGCAAAATGAGTCTCTAGTTGGAAAAAAAATAAGATTTACTGGTTTTTTTCTTTTCAACTTAGTACTGGTTTTTTTTCTTTTCAACTTAGAGACTCAGTTTTGCCCAAATCAGTGGTTTTGTGTAAAGAATATAATATTATTGTTAAAAATAAGGGAAGGAATTTATCTGTTTGCTTTAGTTTGGGGTTATTTTTTTCATTGCTAATCCTCCAAATAGTGACTAGTGAACAGACCTGCACAGGAAGAAATACCTGCTAATCTTAGAGACGGGTAAAGAAACTTTCCCTCCACATTTTCAGGTTTCTGAAACAAAATCGTTTTCGAAGGTAAAATTTTAAAAACAGCAAAATTTCCCTCTTTGTTTGTAAATCACTGCTTGCATATTTCTGAGCCATAAATAGTCTAGTTAAGTGAAATAATGTCATTAAGTGACAATAAATAGCATCTCAAGAAAAGCACCTCTGTTCCCTGGGAACGCGATGCATCTGTGGCGCTGGTGAGCTCTGACCTTGGACAGCTCTGCCTTCTCCTGAGTCTAAGCTGGACTACTCAGGTCTCGGCCACGTTTGTAGTGCTTGACCTGCCAACTGAGGGAAAAAAATCTGTTTTGAAACTACTGCTCAAAGTGCAGTGAACCATCCTATGCCGCTGAGCCTACACAGAGAAGCTTGGAAATGACATCTCTAATTGTTTTTCTTTTCGAACCTTTTTATGGCTAGCAGCACCTGCATAAAAATTCATATTATGTGCCGCATTGCTCCCTTGCTACATACCCCCAAGTGCTGTCTTTTAGGCACAGAAACACATGGAAGTTTTGTTTGTTGGCTTAGGCAATGTCCCCATCATTGTTTATTTTTATTTTTTATATTTATTTTTAATCGTTACATAGATGATTTACAATGTTGTGTTAGTTTCAGGTGATTCAGATACATATATGAACTTTAACACTTGGTGGCTCAGGTTGTAAAGTCTACCTGCAGTGTGGGAGACGTAGGTTCGATCCCTAGGTCAGGAAGGTCTCCTGGAGAAGGAAATGGCAACCCACTCCAATACTCCTGCCTGGAGAATCCCATAGACGGAGGAGCCTGGTAGGTGATATACATACACACACACACACACATATATATATCCCTCTCTATATATGTGCTCTCCCATCACTTCTAAGATGTCAGTGTTCTGCTGATGAGTGTTAAGGCCTGCAGTTGATTTGGTTTCATTTGGTGGGTCAGCCTCTGTTTTTTCCTGCCTCCCTCGGCTCCTGGGGCATGACGGAGCTCGATCAGGGTGCTCTTCACGTGTTGGGGATGCCCTGCCACTTCCACCTTCACGGCTCTCTGTCTGGTGTGGTTACCCAGCTGAGGGAACATAAGGCTGTGAATCAGCATCTCTGTTGCTCTGGGCTGGAATTTCTGCTGTTTCCAGTCCATGCTAGGTGCCTCCTATACAGCCGGCACTGTGCCAGGCCCTGGGCACACCTCAGGGGACGAGTCAGACGGGCCCCTGCCCTCCGGGAGCTTCCGTCCCTGTGGGCTCGTAATGGGTTATTCAGGCTCAGCTCCAAAGGCCAGCTTCAATGCCGCCTCCTCCAGGAAGGCTTCTGTGACCCTTCTACTTGATTCCCCTTCTCATACTCTTACAGGGTTTGTACTCGCTTATAGCATGAAGGGTCACAGTTTTGCCTGAATGATGGTTGTGGGATCATTGAAAGCACTGAAGGCGGGTCCCCGGGGTGAAGTTTACTGAATAAACCCCGGTGGGTTTATTTATCTCCATCCAGTGGTGAGTACCAGGCTTGGTGCTGAGTCCTAGCACAGTCAGTGATGGTGAAATACGTTTGTCACCTACTGGGCCAGCCCAGCGTCTTGTTAGTGTAATAGTTAGTACTTAGAAACACTTCAGCTGAATAAAGGATCACCTGACACGTGGATCGTCCAAACCCTCCTCTTCCGTGGTCCCCCTGTTGTCACGGTACAGGAGTCCCCAATAGCAGGGGAACTCTGACTGCCGGCGTGGGGTCAACTTGATGGCCTGGTTCTCCTGCCTCATCCCTGTGGCACTTGAGGAGCACAAGGCTGACATGGGAACGTTTCAGTCACACTTAACATAAAAATAAATTAAAATATATGCAGCGAACCCGAGTGTCCTGCATTGGCAGATGGGTTCAGACACACGTATTTGCACACGGAGGGAGAAGGGGTTTTCTCTTAAACAGAATGCTATATTGATTAGTTCTGAGCGAAGTCTGCCTCTGAGAAAAATGTAGATTTTTAAGAATGAGCAATCCTGCTTGAAGCGCGTCATCCGTTCACAAAAGATTATACCCTCTCCGCCTGCGAGGTTCAGCGGAAAAGGGACAGGGCAGAGGCAGAGGGTGCTCTGCTGTCTCGCCCGGGCTAGTGGGAAACTGCTGTCGGCTCTTGCACGTGTAATCACGGGATTGGGAGGAATTAGCCTCCTTGTTTCGCTGTGGCACATGGGGGTCTCCAGGGCCGCACAGGTAAATACAGCTCAAACAACAGGTCTGTGTCAAATCGTCTTTTTAAAGATTGTTTTTAAGACTTCGAAAGACTGGAAAAAAATGACAAGCAGAGTAAATGATCCTCCTCCTTCCGGTCCCTAAAGAGCGGCGTTTGACCCTGTGTCAGGGTGGGTGTGACCTCGCAGAGCCGGGGCGCAGGACAGGGCCGGCGGGCGTCCCCGGTCGCTGGCTTTCTGCGTGTGAAGTCACGTCTCCTGTCACTCCACGGAGCTAGTGAGTGTTGGCTGTTACCCAAGTCTGTTAGCAAAAGCGATCAGTTCAGGGTTGGCTGTATTTAATTTTCAAATCCCATGAGAATGTTCACTGGGGGCATATTTTCAAGGACTATCTTGGTTATTTAAAGTTCTTTCTTTTTTAAGTGTGTTGTTTTTGTTCATGGTTGTTGGTATCGACTCCAGCACCTCAAAGGAGCTGTACTGAGGCTGAGAGCAGGGGCTCCACGTTCATATTTCATGGCTGGAAACAAGGGGAACCAGCCAGCCAGCTTTGCCCTTTCACACTGAGCTTTCCAGAAGGGTGCTGTTTGTCACAGTGATGATTTACCAGGCCACATGCACGCTGAGTCTCACACGCACACGCATGCACATATTAATACATTCCCAAGCATGTTGCATGGTATTGCACTTTTTTTTCCACTTCACAGAGCCTGCTTTTTAAACGTAACTGAAGGCTTGTGGCAACTCCATTGGGCGTCTGTGGGAGCCGTTCTTCCAGCGGCGTTTGCTCACTTCACATCTGTGTGTCACATTTTGTTGATTCTCGCAATTTTCAAACCCTCCACCAGCAAAAAGAGTATGACTGACTTGAAGGTTCAGATAATGGTTAGCATCTTTTTAGCTGTGAAGTATCTTTTAGTTAAAGTATATGCAGTTTTTAGACAGTGCTGTTGAACACTTAAACAGTCCAATTTTGGGGAAACCAGAAATTTGTGTGACTCACTTTGTTGTAATATTTATTTTATGGCGGTGTTCTGAAACCAAACCCACAACACCCCCGAGGTGTGCCTCCATTTTATTTATTGAGTGGTACTTTTATTCAGTGGGGGTGCGTCAAAGTAATATATTTGTCCACCAGGATTAGTTTTTAATTTCCTTTGAATTCTTCTTTAAGCCATTCTTTCATGGTTCTTGTCTATCAAGGAAATGGGTGAAAATAATTCTAAGTGTGTCCTCCAATGTCTGTGGTATTTGAAGGGATAGTGACATCATGAGTCTGTGCAGCACCCACGCAGGTCTTCAGCATGGGTGACTCGGGGGTTTTGGGGGAGGGTGCACAGTACACCTGGAGAAAAATGATTTCTGACAAAATTCAAGTTTGGGAACCATTTGATAGATAAGCCCGCGGGTTGGATCTCCTCCGACACCTTGTCCCCAGGGCAGAACCAGAGGACACGGCTCCTGGCGGCCACTGAACTTGGCTTTCAACTGGGCGGTGCCCAGGCCACTGACCCAGTGGTACCAAGCGGGACCTCCAGAGGCTTTGAAAGTGAAAAGTGAAAATCACTCAGTCATGTCAGACTCTTTGCCACCCCATGGACTATACAGTCCATGGAATTCTCCAGGCCTGAATACTGGAGTGGGTAGCCTTTCCCTTCTTCAGGGGATCTTCCCAACCCAGCGATCAAAGGTCTCCTGCATTATAGGTGGATTCTCTACCATCTGAGCCACCAGGGAAGCCCAGGAATACTGGAGTGGGTAGCCAGTTCCCATCTCCAGGGGGTCTTCCCCACCCCAGGGGTGAACCCAGGGCTCCCGCACTGCGGGCGGCTGCTTTACCATCTGAGCCACCAGGGAAGCCCAGGAATACTGGAGTGGGTAGCCGGTTCCCATCTCCAGGGGGTCTTCCCCACCCCAGGGGTGAACCCAGGGCTCCCGCACTGCAGGCGGCTGCTGCTTACCAGGCCGCCAGTCACACGGGCTTCCCTCTCTCACCCACAGACTCGCTGTCCGTCTCCAGCAACGACGCCAGCCCGCCCGCCTCCGTGGCCTCGCTCCAGCCCCACATGGTGGGGGCGCAGAGCTCGCCGGGCCCCAAGCGCCCGGGCAACACGCTGCGCAAGTGGCTGACGAGCCCGGTGCGGCGGCTGAGCAGCGGCAAGGCGGATGGGCACGTGAAGAAGCTGGCGCACAAGCACAAGAAGAGCCGCGAGGTCCGCAAGAGCGCCGACGCTGGCTCGCAGAAGGACTCGGACGACAGCGCGGCCACCCCGCAGGACGAGACCGTGGAAGAGGTCAGCCCTGCGCCCAGCGCATAACCCTCGTCCGGTGGTTTTCCATGTGTTTCTGGAAAGGATGGGCATCAGAGCCCCACAAAGTGCATTTAGTGAGGTGTTGGAGTCGGGGGCTCACGTGTGGCCTCTGATCAAGAGATCAGAGGACCGAGAACCCCCCTCCGCAGGCGTGGGGGCACCCCGTGCCTGCTCCAGGAGAAAGCGGTGCCCTGCTGCCCCAGCCCCCCAACCTCCATCACAGGCAAAGCAGGGGTGGCCCCCACCCCACCCCCAGGATACAGACGATCTAAGCAGTCTCTGAGTTAGCACTCAGCCATGTAGTGAGTGAGGGATAGTCATTCAGTTGTGTCTGACTCTGCAACCCCATGGACTGTAGCCCACCAGGCCCCTCTGCCCATGGAATTCTCTAGGCCAGAATACTGCAGTGGGTTGCCATTTTCTTCTCCATAGCCACAGCAGGGAAAGCAGCAATTCTAGACTTGGAAAGACTGGAATGCCTGCATCCTCCAGTATTTCCACTACCAAACCGGCCTCCATATTCACGTATATCATACTGACCTCTTGTCCTGAGTAGAAAACATCCAGTTACTTTGTAAAGCCAGTAGTAAACACTGGATTGTTCCCATGTCATCAAAGATAAATGTATGTAGGCCAGCCAGGAATTATTTTTAATTTCCTTTGGAGGGGAGGGACCTTAAAATTATACTGTAAGGAATTGAATTTTTTCATGATCTACAAGATGGGTCTTCAGTAATGTGGTGTTAGCGAGGGGCCCTCAGAGTTTTTAATGAGGATTCCCATCCCCCCAGTTCCCCACGGACTCAGAAAGACAAAGGCAGAGAGAATGAAGGGGGGAGGACAAGATTGGTATCGTTTAATTTATTTTGCAGATGTGTGGTTTCTGCTGCTTTTTTCCTGGGACTGTTTTTGCCATGGGTTTTTACTGGAGCGTATGATTCATTTATGTCCTCATCTATCTGTTTAATATACTGGGTCCTCCTAATAGAAGTAAAAAACTGAAGTTTTCTTATAAAAATAAGACTAGGAGAAAATGAATGAACTACTTCATTCTTAAAATACACCTTAATTGTGTTTTTCTTTATGCTCTCATGATTTAGTGAGTTTTATTTGAGCAAAAAGTAACAAAAAAGTGAAATACAAGACCAGAGAAAATAGAAGGTGATGGTTCACATTTTTGAACCTTACTTTAAAATTGGCCTCTTGAAGATGAGACACGTTCGGAGCCTAATGGTTGATATTGGCAGTCCCTTCGCAGACACTCCCAGGCCCTTACCTTGTCCAGCTGGCTGGCGGCGAGCTGGTGCACTAGCAGGAATCAGAGTTCCCATCAGGGTTGGAAGAGGCTTGTGCCTGGTTTCTGCTCTCAGTTTCCATCTCCAGTTAACTCCCGAGGGCTCAGTTTCTATGCCCAGACGCTGGCACTCACGGGCAAATGTCGCTCTGGTTTCAGAGAGGCCGGAACGAGGGCCTGAGCAGCGGCACTCTCTCCAAGTCCTCGTCCTCGGGCATGCAGAGCTGCGGAGAGGAAGAAGGGGAGGAGGGGGCCGACGCCGTGCCCCTGCCACCGCCCATGGCCATCCAGCAGCACAGCCTGCTCCAGCCGGACTCCCAGGACGACAAGGTAAGGGGGCCACGGCCGCCCCGAGCCAGGAGAGGGCCCGACAGAGAGAGCGACCTGGGCTGTGCAAAGGCCTTCTACAACACATGCCGATTTTCCAGGCCGAATCCTGCCCGCCTTCACCCCCAGAGCATGGATAACATAGGCCGTGCGTTTAGGCTAGGCTGTAGGAAAACGCGCAGTCTCCCCTACCTGTGTGCTTGCACAAGTACCCTCAGTGCATTTTTAATGGATGCTTTCCTAATTGCTGCCTTTCAAGTCATTCTAATTTTTCTCACTGTCCTGACCAGGGTCCCTGAGTGGACAGTCAGAGAAGTCACTGCCCCGCCTGCGTGTGTGGTTACGTCCCAAACACACACGAGCCCACCTGGTTCTCTGTGTCAGGTGTCTCTGCTCACAGCTGTGGTTTTCAGATGAAACTGTATGGCTGTCCAGGTCCTTTTTTCCAACACGGCCAACATCTAGATCAAACCAGAGTGTGTCAAAGCTCAGGAGTCAGTTCAAAACCACGAGTCTCCTCTCTGGATGTATGCGGAGGCTTCAGGCCAAGTAAACCTTCATTTTTTGCTTTCTGGGTTTTCCTGAGTTCTTACAGAATCTAAAATTATTTTGTGCCTCCCAGCGGTAGAGCCCTAAAATACCAAGAAGGAAACCTGATAACTGGCTTGTGCATCCTCTGACATTCCAGCCCAGCCTGCTTCTCCAACTGGCAGGTGTTGAAAACCACGCTCTGAAGTCATTACTGATTTTTTTTTTTTTTTTTGGAAAAAACAAGTTTTCTGAATAAAACATGTTTTCATCAGTCTTCCCCCTTCTTCACTTTTTTCCTTCCCTAACTCCCTCCTCCTTGCTGACACGGTCACCACTCGCTGGATGGCCCGTGGGTGCGGCCCAGCCCAGTGACTGACGGCCGTGAGGCCGAGGGTGGTCACGCGTCCGTCTTAACCTAAGGCCCCTTCTCTTTAGAACCCTGCCGCCGCCTCTGCCAGGGCTCTCAGCACGCAGTGGGTCTTGGCAGAAGAAGGTAGCTTGGCTTTGAGTCCGGAGTCTGGGGGTCATGCGAGGCGCAGACCCCACGCTGCAGCGGGGCAGGGTGGCCTGAGATGAGAGAAGCTCACCTCTCACTGCCCGGAACAGACCCACCACCGGGCAGCCAGGCTCCGACAGCTCTTCAGTGGTTTCATAGCATTCTAAGCCGTACGTTTCTGAAGGCACAAAACTAAAATTGCATAAATCTAGATGGCTAGCCAGACAGTGAGGTGCCAGGCCTGGCTGGCCTATTCTCCAAACCAGGAGGGTGTTTTCTCCATTTAAATAGTGAATGGCACTATATTCTTCTAATTGCGGAAATCACTTACTGGTTGTTGTCTGACCTCATTGGGTATGATCCATAGAAGTTGTTCTTTTACAAAAATCGATAGTGATGTTCCCGGAGAGTATATTACCTCGTGACTAATATTTTGTTTTGTTCTGTTTTCTCTTTTTTGTAAACTTTCACTGTAGCATTACGTTGACTTGTGTTCTGTGTCTGTTCTGGCTCAGTTTCCTTACCTCTCCATTTGAGTTTTTTTTTTTCCCCTTGTTTTCTTCACCTCATCCTCCAGATCTCATTAGACCAAGCCAACATTTGTTTTGCCAAGTGCATATCTGGATCCACACTGTAACTGCCTCGTTGTAAACGTATAGATCCGTGTGTGTCTGCCGTGAGCCATGCATCGTTAGGACAGCTAGCCGTGTGTCGCATGCATCTCTGCTGTCCTTAATATGAAGCAAGGTTCATATTACACCCCTCTTCTAGTTTCCAGTAAATTGACGGTGCGAGTAATCTGCAAACACAGCGTGTTTGCTAATTACTGAAACTTGAGCTCAGCAGCCCCTCCCCCAGACCCCTTACCTGTCCACCCTGTACACCCTGACTCTAGCCGTAAATGGCACCCGATAGCTTGTGAGGCCACAGAGCTCCTGTCCTCTGCACTAATCATTGGGGAAATGGATGGCACAGAAAATGGTGAGCTTGTCCCCCTCCTCCCTGTCTGGTCAGTGCTCCCGGCTCCTCTCCTTTCCTTCTTGCTTTCTTTGAACCCCATCTACGCAGTAAAGCCATTTTTAGTATCCTGGTTTTGGTTCCCGATTCTTTGAAGGATTCACTCACTGGCCCTTAAGCCTGTCGCCCTTCCGTTGATCTCCGTCTCTTTCCCTCCTTAGCCAGTAGCCTAGCCAGCCATTGCAAAAACAAGTTAGACTCCTCCCCCCGTGCCCAGTCACCTCTTTGAGAAACATTCTGATGGGACGTGGCTGCAGATTAAAACCAGACTCTGTCTGCTTTCCACATGTTTCCCAGACAGGTCTTATTTAGTGTTTCATGTCAGAATATTGTAAATTTTAAAAGATGGCTTTAAATAAATGCAAACAAAGACAAACTCGTGGTCTTTTGGTCTGGAATTGCTTTTAAGAAGAGGCTGAGCTTGCCGGAGAATTTTCCGTCTGTCCACTGACTAACACGAGGCCTCCCCCTCCCCCCTCTCTTTTTCTCAACTTCCTCTCTAGGCCTCTTCTCGGTTATTAGTCCGCCCCACCAGCTCCGAAACGCCGAGCGCAGCCGAGCTTGTCAGTGCGATCGAGGAGCTCGTGAAAAGCAAGATGGTAAGGTTTCCCAGGGGCTCAGGCCTTAGGGCTGGAAGCGGCTCATGGAGCACTGGGGGGTGGGGTGGGGAGGGGAGACCTCGCAGGTGCATCTCGAGTCTGCAGGACGGGTCCCCAGGTTCAGTAATTGGCTTGAAGACTCACAGAACTTAGCGAAGCCACGGTTGCAGTTCATTACTGTGAAAGGATGGGGGTGAAGGTCAGCCAGGGAAGACGTGCAGGGGCAGGGCCGGGAAGCTCACGTTCAGGCCACCCTTGTCCTCTCCCCATGGAGTCACGTGCCCACTGCTGGCCTCTCCCAGCATCGCGCAGTGTGTGATGACACCTGCAGGGTAACACCAACAGGGGACACCACCGCGCACCCCACTCTCTGGCCTCGGAGGTCAGAGTTTTTATTTGGGCTCCATCACACGCACAAGGCTGACCCCTCACATGGCTCACCCCCTGCCCCTCTGGATATCAAGGGAGCACGTGACCCAAAGCCCCCACCAAAAGGCAACAGTGAGTCTGTCTGAGGCCAGGACCCCCAGGTAGACGGGCTTTCTCAGGCAGCGCATTCCAGGGGCTTGGAGGGACCTGCCAGGAGCCATGGTCAGCCCTTTCCCGCACCCACGAGGTCTGCAGTGCTGGCGGCGTCGTAGGCAGTGTGGTCAGTTCCGTTCTTACGGGTCGTTGGTGTGGCAGGTACCACCGGAGTCTCGCTGTGTCTGCGCTCATTCACTCGGGTCTGCAGTGTGTGAGGGAGAAGGGTTTGCCTTGCTGCGTCAGGGCTTTGTTCTCTTAGTGACCTCATGTTTCCAGTGGGTCAGCATGGCTTCATTTTATAAAGGCCCCAAATCAGATGTTGATTCTTTGAAGTTAGGTTTGCATTGTTTCTGACTGATTCAAATCAGTAAATTGCAGTTTCTTACGTTTTCCTGTGAAATAGAGAAACCAGTAATGGTAACAGCTTTCTGGACTAGTATACCTACTACCGTACTACATCTTTTAAAAGTCACCAATCCTGAAATAAAAGCCTGCAGCCTCTCCCACACTCCCATTCTCCAGAGTAACACTGTGGAACAGTTTGATATGCTTCCCTCCCAACGTTTTCTCTACAGCACACACTCCCGTAGTCTCATTTTACAGATGAGAAAACTGAGGCACACAGAGTGTGTAAAAACTTGACCAGCTGATAAAGGACAGAGGTCTATTATAATTTATTTAAATAAACTCTTTTTACATATATATATATTTATTTTCCATTTTTATTTCTGTAAATTGTTCAGTCGCACAGTTGTGTCCGACTCTTTGCAGCCCCATGGACAGCAGCATTTTATTTCTGCATAAATACTCATGATAATTACATTTGTGATTATAATTACATGTAAATATAGGGTAAATTTTTAGCACTGGAATTGCCAGATAAAAAGAAATACAGCTGACGCTTAAAGAGCCCAGGTTTGGATTTCCCAGATCCACTTGCAGTTGCTCTTCAACAGTGACTCCTAGAGTCCAGCACAGCGTGCAGGGGTTAGTCTGCAGATGTGGAGCCACAGATGCTGAGGGGCCGTGTACGGAGGGCCAGTATCCCAGCCGCTGCATTGTTCATGGCTAGCTGTACTTCCTTAAAGTTAGGAATTTATCTTCCAAAGTGAAGTGAAGTCCCTCAGTCGTGTTTGACTTTTTGCAACCCCATGGACTATAGTCTACCAGGCTCCTCCATCCATGGGATTTTCCAAGTAAGAATACTGGAGTGGGTTCCCATTTCCTTCTCCAGGAGATCTTCCCAACCCAAGGATTGAACCCCGGTCTCCCTTAGCGTAGGCCGGCGCTTTACCATCTGAGCCACCAAAGCCAGTACTAACTAGGTACTGTGTACATGTATGTATATAAATATATATAAACTCCAGTTTCTTCTCCCACCCATCCTTAAGCAGCTGCTGATGAGGCTGGTTGATTCCGTCAAATGGGAATTACATCTGGAATCCAGACGGACAGGTATTGGCCCCCACCCCTGGCTGCATGGTGGTGGGCCTTGAGGTTAGACAGGGCATTAAACAGAAAGGCTGCAAGGGCTTGGTAGATAAGTCAAGAACTTAACCCCGCTTGGTCAGAAATTTGGGATCATGTCAGTATGAATGGAGCTTAGCCACATCCTGGCTGTCTCTTTGAGAAACAAGGTGATTATGGTCTAAAAAGATGCTCGAATAATACTGAATGGAGTTTTCAGGCATCCTTAAACATTTTAGAAACAGCCATTTATATGCATCAGGTATAGGGTCGTTAAAGTCACGCTTGTCTAATAATTGAAGTTGTTCTCCCAAGGAATGTTATGAGACAGCACTCTGTCAACCTGCCAGTCATTGTTCTGCAACTGTTTGAAGGGGTTTCATTGTGAGTGGGTTGAGATTCACGTGTCATAAATTCAGATGAAGAGAAGTTCTATGCGTGCCTCTCAGCTCTTAGTGGTTTATTCCCCCTTTTTAGGTTTGAAGAATTACACTTTATTCGTTGAAACTGAGTTATTTCTACTCACAGCTCTTCTGAAGTGAATGGGCATAAAGCTGTTGGCAGTATGGAAAGGGCGTGGGTTTGGAATCAGAGATATAGGTTCAGATTCTCCTACTGTCTGCTTCGGCCTCTCAGCTGGAAGGCGGGGTTTGTAAACCCAGCGCTGTTTGATAAGCTCCACCCGAGCACTCAGCTTATGCCTTCCCTGCCCATTGGAGAACCACGTTTATGCTTTTTATGGTGGACTCCCTGCTCCTTCCTTCTCTATGGAATGTAATCTAGACTCCGCCCTCTTTTTCTGGCTCAAGGGAAACATAGCTCTGCCTTGGTTTCCTGTGATTAATCCTCAAACTGCTTTTGTCGATAAAACTGCTAGTGAATCATCTGAACATCCCTTCCCCCCCGCCACCGTCTGCTCCCATGACTCTGAGTTGCTCCCGCACGGCTCACGCGTGCTCTGGCTCCTTGGTCACCCCCCATTCATTTTCCTTGTGGGCGATCTCTCACGCTATCCTGACTTCGTAATCAGATTGAAACAATGAATTGTTATCTCTCCAAAGCCATGTGAGCAGTGGACTGGAGAGGTGATGGAGAAGGTATCCTGCCAGGGTCCTGCCATCTGCATTCAAGGAGCTGGCTCTCCTCGCCCTGCAGGCCCTTCCCTGAGATTCGCTTCTCTCTCCACCTCCAGGTTCCTGATCAGGGAAGCGAGGGCTTCCTGAGCGTGGGCTGGGGGTGACAGCAGCTGACAGCCACAGGGGCTGCAGCTGACTTCGGGCCTTTTCTTCTCTTTGTTGATCTGAATATAAAGAGAAACCCAAGAAAGAATGAGAATAAGTGAAACAAACGTCTAACTCAAGATAATAGAAGAACAGCACCGTTTGTTTTTTGGGGGGAAACAAGCAGAAAGACTGACTTCACAGAGAAAAAAGCAGAAATTAATGAGCTGGGAAACAGAAAAAGGGAATAATAACACCAAAGATTTGTTTTTTCAAAGCATACAGACTTCAGGTAACTTTCACAAAAAAATAAATAAACCCAGATTCACAAAATAAGAATCTACAAAGAAAAGATCAGCGAGAATGGAAATAATCGTGACACGTTACCTTGTTCACCTCTTTGGAAGTAAATTTGAAAACCTAGGATGAAATGGGCAGTTTCTTAAAAGAATTTACCAAAATTAACCTCAGAACTGAGTCGTGCGTGCTTGTGCTCCGTCGTGTCCAACTCTTTGTGACCTCAGGGACTGCCAGGCCCCTCTGTCCACGGGATTCTCCAGGCAGGAATACTGGAGTGGGTTGCCATTTCCTCCTCCAGTGGATCTCCCCGACGCAGGGATCATACCTGTGCCTCTTGCATCTCCTGCATTAGGTGGGCAGGTTATTTACCGATGAGGCACCCGGGAATCCCTCTCAAGAGTCAGGTCCACATAGACATTCTCTTTTCATTTAAGGACAGGGAAAGTTGATAAGAACCTACCCACAAAAACACACCGAACCCAGAGGGCTTCACAAATAATTCATCCACAGCAGATTTCAATTCTGGGACAGCACTGGCGCCGTTTTACTCAAGCACGGTTGCCGGAAGGGACCGCTGGGCGTCTGGGAGTGGACGGCACGAGTGTGGCCTTGACCTCTGGGATGCCTGCACCCTCCATGGATGCGGCTGCCGGGTCCAGGGGGCCTCACGGGCATCCATGAAGCCCAGTGCCTCCCCGCCCCTCTTCCGCGTGAAGGGTCCTCTGCAGTCTTTCTTCCCTGTCTCTCCTTCATTAAGTCTAACGAGCTTCAGCTGCTCCTCCCTGCTCCTCCTTCCCCGCGTCCTCCATCCTCCCCTGGGAGATCAGCCCCTGGGACCCGCCCGCGTGGGCCAGGCCCTGCACTGCACGTGTGCTTCCACTCGAGGTCAAGGGCTGTTTACTTAAGAATGCTACTTCCTGACCGAGCCCTGTTCCTTGACTGTCTTTTCATTCACTGAGAGCAGGAGTCGGAGTGTTTGCACAGCTCCGTGGGTTTGGTGAATAAGGTTGCAGGAACAGACTTGGTGTCCTCAAAGCTGGGCTTGGTGATGACACCAGCTTCAGCTTGGCACTCTTACGGGGAAACAGGGCAAGTATTAGCGGTCTTAATTTGGTAGGAGATATTAAGTGTTCTTGTAGTTTGTATCAGGCATTTTGTTTGAAGAGAAGTGAATCACATTTTCCCCAGTTACGTAGCTTGAATACCTCTTGATCACCTGTATGTCCAGCTGTGTCACTCTGGGAGTTTCAAAAGAACTGTCACCTATTGGCCAGTGATGTGACCTGACAAGGGATTAATCTCCAAAATAGACAAACACCTCATGCCGCTCAATGTCAAAAAAAAAAAACAACCTAATCAGAAAATGAGTAGAAGACCTAGATAGACATTTCTCCACAGAAGACACACAGATGGGCCACGGGCCCGTGAGAAGGTGCTCAGCATCGCTGATCACCAGACAAGTGGGAATCAAAACTACACTGAGGGGTCACCTCACACCATTCAGAATGGCCGTCATCGAAGAGGCAACAAATACTCAACACTGGAGAGGGTGTGGAGAAAAGGGAACCTTCCTACAGTGTTGGTGGGAAGGTGATTTGGTCCAGCCACTATGCAGAACAGTGTGGAGGCCTTTTAAAAAACTAAAAATAGAGCTACCAGATAATCCAGCAGTCCAGCTCCTGGGCGTGCATCCAGAAAAGAGGAGAGCTCTTAATTCAGAAAGATAGATACATGCGCTCTGGTGTTCACAGCAACACTGTTTACAATAGCCGAGACATGGAAGCGACCCAGGTGTCCATTGGCAGATGAATCAAGAAGACGCACACACACACACCTACCCACGCACACACGGGGTGGACGATCACTCAGCCGTCGAAGAGGAATGAAATAATGCTATGCCTGCAACATGGGCGGACCTAGAGATGGTCGTGCAGAGTGAAGCAAGTCAGAGAAACAGATATCGTACGACAGCACTTATATATGGAACCTGATAGAAATGATACAGATGGACTTACTTACAAAGCAAAGAGACTCACAGACACGGAAAACGAATTTAAGATTACCCAAGGGGGAAGGTGAGAGAGGGATGAATTAGGAGTTTGGGATTAACAGATGCACACTGCTGTATATAAAACAGATGAACAGCGAGGACCTGCTGCACAGCACAGGGAATTATGTTCGGCATCTTGTAATAACCTGTAGTGGAAATGAACCTGACAAACGATATATGCTTTTTCAGATTCTTACATATCTATGTATGTGTGAAACATATATATGTATAACTGAATCACTTTGCTGGATACCTGAAACGAACACAGTCTAGTAAATCGTGTATATTTCAATTAACAAGAAGAGAGCTGTCACCCGTATCCCTAGAAACTTTGTGAATTTTGATTAAGAGAGAAAATTAATACATACCGATAAGAAAGTAATCAGTTGCTGATCCTGCCCACACTAACCCTGGGGAAAAAGTCATCAGTAGTCATTTCAAGGATTTATTCAAAGTTCTCAAGTGGCTCTAACAGTGAAAACACTCACCTGCAGGCTCTAAAATCCAGTGAGGGAGAGAGTTGTGGACAAGTAATTGAGGCCGGCACGGCATCCACTTCCTCTAGAGGAAAGAAGCTGTGAGGGTTACAGAAATGGAGATCTAATTTTAGCCGCATGACTTGTGTGCATTGAAGTATGAGTCAAGGCTTCACGGATATAGTCAAGAAACAAATCGTTCCTTCAGAGTAAAGTACAGGTTTGCTGATGCTGCTGCGTAGTCACCAACAAGGAGTGCGGGCGGTGTGTCAGGGGACGCTGGCCTGAGCAGGGTCGACTGCACACGCTTCTGAAATGGTCATGCTTTCACGTGGCAGGAATCTGACTGAACAGAAAACGGCAAGATTTGAAATGGATGCAGTCTGTGATGTGAACAAATGTTTTGTTTCTAATTATTTGGTAACCACGAACAGAATGTATTAATGGACTTAAACTCACTGCACTTTGCATTCTAACTTCCCTCTTACTTAGTCTTTAGATTAATGCTGGGCCTTTTGTTGTTACATACTCTTGTATTTCACACCCACATGTTCTGCAGTGTCCCAGGCCAGGCCCGCTGTGTAGTGACGTAGGAGACCTCCTGGTCCTAATTTCAGCCTCCTGGATTGTGTAGGCGGGAGGCATGACCGTTGCTCTGATTTCTTCCAGGCCCTGGAGGATCGTCCCAGCTCGCTTCTCGTCGACCAGGGGGACAGCAGCAGCCCCTCCTTCAACCCTTCAGACAACTCCCTGCTGTCCTCCTCCTCGCCCATCGATGAGATGGAAGAGAGGAAGTCCAGCTCTTTAAAGAGACGCCAGTAAGGACCCCAGTGTTCGAGTTGTCGGTGCTCGGGGGCTCCCTGCTGGCCCTGCTGTCCTCAGAGCTGTGGCCCGGCTTCCTCTCTGAGTCGCGGGAGGACACCCAGGCTCTCTCCGCAGAGCAGTTACACAAGCGTGCCGTGCTGAGTCGCTTCAGTAGCGTCCAGCACTTTGCAACCCCATGGACTGCAGCCCAGGCTCCTCTGTCCATGGGATTCTCCAGGCACGAATACTGGAGCGGGTTGTCATGCCCTCCTCCAGATCTTCCCAACCCAGGGATCAAACCTGAGCCTCTTGTGAGGCCTCTGCGTTTGGCAGGCAGGTTCTTTACCACCTGTGCCACGTGTACATGTGTTTGCAAAGTGTTGAGAACCTCAGGAGGGCACAGTGAGGCATAGCTTCAGCTTTCATCCTTTTATTTCTGTATTGTGCTTTCTTTGGAAGTAAGAGTGATATGAGAATCTCTTCTGTCACTTCTGGTGAGAAACTGCTGTATTTTTCATTATATTCATGCATTTGTGCTCTGTCGCTCAGTCGTATCTGACTCTCTGCGACCTCACAGACGGTAGCCCACCAGGCTCCTCTGTCCATGGGATTTCCCAGGCAGGGACACTGAAGTGGATTGCCATTTCCTCCTCCAGGGATCTTCCTGACCCAAGGATTGAGCCTGCTTCTCTTGTGTCTCCTACGTTGGCAGGCAGATTTGTTGACTGCGTCACCTGGGAAGCCCCATTACATACACAGTAGTAAAGAAAAAAGGATCCAGCCAGTCCATCCTAGAGGAGATCAGTCCTGGGTGTTCATTGGAAGGACTGATGTTGAAGCTGAAACTCCAATACTTTGGCCACCTCATGCGAAGCATTGACTCATTGGAAAAGACCCTGATGCTGGGAAGGATTGGGGGCAGGAGGAGAAGGGGACGACAGAGGATGAGACGGCTGGATGGCATCACTGACTCAATGGACATGGGTTTGGGTAGACTCCAGGAGTTGGTGATGGACAGGGAGGCCTGGCATGCTGCGATTCATGGGGTCGCAAAGAGTCAGACACGACTGAGTGACTGAACTGAAAGAAAAAAGAAGGCAACATAGAATTAAATGCAGTCCCAGAAACTTGAAACGTACCTTCATGGTAGAATTTTTTAGTTTCAGCTAAAAAGTCCTCAAAAATATTACAAAAGGTTTAAAATTATATTTGGAGAGGAGGAAAAAATTTACCAGCTGCATGAGCACAGAGACTTTGTTTGATTGATGCTGTATCCCAGTATCTAGAGTGACTTCAGGTGTACAGGAGGTGCTGGTTGAACAACAAAGAAACCAATCAGCCAATTAACTTTTTCAGGTCAGTTGAGGTGGTTTGCTGTAACTAATCACGTGTTGTCTTCTGTTACCTGAGTGGCCTTAAACGGTTACTTATCCTTGAACATTTCTGAATGATGTGTTCAGACCCAAGGCTTTAAACATCTGAGTTAAATTTCTTTTCTATATCCAGGAAAGCTTATAATGACTCAAGCGTTAAAACACAAAGAAGCAGAAGACAGGCTTCCTTTAACGTCTTGGCTTTAGAGCAGAGTTATGTCTTAGCTTCTCCTAGTCATTGTCCACACGGTCAGAGTCTGGTGACAGGAACGCACCCCGATCGTGAGGCCTTCTGTGACCTCCGCGGTTCTATGGGTCACCCACGTGACCTTGTGAGTGGCTGGGGACCCAAAGCACAAGTTTGTCAGCTTACTTCACAGCCCCTGTGTAGTAAGAAGTGAAAGAGTTTGACCAGAAAATTCCTTAGCTTGTGGATTGTAAACACTGTTTTCTCCCTCTCTTTTTTCAGCTACGTTTTACAAGAATTAGTGGAGACAGAGCGTGACTACGTGCGGGACCTTGGCTGTGTGGTGGAGGTGTGTATTTCCAGAGATGAGTAACCTGTATCAGCTCTGAGGCTTGTGGGAAGGGTGTTCATTTGGACAGTTGAATGCTGATAGCGTCTCAAAAGCCTTGAAAACATTTTTCACTAAAACAAAACTCAGTAAAACAACCAACAAAATATTTCTGAAAAATGAAATTTAGCCAAATAATCTTAATAACCTTTAAAGACTTCTCTTTTGAACTGTGCATCTTGACAGAGTCTCCTTTTTTTATATAGTTTTAAGTTTGTAAACATTATCTCCAAAAAATGCCTTTCTGGAATGGAAATCTGGCCTTTGATTATTTTATAAGAGTAGGGCATCACCACGGAGATGAGGGCATCTATGGTTGAAAAGTCAGTGTGACCAGTTCTGGATTCGGTTACGTCCTGAATCGCCCCTGGGTTTGGAGCTTGGTCTGGGGCTGCCACCCCAGGCCATTTGCTTGTACTTTTCACAGAACGAATATGTCACCAGTTTCACTGACCAGAAGTTGCTCTGCAGTTTGTAACCATAGCAAAGCCTCTGCTTTTCATCCAAAATCAAGGGTCATCTCTGGCCTTGTCCCTGCATTAACTTCAGGGCATCATCATATTAGTAAACTCAACTCATCAAAAAGCTATTTTTGTAAAATAAAACTTTATCGTTTATTCTTATAGCTTTGCAAATATGTACAAGGCAGTACTTTTTGGACGGACATTCCACGAAAAGTAATAGCTATTACAGTTAATTGCATAACATAAAGGATTAAACATGCATGACTTATCTGTCGTCATTACTTACAATAACTTCAGAACTTGTATAGGCTGAATCCCATCCGAGTTATATGGAAGTTTTAAAACACATTTTACCAACATAGATAATTCCAGCTGGTGTTAGAAATCAATTTGTGGAAAGTATATTATTAAATCCTTACTTAACAAATTATGTAGATAATCCAAAAAGAAAATCTGTTTATATCAGATCAGTACTGAGAACAGAGGAAATACACTTCGTGCCAAATATTTAATATTGACAAGCTGACAAGATGATTTGTTTTATGAAATTATTTGCATTTATTTAAACTTCCCAGTTCCTTAGAAGAGTTTTGATCTTTGAGTGCTAAACAGTTCAGGGAGAGAAAGTCATGGCAGTGGATGTGGCTCTATTTCCACGGGCCAGTTAAGGACATATTTCTCAAAAGGTTTCTGTTCTTCAATAAACAGTCAGTTTACAAGACAACGCGTATGCCTGTTTCGTCCTCTGTGACTCTCAGTCAGTAAACCACTACTTGATTCAGACACGTTCAATGAAATAGTCTTATCTTTAAATATTTACGTTTAGGGCTACATGGCACTTATGAAAGAAGATGGTGTTCCTGACGACATGAAAGGCAAAGACAAGATTGTGTTTGGCAACATCCATCAGATTTACGACTGGCACAGAGAGTACGTAGAATACACACCGTGCCCGACTGTGGGCAGTGTGTCATCACCCGCCAAACTGCATCACGGTCTTGCTGGGCGAGTGGGAAAGGATATTTGTTGATTCATTTCACTTCGCTACCTGCATTGCCTCATGCAGGCAGCCGGTGCAGAGGAAATACTGCTTGGCTGAGGAGTTTTCTGGATGCGTTTCATGGCACAAGGAAGTCCCTTACCTTCTTCATGCTGGTCCCTCCTGGGGCCCAGGGCGTGGGGGAAGGTGGGGCTGGAGGCCCGGGTACGGAGTCTGACCATCTGGGTTCCTAGTCTGGTCCTGACCCTGAGCTGTCTGCCTCCAGCGATCATTTGTGGTACACTGTTAGCCTCCTCGTGGGACTTTAATGGAGTGACTGAGTAAATACACACACGTGGAGCACTTAGAACAACACCTGCGTAGAGTAAGCCTTGATGAGTATCTGTAGTTAAAATTGCAGCCACCTCTGTAATAAATACAAATTACTATTAAAGAGTTCTTTTTCAAGTCCACATTCATGGGGAAAGGAGACACAGTGGCCCATGAAAATCAAGTTTGATTCCAGTACCTTGCCACACCTGTCCTGATCTGTAGTGAAACCAATTTTTTAAAGGGATGTTTGGTGCCATTATCTAGTCGTCTGGTCCCAAGGCTGGTTCTTAAGCTATGACAGGAAAGGGGAAACAGCACCAAGCTGCTGGGCTGACCAGGCAGAGAAATTGCCCCTGAGATACGGTGTCTGCGTGGTATGCGCAGAACTAGGGGATGTTGTGTCTGCAAGTGCCAGACAGCTCACCGTGGCAGTCATTGGTGTGCCGGCTGGCAGGTCAGCAAAATCCAAGACACAGATGCCAGCACACGGAAGCGATAGCTGAGGTGGGCGTATGTCTCGCCAACGGCGCTAGTCCAGACAGAGTGAGGAGCACCTGTCCGTTTTGTTTCGTTTCTGCGGTTACACCTACTTTTGGTCTTGTGTGTATGCTGGGTGCCCAGTCATGTCCGACTCTTCTGTGACCCCACAGACCGCAGCCCGGCAGGCTCCTCTGTCCGTGGAATTTCCCAGGCACGAGTACTGGAGTGGGCTGCCACTTTCTTGTCCAGGGGAGCTCCTCGAGCCAGCGATCGCACCTCCACCTCTTGTGTCTCGTGCATTGGCAGGCAGATTCCTTATCGCTGCACCACCTGGGAAGCCCCAGTTTTGTCTTAATGGGACCTAATATTTGCAGCCTAGAAGTTGATTTTGATAATATTTGAGAAAACTTTATTTATTAAAGAAAACGTCAAAGCTGTCACAGATTACATTCAGATTTGAGCCTCTTAAAAATGACCATGGAAAGAATATGAAATTCACAGGTATGCAGACCAAGATAAAGAAAAATGACCAACTGCTTTGAAGCGTTTTTTTTTTACCCCATATTCAGATGAGATTTTATTATTTGAGTCATTTTAAAAAATGAAACAAATGTGGATTATCCAGAGGAAGGGAAGGTGGCCAGTCAAGGGGTGTTTTGCTCTGACTTAACCTTTTTAAACGGTTTTAAGTTGTATCTCTTTCTGCTTTCTGTCCTAACAAAACGTTTTCAGTGTGCGTTGTGCATTGTATTGGCTAAACATATACTTTACACTTCCAGATTGCTAATGTCAAAACAGACTATTTTGAAAATTTAAACCTCAGTCTAAAATTAAAAGGCCAAATTGGAGATGGTTCTAATATTTCTCCTTTCATTGTAGCTTTTTTTTAGGAGAGTTGGAGAAGTGCCTTGAAGATCCGGAAAAACTGGGATCCCTTTTTGTTAAACATGTAAGTACAGAAGCATTATTTATATTCTCTTCTGTATTGTCATATTTAGTAATTGGCTTGTCAGCTTAAAGGAGAACTCACTTGCAGTTTACAGAAATGCTTGTATTGAGAATAAAGTCAAACCATACGGTGTCAGCCAGTTGGAATCCAAATCCCCCTCTGCTCTTCTACATGTGAATGGTCTGCTTTCCCAGTCACCTGCCCCGAGTTGGCTGTTTCGCTCACGAGCAGGTCAGGATGGTCCGAAGGGGACCAGAGCCAGACCAGCAGCAGGAACGTCTCTTTGAGCAAGGAAGTGTCTGGTGCAGACAGTGGTGCAGATGTGCAGCGGGTTAGTGTGGCAACCAAGTATTTGTAAATCTAAAGTAAGCATGCCGGAACCTGCTGGCAGTCCAGCGGTTAAGACTCCACGCTCCCACTGCAGGGGCTGTGGGTCCCATCCCTAGTTGGTTGACTAAGATCCCACATGCCGCATGCTGTGGCAGTAAGACAAACAAATTAATTAAATAAGCACGTTAAGAATAAAGGGGTTTTTTTGTTGTTGTTTGGTTTAGTTTTTAGGAAAAATTACTGTATTTTAAAAAAATTGGTGACGAGAGCTTTTGTATTTTTGCACGTCTCCTTAATGTCTGGCTTAGTAGAAGATAGATGCATGTTTATACCTTGTTTCTGTATTGAACCTACTGTGATACGTTTTTTAGTTAAAATTTATGGGGAAAAAAAATCTATCCTCACACAGATAGTTGGTTAGAAAGGAATGAGATTTTTAACAGCCTTTTTAGATAATCTATAGACAGTTTTCTTAGATACTACACCAAAACTCAAGTGAGAATTTCTTAAAGGTTAGTTGCAACATGGACTCTGAAAACCCATTGGTGACCGTCTCACTTCTGTTGTCAGACACTTTCCCTCCTGCGCCAGCTCCCTACATCCGACATCCTTCATTGGTCCTTTGGTAAATCCTGACCCACTGATTGAGACAGATCTTCCAGATGGTGAATTATTTCAATAAACAGTATCCCCGCCGCAAAAAAAAAAAAAAAAAATCAGATTTGTTCATATCACCACCCATCTCATCACAAAAAAATCCTTAAAGTATTGTCAAGTATTGTCAAGTTCTGGTAGCTCAGCTGGTAAAGAATCAGCCTACAATGCGGGAGACCTGGGTTCGATCCCTGAGGTGGGAAGATCCCCGGAGAAGGGAAAGGCTACCCATTCCAGTATTCTGGCCTGGAGAATTCCATGGCCTGTATGGTCCCTGGGGTCGCAAAGACTCAGATACGACTAAGCAACTTTCATTTTCGTTTTTATGGTCAAGTTCAAGACGGCAGATCCACGTTCTAAAATGTTAATTTTTTTGCTTGAAAGCTTACATTTTCATTATTAATAGATATTAAAGGTTGTTTGCTTTGAAGCAACAGGCTTATTTTATCCATGTTCCGGAAAGGGTCTAGCAGATACCCACACATAAATGATTACGGTCCTTGAGGCGTTTAAGTAAAAACAAGCAGCTGGTTCAGCTCATGGCTCGGCCACACGAGGGCGCTGCCGCGCCTGTCCTCACACGAGGCAGACGTGTCACAGGAAGGTTAGAAAGGTGTATAGACCGTGGTTGAGTCTTAGTCAAATGAATTTTTATCACTTCATTAAGGACAGTCTTAGCTGAAGCTGGCATGTGTATTGGTGAGGGATGTTTGCTAAAGTGCCGGCAGTTTCTCCCGCCAGTGGCTTTGCACATCACTGCGGATGGGAGCACATGAAAAGGACAGGCGACAACTTAGTATTATCTGAAAGTAGTTTGACCCGATGGGTCCCCGGAGGCCTCTGGGGCCCCAGGGGTGTGCACAGCGCACTTTGAGGGTCAGCGCAGAAGATAATGGCTCAGTATTTAAGACTAAGGAGCTTTTTCTAACCTCCTAAGAAATTTTTAAAAAGCCAGGCTTCCAGGAGCCACTGGCAGGGTTTGAAGGGAGGAAAGGGAGATTCTTGATTTAATACTAAGAACTGTGTGCTTTCAACACCCCTGGTGCTTTCCCAGGTAAAGTGTGGGGTTTGATATATCTGAGGGAAGGATAAGGAAGGGCTGGTTTTGGAGCCGGCGTCAGGAACCTGGAATGTGCTCCCGAGAGCCTAACCACGTGGTTTTCTCGAAAGAAAATTCGCTTTCCGAGTGCGCTGGCGCTGTGCACGGGCTTCCGTGTCCTAACCCACCTGTTTGCCTTCCTTTCCTAGGAGAGAAGGCTGCACATGTACATAGCGTATTGTCAGAATAAACCAAAGTCTGAACACATTGTCTCAGAGTACATTGACACCTTTTTTGAGGTAAGACTGACTGAGTTACAAAGCAGTTCTGAATTGTTGGTTACAGCTGATTTCCAAAAATTCGTTTCCCACGAGATTAAGCAATCATCGGGAAATTAGCCTGTTAAAAGAGTCCTGAACTTGTACTTCTTTCCCGTCAACCAGAGAAGTGAGTATAAACTCAAGCTGTGATCACATCCCTTAGCACTGGGGTCACAGCTAAAGTCAAGGGTTTGGTGGCTCAGTGGTGAAGAATCCGCCTGCCAGCGCAGGAGACACCAGTTCTATCCCTGGCCCGGGAAGATCCCACATGCCAAGGAGCAGCTAAGCCAGGGAGCCACAGCTGTTGAGCCTGTGCTCTGGAGCCCAGGAGCCTCAGCTACGGAAGCCCAGGCGCCCTCAATCTATGCTTCACAGCAGGACATCCATGCACCGGAAGGCACAGAAGGCCATGCACTGCAAGCAGAGAGTAGTACCCACTCCCCAGAGCTAGAGAAAGCCCGGGCAGCAGGGAAACCCCAGCACACCCCAGAATAAGCAAACAAAATTATTGAAAAAAGACTCAAAAAAAGAGTAACCTTTAAAAAAAAAAAAAAAACAGAGGTTTTTAAAGTCAATTTCAAACTAGAGCTCATTTTTACATTCAGGATAATTTACGATCTAAACTTTTAGCCTAGAAATAAAAGATGTGTATGAATAAAAGTAAGCAATTGAAAAAAAAGGCCTTTTTAGGCAAGCATAGAAGACTGCTTTGAAAAACAGCTCAGGAAGCTCGAACGTGGACATTCTGAGCAGAGGCGCAACACCGGTGGGTTGTGTGCAGCGTGGCCTCTCATTATCTCTACTACCATGTAGTTAACGTCTCTGAGTTACAGGGACTGCAAATTGCCTTTTAAAGACAGCAGTCAGTATGGTTGGTTCGAAGTGTACTGGTTTCTGGCACACAGTGGGGGTGATCCAGTCACACATATGTGCATCCCTGTGTGTGTGCGCATGTCCTTTTCCCTTGTGACTTATTGCTGTATATTGAGTGGTTCCCTGTGCTGTGCAGAGCAGCCCTATTGTTTATTTTGTGTATGGGGTGTGTCTCTGCTGGTCCCAGGCTCCGAATCTATCCATGCCCCCACGCCCTTTCCCCTTTGGTAATCCTGGACTTGTCTTCTATGACTAGTCTGTTTCTGTCCTGTAAATAAGTTCATTTGTATCATATTTTAGATTCCACATATAAGTGATGTCATATGGGGGGGCGGAATTATTTAAGCCCCAATAATTGTTAAGTTTAAATTTCAAATGATTAACAATAAGCACATCTAATGAATCACATCAGACCTTCTGTACTTGCTAGTCTCTTCAAATGTTTGGATCGTTAAGCACTGTTTTTTTAGTTTCGTAAAACAGAAAAGGTTTTCATTCTAGATGGACAGTAAAATTGTCATGTCGAAAAGAATAACTAACTGAATAAAAGACCACACTTGAGATCCTTTTCTTCCTCCTCCGAAACCCCAGGACTTAAAGCAGCGCCTGGGCCACAGGCTGCAGCTCACGGACTTGCTGATCAAACCAGTGCAGAGGATCACGAAGTACCAGTTGCTGCTCAAGGTGAGGCTCTGCCGGGGCCCGGGTCCACTCGGCAGAAGGACGAGACTCGTGAGGGGTCCGGAGGGCTGGGCGGGTGATGAGCGTCTTTTCTGTTAAAAAAAAAAAAATATGAAGCAGTCTTGTTTCTGATGTCCAATATTTCCAAGTAAGTTTTTTAAAACTTAAAGTGACCGTTATACTGTTTCCTCAATCTTTCATTTACACCAGGTTCTGAAGCAAACCCACCATGGATCTTGAATACTTTCTTGAGCTCTAACCCACCTTACAGATTTTCTGTCTCCTTGGGGCTTCAGATTAAACGTTTAGTCCCTGCCAGTTCCTCTCTGTGGGCTCAGCCGCCGCCCTTGGGTGATTCAAATTCCTCAGCACCCCTGAAGGCAAAGTCAAGCCATTCTCCATGGTAAAAGTGACTGTTGGAGGTGGCGAGATCCCTTCGCACATAAAACTCAGAACCCGGAGGTCAAGAGAGATGAGCGCCTGTCTTGGGGTGAAACTGAAACCACGACCTGCCTAGATCAGCTGGGTCTGACTTTGCCCTCCTGTGGCTTGAAGTCCACCTGGGGATACCTTATCTTTGTGTCGCTGGGGGAGAAAAACGAGACTGGCCCTGTGGCTGGCATCATGGCTGATCAGAAAGGGTTCTGCTGTGTGACCAGCACCCTTGTCATGCCCTTCTGTCTGTTTTCCTCCTACAGGACTTCCTCAAGTATTCCAAAAAGGCCAGCCTGGACACATCAGAACTAGAGGTACTGACACCCCCTGGGTGCGTCTCTGAAGCGGCCTATCCCTGGAGGGGCCGGGGGGGGCGGGTCTCCTGAGTCCTGGGAGTACCCTCTGTTGACTAGCGGGCGGGCAGGGGAGGAACTGAACGGGGTGGGGAGGTGGGTGCGGATTGGAGGGTTAGCGCTCCAGCCTGGCCTCAGGAACTGAAGGCTCACTCTGCTCCCCCCCTCCACCCGCCCCGCAGAGAGCCGTGGAGGTCATGTGCGTCGTCCCGAAGCGCTGCAACGACATGATGAACGTCGGGCGGCTGCAAGGCTTCGACGTAATGTGGCTCCTCTTTAAACTTGCTGCTCTGTCTGGGATGCTTGACCTCTACCTGCAGAAAGCCGGTCCTTTCTGCTTGGTTTGCTGTCTTCTCTCGCCGTCCCTCAACCTCAGTGATGCATCTGATTTGCTTTTGGGGGGGCCCCTCCTCTGCTCGAAGCCCAGCGCCTGGTGGTGGGAGCAGGCAGGCCTCTGCTCTGGCTCCAGGGCCCTCTGCTGCAGAGGCGCAAGCCTTCTTCCCCGGCACAACGTGCAGTGGGAAGCAGGGGCCGTCCATCTGTCATCTGTCAGCCCCGGGAGCCTGACTCCAGGTCCCTGGGCTCCCCGTTAGTCACAGACTTCTCTGTGAGTTGCCAGACCACTCAGATTACGTACTACCTACTAGCATCTGAAGATATCCAGAGCCCGGAATCCTTTTTTTTTTTTTTTCCAATTTGGTCATTGAGTAAGGAGATAGGAGTTTTTATTTTTCTTGCCTACTGTTTTGCTAGAGGTCTGCGTTTAGGTTAACATGCTGGTGCTGGAGGTCTCAAAAAAAAAAAAAAACACAGGCCCTCCTGGCGGGCTCCTGTGCATTTGTGAGCATGTCCCACCCAGGGTGCTAGTGGCACCCAGCTGTGGACCGCTCCCCTTGAGAAGCACCCCTCCACGGTGAACTACACCCCGCCATCCACCTTCTGTCTCTGACTGTCACTGAGGCCAGTGGTTTATACAAGAGCTGGCAAGAATTTTATTTAGATGATTTTTCTGTTTGGAGCTAAGACCTCATTATACGAAAAGGTCTACGCTCCAGAAATTAATACCAGAAAAATACATCATTCTGTGGGAGGAAAACTAACTAAAGAAAACAAAAGTTCCTGTGTCTTAACTTTGAATGCAATGTTTTCTTCTCCCATTCCTCTGCACCCTTCTCCACGCTCCAGGGTAAGATCGTGGCCCAGGGCAAGCTGCTCCTACAGGACACGTTCTTGGTCACGGACCAGGACACGGGGCTGCTGCCTCGCTGCAAAGAGAGGCGGGTGTTCCTCTTCGAGCAGATAGTCATTTTCAGCGAACCGCTGGATAAAAAAAAGGGCTTCTCCATGCCAGGATTCCTGTTCAAGAACAGTATCAAGGTAACTCGTGTTTGCCTATTTTCTCACACACTAATGCACGTACCAGGTACACTGAAAACAATGTGTTCTTTTTCATGATGATGTGTCCCGATCTTTTCCTGCCCCTTGGAAGAAAAGCTGCGACAAACCTAAACAGCGTATTAAAAAGCAGAGGCATTATTTTGCCAACTAAGGTTCGTAGAGTCAAAGCTATGGTTCTTTCCAGTCATGTATGGATGTGAGAATTGGGCCATAAAGAAGGCTGAGTGCTGAAGAATTGATGCTTTTGAACTGTGGTGTTGGAGAAGACTCTTGAGAGTCCTGTGGATTGCAAGGAGAACCAACCAGTCCATCCTGAAGGAGATCAACCCTAACTATTCATTGGAAGGACTGAAGCGAAGCTCCAGTACTTTGGCCACCTTGATGTGAAGAGCTGACTCATTGAAAAAGATCCCGATGCTAGGAAAAATTGAAGGCAGGAGAAGGGGTCAGCGGAGGATGAGGTGGTTGGATAGCATCACTGGCTCAGTGGACAGGAGTCTGAGCAAACTGCAGGAGATGGTGAAGGACAGGGAAGCCTAGTGTGGGCTGCTGTCCATGGGGTCTCAAAGAATCAGACATGACTTAGAAACTGAATAGCAGCAAATCCTGATCTTTAGTTGATTAAATATTTAGAGAATTTTCTAATACATTTCAGACCCTTTAAATTCACTCCATCCTCTACCGTCTGAGTTCCCCAGTGGCTGATGGGGGAACGTATGGCTACAGCATTCATTTTTACCACCACGAGACCTCACCTTTGGTAGTTTTTTTTGCTCCACCTTCTCTAGGACCATGTGAATTATTCAGGTTCAGAGGCATAGGTTTGGAGAGAACAGCTTCCCTTTTTCTCTTCTCCATTCAGCAAGGATCTTCTCTGCACTCAGAACCAGGCAGGGGGCTGGCTGCAGAGCTGGACAGGGCACGTGGTCTTTGCCCCAGGGTGGCTTGCTTTCTGACAGAAGAAAAAGACAAAGACTACAAATGGCCCTGAGTCCTGTAAAAGGTACAAACCAAGAGTGAGAGAGAGGAGACCTGGGGTCCCAACAGATTAACGTTTCTAGTTAATGGTTTAAGGTACTCGTTAAATTCCTGGTGGTCCCCACATACCTGAGTTAAAAGAATCACTAAAAAGCTCCGAGACAGTAATTGTGGAGGCAGTGAAAATGGCAGCTCAGCCAAAGAGCAGTGGTTCCAGTTTTGACCCAAGGTGAACTTCACCTTGTACTTGACCACTTTGTGCTTTGGGTTTTTTATCTGTTTGTTTCATAGTAAAGTGTTAGTCACTCAGTCATGTCAAACTCTTTGCAACCCCGTGGACTGTAGCCCACCAGGCCCCCTCTGGCCATGAAATTCTCCAGGCAAGAACACTGGCACGGGTAGCCGCTCCCTTTTCCGGGGGACCTTCCTGGCACATCAAATTGACCGTCTTAACTGCTGTCGGGGCCCAGCCCTCTGGTGTTAAGAGCATTCACACTGGTCATGCAGCCATCCCCAGGATCCTTTTCATCCTATAAAAGCAGAGCTCCATCCTCATTAAACAGCACTCTAAGTGCCTCATCCAAGGGGGGTCATCACAGTGCTGGGCTTTCTCCTGCTGGCTCATTTCATGTAGGCCAAAGGCTTCTAGGCTCACCTGTGGTGTGGCCTGTGACAGAGTATCCTTCCTTTTGTAAGGCTGTGTAACAGTCCACTGTATATACAGACCACGTTTGATTATTCATCCATCTGTTTATGGACACTTGGTTTGCTTCTGCCTTTTGGCCATTGTGAATAATGCTTTTTTTTTTTTTTTTTTTTTAAGGTGAGCTGCCTTTGCCTGGAGGAAAATGTGGAAAATGATCCCTGTAAGTTCGCTCTGACATCGCGGACGGGTGACGTGGTGGAGACCTTCATCCTGCACTCATCCAGTCCAAGTGTCCGGCAGACGTGGATCCATGAAATCAACCAGATTTTAGAAAACCAGCGCAATTTTTTAAACGGTAATGTGTGTGGTTACTTTCCCTGACATACACATTTTTATTCCTCATCTCTCTCCTGTCACACACAACTGGCAGTGACAGGACTTTCTGAGCAGCTACTGTGGACCGGACACTGTACTGGGCACTACTCACCTAATGCTTCATTCACCTTCCCAGTGACCCAAAGCGGCAGGTCCCAGTATTATTCCCGTTTTATAGATGGGGAAGCTGAGGCACAAAGTGGGTTTGTAATTTGTTCCAAGGCCCTTATGCTGTTGGTGGCAGAGTGGGGACGCAGAGCAGCTTCTGGCTTCTGGCTGTGAACCCCTTACCACTGTCGAGTTCCTTTTGTCCCACAGTCTCCCATAGCATGTGCGCCCCAGAGCCCATCCTGGGAGAGGAATGCGTGAGAAAGACTAAGGCAGCAGACGGAATTGGCCAGAGATGTTGGAGACATTCTTGTGGGCGACTTTAAAATTCATGTTCCCACCACATGGCGCATCTTGACTGCCCTCCTTATTAAAGACAAGGCATCCTTTTTCCTTGCCACTTCTGTGACCTGAGTGGTTATAGAGGAGCAATACCATAATAACACAGTACGACCCAGGACAATAGTGAGGGGCCGACACCTCAGCGACAGGTCATCTCTGCAAGGAGAGAGGCTGCCCTGACCTTACATTGAGGACAGGTAGACTTTTTAAGTCCTTGACCTAAATCTGCTCGCTTCTCCTTAGGGCCACTGCCTTTGACTCTGGGTTTAATTCAGTGATTACCGAAGAGCATCAAAAATTCAGCGAGAACTAGATACCCACTGATGTTTTGTCTTTGTCCTTTTCTCCATGTCCATGTTCTGGGTCTATGCCCCAGTCCAACAGGACACCGTAATCTCTCTGTCACATAAAACCACCCCCGCACCTCGAGTGACATTCAGGAGCCAGGAACACAGTCACCATGAGAAAGGTCAAGGTCACGTGGCATTTTTGGCTGCGGGCTAATCAGCCGAGTGCTAACTCGAGGCTCCGGTCCAGGCTGTTGGCAGAGCACTTCTTCTATGTGCAGTTACAACTGGATGGCTGGGGCTAGGGGGACTAGGGGGACGGTTCCCGTTCATGGGAAGAATAGTTCCCCTCCTGTGGCTGTGAGTGACTGCAGATCTCTTTAAATGTGTTTTTTTTGAGTGCTTCATTGAATGCTCCTCAGCAACATGTAACTGTTGGGAAACCTCTAAACTTAGACCATCTTCTTTAAAATGAACTGAGCTGCCTCCCGAATTGCAGGCATGAGTGGGCCATGCCGTTCACCCCTGGGCTCTCAGCCCAGAGATGCTGAGGACGCAGCTCCCAAGGGCAGACGGAGGTTGGGACTGGAGGGGGTGGTGCTCCAGCCCTGCTACCCCACCTCTCCCTCCCTTAGTCCTACGTGGGGCTGTGGCCCACACAGCTTATCGTACGTGGGGCTGTGGCCCACACAGCTTATCG
>ML661340.1:3327781-3654211 GCA_007570785.1 Antilocapra americana | reverse complement strand
CCCACACAGCTTATCGTACGTGGGGCTGTGGCCCACACAGCTTATCGCGGGTCATTTGGCTCCGGGATACTCCTTCACACCCGCCCAGCGTCTCCCAGGCAGGAAGGGGCTGCATCTGACTGTCTGATATCACAGAGGTTTTATTTAGCTCTGCAAGGATTCGTGGTGCTGTGCTGTGCTTAGGCACTCGGTGTGTCCAACTCTGCCACCCCATGGACTGTAGCCTGTCAGTCTCCTGACCATGGGATTCTCCAGGTGAGAACCCTGGAGTGGGTTGCCATGCCCTGCTCAAGGACTTGGGTTAATGTTTCCATATATCTTACTGGGCACGTTGCCTGCATCTTCCAGCAGACAATGACGTAGCTGACTCACTAAGCCCAGAGACGGGACAGCTTCACAACCCCCAGGGTTTGGGGACCGCCTTCCCGGAGGTGGTCCCTAACACCGCCTCGCCGGCGGTAGCCCCGAGCCGGGTTCTTCTCTGCCCCGCTGCCCTCTGGTTTGTGGCAGCTGGACTCAACTGTCCCCCTGTGGGAACCGGCTGGTGCCTATGGAGGCCCAGTTGAGCCTCCCCAGCAGACCTGGGCCTCCTGGGGACCCTGGCAGTTCTCAGGGATGCTGAGGGCTGAGTCTTCTCCTTTTCCCAGAGGTGGAAATGTTTAGGCTGTGCTCACTGCTCCTGAGCAGGAAACCTCTCCAGTCTGCTGCCTGTTTCCCTGTCCTCCCTGGAACCTGCAGGGAGGTCTTGATAGACACCCTTGATAGAGCCAGTTTAACTCGTTAGTACTTAACAGTATCCTTGCCTGGAGATCCCATGGACAGAGGAGCCTGGCAGGCCACAGTCCGTGGGCTGGCAAGAGTGAGATGCGGCTGAGCGACTAAGCACACAGCACAGTTAAACCGAAGACCTTTTCTTTTTCCTTCCCCCAGCCCGCTGCCTGGTGGGTGGGTGGGTGTCCCCGATCCAGGTGATTGGGGTGGGCAGTGGTGGACACAGACACACACCCACACACCCAGTGACGTGAGCCTGGGGCACGAAGCCAGCCCTCCCTTTCCGGTCATCGTGCCCCCTTCTCCCCTTCGCCCGAGTGACGGTCCCCTCCTCGGTGCCCTGACGGAATCTCTCCCGTGCCTTGCAGCCTTGACATCACCCATCGAATATCAGAGGAACCACGGCGGGGGCGGCGGCGGCGGCGGCGGGGGCGGCGGCGGGGCCCCCAGCGGCGGGGGCGGCCCCGGCGGCGGCGGCGGGGGCGGCAGCTCGAGCAGAAGCAGACCCTCCCGGATCCCCCAGCCCGTCAGACACCACTCCCCCGTGCTGGTCTCCTCTGCAGCCTCGAGCCAGGCAGAGGCAGACAAGATGTCAGGTACGTGCACCCCGGGCCCGCCACCGCCTCCTCCCAGCCGCAGCCCCGCCCCGGAGGCCGGCCGGGCGCCCCCCGGCAGCGAGCCCGACGGTCCCCAGCGAGACGCGGAGCCGATCCCCAAGATGAAGGTGCTGGAGAGCCCCCGGAAGTCGTCGGGGGGCGCGCCGCCGCAGGACGGAGCCGCCAAGGAGGTGCCGCGGGGCGGCCCGGGCCCCCTGCCGCTGGGCAAGGCCAGGCCGGCGGCCCCCTCGCCCCTGCACTCGCCTCTGGCCACCGCCGCCGCCGCCTCTCCCTCTCCGTTCGGCAAGGAGCCCTTGCCCCCCAGCAGCCCCCTGCAGAAGGGGGGCTCCTTCTGGAGCTCCGTCCCCGCCTCCCCCGCCAGCCGGCCCGGCTCCTTCACCTTCCCGGGGGACAGCGACTCCCTGCAGCGGCAGGCGCGGCGCCACGCGGCCCCCGGCAAGGACGCGGACCGCATGAGCACGTGCTCCTCGGCCAGCGAGCAGTCCGTGCAGTCCACCCAGAGCAACGGGGTAAGAGCGCCCGGCCGCCTGCGCCCGCCTCTGTCCCGCGGCGCTTCTAAACCTCCCGCCTGGCCGCCGCTGTCCTCGTACTAACTCCGGCCTCCACCGGCTCCTCCTCGGCCTCCCGCGCCCGGACTCGGCGTGGGACGCCTGCTAACCGCTCCCGGCGGCGGACGGCGCGCCCCGGCTCTCTACTAACTCGCTCCTTGCTTTGTGTCCGCTAACAACGGGGAACGCAGACCATTAACCTTCCGAATGAATGCAGCATCTCTGAGCTTTTCACCTCTTCCGACCAGCCGAGTATCTTGGAACTTCCTCTCTCTCTCGCCGCCCCTGCTTCCCTCGCACTTTTTTTTTTTAAAGAGGGGTCCGTGTCCTGCCATCTACCTCCTGCGTAAACTGAAACCTGTATACACTCTTTAAGCTTTCTGCTCATCGCTTGGTTGTGCCCTTTTATGCCTTAAATTAATCTTTGCAGCGTTTTTGACTCATCTGCTGGAAAAAAAAAAAAAACTCAAGAAATGTCAAACAGCAGCTCAAAGCAAACTCAGCTGGCACAATGAGAAGGAATCTCTCCAGTGGAAATATTTGCCCTTCTCCCCCACCCGAAAAAAAAAAAAAACAGATGCACTTGATTCACTGGAAGAGAGACTGCTTTAAGGGCCTCCGGATGCTGAGCTCTGGCCGGAGGCTGGGAGCGGAGGCGCAGGCAGGCTGGAGTTGGGGCGCCAGGCTCTGTCCAGCAGGGGGCGCTGCGGGGCCGCGCCGGTCTCTGTCCGCCTTCTCAACCCCAGGGGTGCGGTGGTGGGCTTCCCGCCCCATCCTGTGGCTTCCTCACTGTCCTTCCCGACTGTTTCCTACACGGGCTGATGAATCCAATCCATAACACCTCCCTAAAAGCATGCGGTGAGGGAATAGAACTGTTCTCATGAGTGTATTGTTTGATCCTTTTATAAATTTTTAAATACATTTCCCCTGAAAGGGTCTGTTGTCTCTCTTTATCCAAAAAAAAAGCAAGCAATCTGGCATTTTCATGTTTCCTCTCTTTCCTCTGGACTTTTCATGGATGCCTTGTTTGGGTTGACTTGGCCTCATTCTCTCCTCCTATTTTTCGTTGTGTATCTTGTTCACCTCAATCTTTCTATGTAATAGAGGAAGAAATTGAGAGATGGTTCTTGGTACATTTATTAGCCTTTCAGCCTCACTCTCTAAAAGAAGTGGTCGGGGCAGGCATCCTCTGCTGTGGCCATCACCACAGTCCTGGTGGTGGTACCTGACTGTGCCCTGCAGAGCAGCCTGGACCCCATCCCCTGTTAGTTCTAAAATGCTCGGTATGCAGGTGGGCGTCCGAACCCAATGTCAGCTGGAGGCAAAGATACAGAGGCCCAGTGATGCAGCACCTAGGTGAATGCTCAGGGTGCAGGCCTGGCCTCACAGCTGAGACCCCCTCAGAATCAGCCAGGGAGCAGCCCTTGAGCCCATCCTAACCTGGACACTCTCCCCCTAAGCACCTGAGAAGGGCTGTGTTTCAGAAGGAACGGCCTCCACCGCCCCAGTGCAGGAGCCTGGACTGGGGTCTGTGTATCTACAGGCACCCGCAGTTAGTGCCCCCACCCCCAGCTCCCCCCAGGATGCGTGATCTCAGACCAGCACACGTGCTGGGAAGGTTTAGGTTGCAAAAGGTGCCTATTATTTCTGCCTCTCACTGTTTCTAATGTGGTCAGCCAGAAAGGGAAATTGCCAGTGTTTTAAGCGAGTTCAAGCACCTTACAGAAATGCCCTGGAGGCGTGGGAAGACCACTGGAGGCTTAGTGCAGGCATTTGAAAGTCTCCTTGAGGACGTATTAAGCATCCCAGCTAAGAAGAGCCACCCCCTGGCCTGCTCCCGCCCATTCCGGTGTCCCAGCCCCTTGGCGGGTCAGCAGCAGCCTCCTCCCTCCTCGTGTGCTTCCGTGACGCTGTCTGTGGTCACAGCCCAGCAGCTGTGCCTAACCCACGGCCCAGGTCCCTCTTCCTCCTTCTGGAAAGTTCTGAGGAGAGCCAGAGTGGAGGGGATGTGTCAACCCAGACAGTGGCTGTGCCAGCCCCCAGACGTGGATGCACGACCTTGCTGCGCCTGCCCCCCCAGGCAGCAATGAAAGGACAAGCCCAGCCTTCCTCCCGGTGACCGGTGGCCCACATAAATTTTTAACCTCCACTCTTCAGGGCGTGAGGATCCTGCCTGACAGCATTAGCTGAGATAGGTTTTTAAAGGCCTAATACTTAGGCTGGTGCATGGGAGGTTTTCAGAAACTACTAAGAGCTATTAGCAGTGTGGTAGAATGCTCAAATTATGAGACAAAGGCTGGTACCTATATGACCAAACACGGCTCTACCGTGGAATTTGGTTCTTGTTCATGTTTTCTAGCAAATGTGGCTTTGTAGTCTCATGGGGTGCTGCTCTGTAAGTCGTGCTAAAGGGATAAAATGGCATAAAGGCGTGTGCAGAGGCCAAGGCCCGACATGGACAGCATGGGCATACCAGAGGGACGGGAATAGGCACCGAACTCCTCAGCCATGACGGGACCGAGCGCCTGGCCACCCTGGAGTGCTGAAGTCCACCGTCTGCTGCGGGCCCAGAGCCCTGGCCCCTGGAGTACCCAGCACGCAGGCTCCTTCGCAGTGGTCAGCCGTCTGCCCCAGTGAGTCCTCGCAGAGGCTCAGTAGCCCAGAGCTGACAGGCGTGTGGCAGGGTTTCTGAGCGTCACATCTACACCAACCCAGGCTCCTAGAGTCCAGCCGAGGGAAGCATCTTCGGAATCCTGGGGAGCTGCGAACATCCAGACCGCATCCTTGGTGGGAGCCTCTGAGAAGACACTAGTGCGGCCCCTGACACCTTCTCCACATCCCAGCTGTTGTTAGAAGGCACTGGACAAGGGTCTGGAGGTCTCAGCTTCCTCCTCCTCCCGTGGAACAAAAGTCACCTGATAAATGACAGCTTGGGACAAGTGCCTTTTGTGTTTCTTCTACTCCGCAGCGAACACCACTTCAGCGTGTGCGCCTGAGCAGATGGCCTTGAGAAATGATCTTTAACTTTTGCAGTCTCAGCTCATTGACTGAGTTACTGAACCTTTACTGGGTGCCTGCTATGTGTTGGTCAGTATGATGGACACTAAAGACACAGTAGTGACCCAAAGAGTTTGGGTCCCAATGGGATGCCAACATAAGGGGACAGTAGACTTCCCCATGCCAGGGATGTCCCTGAAACCTGAGCTGTGGGGCCAGTGGTGTCCACTGCTGCTCTGCGATGCCAACGTGCCCAGGACAGCAGCACCTTCAGGATCCAGGAATCACGCGAGCTCATAGGAGGGCCACCCACCACGGGAAGCATAAAGGAGACAGAGTAACTCTCCGTGAGAGCAGAGCAGTGGTTGGCTTACTCTTCAGGTATCCCGCGTTCTTCTTTTAGAAAGGAAAAAGGTCGAAATGACTAAGGATGCCAGCAGCTTGGCACCATTCTGGAACGTGTTCTCAAAGAACATTTCATCTGGCAGTTTTGGAGGCCTTGCCCTGATCTGCTCTGTCAGTGAGCTGAAGGGCTTACTCCTCGCAGCTTCTTAATTTAATGCTTTTTAAAACGAGCGTGATGGTCCCAGTGACATAGACAGAACCCAGCGTGGCATTAACAGGAGAACGAGCCGTCGCTTTGACGGTGTAAGGAAGATGGACCTGAAGTAACCAAGCTTCCAAGAGTAATGTGTTTCACCATCACTGTGGTCGTCGTCTGGTTATCATTTTAGGTTGTCCTTAAACTGCTTCTAGAGAAACCTTGATTGTCAGTTACTTGACTGTCAGCACTTGGACGAGCCCCTGGGCGTCCTCAGACCCCCTTTCAGTTCCGCCCTGCCTTTCTGTTCATCTCTCCCTCTCCAGAGTGAAAGCAGCAGCAGTAGCAACATCTCCACCATGTTGGTGACACACGACTACACGGCAGTGAAGGAGGATGAGATAAACGTCTATCAAGGAGAGGTCGTTCAAATTCTGGCCAGCAATCAACAGAACATGTTTCTGGTGTTCCGAGCCGCCACGGACCAGTGCCCCGCCGCCGAGGGCTGGATTCCAGGCTTCGTCCTGGGGCACACCAGCGCAGTCATCATGGAGAACCCTGACGGGACTCTCAAGTGAGTGGGGGCCAGGGGAGGGCTGAGCGCCGAAGAGGCCTCGGGGCCTGAGGGAATGCAGCGCTGCGCTCTGCGGAGCGAGTTCAGGGCTAGCACCGTGTGGGGCCGCAGAGTGACGGTGGGGCGGCGGGCATCCCTCACACTTAACTCTGTCGGTGGTGGCGGGGACCGCGCTGTTCGGTCGCTCAATCGTGTCCAACTCTGCGACCCCACGGACTGCAACACACCAGGCTTCCCTGTCTGTCACCATCTCCTGGAGCTTGCTCAGACTCAGGTCCATCGAGTCAGTGATGCCATCCAACCATCTCACCCTCTGCCGTCCCCTTCTCTTCCTGCCCTCAATCTTTCCCAGCATCAGGGTCTTTTCCGATGAGCCGGCTCTTCGCATCAGGTGACCAGAGTTTTGGAGTTTCACCCTCAGCATCGGTCCTTCCAATGAATGTTCAGGGTCGATTTTCTTTAGGATGGACTGGTTTCTTTTAATAACCTGCATTCACACACACACGTGGCTTTTTTAAGCTGCTAGATAGAGCATGATGGTATTTTAGTTCCCAGAGGTCTTGGGTGGGGGGTGAGGACTTTCCATGGCCCCCTAACACATACCAGGTGTGCTGGGGGTGCGTCAGTGAACAACCTCGTTCTGTAGCTGCAGCTAAGGATCACGGGATGGTGGTTCCCATCGAGCCTTACGTGTACTGGGTTACTTCAGTCAGGAAACTTGAAACCAGATTTGCTGCGTTAAACGTTATTGTAAAGAAGCCTGGATTCAGTGCTGGTTTCCAACTCTGCCCTTCCCTGAGTCTCTCTGACAACGGGAGAGGCCAGCCAGGTAGTTTCTGGGAGTGGAAGCTTTACAGAGCTGCGATTTGTAAGTCTCCAAAGACCAGCACCAAAGACCAGACTCGCACAGATGGTGGTTACCTTCCTCTTCAACCATGGCTGTACCTCAGCCAGGTTTGCAGCCCAGACTGGCCAGCATTCCAGCACTGGCCCCAAACCTCTGGGCTCAGCTCCTGCACCCCATGAAACATGGCTTGAGTTCAGCCTACAAAGAGTCCATCTCCCATGAGAGTCCCTTGTCCTGTTTCTCCTTGATGCACAGGAATATTTTATTATAGTACACTGTTGAAGAACCCTATTTTATTCTTGGTTTTCTCAAGAATATTGCCAGGCCATGTTTTCGGGTTCTCCAAAGAAATAGGTACAGTAGGGGTGTATGTGGTTGGGGAGTGGTTATCACGAACATAAGGAAATTGAGTTATGAATACTGGTGAGCTCAGATCTGCACTGGGGCCAGCAGAAAACCAGTGGTGCAGGCGGAATGCTGGAGAATTCCTTCTTGCTCAGGGAGGCCAGGCTTTATTTGTCCAACTCAGGTCTTCAACTGAGTGGCTGTGAGGCCTAGCACATTACAGAGGGCAGATGACGTCAGTTGACCAATTACTATTTTAATTTCATCCAGAAGCACCCAGATTAATGTTAGGTCCAGTCAGGTTGATCCATAAAATTAACCATCGCCGACATCTTTGTAGTTTAATCCTTAAAACTTGATTTAAGAAGCTGTTGGTCTTAATCTGTGAGCATTGCAGAGTTTTCCTTAGCAGAGATCACTGCTGCTAAAGGAATCTCAGTCATCCTGTATCCACATTAGACGCTTCTCAGTGAGCTTCTCTGATGCTTCCAGGAGTCATTTGCTGAATGCCAGGAAGGCATAATACTAACGACATGTCATTTTGCCCCTAGGAAGTCAACATCTTGGCACACAGCACTCCGCTTAAGGAAAAAATCTGAGAAAAAAGATAAAGACGGCAAACGGGAAGGCAAGTTAGAGAACGGTTACCGGAAGTCTCGGGAAGGACTGAGCAACAAGGTATCTGTGAAGGTGAGCACGGTGTCATCAGGAGCCTGTGCACCTCAAGAAGCGACAGGTGCTGGCCCCGGCCCAGGAGGAGTCACGGACCTGGGGCCGGCCTTGCCCAGCAGCGACCCGCCTCCCTCTGCCCTGTGGGCAGACCCAAGGCACTTTGTAGGGGGCTCATGGGGACAGAGTGGTACAGATATGATTAGGTGTTCTGAGGAGCCAGGCTCGTGGGCATGCACCTCAGTGGGCCCGTACATGGCTCAGGAAGAACGCTGCTCTGTTCCCAGTGAAGCATGAGGCCCACAGTCACATCTGACTCTGCGACCGCATGGACTGTAGCCCACCAGGCTCCTCTCTCCATGAGATTCTCCAGGCAGAAACCCCCTGGAGTGGGTTGCTGCATCCTCCTCCAGGGAAATCTTCCCAGCCCAGGGATGGAACCCGGTCTCCCACACTGCAGGCAGATTCTTTACCACGTGAGCCGCCAGGGAGACAGATTCTGGATCCTTAGAAGTAGACAGAGCACTGAACAGCTGTAGCCCAGACCAGTGCTCACTGGCTGCAGTGAATTCCCCCGGTGGGTGCTCCAGCCCACATAACTCCTGTAATCAGACTGCCTGAAACCTGTGTGGGCTTTGCCTGGAGAACAAGGCAGTGTCTCCCGAGGGGAATTCGAGGCCCCCAGCTCAGAGCTCTGGCCGTTCTGCAGAAGGAGGGGGTCCAGGGACCCACTAAACTCAGCCCATAGCATGGGAAGAGGGGGCATCTCTCAGTTTTTTGTGAGTAGGAAGGAAAAACTACATTTGGGTGCCAGGAAACTTCCCAATGCATTCAAAGGCAGTGGGAGTGTGGTCGATTTTGATTGATACCCTGGCAAGCCACATCGTGTTTGCTCTCATCTCTCAAAAAAATAACTGTATCCCTGGAATGAAAGCAGCATATCTCAGAATAGCTCATGTATCTTGTTAATAACTGTGTGATTTTTCCATTTCAGCTTCTCAATCCCAACTACATATATGACGGTGAGTCCTGTTCTTTCTCTTCTGGTCTTTTAGAGCATAGGTGTGGGGAGCATCTGAGGACCCTCGAGGTTATCCTGTGGATCCAGGTTTTCTATGGAGCTCTGGGCCTGGGCAGCACCTCAGGCCCAGAGGTTTGTTGGGGGAGGCTGGTGGGCGCCCGGCAGAGGCCGGAAGACTGGTCTTACTGACTCCTTTCTTACACAGTTCCCCCAGAATTCGTCATTCCCTTGAGTGAGGTCACGTGTGAGGCAGGCGAGACCGTTGTTCTTCGATGTCGGGTTTGCGGCCGCCCCAAGGCCTCCATCACCTGGAAGGGCCCTGAACACAACACCTTGAACAACGACGGTCACTACAGCATCTCC
Organism: Antilocapra americana; assembly: GCA_007570785.1. Classification (NCBI taxonomy): domain Eukaryota; kingdom Metazoa; phylum Chordata; class Mammalia; order Artiodactyla; family Antilocapridae; genus Antilocapra; species Antilocapra americana. Next base: position 3,644,918 of record ML661340.1, on the reverse strand, counting down.
TACAGGTGTGGGAGGCCCCCTGGGGGTCCGTGTCTCTGACAGTGAGCATGACCTCGTTCCACTGGGACCCCCACGGTTGATTCCCTGGGTCACCTCGGCCCTGGGACGCCTCCCCTGAGGGGACGCGTTGTCCCTGGGTGGGCAGCTAGGGCTGGAATCCCTCTTGAAACTGCCCACCAGCCCTGAAGCGCCTCGTTTGCTGTGACACCGCAGGAGAGAGGTTGGGGGCTGGGGTGGGGTGGGGGCGAGCCTCTGTGAACACCCTGGGCCCTCCCCGCTGCAGCGACTTGGGAGAGGCTGCTCTGAAGATCGTGGGGGTGACCACCGAGGACGACGGCATCTACACGTGCATCGCGGTGAACGACATGGGGTCGGCCTCGTCTTCAGCCAGCCTGCGGGTTCTAGGTGAGCTGTACCCCGAGCCCCCCCAACAGCCGGCATGTCCTGAGAGGCGTGACAAGTCTCCTGGGGGCTGCAAGGAGCCGGCCAGCCTCTGGGATGCCTGGGAGGGTGACCGTGGGCAGAGGCGGTGCCCAGCAGAGGCTTCTGCCCACCGCCGCTGAGCTCATGAGCCTCTGATGCCAGCCTCCAGGTGGGAGCAAGGCATTCTGTGCTCCTATAACATGCTCTCATCTCCAGCTTCTCCCTATGCAAGTGTTCAGTGGATGCTTTGACTCTAAGAGGACCTATTCTGAGTCGGTCTCGTGTAGAATGAAAAGGAAGGAAAGCGGGAAGTGTGGCTGAGTCCCGTGCGGGCTCTTTGTGCATCCTGGATCCCACGGCCCTGCTGGAGGGTGTGTCCTCCCAGCCCTGAGCGCAGGGCGGCCCTGATGGGACTAACGCACTCCCAGAAAGGCCTGATCTCGCTCCCCTGCTCACCTCTGAGCTGCTGGAGGCAGAGCCTGTTATCTTAGGTCTTAGAGAATTTTCGTTGCACTTGATGTATGCTGATGCTTAATGAGCGACCACATACCACCCGATTCCCAGCTGCCGTTTCACAGGAGGCCGCTGCGCAATACAGGACCACTGAGGTCTCTCTTGGGTCCTCCCGCCATAGGAAGCTGCTTCTAGGAGTGAAAATTAAAGAACTAAAACAGATAAATTTAAAGAAACTAAGAATAAATAGAAGAGCTCCAAGGTGAATTGCGTCCACGAGTGCTCTGTGTGTAGACAGTATGTAAAATTATCTTAGAACTTTTATCCCCTGTGTCTTAACCCCATATAGTTTAACCTCAAATCAGAGAAAGAAGAGGTTCGCATTTTGGGGTCACGGCATAAGAAAGGAAGGAAGGAAAAAACCTTGAGAGTAACCAGTGTTCTGATTTTTAGGTGTCACAGAGATTACACGGGTGATTTTTTTTTTTTTTTAACAAGTCACTAGTGAAGCAAGGGAGTTCAGAGAGACAGAAGACTATTCATTGCAGTAGGTTTATGGAAACGCGAGTGGAAAGGTAATGGAAAAGTAAGCATGTATTTATTTCCATCACTAAATCCGTCTGTCTCAAACTGAGTCCCAGCACACACGCAGCGTGGACCTTATCCTTCTGGCCCATCACCGTTCCCTCGAGCCTCGGTTCAGACGCTCAGCAGCCCCGCCGGCCGCCGCGTTGAATACAGGACTCCAGTCTCCTCCCGAGAGGCGTCCCGCTCAGCAGGCTCAGGGCGATGCTCCTCTCTTGCAGGTCCGGGGAGTGATGGCATCGTGGTGACCTGGAAGGACAACTTTGACTGCTTCTACAGCGAGGTGGCCGAGCTCGGCAGGTACGGCGGCACACCCGGGTCCCCGCCCCCCCCCCCCCCCAGCCGGCGGAGCGAGAGCCCGGGCGCCGCAGGAGCACACGGGGGAGCTGGCACGCTCTGCCGGCGGTTGGGAGTTGGGCGTTTTGCATCTGGAGTGTAACTGTAGCTGCCTTTCGATATTAAGCACTGAGGAAGTAAAGAGATTATGTCCAGTGCAGGCGCCCAGCGAGAGTTAAGGCTTCGTACCGCGAGCCGTCCGGTGACGAGATGGAGGCGCTTGGGCTCTGCATCCGGGCGGCACTGGCCACGCCCCGTCCTCGGGGCGATCCGGGCGCGAGTCGCCCGGACCCTTTCTTGCCGGACGTAGTCCGTGGAATCCTGTTGAGGGAGGCTGAAGCTGTCCTTGAGGTCTCGGCAGTGCCTGGAGACTTACAGCGTGAACCAAGAGGGGGCTTCGACCCAGAGTGGTGTTTCTCTGCAGGTGGCAGCCAGGGCTCAGGCTGGCAGGACGTCATGTGGCAAGAGAGGGCTCAGAAGCATGACTGCCCAGTTTGTCCCTGGTTAAAAGCTTCCCGGGAAACCCTACCCCCAACCCTCCGCAGCAGGGGGTACACTCCAGGGGCCTTTCCTGGGTATATCCCTGGAGTGGCCAGCTCCAGGGATCCGTGCGCCACCCAGGTGGATCAGCCCAGTGTGCCTGTCAGTCCTCTGTCACCACAAGAGGCTCAGCCCTACTCTCTGGAGCAGCGACCTTATCACTTCATGCCACGTGCCCCTGACAAGGCAGTTACTCCCTTGGTCCTTCCTGGGCCCGGTCACCTGGCCCCTCATGCCTCACCCGCATGTCTGCAGCCTCTCTGCACATAGACGTCCACCCTGGGCCTCCTGGTGTGATGGCAGAGCGTCCCAGGAGAGCAGAGGCAGGAGCTGCAGCCTCTCAGCAGTGCTCTCTCCGTAGTCTGTGGATGGAGCCAGCCACCTGCCAGCCCAGATTCAAGGAAGGAGAATAGACTCCACCTGTCCCTGGGAGGGGGCTTCCCGGATGGCACTAGTGGTACAGAACCCGCCTGCCAGTGCAGGAGACGTAAGAGATGCGGGTTTGTTCCCTGGGTTGGGAAGATCCCCTGGTGTAGGAAGAAATGGCAACCCACTCCAGTATGCTTGCCTGGAGAACGCCATGGGCAGAGGAGCCTGGCGAGCTGCAGTCCATGGGTCAGACATGACTGAAGCGACTAAGCACGGCATGGTACAGTCCGTGGGAGGAGAAGCCCCAAGTAGCGAGCCCACCGCCCTCCCCCAGTCTGCCCCCGGCCACAGAGTTGTATCTGTCCCTCACATTCCTCGCCCCAAATCTCATCTACGAGGGTAGCAGGCTCAGACTCGAGGCCCAGGGTCTTGTTACCTGGATCCAGCCAGGGTGCAGCTGAGGCTTCTCCGAGGTGACTCATTGGGTGCAGCCCCAGAGACCACAGACTAGAGACGAGTGAGTTACCAGCCCCACACGCACGTCCTGCAGCGGTAGGACAGACCTGGTGATGGCTATAGACACTGCTGTCCAAGGAGGGGGGCGTGGGGTGACGGGAGCCGCTGAGTAGGCCATGCCACTCTTCTTGACACGATGAGGAAGGGTTTCCGTGAGAGCAGAGATGGATGCTGCCTGGGTCGTCGCTGACAGAGGTCAGAGGGTGGAGAAGTCACATGGCCGTCCTCTCAGAGGACAGAGAGGAGGCGTCTGTCCCCAGGAGGGGACACAGAGTCGCAGGTGCAGGCTGCTCCCTCAGGCCGTCGTACGGCCGCAGCCCCTCTGCTGTGGCAGGGAGAGCAGGGCCGCGGCTGGGGAGGCCGCCCGCGTCCGGTCCACCCGAGTTAACGGGGTCTTTCCTCCATGACCCACGCGGCACACTCTGAGAGTGATCGTCCCCACCTGCTTTCCAGGGGCAGATTCTCCGTCGTGAAGAAATGTGATCAGAAAGGCACCAAACGAGCCGTTGCCACTAAGTTTGTGAACAAGAAGCTGATGAAGCGTGACCAGGTCACCCACGAGCTTGGGATCCTGCAGAACCTCCAGCACCCACTGCTGGTGGGCCTCCTGGACACCTTCGAGACCCCCACCAGCTACGTGCTGGTCCTGGAGATGTGCGTACATGACATGCTCTGACCCTCCTCCCCCTGGCCCCAGCCCCCCATCCTTCTAGCCCATCTTCCCCCCTCCTAGCCCTCCCAGCCCCCCATCGTCCTAGACCCCCATCTTCCCTCCTCCTAGCCCTCCCAGCCCCCCATCCTCCTAGCCCCCCATCTTCCCTCCTCCTAGCCCTCCAGGTCCCCCATCCTCCTAGCCCCCAGCCCCAACACCAAGTGGTCTTGCTGTTTATTCTCTCAGAAGGATAGGAACTGGGATTTTAGGATTCACAGACCTTCTGAAAACCTGTCTCCTATCAGAGACCACAGTTTTAGAGTTTCCAGCGATACTAGAGGGGAGTATATAGTCTGTATGAGCTGCCTGTTAAGGACGCGCACACCTAGCATCCAAACACCCCCACCCCGACCCAGGCTCCTCTGGGGTCTCAGCCAACCTGGTGATGCCACCGGGTTCCCTCGAGGCCAGAGCTCTGCAGACCACACCCCTGCTCGTGACCTCAGGCTGCCCAGATCATGCATATCTGCCAGGCTGGGTGAGGCAGGCTGGGGGGCACCTGGAGTGGGCTGACTCAGACCTGACCCTGTCTGCCGCTTCAGGCTCCCAGCTCAGCCCTGGGGCCTGTCCAGTCCCTCACAGAGCTTGTCCAGCCCTGCAGAGGGTGCTTAGATGGGAGGGTGAGGTGCACCTTGCTGAAGAGCGCCCTCTGGAAGGGGGTAGGTCCCTATGTGCTTTCTCGGTAAAAGTCGTTTAAAGATAAGGAGTGTGGAACTTAGACCTGGGAGCAGGCATCCTCAGCCAAGAGCAGCTTTGCCCCCAGGGTATTCGGCAAAGTCCTTGGAGGACTTGCTGTCATTGGGCCCGAGACACAGAATCACTGGCCCAGAGTGTCCATAAAGCCAGGATGGGAGCCCGGCCCCTAGAACGTTCTGGTCTCTGAAACATCTCGTCACTGAGCTTTACTTAAATTCCCGTTCCTGCTTTTAAGAGGGAGTCCCTTCGTACACTCACTTGGATTTATGACTTCACCTCCATTGGCCCAAGCTCCCCGAGACGTTGTGGAAAGCGAGTCTCTCAGAGTTGGCCTGTGGGGACCTGCCCCTCGTTGGCAAGGTTCCCTCAAGACCCTGCTCCTGACTTCCTTTGGTCGTGTTTCCCCACAGACACGCTGCCCCGGGGCCCAGGCCCCGCGTCAGTGCCCTCTCCCCACCCGCAAACCCCGGGAGTCTACCCACCCTGAGGGTCTCGCTGGAACCTCACCGTGGGCCTGTTCCCCTTGCTGGCCCCTCAAACCTCTCAGATGGCGGAGGGAGCAGGCCTGCCCTCCCCAGCCTCCCCTGACACCACGCCCTGGGCCGAGGGCTGGTCAGCAGACCTGGGCACGCATCTTGGCTGCCTGAAGGGCTGTTGTGGGCTCAGGTGGTGTCTGGGTGGGGACCCGGCCCCTGTGGGCCCTCAGGACCTGGGAACGTGCCTCTGGCTATAGAGGCTTGATGCCTAAGCCTCTGCTCAGCTACCCCCAGGGAATTTTAACAAGACAGAGAGGCCTGGACTCCTTGTCAGAATCTCTTGTTCCGGTTTACATTTCCATGCACTCAGCTGTCATTTCTTACCGCTCTTTACGAGCTGTGTGACTTTGGGGAAGTTCTTTACCTTCTCTGCGCCTGTTTCCTCATCTGTGTAAAAGGGAGACAATGAAATACTCTTCCCAGAGAGTTGTCGTGAGGATTGAAACGAATTAGAAAGCATTTAGTCCCTGGCACAAGGCAACTCTGTATAAGCGTTCTTTAAAGTTAAAAGTAATTTCACAGTAGGCAGACTCTTGAGTCCAACATGAAGCCCACTTTATTTATATTCTCTCATTTAGCCATCACATTCCCCATTTTCAGATGACAAGACTGAGGCTGGGGAAGGGGTCTCATGTTATTCCCTCCCCAGCAGAGTGCTTGCTGTGTTCCAGGCAGTCGCCCAGGTCTCACATCCAGGGAGCAGGTCTGAGTCAAGCCTGCTTGGGTGGGGTGGGCAGGGGGGTCCTGAGTGCAGCCATCTCTGTCTCCCAGTCCCTTGCGTGGGTTCCGGGTGCCTTGCTCCCCACTCACCTCCAGGATGAGGTTAAAAGGCCCTGTTCATCCTGCGCTGCCTCCGAGTAGAGGTTGGTCTCCAAGCGCTGCTCGGACATTGACAGCGGGGCGCAGAGGTGACGTGTGTGTCCCGGTCGCTCTAAAGTGACCGACCAACCCCGTAACCCGGCCTCACACCCCTCCCTCTGCAGGGCCGACCAGGGACGGCTCCTGGACTGCGTGGTGCGGTGGGGGAACCTCACGGAGGGGAAGATCCGGGCGTACCTGGGGGAGGTTCTGGAAGCCGTGCGATACCTTCACAACTGCAGGATAGTGCACCTGGACCTAAAGGTGAGCAGGGCCGTGGGGACGGGAACGCCGGATGACCTCAGTGCATCCGCACAGGACACGGCGCCCTCTCCAGGCCGTCCTCTGAATCCGGGCCAGGAGCCCCCCGGGGACTGGGGGTGGGAGATGGGAACGCGGATGTGTAATCTCTTCTCTGGAGTTGAGTTTTCAGTGACATAAACCAGAACACAGTAGACAAATATGTGAGATCTGCAGATATTTCTTCGAGTTCCTGGGGTAGGAACAGGGCGGGGTGGCGGAGGCAAGGAGGCACAGTGTCCCGTCGATACCAGGAGGGAGAGTGAATCCCAGGCTTTGTACAGCGGCGGCCCTCGGAAGTTCCAGACCAGGGCTGGCCCGCAGCAAGCCCTTTCGCACATGAGCAGTCGACCTCGTGGGTTCCTGGAGAGCCTAGCCCAAGAGTAGGGTGGCAGGACTTCCCTGATGGCTGTCTTGTCCTGTCTCCCAGCCCGAGAACATCCTCGTGGATCAGAGTTTAGCCAAGCCGACAATTAAGCTGGCCGACTTCGGAGATGCCGTCCAACTCAACACGACCTACCACATCCACCCGTTGCTGGGGAACCCCGAGTTCGCGGCCCCCGAGATCATCCTGGGGAACCCGGTCTCCCTGACCTCAGACACGTGGAGTGTGGGTGTGCTGGCCTACGTGCTTCTCAGCGGCGTGTCCCCCTTCCTGGACGACAGCGTGGAAGAGACGTGCCTCAACATTTGCCGCCTGGACTTCAGCTTCCCAGAGGACTACTTCCAAGGAGTGAGCCAGAGGGCCAAGGACTTCGTGTGCTTCCTACTGCACGAGGACCCCGCCAGGCGCCCCTCGGCTGCGTCGGCCCTCCAGGAGCGGTGGCTGCAGGCGGGCCACGGCCACGGCCACGGCGCGGGCGTCCTCGACACGTCCAGACTGACCTCCTTCATTGAGCGGCGCAAACACCAGAACGACGTTCGACCTATCCGTAGCATGAAAAACTTCTTACAGAGCAGGCTTCTGCCTCGAGTCTGACCTGTCTTGAAGTCCTTTCTCATTCTCTTTCACCTGCCAATCAGCCGTTAAATCTGACAATTTTTTTTTTGAAGAGAAAACAACAAACCGACGACGACACGAGCAGTCCGCTGCCCAATCGTCCCGTCGTGTGACACCGCGTTCCCGAGTGAGCCGTGCTCTGCAGCTGCCTGGGACTCGGGCCGCAAGCCCTGCGGGGTGGAGGGGGGGGGTGGAGGCCTTCTGGAACACTCTGCGAGAGCAGAGACAGCGTTGCTGGGTCACAGTCTTTTATTCAGGTTTCTGCAAAAAAAAAAAAAAATTAAAAAACTTTTTTAAATGAACGCAAATAGCATTTTGCAAATTGAAAACATTTTCCAGGATTTATTCAAGGAAACAAATGCCTATGTTCAACCACTGGTGTTAATGAACAAAACAAGATGCTGGACACCTCTGGGGAAGACCCCCCCACCCTACCCCCAGCGGTGGCCTCGTCCAGCTTGGCGGTCCCCCTGGCTCTGAGCTTTTCCAGCTGCCCCATCTGTGTTCCTCTAGCCAGGACACCAGACTGGGCTTCTGAAATGTGCATTCAACCTCAAACTTTTGCATAAAAATAGAATGAATCGTTTTGCTCTGATGAAATGTAGGCCTTACTTGTACATAAGACTGGTCCTGCCTTCGGTCTGTCCTTTCCCCCTACCCCTGCCTTCCCGCCCACCGCCCCGGGCTTCCTTTAGCAGGGTTCCGAGGGGTCCACCCATCCACGAGGAGGTCAGGTTGGGTCCTGCCCTGCTACCCCTTCCCCAGCCCCCCACGCCCCACCACCACCGGCTGTGTCCCACCCCTAAGCCGTCAATCAGATTGTTGAGCAGTATACAGTCAGATGAAAATACTGTAAATGCACTCATTGGGGGTTGTTTTTGTTTGTTTGTTTTATTTCATATCATGTGCAATGTTGTGGCTTTAACATTTTATGCAACTATTTATGAAGACCTCTGTTGTATCTGTAATAAATATATAGAAAAAGCACATATTCGTACGGTGAGATTTATGGTTTTGTGCGTGTCTCGGGGGCGGGGTGGGGGGTGGGGTTCGTAGCCCTGTGCCATCAGTTCAAGGAGACAACTCTTGGTGAAATTTGTCGGTTTTGAGGCCTGTAAAAAGTGATTTCATACTCTGACTATAAAACTGGATAATAGGGTAATGTTTTAAATTTTATTATGCTATTATTCAGAATGCCAAAGTATTATTTTTTTTCCCAAAATCAGTCTGGACATTTCCTACTTTTTAGACTTTTTGACATTCAACTTTCTGTACAAAAATTGGCTGGATTTTGAGCTTTTGGTAAGAAATAAAAGCCAACTAAGCACCAGCCGCTTCGAGGCTGGCATTGATGTCTGTGGCACTGTAGTGTGAGAGGCCCTCAAAAAAGGACGCTGGGTTTCTGGGCACGCTTGAGTTTTTCTGGATGTCTTTTTATCTTTGTTGTGTGAAATACACTTAGGAAAAAAAAAGACCAGCCCGCTTCCCAAGCCAGCCAGACACCTGGGTCTTCAGCCATAAACTGGCATAATTCAAGCTTTGCAGCTTCCAATGTATTTTTATTTATTCTTTTGTTGAATTTTTGTTTGTTCCTTGTAAAATTGTACAGAAACTTTTTAAAAGAAATTGGATTCAAAACTGGATGTGTATTCGTAACCTCACAACTTTTATTTGTGTATTGTTTCTTTTATTATTTCAGTTAAATTTTTACATTATTTTGCATGTATATTTCTTTGTACAGAGACCTTACATGTTTACACAGTATGATGTGATGTAAATATTTTATTTTGCCATCAGTTATTTTAAAAAATTAAACATATTTGCCTGATGTTTGTGTTAGACCTTTTATTTAAATTGGTCACTGTTGAATCAAAAAGAGATGGATGAGGGAAACCCTGAAGGGGAGGCCTCTGCTGAGTAGGGGTGGGCGTGGGGAGAAGAGTAGTCTGGATTGGGAACCCACTGTAGGCCACATCCAGAAAAGGGAGTCTGGTGAGGCTCCTGCAGACTGGTTCACAAGCCAGACTCAGAAGAGACCTGCCTGTAACCCAGAACATCAGCTGACTTTATGGAAAAGTTATGCCTGTCCTGGTTAGAGTAGCTAAGTCACCCCTGCTTCTTAATGAACACAGAATCCGAGCAAAGGAAAAAGCAGTTGTGTGCTGGCCAAAGAAAAGCAAAACTAACATTCAGATGGATTTAAGAACTTGTAGGGCTTCCCAGGTGGCACCAGTGGTAAAGAAACCAACTGCGGATGCTAGAGACTTGAGGGACGTGGGTTCGATCTCCTGGGTCTGGAAGGTCCCTGGGAGGAGGGCAGGGGAACCCACTCCAGTATTCTTGCCTGGAGAATCCCATGGACAGAGGAGCTGGTGGGCTACAGAGTCCATAGGGTCACAAAGTCGGACATGACGGTAGTGAACACACACAAGGACTTGAAACACTTGGGTTCAAGCACCTGAATTAGGGGCAAGCCCAAGAATCCATGTCTGCAAAGACTCCCTAGTGGTGGCTTCTGCCTGCCCCCGACATCAGTCATCTTTCCTGATCTCTATCATCCCTCTTGCTTTGATTCCTTTCTGCTGCTTTTTTTGAATCCTTCCCCTCTGCGATGGCGACTTTTTCCTTGGCACACTAAAAAGCTTTCACTTCGCATCTGTTTGCTAAAATCCTGGAGTTAAGACAACGTGTGAGAAGATGACACTTGTGCTAAGACCCCAAGTCTGGGCACGGGGAGCTGGCTCTCCCAGAGGTGTGTGTGCTTCCTCCTGGGTCCCGGGGCCAGTGATGTTCTGTGGGCTCCCGAGGACGGAGACGCAGGGTCGGTTCCGATGTGCAGCTCAGTGTCAGGCCCCGGAGGGAGTCCTGCGGCCACCACGGGCCACCACAGCAACAGGAGGGAGGCCAGGCTCCGCTGTTTTCCAGTCGGGACACCTGCTGGAGGAAGTAGTCATGCCTATGGGTTAGCAAAGCATCGCACCAGTGAGGCATGGCCCGTCATGATCACTACCTAGATTTCTCAAATAGCAAGATATTACTCCCCCTGATGCAAAGAGCCAACTCGCTGGAAAAGACCCTGATGCTGGGAAAGATTGAAGGCAGGAGGAAAACAGGGTGACAGAGGAGGAGATGGTTGGATGACATCACTGACTCGATGGACATGAGTTTGAGCAAGCTCCAGGAGATGGTGAAGGACAGGGAAGCCTGGCTTGCTGCAGTCCATGGGGTCACAAAGAATCAGACACCACTGAACAACTGAACAACAACTATTCTGCGTGTGACTATTTATATATAGTTTTTATTAAATCTCCACATTCTCATTAGCTCTAAAGGAAAAAAAAAAGATTACCAGTGTTTTCATGCAATAAATTATGCAAAAAATCATAGCAAGTCGCATCCAAGAACTCTTTGACCAGTTTAGATCGTTGGAAGGAAAAGTTCTTTCAACTGTACGTTTTTGAGACAGCTGTAGAGACAAAGGCTTTGTGGGACCGATAGGTTGTTCTGTGTGTGAGTGTGTGTGATTTAACCTACGAGGTTAGCCCTTGTATCACTATGTAGTATATCCTATTCTCTCTAGTGATTTTCTTTGCTCTGAGAATCTCCTGCATCTGATATTAATGTCGTTCACTCTGGCTTTTTTAATTTCATGTATTTATTTATTTTTGACTGTGCTGGGTCTTCATTGCTTTGTGTGGGCTTTCTCTAGTTGCAGTCGGTGAGGGCTACTCCGGTTGAGGTGTATGTGCTTCTCGTTGAGGTGGCTTCTCTTGTCGCAGCGCACGGGCTCCAGGGTCCAAGGGCTGCAGCTCACGGACCCAGCTGTTGGGACTCCTGGTCTCTAGAACACAGGTTCAACAGTTGTGGCACAAAGGCTTGAGTTGCTCCTCGGCAGGTGGGATCTTCCTGGACCAGGGATCAAACCAGTGTCTCCTGAGTTGGAGGGCGGATTCTTTACCACCGAGCCACTAGGGAAGCCTTTTTTTAAGTTAAAAGTTTACATGGTATAGCTTTTTCCATCCTTTAACTGCCAACATACCTATATCATTATATATGAGGAGATTTCTTACAGATGACGTACAATTGGATCATAGTTTTTAACCCACTGCCCATTTCTGTCTTTTTGTTAGTGTACTTAGATCACTTACGTTTAATGTAACTATTGATAAAAGTAAGGCTTAAGCCTGCATTTTAATTGTTTGGCTTATTTTTCTTGTCCCTGGTTTCCATTTGTGTTTTCTTTTGCCTGCCTTCCTGTGGGTTGCCTGAGCCCTTTTAGAATTCCATGTTGATTTGTCTCTACTGGTTTTTTAATATATCTCTTTGTATTGTGTGAGCAGTTTCTGTAGTATGGTATTACCTATGCATGACTCATCACAGCCTACCTGTGTCATCATTTTACCAGTTTCTGTGAAATACAGAAACCTTTCCTCTCTTTGTGTCTCATTACTTTCTCAAGTTTGTAATTGTTTTAAATATTTCCTCTACAGACATTTAAAGCCACATCACACAACTTGGCTTCAACAATCAAACATAATTGAAAAGACTAAAATGCATTCTACTTAACTCGTGTGCTGACTCCTTCCATCACTCTTCCCTTTTTCCTGGTATCCAGGGTTCCTTCCATTATCCTTTTGAGAGCTACCTTCAGCCCTTCCTTTAGGGTAGCATGTCCTCTTCGTTTGCCTTCACCTGCTAATGCCCGCATTTACCCTTTCACTGAGCGACAACTGAACTGAACTAAACCCTTTTTTTCCTGGTATTTTCCCTGGATATGGAATTTGGGGCTGCTTGTTCTTTCCTCGCAGCACTTAAGAAATGGGCCCCTTCGTTCAGGGCCTCACATTTCTGATGAGAAATCCACTTTCAAATTTTTCCCTTATAAATAAGATGTTTCTCCCTCACTTTCAAGATTTTTTTTTTCTTTGTTCTTAGTTTTCAGAAGTTTGACCATGACGTGTCTTAGTGTGGATTTGTGTTGATTCTGAGATTTCATTCAGATTCTTGAATCTGTAGGTTCATATCTTTGGTCACATTTTCATTTTTTTCAAGTGCTTTTAGAGCCGTGCCTTCTGTCTTCTTCAAAGACTTGAGTGATGTAAGTACACAAACCTTTTTGGGGGTCCCACAGGTGGTCTTTTTTTATTCTTTTGTCGCTTCGGGCAGTCGTGGCAGATCTTTCACCATGGCGCACAGGCCTCAGGCCTGGTGGGTTCTGTAGCTGCAGTGGGCTCAGCTGCCCCACAGCGGTGGGGTCCCAGTTCCCCGACCAGGGTTTGAACCCAAGTCCCCTGCATTGGAAGGCAGGCTCTTAACCACTGGACCACCATGGAAGGCCTGGTCCCACAGGTCTCTGAGGCGGTGTTCTTCCCCCACCCCAAGCTAGCTCCTCTTTGTTGTTCTATTTTTCTATTGGCCAGTAAACTGAGTCCCTCCTCTCTCCACTCCAATCTGCTGTTGAATCCATACACTGATTTTTTTTTTTTTTTTTGGCTGTTGTATTTCTATCTTCTAAAATTTCATGTGTTTTTTTTTTTATATCTTCTATTTCTTTGCTGAGACTTTTGATCTTTTCATTTATTTCAAGCACATTCGTAATTATTCCTCAAAGATTTTTATCATGGCTGCTTCAAGCCTGCTGGCAGATAATTCTAACCACCCCTGCCATCTCATGAATAGTGTCTATGCCTTATCGTTTTTCATGTGAGTTGAAATTTTTCCGATTGGCTTCATGAATGACCTGCACTTGAAGTGGAGACGTTTTAAGATATTGGGTTGTAAGGCCCTGAATCTCACTGAAACCTTCCGATTTAGCTGGCCTCCTCTGATAGCATTCCAGCAGGGGAAGGGGGCTGGTGCTCACTCACTGATGGTGACCAGGGTTCTGGGCTCCATGAGCCCTCCCCGGACACCACGGGGAGGAGTCAAGTCCTTACCCTGCGCTAGGCCTCCTCTGACGCCATCCCTGGGGGGTGGGAGGGCTTGTGATGCTTGGTGGGAGTAGGAGCAGACGTGTGGGCTCCCCACAGAATCCCCACTGATACCAGGGGTAGGGGGTCCTGTTACTGCCCTTCAGGGATGAAGGTCCTAGCTCCCTATTTGGCCTTCCCTGACACCACCTTGGTCAGGGGGTGGAAGGGTTCCCATGACAACCTGATGAGGGTGGTGCTCTCCGTTCCCCACTCAGTCTTTGCGGCTGGGCTGGGGGTGAGACCTGGTGGCTCAGATGGTAAAGAATCTGCCTGCCAATGCAAGAAATATAAGAGACACGGTTCGATCCCTGAATCGGGAAGATCCCCTGGAGGAGGGCATGGCACCCTACTCCAGTACTCTTGCCTGGAAAATCCCATGGACAGAGGAGCCTGGTGGGCTACAGTCCATGGGGTTGCAGAGTCGGACAACTGCAACAACTCAGTGCGCACGCACGCGTGGGTCTGAGACCGCAGTATTCTCTGTAGTATCTGCCTGGGGTAAGAAAAGTCATCACCCAGAAGTTTCTGTCTTGCAAGGCTGCTGCTTTCCCAGTCCTTTGTCTAGAGAGAGCAGCCCGGGTTTGGACATTCGCTGACTGCATCCACTTGGCATTTCCCCATTGCAGACTTCTTCAGCTCTAAGACTGGCTGGCTGAGGCAAAAAACAAACCCAGAGAACTTTCCACTTTGGGGCTCCTCTGTCTTGAGCTTTCCTACTGCGTGACTTCCTCCCCTTTACCTTACAGTGTCTCCTGAAGTGGCTTTATGTAAAATATCCAGGGTTTTCCTTGTACTTACCTGGAGAGGAAGGGGATAGGAAAAATGTATCCACCTAGCTTCCCAGAAGACCAGAGTCAGTGCTTCTCTTTTTACTTGTTAATTTTAAGATCATCTGACTTTGGTCTCCTCTTGTTGTTCAGTCCCTCAGTTGTATCAGACTCTTTGCAACCCCATGGACTGCAACCCACCAGGCTTCCCTGTCCTTCACTATCTCCTGGGAGTTTGTTCAAACTCATGTTCATTGAATTAATGATGCCATCCCAACATCTCATCCTCTGTTGCCCACTTCTCCGCCTGCCCTCAATCTTTCCCAGCATCAGGGTCTTTTCCAATGACTCGGCTCCTCCTCTTCTGAGAGGTACAAAAATAACTGCATTATCTTATTTTCAAAAGCAACCAAGTTTATTAATTATAAAAGGAAAGGAAAGGGAAGAACTACACAACCGGAATTTAAGTTCATTGCACAGTTTACTGTCCGTGCCTTTTCTCGACTCTTTTCTTGCTGAAGCCTCATTTAACCCCCGACACTGCTATTCTACCCCGAGTCCACAATAACCAGACAAGATATCCAAACTGACAAGAGATGGTACTTGATGGCCGGGCTCTTGAGGGCTCAGGGCCTGGATGGGACTGAAGGGCCTGCAGGGGGTGTGTGGCCAGCTCTGGTCTCTAGAAGCATCCGGAGGGAGAGAAGGGAAGAGCACTGACTCAAGTAGCTTCTGTAAGGGAGCATGAGATGAATTAATTGTCCAACGGAGTTCAGAGGATGCAGAAAGAGCACCGTCTCCAGACAGGCTTCACGTTGGGTCCAGGCATCTGGTTGCTCCGGCAACAGCAGGTCGGGAGAGGAGGGCAAGATTCTGGTGTAATTTAAGGCAGCAGGACATTTGCTTCCTCAGACATCTCATCCACTGGCCATCTCTCATTTACAAGTCAAAGCTTTTATAGAGGTTTGTTTTTGACCACGTGGTTCTCATCCTATCGAAGTCCCGGAGCAAAGTCCTCTTTCCAGGACTGCTGAGTCTGCCAGAGGGTTTCCTGTTTCCTCCTTCCGTAGGCTAGGAACGTTAAAGGGCTTGCAAAGCAAAGCCTCTTACGAGAGGCCAAGTGGAGATCCAGTAACCAATTGCCTCCTTTATAATTACCGCTTATGGAGGACACGCATCTCTGCCCCAGCTTTGAAGGTTAAAAACCTCACTCAGGTTTACCCTATCCATCAATTTCTTTGGGTTTCCCTGGTGGCTCAGAGGGTGAAGAGTATGCCTGCAACGCAGGAGACCTGGGTTCGATTAATTTCTTTATGACTACATTGACCTCATGTGAACGTGCTTATGGGTTTTAAATATGTTTAAGCATTTTTCATGCCTACACAGGAAAGACTAGCTCAGAACAAGCAGCATAAAACCAGATCCTTGAGACACACCTACTGATAATTTGAGAACTGCCTACGCTGCTGGGTTGTTAAGACATGGAAATGACCTGGTTTCCATATTTATTTTAAAATGCTCACACCAAAAGAGAAAAGATGCAAAGCAGCACTTTTTTTTTTTTCAACCATGAAAATTACCTCCTGGTGCTAAAGTCTACCAAGCCAGGCATTCCCCAAAGGTGGGAAGAAGTCAGTGTTCCTTTATTTTCTCTTTGAATTTCGTGGTCAAGTGGGTAAAATCAGAAAGATAAATGAGAGCAGGCATTCCAGCTGTGTAGATGTTAAACTCACTCACCTCTGTTCCCCTTTACCATATTTTCTTTCACTGATGCCATTCCCCACCCCCACCCCCCATGGGATGTATCAGGTGTCAGCTGGAAGCCACTTTCTCTGATAACACTCAGTTGATTTCATTTGCTTTCGACCTCAGTTGGTTTCATTCTTCTGTATAACCCTGAGTTAGTTGCCTTTGGCCTTTAACTTGGTAACTCATTGCAAACTTGGTAGCTTAACACAGAAGGTCATCTTCTTACAGTTCTGGAGGCAGATAGTCCAAAGTCAGTGTCACTGGGCTGACATTACGGTATGAACAGGCTGTGATCCCTCCAGAGGCTCCACAGAAGCACTTGTTCCTTCCTTGGGTGTCCGGTGGTTTCCAGCATTCCTTGGCTGCTGGCTGCATCACTCCAGTCTTCAAGGCTAGCATCTTCAATTCTCTCTGTTCCATCCTCAGACTGCCTTCTCATCTGTCTGTATAAAAATCTCTCTGCTTCTCTCTCTCTCTTTTAAAGTCTACTGAATTTTACAATATTGTTTCTATTTTATGTTTTGCTTTTTTTTTTTTTGGCCAGGAGGTATGTGGGATTTTAGCTCCTCGACCAGGGATCGAAACCACACCTCCTGTGTTGGAAGGTGAAGTCTTAACCACTGGACCACCAGGGAAGTCCTTCTGCCTCTCTTTTGTAAGGACATTTGTGTTGGCATTTCAGACTCACATGGTAACCCAGAAGAAACACCCGAGCTCAAGGTCCTTTGCTGAATCATATCTTTGCCATGTAAGATAACATTCATAATCCAGCAATTAGGACGTAGATGCCTAATGCAGGGTCAATTTTTAACATACCACACTGCCTTTGTGCCAACAATTCCTAACTTCCTGTCTGAAGTATGGCAGTTTCTTACAAAACTAAACATACTTTACTGCACAACCCTGCAATCCTATTCCTTAATATTTACTCAGAGGCCTTGGAAACATGTCCACACGAAAATATGCACACTGATCTTTATAGCAGCTTTATTCATAATTGCAAAAACTTGGAGGCAACCAAGATATCCTTCAATAAGTGACTGAATAAATAAACTGTGGCACATCCAGACAGTAGAATATTACTCAGCAATAAAAAGAAATGAGCTGTCAAGCCATGAAATGGAAGAACATTAAATGTATAACATGAATTGAAAGAAGGCAGTATGAAAAGGCTGTATACGGTATGATTCTAACTATGTGAAAATGTTAGTTGCTCAGTCATGTCTGGCTCTTGTGACCCCATGGACCATGGTCCACTCATGCCCTCTGTCCATGGAATTCTCCAGTCAAGAATCCTGAAGTGGGTTGCCATTCCCTTCTCCAGGGGATCTGCCTCACCCAGGGATTGAGCCTGGGTCTCCTGCATTGCAGGCAGGTTCTTTCCTGTTTGAGCCGCCAGGGAAGAAGAAAGAAGACAGTATGAAAAGGCTGTATATGGTATGATTCCAACTATATAACGTTCTGGAAAAGGCAAAACTAGACAGTAAAAAGGGAGACAGTAAAAAGATCAGTGGTTGCCAGGGGTTAAAGGGTAGGGAAGAATGAACAGATAGACCTCAGAGGATTTTCAGGGAAGTGAAACTGCCCGGCATGATACTATAGCCATGGACGTATGTCACTATGTGCGTGTGTGCAGGCTAAGTTACTTCAGTCGTGTCTGATTTTTTGCGACCCATGGACTGTAGCCCACCAGACTTCTCTGTCCGTGGGATGCTCTAGGCAAGAATACTGGAGTGGGTTGCCATGCCCTGCTCCAGGGGGTCTTCCTGACCCAGGGATCGAAGCTGCATCTCTTGCCGCTCTAGCATCACAGGCAGATTCTTTATTGCTAAGCCACCAGGGAAGCCCTCTATGTCACTATACTCAGTGTATGTCACATATACTCACATATGTCACTCTATTTGGGCCCCATATGCCCCCAAATATAGCATGTACAATACCAAAAGTGAAATGAAACTGGACTTTGGATGGTGATAAAGGATCCCTGTAGGTGGGTCATTTGTATCAAAGGCACCTCTATAATGAGGGATGTTACTAGTCAGGGAGGCTGTGTGTGTTTGGAGAAGGGGAATATATGAGAAGTCTTTACTTTCTGGTCTGTTTTGCTGTGAGCCTAAAACTACTCTGAAAAGTAAGTCTATTTTTTCAAAAAGGGCATTGGCTCCCAGAAGTCTCAGACAAAGGACTGCAGTCCAAAGTCAAGAGGATGCACAGACAACAAGAAGCCCTGGAAAGGCGAGTCAACGTACTACCCACTGAGGAAAAGCAAACTGAGACGCTAAAGAGTTATCACCACTAGGACCCCCGTTACAACAGCAAAAATAAAAATAGTAATGACACCAAATGGTGGTGACAACAGAGAACCTGGACAACTCACACAGGGCTGATGAGAATGTTGAATAATACCATCAGGCTGGAAAGCGGCTTGGCAGTTTCTTTAAAACCTGAGCATTTACTTACCGTGCGCAGGTGCTCAGTCCTTCAGTCATGCCTGACTCTTTGTGACCCCTTGGGCTGTAGCCCACCAGGCTCCTCTGTCCATGGGATTTCCCAGGCAAGAATACTGGAGTGGGTTGCCATTTCCTTCTCCAGGGAATCATCCCAACCCAGGGATCGAACCTGGGTCTCCTGCACTGCAAGCAGATTCTTCACCCACTGAGCCATCAGGAAAGTTCCATTAGTTTCTCAGTTGTGACCGTTAGTTTCTCTTTGTGACCTCATAGACTGTAGCTGGCCAGGGACCCCTGTTCATGGGATTCTCCAGGCAAGAATACTGGAGTTGCCAGTCCCTTCTCCAGCAGATCTTCCTGACCAAGGGATCAAACCCAGATCGTCTGCATTGCAGGCAGATTCTTTATGGTCTGAGCCACCAGGGAAGCCCCCACATACTATATTTATACAGTACTTATCCATTTATAGAGCATGTTTAAATGAAAAAGTTATAGAAGGGAACACAGCTCAGTGGTTACTGCGGTCTGGGGGTGGTGGGGAGGGGACTCTTGTGATGGAATCGTTCTGTGTTTTGATTGCAATGGAAGTTCCACAGATCCACACATGTGATAAGATGGCATGGAACCAAACACATCCGTTGTACTGATGTCAGTTTGCTGGTTGTGACATTACACTATAGATACCTAAAATGTAACCAAACTACACAAGGATGTAAGGGACCTCCCTGTTCTATCTTTGCAACTTTCTGTATGCTTAAAATTATTTCAAAATCAAAAGTTTTTACAATGTCTTGTCCTTCTCATAGCCAGCCAGTGGCCGAGCTGGCCCGGTGCTGGTGTTTTAGGATGACCAGCCCTCTCCCTCTCCAGACCTCTAGGACAGGCTTCCCTGGAACCATAAACACCCTACAGACAAAGCTATGGGGACCAGGGGTTACCCCAAGAATACCCTTACCTCTGATTCAGAGCCAGAATTGCATCCTTTGCCCATGGGAGGCTTTCTGCACAGCCCAGGCCAGCTCCCTCTCCAGCCCAGCTCCTGCCTGCCTCTTCCCTCTTCCCTAGCTCGGCCAGCATGAGGCCGGGACAGAGTCAGCAGTGGGGGCCATGGAGGGAACCCAGGGGTCCATCCTCAGGGGCTCCTCCCTTGACCAGCACCCACCAGTCTTGGCCCCAGGCTGCACCCCATTGCTCCTTTGTTTGCTTGGGCCCCACGCCCCAAAAGCCAGTTCCAGGTCCAACCCCATCACTGCAAAGTCAGGAAAACTTTCTCCCTGGAAGGGGAAGGCCAAATTCATGGGTTGGCTCCCAAGGGCATCTGGGTGCCTCTGGCTAGCTGGGATTGGTGTCCTGAGTACCTGATGGATTCAGTGGGCTGCGGGCTACCCTGGAAAACTAACCACTTTGTTGTTGTTTAGTCAGTAAGCTGTATCCGACTCTTTTGTGACTCCATGGACTGTAGCCCGCCAGGCTCCTCTGGGACTCCATGGCATTCTCCAGGTAAGAATACTGGAATGGGTTCCCATTTCCTCTTCCAGGGGATCTTTCTGACCTAGGGATGGAACCCAGGTCTCCCACATTGCAGGCAGATTCTTGACCACTGAGCCACCAGGGAGGCCCGGAAAACTAACCTCTACCCATGCGCCACCACCTACAGAGGACACTGTACTCATGACCCCTGTTTCTTACTGGGCCACAATCCAGCTTAGAGTTAGGACTTGCTCTGCTAAGGTGGAAAGTCTTGAGTCATCCTTCTGCTAACATAACCCCTGTGAGTAATGCCTTGAACTATCTGGCCAGCTTCTGCCCTGTATTGTAATGTATTGACTCTGTGGGCACAGTGACGTAGCAGTTTATTTTTAATGAGGGCACCAGCTTCACATTTTTACATTTGTATTTATGGGACTGTGTGCTTCTATGATTAACCTAAAATTCATTAACATTTGCTTAAAAAAAAATCATGGTGTTTGGAAAAAGACTTTTCATAGGGCTGTTTTATCATTTTGCAGGTGCCAATAAAAAGAGAGCATAGGTTTATTAATTTTAAAAAATGAAGATCTGTGACGCTAGATCTTTCCTTGTACTGGGTTCTGTACGTCATTTAAATACATAACCATGTCCTTCACTTTTAAATGACATTAAGGAGAACTAATGTGGCCTGGTATTGACTTTAGATGGCATCTGATCTTTTGCCAGGAAGCTTGGCAGTCATTTCTTTTAGGTTTAATGGCTGCCCAGGCAGAGAAGAGGAAAACAATGCCTGGAAGGTAAGCAAAGTAATTATGAGAAAAAAAGGGCTGGAGTCTACCCCTACCATATGATCCAGCCACTCTACTCCTAGAGAAATGAAATCTTATATCCAGATAATGATTTATATGTGAGTGATCATAACTGCTTTATTAGTAATAACTGAAAATTGGAAACAACCTCTCCCTGAAACGTCCTGCAGTTTCCCATGAGGAACATTCTCCTTTTTGGCAACCAGCAATAAACCAACTCTGCTCAAAAGTATAGGTGTAGCTAATCTTTGCCTCGAAGGTATTTACACAAATGAGAATTTCCACCACAATTCAGCCTGAGTAGTCACTGCATTGGACCAAGGTTTTCAGTGCACATCTGAGACTCCTAATATCTCTTCATATGAAAGTGCCATCCTGTTCAGGGGTGGTTGAAAGCTCACGCTCAATAAAGCTGTGATCTTTTGTTGGGAAAAAAAAAAAAAACAGCTGAGCAGATAGCTTGGATCTCTCACTTAGAGATCTGGAAGCAGGTTTCCATCCATGGGAAGTTTGGATGCACCTGCTCTTCGCTTAGCCTGGTCTCATTGCAGGGGGACATCTTTGCTCACTTCCCCAAGAAATGGTAATTGTCAGCTCTGGCCCATGATTGAAATGGACAGATTCTGGTCTTGCCATTTAGCAAAATGGTATTGAAGTCCTAACTGTAGGCAAGAATTTCTAATTCCACACATTTGCATATCACATCCTAAAGTGCTCCCAAGTGTGGAAAGCAGGCCGATTGAAACGTGTTTCTATAGCCAGGGGCCAAGCTGGTCCAGCACTGGTGTTTGAGGATGACCAGCGCTCTGCCCCCCCAGACCAGTAGGACAAACATTCCTGGAACCATGAACACCCCACAGACAAAGCTGCGTGGACCAGGGATACCCTTCCCTCTGATTGAGAGCCTTCTAAGAAGGATCTGAGAAGCTGAGATGCCAAGGGTGATCTGACCATTTCTTGTCCATCGACACGGTGAGAACCTTCCCTCTCTGCCTCTGACTTCTGCAAATGGGTTCTTTCCCATAGTTCTTGGGCTTTTTCTTCCTTGGGAGCACTTCAGTTCCTGTGAAAGTGAAAGTGTTAGTCGCTCACTAACACTGATTCTTTTCGACCCCATGGACTGTAGCCCACCAGGCTCCTCTGTCCGCGGCAAGAATAATGGAGTGTGTTGCAATTCCCTTCTCCAGGGGATCTTCTCAACCTCGGGATCAAACTCAGGTATCCTGCATTGCAGGCGATTTCTTTACCATCTGAGCCACCCTGAGGAAATTCTAGTTGTCTACATACGGTTGGGAATGATTATGAAATCTTATCCCATCAGCGGTCGCCAGTGTCCCCAAGGCGTTCATGTTTCAGAGTGGATGAATAAGCCCAAAACAAGGAAACTATTGCTCAGTTTGAGTTTTAAGAACTATTTTTTAAGCAACTATAAAGCATAGTCATGAAAGCAAGGATTTGGGGCTGGAGGGGGGGTGTGGAGGTAGCCCGGTACTTTGTGAAAAAAAGCAACACATTTCTAATAATATTTTAAAAAAGAAAGTACCTAGGAATAATCTAACAGAAGCTGCACAAAAAGCTTCTCTTGACTGAAAGCTACAAAATTTAAGCTACAAATATGAGCTACAAAATTTGCTGAGAAATTTAAAAAGTACTGATTAATAGAGGGAAATACCACATTCGAAAATGGGATGGCTCAATATCGGAGAAGACAATGGCAACCCACTCAAGTATACTTGCCTGGCAAATCCTATGGACGGAGGAGCCTGGTAGGCTGCAGTCCATGGGGTCGCTAAGAGTAGGACGTGACTGAGCGACTTTCCTTTGACTTTTCACTTCACGCACTGGAGAAGGAATTGGCAACTCACTCCAGTGTGCTTGCCTGGAGAATCCCAGGGACGGGGGAGCCTGGTGGGCTGCTGTCTATGGAGTCGCACAGAGTCGGACACAACTGAAGCAACTTAGCAGTAGCAATATTGGAAAGATGTTAGTTCTGCTTAAATTCATGCAGAGATTCCACACAGCCCCAGTCAAACCCAAGCAGGGTTTTTTTTTTGTGAAAATCAACAAGCCAATTCTAAAGTTCATAAGCAAATACAGAGAGTCCTGAGAAGAGCCCAAGCAACCTTGGGGCAGAGTGAGGAAGCAGAGAGAGCCCTTAGGTGACCAACTGTCAAGATGGCCTGTAAAACTCCAGTAATCAGGACACGGACTGACACAGGACAGACAACCCAGTGTGGGACAGCTTAGGTTTATCTTTTGCTTTGTTTAGGTTGTGCCAGGATTCAAAGAGAGTATCAATGCGTGGAGAAGATCCTGGAAATCACACCCCCAGTAAATGGCTCACGCCTGTGAGAAAGGCGTGGGCTGGACCCAGCGGTCAGAGAATCATCAGAATGTTGATGTCAGAGGTATTACAACTTTCCTGTTAAGAAAGGCAAGGATTTCCCTGGTGATCCAGTGGTTAAGAATCTGCCTGCAATGCAGGAGACCTCGGTTCAATACCTGGGTCGGGCAGACCCCCTGGAGAAGGGATAGGCTACCCACTCCAGTATTCTTTGGCTTCCCTAGTGGCTTAGCTGGTAAAGAATCCACCTGCAATGTGGGAGACCTGGGTTTGATCCCTGGGTTGGGAAGAACCTCTGGAGAAGGGAAAGGCTACCCACTCCAGTGTTCTGGCCTGGAGAATTTCATGGACTGTATAGTTCATGGGGTCGCAAAGAGTCAGACACGACTGGGTGACTTTCACTTTCACTTTTCTGCACATTTACAAACTACATAATACAATACAATATTCATTACACTATTTATTAATTATAAAAAGGGAAAGACTACCCACTCTAGTATTCTGGCCCGGAGAATTCCATGGACTGTATAGTCCATGGGGTCACAAAGAATCAGACATGACTGAGCAACTTTCACTTTCACTTTACAACACAGGGGACACAAGGTTGATCCCTGATCAGAGAACTAAGATCCCACATGCCATGAGGCAAAAGCCCAAGAGCCACAACTGGAGAGTCTGGGTATGGCAATAACACCTGATGCAACCCCCAAAAATAGATAATTTTTTTAAAAAACAAAGAAAGCAGAGCAGCTGGTGAGGGTGGAGACAGAGGCTGGAGACATAGGTCTGTTATTCAGAAAATGGTATTACTGTTGCTTTAAGAACATTTTTTCCTAAATTTCCCTTTTGTTAACTTCCACTTGGGAAATGTATGGTTTAGGTCAATTAATTAGATTAACATCAGTTTGTGGCCTCACCCCAGGCCAGCACTCAAAGTGTTCTACAGGATACCGGGGAAGATGAATGTGAGGTCTCCACTGTCAGTTTTGGGGCCTCAAAAATGCCAGTGAATGGGACATTCTGTACACCTCCAATGATAGATCTAAACTGAATTAAAGGATTATTCATTTGGGATTAATTGAATAAGGTACCTTCACACAAGGGAATGCTATACTATTTATTTATTAAATCAATAAGGTCATTGTGTAGAGTTGGAAAAATCACCAGAAATAAATCCAAAAAAAAAAAAAAGAAAAAGCACTGTGCGAGACAGTATGTGTAGACCCCTGACTGTAGGGAATATTATTTTTATTTAATCCTCATAATCATGCATAGTTAATCCTATTAACTGGTGAAGAAACAGAAGCTCATAAGCTGTAGAATCCATGGTCTACAGAACTCTCATAGGTGTTTAATTCTACTGGGGTTTCATGAGGAATTTGATTGTTAACTTCATCCTGGCCCCCTCAGTCCTGGGCTCATGGCATACTCAACTCCGTCACGGCTCAGAATGTGGTCCCTGGGCCAGCAGCAGCCTCTGGGAGCTGGTCAGAGATGCAGAATGTCATTTCCTGCCTGGGTTATTAACTCCAGTCATTTTTTCCTGCTTTCAGCCAAAAGTAAAGAGCTCTATGGTGGTTTTCCCTTGTGCGATGCATGTATAACCACCGTGGCCAATGTAGAAATCCACGTGGTAGGAAAGAACTTAAGACTGCATCGGGCTCAAGACCTGAAATTCACTGCTGCGCAGAAGCATGGAAAACGATGGAAACAGAGGTAATGAAAGAAATCCGCAGACGGAGGAGGTATCTTGAGTCTGTGCATTCGCCCACGCTGCTGATGCTGCTGCTGCTAAGTCACTTCAGTCGTGTCTGACTCTGCGACCCCATAGACAGCAGCCCACCAGCCTCCCCCGTCCCTGGGATTGTCTGTGATTTCTCATTAACTTCATTCATGACCTAGTATGTCTGTCCATGCCTATCTACTAACATGAGAAATAAAGAATCAAATGTATTTCAGCCTCAAGAAAGAACTGCAGAATGGCAGACCCCATCTCTGCTGCACTGAATCAGAACCTGCATTTTAGCAAGATCCCCAGTGCTGCGGACACTCGTGAAGGTCTGAGCGGTGTACATCAGGGTGAAAAGCTTAGCTATGCTTTTAGCATATAAGCCTCCAAGAGTCTGTTCATTAGCATCAAAACCACAGACACAGAAATGAAATCTCACTCTTCACCCATCTGTGCAAGGTTTTAAAAATGACAAAGATAAGGGTGGAAAGACACCTGGAATGACACGACGCCTCTCCAGCCTGCATGTCCTGATATACATGGTTGGGGTTATTTTGGAGCAGGGACAAGGAAGAGGACAAAGCCAGAGAGCGGAGCGGTGGTGAGTCAGAGGAGCCCCTGGCTGTCCTGACTGTCCCATCGTGGTCCAGCCCCGTTTCTCCCAGCGAGTAAACACGCCAGGCTTTGTTAGTCTTGCGTGATAAACAAGACAGAGCCCTTGTACACAGCACATCGAACAACGTCCTGCGAGAGGAAAGTTTTTAGTCCATAAATTATCGTGACAGTTTAGAAGGAAATCGAAGTCCTTGGCCAGAGAGACTCTTAGGAAATATGTTACCGGTTAGCCAGGGCCTTGGAAGTAGGAAACAAGGTGGCCCTCTCAACCCAACAGCAGCAAAAGGCTTCCCACCCCGACTCTTTCTGTATCCCTTCTTTGCTGAATCGGTGATGAAATTGTAGTTAAACGCTTGGTAATGAAAGCCTAGTGCCCAGTAAATTAAAACACAGGCTTGCATACCCCACTCATCAGTTTGACTTGTACCAAAAAAAAAATGTTTAAGAACAAACTTAGAATTTGAGCTTTATGTTCTTGTTTGGGTAGAAGTCCTATTAATGGCAAGGTATTATTTGGCAAAGGAATTTTATTAGCTAAGACAGCCAAAGAGGGACTTCTCAGGCTGTCCAGTGGTTAAGACTTCGCCTTCCAGTTCAGGTGGCATGGACTCTATCCCTGGTCAGGGAGCTAAGAAAATAGATATGATGTTGTAACAAATTCAACAAAGACTTTAAAAATTATTCCACCTTAACAAAAAAAGAAAAGAGACAACCAAAGATTGGAGAGACCAGTCTGTCAAAAAGTGGCATCAGTGGTTTCAGTGAAGTCCTACAGGAGGATCCAGGACATGCAATGCAGAAGTGAATAGAGGTGGGGACAGACATCTTTTCTTCTTCCTTTTGGTTTTTTTGGCCATACCGCATGCAGGATCTTAGTTCCCTGGCCAAGGATCAAACCCATGCATCCTGCAGTGGAAGCATAGAGTCTCAGCCACTGGACCACCAGGGCCTTGGGGTCATCTTTTCTGTCTTAGTTTCGTGTTAGGGTAGGACCAGTTTGCCTGGGGTGTTTCCAAGTTCACTGTCCCAGGAACCCCCTAAGTCCAGGGCAAACCAGGACAACTGTTCACCCTCCTAACCTCTGAGGTAGGAATGATCAACCTGGCACAGAGGAGTACCGGCCAGGTCCTGGCGCCCAGGGACACTCTCCAGGGGAGGTGGGGTCTCGATCTGTAAGTGCGCATTGCTGGGCCTGACCCTGCCTGCAGGCGCAGGCTTTGGGAGGGAAAAGTGGGGAGGGCCGGAGGGGAGGGACGAGGGGTCATTTCCCAAACAGAGGCCCACTAGTCCCTGATGGAAAATCTTCCAACGAGGGTGGTGTTTGTAAAACCCTGCTTTTATTTGGAGAAGGCTCCTTGTAAAATCCTTGAAAATGCTTCCTGTTTTCCATGAAGGAGGTCCCTGGAACCTTTCCATGAACTGTCATCAGGCCCCTTTCCTTTATATTTTATTCTCTCTCCACGCATCACATCAGAACCTAAGCCAAACCGAAACACCACCCCTGCGCAGCAGGAGGTAGTCGTGTGCTCGGTGTGAGACCCTTCCCCCAAGGATGGGGTGCCGTTAGCCTGTGTCCTAAGCTGCAGGCTCACCGGCAGGACCTGGGTCCCCCCCAAGCCTCAGCAAAAGCACCACGTGGGCTGGTGCAGAGCTGCACACACGGTGTGGGCCTCCCTCATGCGTCCTCCAGCCACGGGGCTTTTAGCGAAGGGTGCCCGGGAGTCCCACCGCCCAGCCTCCGGGTGCCTCGCAGCCTCGAAGGTGGACCGAAGAGTCTGCACCCAGTTCCGAGGTTTGAGGTTCCTTCCACCCCACCAAGCAGTTCTCAGACAACAACTGGGTGTCCTACAGTTCAGCTCAGTTCTGACGCTGTTCACCCTCCACCGGGGATGGGCTGGCGCTCGGGGTTTCACATGGGAACACTTTTAAACATCCTTGATGTTAAAACTCTGCTCTCTAGCGTCATGTCCCCCATGGGTTTTGGAAGTCACTGTTTGTAAGTTGATAAATGATGATCCCAACACGTTTTGGTCTGTCCGGTTTAACAGCACCGAGGTTGGAAGGGGCTGCTGTGCTATCATTCAAACACAATAAATATGTCGACTCGGAGAAGGCCTTTGAAAACAGAGTATCTTGTGACATGTGCTCCCCAGACTTTCTGTTTGTTATAGCAATCTCATTCTCTGAGGAAATGTGCTAGAAATGATATGGAATGATCTAGAAGATAGACGATAGACAGATAGATAGGTATTTTTTAAAGCAAGATGTAGAATGGGATGTAAAGTGTTCCTGTTTGCATTTAACAAAAAAAGGGGGAGGAAAGGGGAACTGTAAACATTTATGTGTGTGCAGACCCTGTGGTGGAATTCAGACAGAAAGACACAAAATGTTGGGGAGGGGACACAGTGGCTGAGTGACCAAAGGGAGGACTTCCAACTTTATGTTCTTTGTGTGTGTGTTGGCTTTTATAATAGATAAATCAATGTAAAAACTTCATCCCCTTAAATGCAGTTGTTCTGGCCTACCAATCCTGCAGTTATTCCAGTGTTCATGATTTTTTTTTTTTGTCATTTCTCTAGTAGGAGTGGACCAAGTTACTTACATAATTTAAAAAATGAAGGTGTTATTTATTGCAGCCAGGCGTGGTGGGACAACTGTGTATATGTCACACATCTACACACAAATCCATACAGGGAGACACACACGTCCAAGGCAGAGTAGACCTTGCAAAGAGTCAGTGCTTTGGTTACTAAAGTCCTTGCCGGAGGCCACAGTTCCCTTCCAAGTTGTATAAGAAAGAGCCATTTCACTATCTGCTTCCTCTATAAATTCTCGGTAAATTCAACCCACTGTTCCTGAAACATGTGGATTCTAGAGGGAAAAACTGAGATGAATCACCCTAGGTCTGTTCTACTCTACCACCAGGACCCCGCCTCTCCTGGGCTCAGCTTCATTCATTTCAATAAATGCTACTTTAATTTTTTAAATCACATAAGCAACTTGGTCCACTCCTAGGATGGACCAAGAGGGTCCATTTCTCTGGTAACATAATACCAGACATTATTTCTCCGGTAACATGTGCTCGGAATACCAGACTTCCAGCCTCGGGCAGTTCACAGGTTAGAGGTCTCCCTTGTCCCAGTGGATTTTTTCTGTGTTTGTCTGCGTTTCCTGTGGTGTGCCAATGGTTTATAAGCCAGACTCTCTAGCAATCACAGCGGGGGAAACGCTCAGACTGGCCAAGCCCCAAAGTCCCTAAGCAGTGTGTTATTTATGGCGAGTTCCCATTGACATCATGCATTACCCTTGGTTTCCCCTCACGTACTAACGTGATCCTTTAAGTGGGGTTTATTTCTTGCCATGTGACCTAAAAGAGAACGCCTCAGGGTTATGCCTCTCACTGGGGAACACTGCCAGAACCTTCCTTTCTCCTGAGTTCCCTCACCCTACTGCTCTCCACCCGGGTGCCCTTTCCCATTAAAATTTCTTGCTTTGTCAGCACATGTGTCTCCTCAGACAATTCATTTCCGAGTGTTAGACAAGAACCCAGTTTTGGGCCCTGGAAGGGGTCCCCCTTCCTGCACCAAATGGCGACTCTGGTGGGGACACTTCTTCACTGCGACTGACATCCTGACCACTCGGGGTACTGAGGGGCCAGCTTGCCCGCCGATGGACCAGTTCCAGCAGCTGCAACTTGGGACCCTTTTGTCCCTGGTCTCCTCCTGACTCGGACAACTGGCCAGAGTGCCCCGACCAGTAAGGAAAAAGAGGCTTTATTGACCTCTCTTCCCTTCCCTCTCTCATTCCTCTCCTTCCCATCTTTTTCTAGTCCTTGGGTCCTGGACGCAGAAGGGCCTCAGCCTCAGCTAAGAGGATTGGAGACTGATCACCTCCTCTTGGCAGAGAACTCGAATTCTGTGCTTCCCTGGTAGCTCAGTTGGTAAAGAATCTGCCTGCAATGCAGGAGACCCCAGTTTGTCCCCTGGGCTGGGAAGATCCACAGGAGAAGGGAAAGACTACCCACTCCAGTATTCTGGCCCAGAGAATTCCATGGACTGTATAGTCCTTGGGGTTGCAAAGAGCTGGACACGACTGAGCAACTTTCACTTTTCCTTACTATGCTCAGCAAGCCCTCCCATGCTTGTCTCACGTGGATGACAATCTCCGCTCAAATTCCTTCTCTCAACCCAATGCTTCTGGAGCCTGGTTCAGCTCAGCTGCTCTCCTTACCCCTGTCTCACATTTCCTTCACTCCCAAAGATCCCTTATGATGAGAAAATGCACCTTCAAAGTGAAGGCGTGTCCATCTGTCCAGTGACAAAAATGGCAGTTGGGTTTCAGAGGGGATACTAAGTACTTCTGGAGTTTATTTTTTTTTAATTTATTTAATTGAAGTATAGTTGATTTGGCTTCCCTGGTACCTTAGATGGTAAAGAATCCACCTGTAATGCAGGAGACCTGGGTTCGATCCCTGGGTCAAGAAGATCCCCTGGAGAAGGGAATGGCAACCCACTCCAGTATTCTTGCCTGGAGAGTTCCGGAGACAGAGGAACCTGGAGGGCCACAGTCCATGGGGTCACAAAAAGTCAGATGTGACTGAGCGACTAACATTGTCATTTCACTGTCATAGTTGACTTACAGTGTTGTATTAGTTTCTGGTGTACAGCAAAGTGATTCAGTTACACATATGTGTGTCTATGGACACACACACATATACTTTTTCATATTCTTTTCCATTATGATTTATTAAAGAATGTTGAAAATAGTTCTTTGTGCTATGTGGTAGGATGTTGTTGTGTATGCATTCTCTATGTAATAGTTTGCATCTGCTAATCCCAACCTCCCAATCTATCCCTCCCACCTGGCAACCACAGTCTGTGCTCTATGTCTGTGAGTCTGTTTCTATTTCATTGGTAAGTTCGTTTGTGTCATATATAGACAGACAGATAGATAGTAGATAGAGACAGATATATGGCTGTGCCATGTGGCATTCAGGATCTTAGTCCCCTGACCAGGCAGGGGTTGAACCCATGCTCTCCACAGTAGAAGCACAGAGTCTTAACCACTGGATTGCCACGGAATTCTCTTGTGTCATAGTTTAGATTTCACATAGAAGTGATATCATTGGTATTTGCGTTTCTCTTTCTGACCTACTTCACTTGGTGTAATAGTCTTTGGGCCCATCCGTGTTGCTGTGAATGGTGTATTTTATTCTTTTTATGCCTGAGTAGTATTTCATCGTGTGTATGTACAACATCTTTATCCACTCACCTGTTGATGGACATTTAGATTGTTTCTCTGTCTTGGCTGTTGTGAATATCACTGCTATTAACACTGGGGTGCCTGTATCTTTTTGAATTATAGTTTTGTAGGGATACATGCTCAGGAGGGGAATTGCTGGAGCATATGGTGACTTTATTTTTAGTTTTTTGAGGAACCTTCATACTGTTTTCCATAGTGACTGCACCAACTTATATTCCCACCAGCCGTTTAAGAGGATGCCCTTTTCTTTCTGGTGTTTCTTGACATGTCATCAGGCACAACATAAATTTATACTTCAAAGTCTGCTGCACAAATTGATTATAGATAAGCAGGCCCTGAAGCACATCTCAGACAAGAACATCTATAGCCTTAAAAGCAATCAGTGAGTGATTATTTGCATTATGAATGTAATCTTTCAAAACTTGTATAAAAGTAGCACAGTATTGCAGAAACCAAGAAGGAATTCAATCACTAACATGACTCCTCTTGACATTTTGGATATTTATGACCATTCACTATTTATCCTATGCACATTTTGTATGGATGGATTTACAGCCTGATGTCACATTTCCTAAACTCTAAGTTGCTTCCATGCGCTTTAAAGTGTTAATATTTATAATTAGAATGACTGTTTATTAGATTGCCTGTGGAACACGCCCTAATCTGTTGTGCAAATTGCTCCAGCTCTGGTCCCTGGGAGCTCTTTTCGCTTGGCTCCTGTGCCCCTTTGACATACCCCTATGTTTGTTTGTTTTGGACTTGCTTACTTTCTGCTACTAGAGATGCTGCAGGTTCATCCTGTGTTTTCCCCACCCCAGCCGTTTCTCTAAGGCATTCTAGTTCCTTTAATTGGAGAATGTTTATTTAGAAGCAAAGATCTTCCTACTAGTTTCATTGACTTTTTTTTTTTTTATTGTTTTTGCCATACATTGTCATGATATCACCATGGGTTTACATATGCTTCCCCTCCGGAACCCCCCTCCCTCCTCCCTCCCCCCCCCCCCGGGAAATTTCGCTGCACCAGCCCTGAGCATCAATCCTGGGCTGACAATTGATTAGACACATGACAATTAACATGCTTCAATGCCCTTCTCCCATATCATCCCACCCTTACCCTCATCCACAAAGTCCACGAGTCTATTCTATACATCTGCGTTCCTTTTGCTGTCTCGCATGTTGGGTTCTCGTTACCGTCTTTCTAAATTCCATATATATGCGTTAATATACTGTATTGTTGTTTTTGCTTCTGGCTTAAAGAAATGTTTATTTACCTATTTGGCTGCATCGGGTTGCAGCATGCAGGATCTTCGTTGCAGAAAGGGCTTAGTTACCCCAGAGCATGTGGGATGCTGGTTCCTCAACCACAACCCCTGCATTGCAAGGCAGAGTCTTAACCACTGGACCATCAGGGAAGTCCCTCACTGACTTTTATCTAATGAAAGAGGTCTTGCAAATCCAGGTGATAATGACCGTTTTCCTAATTTGCTGTATAGTACATAATAAAGATAAGAGGAGAAATCCTTAAGAACAGAAAGAAAAAAACATTTAAGAGGAAGGCTGATAATGACACAGTTAAAATACCAGATTCAGCCATGTCTAAAGCCAGAAGCTTTAGACAACCAGTCCATCCTAAAGGAAATCAACCCTGAATATTCACTGAAAGGACTGATGTTGAAGCTGAAGCTCCAGTACTTTGGCCACCTGAGGCAAAGAACTGACTCATTGGAAAAGACCCTGATGCTGGGAAAGATTGAAGGCAGGAGGAAAAGGGGATGAAATGACTGGATGCCATCACCAACTCAGTGGACATGAGTTTGAGCAAGCTCCGGGAGGTGGTGAAGGACAGAGAAGCCTGGCGTGCTGCAGTCCATGAGGTTGCAAAGAGTTGGACAAAACTGAGTAATGGAACAACAACAACCACAAAAGCCAGAAGCAACCCAGATGTGTTAGTAACACGAGCCATGAATTCCCTTTTTTGTTCATGGCAGTCTGTGTTATGTCTGCATCACTCCCAACTGGAGGAGTCACACACTTAAATAAACAATAACGTGCACAGGTTATTCAGTGGGGTTCTGTTGTAAATCAAACCGGGGGTCTGATGGCAACCAGCGTGCCCAGAAAAAGACCAACTCTATTTTGGTTCAGTCTGTACTTTTTTCTCTATTTTCCAGACCCCTGAGTTTGCAGGGGGGTCTCTCCCCTCTTAACACTATGGAAATTCTGTGTCACATCCCAAGTAGCCCCAGTGAGCATCCTCTCAACAGTGAGGGCACAGGGCATGGCCACGAGTCCAGTATTTTGTAGGCTGCAGTGTTACCTAAATTTACAAATGAATTTTGCCATCATAAGGAAATCATCAGCCCATACTTAAACTATAGACAACCCCCACTGGGATGCTTTCTCATAGCTGGTTATTGCATTTGCTGCTCTGTTTTGCAGATACTCTGTGGCATAATATCAATGTCCATCTGGACAATTTCAGCCCACACAGCTCCCACCAGCCTTTCCAGGCTCCAAAATCTAGGTAGAAACAGTGCCCAGAGCTCCTCCTGGTATCGTAACTGCTTACCAGCAGGCAGGCCCAAGAGACGATGCCACAGACGACATCACAGAACTGCTCCTCTGTTTTCTTTCAATGGGACACTGGCCAGAAGGCTGGGGGTGGGGAACGCCCTAGCAGATCTGCAGAGACAGCTTGTCCTGACCACAGGAATAAACCAGAAGCTTCTAACAGGGTGGGAGTCGGGAGAGGAGTCCAGGGCAGCATGTGATCATTGAGGACTCTTCACTAGCTTCACACAAAATCTACTTTTGATCCCTGGCTGAAAGGGAAAGATTGGGGTTAGGCAAGGTCCCCCTCCAGGGTTAAGCACACAGTGACACGTGTTGGAATTCCACTCCTCTTTCTGGGGTCTTGCGTTACTAAGGGTCAGGGTGATCAGTGGCTAACTTTTGGGGGTGGGCAGTGGTATGGGGAGCGGTCCATTGTTTCCCGTGATTACAGTCCGAGGTCAGTATGACTGTCAGTGTCTGGTCGCCTTGCCAGGCTGCCCAGAGCACTTTCCTGGGGGCACAAGAGGAAGACACAGAACATTCTAGACAGAGGCAGGGCTCCCGTCACCCCTGGGTTGTTGACTTCTCCCTCAGCAATTAAGAAACGAAACGTTTCCATCATTATGATGTAACGAGGAAGCTGTTTTTGAAATCCTGGCCAATAAATTCT
The DNA here is from genome assembly GCA_007570785.1 of Antilocapra americana. NCBI lineage: Eukaryota > Metazoa > Chordata > Mammalia > Artiodactyla > Antilocapridae > Antilocapra > Antilocapra americana. The sequence continues at coordinate 3,611,204 of ML661340.1, read as the reverse complement.
CCTCTTGGTCCCCCGGGGTTGTTTCTCTTCTTCCTTCTCCTTCTTCTGGCAGCCTGGCCTCCAAGGTTAAAAAAAAAAAAAAAAGAGCAGCAATGAAGCCAAAATAGGAAAGAAGGCTAGTGATAAGAGAAGCCCCAACAGACTCCAAGGGGGAGGAGAGTGCACTGCTTCTCGGGATCAAAATCCCAGGGGGGATGAGGACGAATTGAAACACCAAGTTAGGGGAGAGAAGCGAGGCAGGAAATCCCCAGGCAGAATTCTGGCTCTGACCTCCCAAGGGGAAGCCTGGGAAGAAAACCGAATGCCAGCCTCCATCAGCCTAATTAGAAGCTCGGCCTGGGGCACTCATGCAGCTGGTCCCCACTCCTGCCAGGGCCACACTCAGCACCAAGAGAGGAGGGACGCATCCAGACAGAAAGATCTCTCTTTCTCTTTAGTTGCTAAGCCGTGTCCGACTCTTGTATCCCCATGGATTGTAGCCCACCAGATTCCTCTGTCCATGGGATTCTCCAGGCAAGAATCCTGGAGCAGGGTTGCCATTTCCTTTTCCAGAGGATCTTCCTGACCAGGGATCGGACCTGGGTCTCCTGCACCGCAGGCAGATTCTTTACTGACTGAGCTTCAAGGGAAGCCCAGATGGAAGGAGTGAGTGCCCCAAACCTTGAGACATCACATGCCAACCCAAGGGCTTCCGCATGATGTCAGGAGGACCCGGGAGCAAGCACTGGGCCCACAGACAAGCAGGACAGGAGGGCGAGAGGACCAAGACCCGGGGCAATGCACCCCAGATCCGCCCCCAAGCTCCAGGCAGGGCTGGACACAAGGGAGCCGCTGGTATCCAGTCATCGACCTGTCTGTCTGCCGAGGAGACAGCGAGAACATTCAGAAAGGGTCATGGAGACCCCTGGATGCCTGCTGCACCCCGGGACCCCACCATTTGAAAGAGAGAAGAGAGAGAATGCTCCCAAGGAGGAAGGCGTGGCCCTGGTGGAAACTAGAACTTCCACTTAGCATGTACCCAGAAGGAGAGTGAGTTAAACCCGGAGAACTGCATTCTGAGAAGAAGCTGCATCCCTTTCATGAGTTCTGAACTTAGCCATCAGCAAATATGGATCGCATGCCTACTGCATTGTGTGTGCCGGAAGGAGAGACCAAGTTCCCACTCTGGTGTGGCTTAGATCCTTGCAGGGGTAGATGGAAATATAGTCACTATTTGGGAGGATGAAAGAAGAGCTTTTATGGGCTGTTTTGGGTCCCACCCCCCACATTCATATGCTGATGTCCTAACCCCCAGTACCTCAAACGTGACTGAATTTGGAGACAGAGCTTTTTTTTAAAGAAAAAAAAAGGAAAAGATATATTTATTTTTGGCTGTGCTGGGTCTTTGTTGCTGCATGCAGGCTTCTTTCTAGTGTGGCGTGTGGGCTTCTCTTATTGTAGATCACGGGCTCTAGGAAGTCTGTCTCTCTGAATTTGATCACTCTTGGTACCTCGTGTAAGTAGAATCACACACGATGTGTCCTTTTGTGACTGGCTTTTTTTCACTTAGCATAGTGTCTCTTTTGGATATATATACCCAGAAATGAAATTGCTGGATCATATGGAAGTTCTCTGGAGAAGGGAATGACTACCCACTCCAGTATGCTTGCCTGGAGAATCCCCTGGACAGAGGAACCTGGCAGGCTACAGTCCATGGAGTCGCAACCGAGCAACTAATGCTTTCACTTTTCATGGAAATTCTATTTCTGAATTGTATGACAAAAATAGAATTTCATGTGAATTGTATGAATCATATTCTGGATGTTTTTTTTTCTGAGGTGAGCTCTAATTTTTTGAAAGCTAAGATCCAGCAAAATGTTAGGTACATCATTTATTTTTTACTGTAAGGGTTCTACTTATTGAAAACAATGGTGTCATCACCTGGGCTTGTGTGATAAACCTAACACACATCAGTGCAAGGATTCTCACCTTTCTAGGGGGACCATCAGTCCCCAAAACATTCATTTTAAGTCCTCTACATAAAAATGCTTTTATTTATGGGAATACAATTATACCCAAATGCTATATGCTAACTTAATAAATCTTAATAAATATCTTCTTTTTGAAGATACTCTTATTTATTGTATGTTATGCCTATAACTTCTAGCATAACTTCTAAAAACAACAACAAAATTTATGGTTTTTATTTTTATGATGATTCAGTTCGCTGTTGTACTGAAGAGTAAGTTATAACCCTTGGAGGAAATGACAGCCGAGTGATGCAGTGAGACTGGGTTACCATGGTCTGTTCATCCTCTTTTACACACCCAGAAGGTGTGCACATTTTTGTTAATCCATTTATAGGATCATCTCATAAATGGTGGCCGGCTTAATAGTAATCATCTGATTGTCAGTGACTCCCCTCTGGCCACTAACCTGGTGATACATGAAAAATAACCCAAAGAATGTAAACCATATCCAAGCTTTAGCCCACTTTCTAAACAGAGAATCTGCCCACCAGAATCACCTGGAAACGTTAACCCACAGAAACCTCAGTCCCACTCCAACCTGCATCTTAGAATCTCTGGGGCTGGTGGCCTGGAATCTTGTTTTCCAAAAGCCCCTCGGATGATTCCAGTTTGGGAAGGATTTAAATGAAAAGAGCTTATAAAATAGAGTTCCAGTCCTTTCAGGGTAACTGAAATAACATACTGTTTAAGTCTGGTTTTTCTGCTACTACTGCCCAAGGGGATTCCCCGGATGGCAGAAGACAACACTAAGGATTAACCCAGACAGCCAAAGAGCATGAGAACAAAATGCCTTCCATCAGTGGGCAAGTCCTTTTGCCCTATAGGACCTTCTTCATCTCTCACATCCATCACTTTGTACCCTGGCTCAGGGGTCAGCACGAGGGTAAGCGAGACATGCGGGGATCCTAATGGCCAGCCCTGGTTAGGGACTGATTTGCTGGTCTCCTCCTTTCCCACACGGAATCCTCAGCCTACCCCGTGGAGATACGGTACTTTTGTAACCTAGCTGGGGGAGGGAGAAGAGACCCCTATTCCCAGGATCCCGCCTGACTCCCTCCCCAGGGCGTTGCACCTGACTCTCCTTGCCCTTCATCTTCTTCATCAGCAGAGACTGAAGAAATTGAAAGTCCATGAGGCTCTCCCAGGAAAATAACTACACGGCTGTTCAGTCGCTCAGTCGCGTCTGACTCTTTGTGACCGCGAGGACTGCAGCACGCCAGGCTTCCCTGTCCTTGACTGTCTACATGGAGAACTGAGTGACTGTCAGACTCTCCCTGTTCATATCCAAGCTGCCTGCAAATGACAGAAGCTGCCCGCTGCCTCTGACCTTCAGGTTGTTGCACAAGTGAATTTCCACCAGAAAATCCTTGAATTGCCGTTAGGACAATCTCAGCAGTTCTAAATTTCAGCGCTTTCATTTATAGAGATTTGGAGGAAAGCCCTTCAGAAAAACGTTTAAAGGGCTTTAGAATGTGTGCACGTTTCTGCCTCTGCACACTGAGGGATTGAGTTTTGTCTTTGAACACGGAAGGGGTCCAGTTGCCCATAGGAGGTGGGCAGTGGGCAGAAGAATGAGTCTGGGGAGCAAACCCAGTTTGCCATAACAAGCCTGAAATCAACCCCAAAAAACAAAGCTGAATTTCTGTGGTCACTGACAGCTGTCTGTTACTATTTTGTTTGAGGAAGCAAAGAAAGAAAGCTTGACTCTAAGGGTAGCCAGCAATAGGACAAGGTAATGCTTATTCCATGATCTGTTTCCTCTTTCTGAGTGGCTGCTGAAATGTTTTATGAGACTTGGCTTCAGAACAAACCAGTTGGAGCCGATGAATACCCAGGGTGGTGAACTCAGCTCCTCTCTGGTTTCCTGTAGGCCCTGCAGGGCAAGCCTGTCGCTGGCACTGCTACCTGCTATAAAACCAACCTGAGGTCCTTCATCTTTGCCTTGTGTTTTAAGTCAGAGGCAATTGGGGCTGTTTCCTGCCCCACCTGCCCTTCTGCTCTGTTTGCCCAAACTGCTCCGGGCAAACAGCAGATGGCAGGGGTTGAACCAGTAGCTTCCCGGCTACGGGGCAGGTGAAGGTGGACTCGCTGCTGTGTGGGGCCTGGAATGGGCGTGGACGTGCTTACCAGCAGTTCAAGCTGCCAACCCTGGAGTAAAAACCACGGGAAACTTGGGTCCTACCCCCTCTTCATTCAGACTTTATCCAGGAGATTGCTGCCAACCATCCCCGGCCTCTACCTGGAACCGAAGGCTCTTCCATCCTAAACATGTCTGAAATATGAGCTGCTGAGAAATACCTTGACCTGTAAGTGGGTCAGGAAAGCAATGAGCTAATTTATAATTTCTCTTTAGCTCTTCATAGGGATAAAGAAGACACATGGAAGGTTGAAAAGAAATAGAACAAGAGAATCAAGTAAGCAAAGAGGGGTAGTCCTCACAAAAAAAGAAATGGCTGTTAATATGAGGGAGGGAGGTGTTAGTCAATGCTATGGTGGTGATCTGCTGGGGTGTATAAATGGATGTGCACTTTACATTTGCACAAGGGTGTATGTCAATTATATCTCAATCAAGTTGAAAAAAGAGGAGAGGAGAAGAAAAGGGAAGGGGTAAGGGAGACTGTGGGACCCCCCCCGAAACGATCAGGGCTCCAGGTGTCTCTGAGCTTCACTTTGTGGTGAAAGTGAAGGTCGCTCAGTTGTGTCTGACTTTGCGACCCCACGGACTGTGTGTAGCCTGCCAGACTCCTCTAGCCATGGGATTCTACAGACCAGAATACTGAGTGGGTAGCCGGTTCCCTTTTCTAGGGCATCTTCCCAACCCAGGGATCAAACTCAAGTCTCTCACATTGCAGGCGGATTCTTTAGTCTCTGAGCATGTGGCACCAATTCAAATATTATTATTTTATCCATAGCTGTTTTTAATTTTCAAGATAACGATTTCGGGAGAGAAATGTATAATTCTTGAGTCACTGACAACGCTCAAAAAGAGATCAAGCTTGAGACTAGTAACTTTCAGATTCAAGAGACCGTACCTGGAAGCAGATTAAGTATTTCTGGAGCCCCGTATCCTCATACACTCACTCTGTTCATCTTTGGCCTTAAAGTTAAGCCAGTTCCTTAGATCTAGCAGCAATATCTGATACTAGGAGTCAAGAAAGACTTCCAAATGTAGAACACAGGATTTGTTTACATTCAGTTCAGTTCAGTTCAGTTAAGTCGCTCAGTCATGTCCAACTCTTTGCGACCCCATGGACTGCAGCACACCAGGCCTCCCTGTCCCTCACCATCTCCTGGAGTTTACTCAAACTCACGTTCATTGAGTCCGTGATGCCATCCAACCATCTCATCCTCTGTTGTCCCCTTCTCCTCCCACCTTCAATCTTTCCCAGCATCAGGGTCTTTTCCAATGAGTCAACTCTTCACATGAGGTGGCCAAAGTATTGGAGTTTCAGCTTCAGCATCAGTCCTTCCACTGAATATTCAGAACTGATTTCTATTAGGAAGGACTGGTTGGGTCTCCTTGCTGTCTAAGGGACTCTCAAGAGTCTTCTCTGACACCACAGTTCAAAAGCATCAATTCTTCGGCACTCGCTTTCTTTATAGTCCATTGTGTTGGCCAAAAAATCCATTTATGTTTTTCCACAAGCTGTTATAGAAAAGCCTAAGCGAACTTCTGGGGCAACCCAACACTAAAAATACAGCATTGTTTGAGTGATAATTCCCACTGGGATTCTGGCACTCAAAACCAAGTGGTCCTTCCCCCTATGTCATATAAATGATGCTCCACAGGGCAGATCCACCCTTTTAATCCAAATCTTTTGCTCTCCTGTGGTCCTCTGGGTGGCAGAGGTCCTCCTGGTGTATGTAGCCAGAGGTGGTTCTTCAGACCAGGAGTTCCCAGGCCATTCCCCTTGTGATTCTGGAGCTCAGCCCGGGCAGACAAGCAAGCACCAACCTTCTCTGGTGGGTCACACAACTCGGGAATGTTCTCTTGGCCTTCAGGGCAGAACCACGAGGATCACAAATGTCTTGCACATCCCTGGCAGGACCCTGGAGGACTAGGATCAAAGGGAAAGCCGTGTAGGGAGTTTGTCTCAAGAACTGTGGCGAGAGAAGAAGGCTGGAGACTATTGAGCTCCTGGAAAATGGGAAACTTTTTTTCATTTTTCTCTGGCACAAACACATCCCCGCACTTCATGGCTGTTATTTTTAAGGTGTTTACATTTTTATGTACTGAGATCTCAGCCCTGCCCTTGAACAGGGTGTGCTGTAGGGCATGGGGCCAGATCCCGGCTCCTGTCAGCACACTGGCTGCCTCTACACTAGCTGGAGTTCCAGGGTCATCCTGAAGACAAGCAGCTCTTTTTGCATTATGTTATAAAGATGTTGATTTTAATGAAAACTTTTTCTCCTTCTCTTGTCTTCCCTCTGTATCATCATATTTTACTGTGTGATGATTTAGGTTACTGTATGATTTAGGTTTGAGGGAGGCACGCTACTTTATTTCTTATGCTTATTTGCTGACTTATATAATGGAGGAAGATAATTGATTTATTTTTAAGTTCAAGACCAATTTATGGCTTTTCAAGGACTGCTGATGTTATATTTTTCCAAAATGCATCCTGGTGGAAATTTATATGTATATATTTAGTAAATAAATATATATATTTACTACATATACAACATAGTTATATATATTTGTTGTTGTTTAGTTGCTTAGTCATATCCGACTCTTTGCACCCCTCTGGACTGTTGCCTGCCAGGCTCCTCTGTCCGTGGGATTCTCCAGGCAAGAATACTGGAGTGGGTTGCCATTTCTTTTTCCAGGGGATCTTCCCAATCCAAGGATCAATCTGGAGTCTTCTGCATTGGCAGGCGGATTCTTTACCATTGAGCCATCAGGGAAGTGCCCAGTCATATATATGAAAGAAAAGGGGCTTCCCTTGTGGCTCAGCTGGTAAAGAATCTAGCTGCAATGCAGGAGACCTGGGTTCGATCCCTGGGTTGGGGAGATCCCCTGGAGAAGGGAAAGGCTACCCATGCCAGCATTCTAAATATGTATTTACTATTTTATATACACTATGTATATATAAAGTAGTAAGTGTATATAGCTTTAAAAACCGCATAAATTTTAAAAAATAACTTTTACTAGAGTATAGCTAATTTACAGTATTGTGTTAGTTTCAGGTGTATAAAAAAGTGAGTCAGTTATACACATATATACACTAATTTTAATTTTTTAATCTTTAAAAAATTTTTTTTCCATTTCTTTTTTTTTTTTTGGCCACAGTATACAGTCATGTAGGATATTAGTCCCTCAACTAGGGATGGAACCCAGGCCCTTGGCAATGAAAACACAGACTTCTAACCACTGGACTGCCAGGGAATTCCCCTAGCCACTCTTTCAGATTCTTCTCCCACATAGGTCACTACAGAGTAATGAGGAGAGTTCCCTGTGTGACACAGTAGGTCCTGATTAGTTATCTATTTTATATATAGTAATGTGTGTATGTCAGTCTTGGTCTCTGAATTTATCCCTCCCTGATTCCCCTCTGATAACCATAAGTTTGAAAAACCCATAGTTTCTAAAGCTTGTATCAACAACGAAACTCCCAAGCTTCTGACTCTAGAATTTCAATTTCTTTTCCTAGTTCTTCTGGTATTTCTTTTCCTATTCCTAAATATCATGCCTTTTCAACTACTTATAATTTTAGACATTATCTTTTGATTTCCTGACACAAGAGAGATGAAAATGTCCTTTACTGTTTCTCACATTTTTATCCCCTCCCATCCCACTAACTTGGTATTCACTTTTTTTTTCACCTGATTATAATAATGTCAATACTGTCTGTTGCTGAGCCAAGGTTTATGATGTTTCCCTTCTTGTATAACTGTTTTTTCTTCCTGGAGCTCATTGTCTCATTTTGCTCACTTGCTTGTTTCCTACGTGCTCACATTTTATTTTTTTCCGTGTGTGCCATTCCCTCCACCAGGTGCCTACCATATTATTTTCCAAATGCTCAAATGCATTAATACAAAACCAACTCCACTTTTCTCCCTAGGCCTCCCTTCCGGAATCCTCCAGCTTCCTGTCTCAACTGATCTCTTTGATCTCTAGACCAGCTGCACACACAGCTGTCATCTGGGAACTTCCCTTAGCCATGCTCAGTGATATGATCAAGGCTGTCCATCTCTGTTTCCATTGCTGGGGTTGGCCTGGCATCATGCTTGGTACGTTATCTTACTGTAGACCCTTCCCAATGAAGAAAAGGTACTAGAATATGCCACCCCTAATGTGCCTCTTTGGCATATGGATTCTTTTGAGCTAAAGACTTTGGAGGTACAAATGAACTTATTTACAAAACAGAAATAGAGTCACAGATGTAGAAAGCAAACTTATGGTTACCAAAGTGGGGGTTGGGAGGAATAAATTGGGAGAGTGGCTCACATACACACTACTATATATAAAATAGATAACTAACAATGACCTACCGTAGAGCACAGAGAACTGTACTCTGTAATGATCTACAAGGGAAAAGAATCTTAAAAAGAATAGATGAATGTATAACTGATTTGCTTTGCTATACAGCAGAAGGTAACACAACATTGTAAACCAACTATACTCCAATAAGAATTTTTTTATTTATTTTTTTAAGACTTTTTAAGAATTAGCAGACACGAGAAAAACTCTAAAGACAGGACACAAGTTGGGTTTTTTTGGTTAAGGAAATTTATATGTTTAAAGTAAATTTCCATTTGTCATGAGGTCTCCCTCTCCTGTACCAGGAAGACTCTCAACTCTTGTCAGAGGAGAAGGCATCAATTTAAATCTGCATAACAAACCTTACTGAACAGCCCTGGTTTAGCATCAATTCCTGGTCACTGTCTCATAGCACCTCCCTTGCCTGGAAGCTGCAAACCCCTCTTCTTTGTTTAGCCTCAGATGGCATATAAGCCCCAATTCTAGCCACTTCTTTGGGCTACTCATCACTGGGTATTCCCATGTAATGAGACATGACCGTGAGAAATCACTTCTGTTTTTCTCTTTTAATCTATCTTTGCTGGTCTAATTTATAGGATCCCAGCTGGGGAACCTAATATGAGTATAGGAAAAAGAATTTTTTTCTTCCCCTCTACTAGCAACCCTAGTGTGAAGTGACTTCTTTATGCTAATGTCCATATTCCTAACCCAGGGAAGGCGCCAGGTGGCTCTGTGTGGGTCACTGGCCCCTTCTTGACCCAAACAATGAAGTGCTCTAATGGACCTGTGATTTGCATCCCCTTTAAGACATCATAGAACTAGGGAGGGTGGGCATCTCCTGAGAGAAGGGGCCTAGCTGACCTACCCTGGATGTCCATCACAATGCTGAACCAAGAACAGACCAATGGAGGGGCATTCACTTGGGAGCAGGGGGATCAGACCTCTATCTTGGTTATACCTACTCAGTAGTTGCAGGACCTCAAGGAAACTGATGGGCTTCTGTACACCTCATAGCACCGCCAAAGGAGGGATCTAGAGTAGAGTTTGTGCTATTATCCAAGAGTCTAAAATCTTATTCTCTGTCCAATAAAGGCTTGTAATATGAATGGTGCTCTGTCTTGGAGGCAAGTATAGATCACAAAACAATAATGGAAAAGAAATGTGGAACTGGAAAGTATCTGCTCCAAAACAGTGATTCTCTGCATTAAACTTGTACTCTGGGCCAGGCATTGTTGAAAGTTTTATTTGGATTATCACGTTCTTAACAGCCAAGAACTCTTTCCTTTTTAAAAAAACTTTTTGTTGTGTATTGGGATATAGTCGATTAACAAACAATGTTATGATAGCTTCAGGTGAACAGCAAAGGGACTCAGCCACACACATACACACGTCCATTCTCCTCCAAACTCCCCTCCCATCCAGGATTCCACATACAGTTGAGCAGAGTTGCCCGAGTTCTACTGTAGGTCCTTGTTGGTTATCCATTTTAAATAGAGAAACATGTACATGTCCATCCAAGACTCCCTAACTATCCATTCCCCCATCCTTCCCCCACCCCAATGGCAACCATAATCTCATTCTCAAAATCTGTGTATCTGTTTCTGCCAAGAACTCTTTCTTATTCTCTGATTAGTTCAACTTCTAAGCATCTTGTTATATCTCTGTGCTTCTGTTTCCTCATCTATAAAATAGAGATAATAATCTTACCTACTTGGTGAGATCTTTAATGAGAACTAAATGATATGATACATGTACCAGAAATATGGTAACCATTCAGTATATCTTATCAAGATTACTAATAGCTATGCTTCTTCTTGGTTTCTTCATCATGGGCATTTCAGGGGGCAGCATTCTCTCTCTGTTCGTTTATCTATTCTCCATTTCCCTTCCCTCATTTAAAAATGTGATGCCATCATTTTGTTGTTGTTACCTACTGGTGTTTCTTCTTTGATTTTCCATTTCTTTGTTTTTCCTCTCTGGTATGGTTAGGATAGGAGAGACAATGCCTTCAGGGAACCCGCCACTATTAAACACTGTCTACCCGTTTTCAACTTCTGGTAATTTAAAATTTTTCTTTATTTATCGGCAAAATACATCGCCTAGGCCCAATGTGGCCTGTCCTTACTTGTAAGATTTGTGAGTTGAAATCAATTTTCCCATTTTAATTTTTTTTTAATTAAAAATTATGTATTTATTTGGCTGCGTCAGATCTTAGTTGCATCATGCAGGATCTTTCGTTGTGGCTCACAGACTCTAGTTATGGCAAGTGGGCTTAGTATTTGCAGTGTGTGGGTTTAGTTACCCCAAGGCATGTGGGTTTAGTTACCCCTAAGATGTGGGGTCTTAGTTCTCTGGCCAGGAATCAAACCCATTTCCCCTGCCCTGCAAGGTGGATTCTCAACCAATGGACCACCAGGGAAATTCCAATTTTTGCATTTTTAAATAGTTGAAAAGTAATCCAAAGAAGACTATTCTGTGGCCTGTGACCATTATACAAAATTCGAGTTTCGGTGTTCCTACATAAAGTTTGGAACACAGCTGTGCTCACTCCTCTATAAATTTTCTTGGGCTCCTCTCACAACACAGTGGCAGAGCTAAGTGGTCGCCATGAAGGGTGTGCGGGTCACAAAGCCTCAAATATTTACTGTCTGGCCCTTTAGAGGGAGTTTGCCCACCCTCTTACAGAATTGAAGGCCTGAGCAATGACCTATTCCACAAAAAGCATTAACCATGCATCAAATCAAACTTAGATGAAAGGGCCAAAACAAGGAGGCAAGACTGTCTACAGCATGAAAGAGACCCCCAGTTTCTTAGGGGATCATGTGCTAAACTAACATTAAAAATTATAACAGTAATATCTAATTTTGGAACATTTGAAAAATACTGACAAGTAAGCAGAAGAAAATAGAAGAAAGCTTTTAATTGTATCACTCAGGATAACAGCTATTAATACTTTGGGGTTTATTCTCTCAATATTATTCTGTGCATAATTTTTTTTTTTTATAAAACTGGTTGCAAGGGGATTCCCTAGTAGCTCAGCTGGTAAAGAATCTGCCTACAGTGCAGGAGATCCTGGTTCCTTTCCTGGGTTGGGAAGATCCCCTGGAGAAGGGATAGGCCACCCACACCAGTATCCTTGGGCTTCCCTGGTGGCTCAGCTGTAAATAATCCACCTGCAATGTGGGAGACCTGGGTTCGATCCCTGGGTTGAGAAGATCCCCTGGAGGAGAGCGTGGCAACCCACTCCAGTATTCTTGCCTGGAAAATCCCATGGACAGAGGAGCCTGGCGGGCTGCAGTCCATGGGGTCGCAAAGAGTCGGACACAAGTGAGTGACTAAGCACACAAGCACTTCCCTCGTGGGCTGTTGGTGAGGAATCTGCCTTACAATGAAAGGGACATGGGTTCAATTCCTAGTGGGGAGACTAAGATCCCACATGCTACATAGTAACTAACCTTACACACATAGCTGCTGAGCCCACATGCCACAAAAGAGTCCATAGGCTGCAACGGAAGATCTTGCATGATGCAACTAAGACCCAGTGAACAAATAAGTTAAAATATTTAAAAAATTTGGTTGTATACACTGTACTAGTATTATTTCAGTTGTGACTGATAGTAAACCTATCTTAATTAGGCTTAAGTTACAAAAGGTGGGGGAGTAAGGGGAGTTTTTTGGCTCATGTAACTGTGAGATACAGGAGTATTACTGCTTCAGGTATGGCTAAATCAAGCAGCTCAAACAGTTTACTAGGGTTCTTTCTCCATCTCTTGATTCTACTTCCTCCATATACATATTAATATGTATTCCCAGTGTCAGTCAATATCTTTGACACTATAAGTTTTATTTGCTTCCTCATACATAATCATTTATATGTGCCACTATTTTTAAAAACAACCTGTCGAAGGAAATTTTCATCTCAGAATTATGATCAGAGGATGAGATGGGATATGAGAAGTCATCCAGCACCTTCTATTCCTTTTACAGTAAAAGGAATCAAGCCCCAGAATGGATAAGCCATTTTCCATTATCTTTCAAGTAATCGCTGGAAGCTGAAGCTCCAGTACTTCGGTCACATGATGTGAAGAGCCGACTCATTGGAAAAGACCTTGATGCTGGGAAAGATTGAGGGCAGGAGGAGAAGAGGGCAGCAGAGGATGAGATGGTTGGATGGCATCACCGACTCAGTGGACATGAATTTGAGCAAGCCTCCGGGAGACAGTGAAGGACAGGGGAGCCAGGTGTGCTCCAGTCCATGGGGTCACAGGGTCAGGCATGACTGAGCAACTGAACAGCAACAGATTGATGGCGGGGAACCAGATCTAGATGATTCCAAGGTTGACTCTTTTCCACCTGCTCTCTTTTAAATGTCAACCCTGAAGCAAAATGTCAGGCAGTCAATTAACAGAGTGTTCCTTCCGAGGCAGCCTGAAAAATAAATGATTCAAAGAAAAAGAGCAATCTGGTTTCCTTGCCTACTCCTGGATTTACTTCTAAAACTGAGGGTGGGTGGGGGCAGACAAAGCCACAAAGACTGCTGTATGTTTGTTCCTCTTTAACTAAATATAAAAATATGCTTTGTTGGCTAATCAGTACCGCAAGCCCAGTAACACATCTAAAAGGTTTTGAGATTGTGTCTCTTCATGTGTTTTCCCTTAACCATCCAATTATACAGAAAAATTGTTTTCTCATTTGTATATTTCATGTGATGAGGTTCCTGCTGTTCGTGTCATCTCAAAGAGCTTACCAGGCATGAAAGAGGAAGGGCCATCCTTCAGGAAACCAATTTGTCTGACAAGGCCGTCCAGAGCCTGTTTGCAGAGAAAGAGAAGGAATCTATTAGCAAACTCTGTGAGCCCGGCGATGAGGAGGCAAGTGGATGGCAAGCCCTTGAGAGAGGCGTGTTTCCTATATTCTGTATTCTGCAAGAGCTCACGTTGGTGTTGTTCTTGTCATTCCATCACTAAGTTGTGTCCAACTCTTTGTGACCCAGTCATTGGACTGCAGCACGCCAGGCTTCCTTGTCCTTCATCATCTTCTGGAGTTTGCTCAAACTCACATCCATTGAGTAGGTGATGCCATCCAACCACCTCATCCTCTGCTGCCCCTTCTCCTCCTGCCTTCAATCTTTCCCAGAATCAAGGTCTTTTCCAATGAGTCGGCTCTTCACATCAGGTGGTCAAAGTATTAGAACTTTAGCTTCAGCATCGGTCCTTCCAGTGGATATTCAGGGTCCACCAGACATTAAGCAGGAGACCCAGGGGAGACTGAGACCTTGTCCCTGGCCCTGGGAGCTCATGGTCAAGTGTGGAGAGGGAAGTGGGGTGCAGTGGGAATGATGGGAATACAAAGGAGGGCAGTGAAGCCGGTTGCTAACTCATCATCGGTGGTCCAGAAGTGCTCCTCAAGCAGGCTTGAGCAGAATCTGGAAGGACCCCTAGAGTGAGCCAGGTGAAAGCACACCCAGGCAGTGCCAAGTCAAAGGCCAGAGATGGTGAGCAAGCAGAGCTCTATGCAAACTACAGGCAGGACCGATATCAGGAATTTGGGAATGAGTGAAGCTTTCCAGGTGGCTCAATGGTAAAGAACCCACCTGCCAACACAGGAGGCAAGAGTTCAATGTCTGGGTTGGGACGATCCCCTGGAGAAGGAAATGGCAACCCACTCCAGTATTCTTGCCTGGAAAACCTCATGGACAGAGGAGCCTGGGGGGCTACAGTGCATGAGGTTGCAAAGAGCTGGACATGACTGAGACTGAGCACACACGAAGCCATCTAAGTTGCCAAGAAAAAAAAACGGAAATACTAAATTCTGGTCTGGGCCTATACAAAATCGTGAAGTTCTTCTCCACACCTACCACCCCCGCATCTTTCACTTCCCTGTATGGATCTCAGCTGACCTCCTTTATTCTTCTCGCCAGCTCTTACACTTTCTTTCCCAGAGGATCTTCCTGACCCCAGGATCGAATCCACGTCTCTTGCATCTCTTGCATTGGCAGGTGGATTCTTTACCATTGCGCCACCTGCGAGCCTTAAGTAACACATGCTGAGCAGTTAATAGAGGCTGGCAGTTCATGAGTGCTCAACTAACTTCTGCCATCATCATCACCATCATCATCATCATTACCTATTAACCTCTATACGTTGCCTCTATTAAAAAAAAGTGACCCTACCTGATACAGTAAAGATAAGGGTTACTCAAATTTTAACTTTTATGAATATCAACAGTGATGCCATTATGTTTTCAAAGACGATAAATTGTCCAAGGAGTTCATCATTTCTCCAAAGAAAGTGTTACATATGTTTAATAAGCACATCAAAAGATGCTTAGCATCCCTAATCATTAGGAAAATGCAAATCCAAACTACAGTAAGATATCACTTCACACCCGTTAGGATGGATATTACTTTCAAAATTGAAAATAACATGCCTGTGAGGATGTGGAGGAAATATAACCTGTATGCCTTGTTGGTGGAAGTGTTTTCTGCAGTGGAAAAAGTCTGACTGTTTTATGACTGTTCCTCAAAACAGATATGATCCAGCAATTTCACTTCCAAGTTTATATTCAAAAGAATTGAAAACAGAGACTCCAACAGTTATTTGTACTCTTAGGGTCATGGCAATATTATTTACAATAGCTAGAAGGTGGAAACAACCTGTGTCCATTGATGGATAAGCAAACTGTAACATATACATACCATGAAATATTATTCAGCCTTGAAAAGGAAGGCCATTCTGACATGTGTTATAACAACAATGCACCTTAAAGACATCAGTAGACTAAGTAAAATAAGCTAGTCATCAAAGGATAAATACTGTATGATTCCACTTGAGGAAGCTAGAGTATTCATATCGAGAAAATGGTTCAAAGGCAGAAAGTAGAGCGATGATTGCTAGGACAGGGGCTGAGGGAGGGGGAAAATGAGAGAAGTTTGAGAGATGGATGGTTGGTGACATTTGCACAACGATGTGAACGTACTTAGTGCCACTCAGCTATACACTTAAGAATAATGAAATGGTAACTTTCATGTCATGTATACTTTACCACTGAAAAGGAAGCCAATGAATTTGGATAAGGACAGTTGGAAGTGAGTACAGGTGGGAAAATTCCGTGGGTTCTTAGCTGTAAGTCTTGTCATTGCCTTCGCTCACACACTGACTCACATTCTCATTCAGTGACTTTTGAATCAGTACCTTCCAGTGCCAAGTAAAGTTATTGCTGCAGGAATTACAGCAACTCCCTCTGCAACCTCTCAGTTAGGAGGAGGATTTTTAACTAGAAGTCAGTCAACCAAGCAAACTCGCAGTAGAAATGAAGGTTGCAATTACTGCCCAAATGCGTCATGGGTTCCACTGTTCTTAGAACAAATGTCAACTTGTCCTAGCCTGAGACTGACCCAGATATGAATGAGTGACACTTGAGTAATGTGAAAAGTTTGGCATTGCAACGGAAAATACATTTTGCAATGTCTTCAGTGCTTCTGGACATTCACATTCCATTCTCAGAGTTCAAATGGTCAAGAAAACTTTGTGAAAACAAAAAGTCTGAGAAAATATTTGCTAAAATTTATTGACCAGGCATCTCCCTCTCTCCCTCGACCCGTCCCCTATTTCTCTTTCTTTCTCTTTTTCCCCTTCTCTTCCTTTCTTCTGATGTGGACCATATCAAGGTCATCCATGTGACTAACTGGAGTAGCCATTGCCCCTGGCCACTCATTGCAGAGTCTCCAGAGTCACAATCAAGTGATGTGCTTCTAGGCATTGGCTTTGTCTTTAATGGTTCGAAGGTTGATATTTTGGTAAGTATAATATATCTGTGTCAACATTTCAGCTGAGATAATTGCTACAGATATCTTTGTGTTATCTTTATGAGAGCGTGACCTCGCACCATACTCTCAATGTACCCACTAGAACATATCCAAGCTCTACCTAATAGGTCCATGATATATGGTTTTAGCTCAGCTGGTAAAGAATCCACCTGCAATGCAGGAGACCCTGTGTTTGATTCCTCAGTTGGGAAGGTGCCCTGGAGAAGGGATAGGCTACCCACTCCAGTATTCTTGGGCTTCCCTGGTGGCTCAGATGGTAAAAAATCTGCAAGACCTGGGTTTGATCCCTGGGTTGGGAAGATCCCCTGGAGGAGGGCATGGCAACCCATCCCAGTATTCTTGCCTGGAGAATCCCCATGGACAGAGGAGCCTGGCAGGCTTATGATATATATTTTTTAAAGCCTATGCATTCAAGCTGTGATATAATGTAGAAGGTAAGAATTGGTTTAGTAAAAGCAATAAAGGTTTGTCTATATACAAAACAAATATTCAAGCCCTGAGCTAGGCACTAAGGATTCTAGATCATAATTCTTAGTTGCAAAAATCTCATATTCCAGGTCAGTAAAAGGATTGATTAGAAAAGCAATGGCAACCCACTCCAGTACTCTTGCCTGGAAAATCCCATGGACGGAGGAGCTTTGTAGGCTGCAGTCCATGGGGTCGCTAGGAGTCAGACATGACTGAAGCGACTTAGCAGCAGCAGCAGCAGCAAAAGGATTAATAACCTTATAATTGTTAAGACACATAGTAAATCACACATGGGTAGGCCAGAAGGTCAATCAGAAACCTCTATGCGTAGTCACATCCTCGATTAGATTAATATTTATGTGGTTCTTATTATGTGCTGAGCATTAATATAAGGGTTTATGACATATCTAATCACTTCATCCCCATAACAACCCCCTAAGGAAGATACTAACTTGAGCTTCATTTTATGATGAGGAAACTGAGGCACAAAAAGTTTAAAAAATTGAGCAAGTCCATATGGCTAGTATGCAGCCAGACCAGACAGTCTAGCTTCAAGGTCCAGGACGATAAATACCACACAAAGAGGCCTTCCACTCAGCTTTCAGAGTAACAGTGAGCATTACATCAAACCAAACCAAGGAACCCTGATTGTGAGTTAATTGAAAGGGTTCTAGGCTGAGTCCCAACAGCTGTGTTCATAAATTTTATCTTGTGGGAGGAGGGGAAAGTTACTGGCTGACTTGTTTTGTAGTTAAAGGACTCAAGCAAATTTTATTTTATCACAAGAAATTAGTCCTGGTATTTTCAGCCTCTAGAACAGACAATTTGTACTCATCATGGCTCATAACTTTAATTACACACAACAATTTTAAGTCCTTTAATTTGTATGAGTAACAAGGCTCTATACACGCAAGTCATGGTTTACGGCTGTAGAAAACTACCCCTCTAGGTTACAATCTGATTTGGATAGAAGGAGTTTTTTTTTTTCCTAAACATGCAGCAGAATTTGGGAACATTTTTGTTATCTTCTGTGAATCACGGATTGCAGAATGGTGGGGCAGTGGAGCGATCAGACCTAGGTTTAAACTCTGCACTATCATTTACTGAGCCTCAATTTCCTTATGTTTAAACTGGAGATAACAAGAGTACCTACCTCACGGGCCAGTGTGAGGATTAGATCAAATAATGTGTAAAATGATACATAAAAGGATTACTAAAGTACCTGGCCTGATGTCAGCTATTGATAAATATCCAGCACTACATTAATTGCTGTTGCTCTGATTCAGAATTTTCCTGGAGTTACCAAAGGCCAGAGAACAGGGGGAAAGTGGTTACTTGCAGACATTGCCCTAAGTATAATGGAGCCACCTAAAATGCCAGGGTGTTTTCCACATCGTTCTTTAGTTACAGAATTTTTCAAAAGGTGCCAAACCATGTCACATGCAAGCCTGTTTGTCTCTGGAATTGTGTGTATTGAAGAAAGAGGAAGTGTTCACCAGGATTTTAATATTCTTCCTTTTTCTCTGGAAAGAAAAAGTCACGTTACTAAGAAATCAAGGGTGAAAGATCCTTATTGTGAGTGCCTCTCTATTGTTGGACTGTTTATTTTTACAATTTGCTTCTCCTTTGTTTTTTCCTTTACCGTTAAACTGCTTTAAGAGATGATCAATTTTGTCAATAACTTCTCCTAAAGTAAACTAAAGGAAATCGGTCCTGAATATTCATTCGAAGGACTGATGCCGAAGCTGAAACTCCAATACTTTGGCCACCTGATGCGAACGACTAACACACTGGAAAAGACCCTGATGCTGGGAAAGATCGAAGGTGGGAGGAGAAGGGGACGACAGAGGATGAGATGGTTGCATGGCATCCCCTACTCAATGGACATGAGTTTGAGTAAACTCCAGGAGTTGGTGATGGACAGGGAGGCCTGGCGTGCTGCAGTCCACGGGGGTCGCAGAGTCGGACACGACTGCTGAAAGTAATCTGAGGTCTGAGTAAGCACATCGTCATTCCACTGAGTCAGGGGCAATAAAGATCAGAAAAAACAGCCCAATCTCGTGGGTCAGGCCCCGGGTCGACAGCTGGATTCCAGTCTCGCCCTCCCATCGCCGTGACCGATTCGCGGCTTAACGTTTGGGCCAGGGAAAAGAATCTTGCAACCTTGCCACCGAGGTAACCCTCTCTCCCACATCATCCCACTCAGCAGGCTTCTTTCCTTCCCACTCAGTGCTTCCGATATAAAGCGCCAGGGAGGACGAGGATCCCTCCAGGTGGCACTGCTAGGATAGCTCCTGCGACGAGGATCTGCATCCCAGCAGTAGCTGCCCGCATCCCGGCGGAGCACGCAGCAGCCCTCCGCGGCTCAGGCAGGGGAATCCAGAAAGGCGCGGATGCCCCGCCCACTTCCCCAGACCCCGCCCACTTGTCCCCGCCCCTGTGGCTGCGCGGCCTGCCATTGGCGCTCCGGCGCGTCCGTCGAGCCCCCGGGCGCCCGGGGGCGGGAGCGCACCCCGCGTTCCCCGCCCCGCGCCTCCAGGGCCCGCCGGCCAGCCGCCCGGGAGCGGGGAGCGAGGCGCGGGCGCCGGCGGGCGGCCGCCGCGTCCGTCCGACCCAGCGGGCGAGGCTCGGCGCCGGTCGGCAGCGCGCGGCCGGCATGGCGGCGCGGAAGAGCCCAGCGCAGGAGCGGGAGCGGCCTGGCCAGCACGCCTCAGGTGGGCCCCGGGCCCGCGGGCGGGCGGCCGGGGACGCGCGCTCCTGTCGGCGCAGCCTTTGGGGTCGGCCGGCTGGGGAGCGGCGGCCCGGGGGTGGGGCGGCCGTCGGGGGGCGCCTCCCCGTCGGGAGCAGCCGACAGGAGCTGCGCCCCCGGCGGGCAGGGCTGGCGCGGGTCTCTGGCGGCCAGCGACCCGGCGCTGGCCGTCCCCGGACGGGGAGCGCGGGCTCTCCCTGGGGCGCGGGGTGACGGGGTTTGGGGGGGGCGCCCCGGCGCCGACGAGCGGCGGCGTCCCCTCCGAGCGCTCGCGCTCTCTCTCTCTGGGTCGTTGTCGGAGGGAAGTGGACGGGTTTCGCGCTTTGCCGGCAGAGGATGTGGTCCACACCTTCGCGGCGGTCGAGAGCCGGTGAGCGAGCGGAGGAGACTCCCGGTTTTGGAACACGAAAACAAACCAACCCCAAAAATGTCACGGGGGGCATCATCAGCAGCTGGATATGGCCCCGGGTCTCCGCCCTCGCCGGACGAGGGGAAGGGGTGGTCCCTTGCCTCCCTTGAGCCCCACGTTTGAGGGAGGGATGCTGCCTCTCAGCTTGGAGCACGTTCCCGTTTTGCGTGTTCCCCTGGAGGCCACCCCAGGGGTGAGAACCCACCCCGCCGGTGCATCTGGGGAGAGCGCGCGCCTGTTTGCAGCGTCGATGGGACATTGTTAGGACAGTTTCTTAATTGGTGGTTCTTGGTCAGGGCAGGAGCTTTTGATTCACGCAGCAGACTGTTGGGTGTGGCGGAAAAACAGCAGGGTTCTCAGTTAGGACAGGAGTTCTAGACAGCATTCTGCCCAGGACCGTGTGCCTAGATGTCTACCATTCCAGACTTCTGGGTCCTGGTCCCTAAAAACGAAGGCACTCGGCTAAGCTGATCCATCAAGCCTCTCCCAGTCTAGAATTCTTGTGATTGACGTACCTCCCACTCCCAAAAGTTTGGAGAACGATCTCATATTTCAACCTTTCTGCACCTTGGATTGTTAAAGAATTAGCCAAATATTTCCTGTGGGTGTATTCATCTGAACTTTTTATTATGTGACTTTTCTTCCCTTCTCTGTGGCTTTTTTTTTGGCAGAGAGTGCAAAGATGGAAGTGAGTGCAAAGATGGAAGTGGAGGTAGGGGTACAGCTGGAAAAAGCTAGCTCAGGAGGCGAAAAGATGTCTTACTCTGGGCTTAACGGAGTTGCCAGGAATTTTCCCTGCCAACGCACCAAGTTCAGGGTGTGCCAGCGCTATGAGCGCAAAGAGAATTCTTTCCTCGGCCCCAGCCCATGGAGACTGCAGTCTGTATGTCAGTGGAAGAGTGTGATTCAAAGATCAGGTTATGGAAAACTTTCTCCAAAACATAACCTCCACGGACTTAAGAGCATATTTTCCTTTCTTTGCTGGTCATGTTTGGGTGTTGTGGGGTGGGGATGGGGGACAAAGTTTTAAAACCAGTTGCCAAAGCTAGGGTGGAGACAGGTTTTTCTGTTTTCAATTTTTTTACCCACCCTTAAGACTTTTGGTAAGAGACCAAGACTCACTTTTGAGATAATAGTGAATGTTAACAAGTATTATTTGACAGTAATAAAACAGACAACAGCAGAAGAAAACCCACTGAACAGATAGGGATGGAAGGAGTTTTTTGGTAGCCATTTTTAACCATTTCTTTTTAAGTATTTGGATACTGAGAATCATTAACTAAACATGAACAGTATTATGGGAAAGATACTGTCAGCAGCAGAATATTAGACCAGGAAGAGGCACCAAGGGTCGTTTGCAAGAGAAGATAGAAGAAGCAGGGAAGCGCGGCTAAGCTCACCAGTCCCAGGGTTCCCCTCGCCCTCACACCCCCCCCCCCCCCCCCGCAGGCCTGGCATTTGAGGAGGGGCTGTGTGCCCACTCCATGGGGCTCCTCCAGCTTCTGGCCACCATGCAAGGTATTTAACTTCCTGTTGGTTCGGCACTGCTGGGGTTTCTGACCCAGGCCCATCTCCATTTGTTGAGCACAAAGAATACAGGGGATAAATGAGTTTTCAACCATGTACTCAGGAGCCACAGGGCTCCCTGTGGTCCCTGGGGGTTGACCTGGGGGACACGAATGTCTGGTGTGGGATGGAGGGGGCCCCAAAAGCCAAGTCCTCTCACTCTAGCTCCACATAAATAACCTGTATTTCTTTTCTTGTTTTATATGCTGCTCTGGGTAATATTTTGTTTGGGGAAAAGAGACCAGTGCTAAACAAAGAGTTTAGAAATAATGGTAATGGCTAATATGTTTGAGTGTTGCTTGTGTTTTTATTATGTATGAAGGGCCTAGAACCATGCTTGGCCCTAAAGCTCTCAAAGGTTAGCTGCTATTACAATGATCATTATACTAGAAGATAGTTGTTGTTTTTAGTCCCATTGTATGAAACTGCGTCCTGCACAAACTTGAGCAAGATGCCCCCACTTTCCCATTTAATTAACTTTCCTGTTCATTAAAATGTGTATTCCTCAGTATCATGGATTCCGTTATTCCAGAGCCATTCAGGGGTGCCCTACTTTATGTTTGAAGCAGGTGTTTGTTGACCCACCCTACACAGTCTTCAGCCTGGTCCCTGGGGTCGTCACAGGTACCACCCTGGGCAGGCAGGTGAGTTTACCTGCAGAGCATCTCTGTGTTTCACGCGAGAGGGCAAATCAGAAGAGCTGGTGACCAACGACAGGTGGAGGCTGAGGGTGGTGGGCACAGCCAGCTGCTCCTCCTAGCGGACTGCAGAGGGGAGCTGAGAACCGGCAGCTTGTTCACTGCCCATGCCTTCAAGGCCTTTGCTTTCAGGACCAGAACTTCGCACAGAGGACCCTGGGAGGGACCTTGCCGGCAGGGAGCAGAGGAGTGATTGGCTCCTGAGCTCTGTGTGCTGCTTGTAACCTTGAAAAGAAAGGTTTCCCTTCCTTAAAAAAACAGTTTGAAAGCTGGGGAAAAAGAAATCAAACACTGCAATTGAAAACACATGCCCACAACAGAAGCCCACAACAGAATGCTTAAAATTTTGCAAGTGGTCCACAGCTGCTATTTATGTCAGCCTGTTTGTGTCCCACTTTTTTTCTTCTACTGTCCTGTGTCTCTGTGTGTGTGTTAGCCGCTCGGTCGTGTCCGACTCTCTGTGACCCCGTGGACTGCAGCCCGCCAGGCTCCTCTGTCCATGGAATTCTCCAGGCAAGAATATTGGAGTGGGTTGCCATTTCCTTCTCCAGTGCAAATTTTGGTATTAGTTTAGTCTCTAAGTTGTGTCCGACTCTTGCGACCCCACAGACTGTAGCCTGTCAGGTTCTGCTGTCCATGGGATTCTCCAGACAAGAATACTGGAGTGGGTTGCCATTTCCTTCTTCATCTGGGTTTGTGAGATGGACTAAATACCAAATAAAATGTAAATTGTGGTACCATGTGTTTTAGCTGAGTAGAAACTCTTGATTGGCACAGTTACTGAACTTGAAAGTGACGTTTTTTTTCCCTGGCTCCTGTGAATGGATGGGTGCAGTCTCCAGCCCCCAGGCTGTCCCTGCCACAGTAACAGCGGGTATGGTGCTGGACTCAGAGACATTGCTCATAGAGAGTGTTATGTAATCTTTACAACCACCACCCTGTGACACCCAGGATGGTCACGGAATTTCCTCAGAGTTTCCAGCTAGTAAGTGGTGGCCAGGATTCAAACCGGGCAGCCCGGCCCCTCCCACAACAGATTCTTAACCATCCGCCTGCTTCTGTCTTCTGAAACAGTCAGGCTGATACCTGGGAGCACTCTGGTTTCCGAGGCTTGTTGCTGTTGCTCTGTTGCTAAGTCATGTCCAACTCTTTGTGACCCCATGGGCTGCAGCACACCAGGCTTCCCGGTCCTTCACTGTCTCCTGGAGTCTGCTCAAACTCATGTCCATTGAGTTGATGATCCCATCCAACCATCTTATCCTCTGTTGTCCCCGTCTTCTGCTCTCAATCTTTCCCAGCATCAGGGACTTTTCCAGTGAGTTGGCTCTTTGCATGAGGTGGCCAAAATATTGGAGCTTCAACTTCAGCGTCAATCTTTCCAATGAATATTTAGGACTGATTTCATTTAGGATTGACTGGTTTGATCTCCTTGCTGTCCACCAGACTCTCAAGAGTCTTCTCCAGTACCATAGTTCAAAAGCATCAATTCTTCAGCAGTCAGCCTTCTTTATGGTCCAAGTCTCACATCCATACATGACTATTGGAAAAACCATAGCTCCCAAGGTTACCTCATCACAGTTAAGCTGTTCTAAAGTAAAGTTGGGTTATCATTTTCATACCATTGTTGTTCAAAGGAACTCACAGGTCTGTGTACGGAAGAAGATTATGAATAAGTCATCATTATTGAGCTAAAACTTCCTACACATGTGTTTCTTTGTGTACACAGCTTTGAAGTCTCTATGTACCTTTTAAAGGAGTTAATGGACTAGTGTGTGTGACCTTTCTCTCCTGTCCCCTTGAATCCTCTGGCAAATGTTCAGTTACTTGGGACAATCTGTTCTCAAAACAGAGGGTGTATATACATTTATTGATTTGTAATTAATTTAATGGAAAAACATTTAAATGTCACTTTACCTTAAGTCAACAGGGAAACATTTCTGTGTATGTACTCATTTTTCCAGTGACCTTTTATACGAGTCACACTCTATTTTTCTACATTTTCATTTAATCGAGCCAGAATAGACAGGTGCCGTCATGTTTAAAATAAGAGGATAATAAAACGTTTATGTTCATTTCTAGAAGACTGAGGACCAGTGTCTGTTAGTACTGTTGCTGGGATTCCCAGGTCATAACAATCCCAGAAACTGTAGCACGTAAAACACTACGCTCAATAAATCTCTGAATTAAGAATTTAATTGTAAGTCTTATTGTTGATTTAACCAGGTGACTCTGACTTTGAGTGTATGTGGAATTGTTAGATGCATAGTCATTTAAAACACCTTATAAGCTCTTTCTCTGCTTACCCTGGTACTGATTTTTATTTATTTATTTTTTACCTGGGTCATTTTTTTAAGTCTTTATTGAATTTGTTACAATATTGCTTCTGTTTCACGTTTCAGTTTTTTGGTGGTGAGGCATATGGGATCCTAGCTCCCTGACCAGGATTCCAACCTGCAACCTCTGCATTGGAAGGCGAAGTCTTAACCACTGGCCGCCAGGGAAGTCCCCTTGTTACTTATTTTTTATTGAATATTAGTTAGAGTTAGTCTTTCTGCAGACTTCCCAGGTGGCACTAGTGGTAAAGAATCCGCCTGCCAATGCAGCTGACATAAGAGACACGGGTTGGTCCCTGGGTCAGGAAGATCCCCAGGAAAGGGGCATGGCAACTCATTCCAGTATTCTCGCCTGGAGAATCCCATAGACAGAGGAGCCTGGTGGGCTACAGGCCATGGGGTCGCAAAGAGTCGAACACAACTGAAGTGGCTTAGCACGCACACACAGCCTTCCAGTAGGTGGAGAAATAATGTAATTGGAAGTCAGTTTCTCAGGAGAGTCCTCTCCCAATTCAGAGAGAAGCAGAATCCCAGC
The DNA here is from genome assembly GCA_007570785.1 of Antilocapra americana. Taxonomy (NCBI): domain Eukaryota; kingdom Metazoa; phylum Chordata; class Mammalia; order Artiodactyla; family Antilocapridae; genus Antilocapra; species Antilocapra americana. The sequence continues at coordinate 3,586,128 of ML661340.1, read as the reverse complement.
CCCTCCCCAGAGGACCAGCCCAGATGCCTAGGTTTGGCCTCCTGGGTGGGGTCTCAGTGCCTGCAGCCCTCAGAGCCGTCAGGAGCCTTCCCAGCCTGGCCTGGCCCCGGGTGGGCTCTGTGCCTTGGGCCCCACCTCAAAGGTCAAGGTGGACATAAGATATCAAGCCCAGGCGGCTGGAAGGGACCCAGCACCCTGGGGGTCTCAGCCTCAGGCCCATCAGACAGGCTGTCCTGGAGGTTCTGCCCTGATGGCTGTCTTCTTCTCTTAAAAGCAGTCGAGCCACGCATCCTGCATCCTGCCTTCTCGTGTGCCCCTTAGGGGGGCCCTGCACTCCTGTTCCCACCACGCCTTGTGGGCAGAGGCCGGGTCCCCGGGGCCTCAGGAGGGGAGGTGGGTGGAGACACAGGCTATGAACCTGCCTCTAAACCAGGGCAGAGAGGGTTCCCCGGAGCGTTTGATCTCTCAGGTTGAAGAGAAGTGAACTGAACTTCTTCTGGGTCTTAGAGTAACACCAAGCTCATTGTGGGTGTATTTCCTGACCTGTGATGGGTTACGGAGTTGCTAAGTCACTTCTGACTCTTGCGACCCCATGGACTGTAGCCTGCCAGGCTCCTCTGTCCATGGGATTCTCTAGGCAAGAATACTGGAGTGGGTTGCCATTTCCTTCTCCAGGGGCTCTTTCTCACCTAGGAATCGAACCCAGGTCTCCTGCCTTGAGGCAGATTCTTTACCGACTGATCTACGAGGGAATCCTATAGGAAGGCCTCAACTATTTTTTTCTTTGTTTAGTTTTTTTTTTTTTTTTTAATTTGGCTGCGCTGGGTCTTAGTTGTGGCACCTGGAGTCTTCGGTCTTCGCTGCGGCGTACAGGATCTTTAGTTACGGCAGGCGAGGTCTTTCAGGGGCAGCATTCAAACCCTTCCTTGCAGCGCGCAAGGTCTAGCTCCCTGACCAGGGTTCAAACCTGGGCACCCTGCCTTGGGAGGGCAGAGGCTCAGCCACTAGACTGCCAGGGAGGAGGTCCCCAGCTTTGCTGTGAGAGCTCTGAAATGCCAGGATACCTGGGTGCTGTGTCCTCCAGGTTGGCTGCCAGGACAGGTGAGAGGACGGGGGAAGTGGGAGAGATGGGCAGGCAGGCCAGCATGTGGAGGATCGTCAGTCAGCCACCCGGATGTGAAGGGAAGGCATCTTGAAATGCAGATGTAGCCAATGGAATTATTTGTATCAATGTGGCGTCCCTCAGTTTTTGCACCTGAAGCCCCGCGCGACTCGGCTCTATTGATTCCACCCTCTGAAATCGGAAGTAGAGAGAAAAATCGCTCAACCTGAGAGCGAGTTTATTAGATGGGTTCTGTCTATAGTGTATCCCTCCGTTTTGTTCCCTAAACACTGGTTAAACCCCCTTTGGGGTGCTCAGCTGACTGTCACGACAAACACTAGTGCAGACACCGCTTATACACCTACCTGGCACTGCCCTGTTCCTCGGGCTTTGATATTCCAGCGTTGCTCCCACATAGACCTCACTGATGCATTCACAGTTTGGGGCCCGTAACACGTGCAGCTCCAGACCCCTCACCCCGCCCCAGGCTCCTCAAGCTTCCTCTTTTGTTTCTTGCTATCTCTGAGAAACTGGTCACCTCCATGGAGGCCTTTGTGGGAAAGGCTCTGTTCTCAAGTCAGCGTGGGATAGACCTGCAGCTCTAGGCCGGGCGTCTCGGGGTGGAGTGTATGCTGGCATTTGTCAAGGGCTCATGTGTCTTCTGTCCACGCTCAGGGCATGTTGCCTGTGGTGCAAGTTTTGAGTAATGTTCTGAGTCTAGTTTTTTTTTTTAAATAAAAACAAACTTTTATATTTGGAATTAGCTAGCTGGACTCAGTTTAGATGATCCAATCTTGTTGGCAATATCCAAAGCGTCACAGTCAGGAGCCAGTCGAACACAGGCCTTCTGTCCATCGGGCCTGATCCGGGTGTTGACCTTAGCCACGTGAGTGTCACAGCCTGTTGAACTGGGCGCGTGCTGGCCCTGACATCCGCGGCGAACACGTGGGTTGTTGTCTTCTGCTTTCTCCACGACTGACTCGGTGGTGAAGAGGGAATTTGATGATGGCCTAGTGGTCAAGTTTGTTTCTCCTAGGGGTGCTCTCCCGAGGATATTTGGGCTGCCTCCTGAGCCGCAATGTTCTGGGCTACTGGAAGGCGGGTGATGTCTGGGTCTTCTTTATCTTGTGGCTGTGGACACCTCTCAACGCGCTTTCTTGGCCTCAAAGCCTTTGCTTTGGCTTCAGCTTTGGGAGGGCCAGGGGCTGCCTTTGTCACCCTCAGCGCCTCCTTTTATGAATTAAAAAAAACACAAAACTCAAGTCTAATTTAATGTCAGTCGTGTCACAGCTTCTTAAAATCCTGTGCCTTGTGCCGCCACATGGCAATTCCACCAGCGTGACTCTGAAACGTGTTACCATGAAGAGACCTTTGGAGGATGACAGAATGGCGGTAACTGGCCTGGCCTCCTTGTGTCTGTAAGGGAGGGAGCTGAGTTCCAGGTTGCTCGGCTGTCTGGGAACAGACCCAGAGTCTAATTCCTCATTCCCTGGGGCCTGCCCCTTCCTCTGCCTTGACGGCATCCCACTAGGTGATGGCTTCACAGCCTCACTTCCTGGTTTATATTTACATGATGGTGATTAAGGAAAGGGAAAACAGAACTGGTGGCTCACCATTTCTGGCATGCATGTTTCAAGTCAGAAGGGATGGGCGAGATACAGACAGTTAGGATCAGGTATGGTGGGATAACAGAGCAACCCCGAATAAGTGGATCAAGTTTATTTCTCTCATGGCAGAGTTTAGAGGTGGCTCCCCAGAGCTAGAATGGGCTCCATGGTGTCAGAGGCTGAGGCTGCTTCCGTTTTGTTTCCACTCTGCACGGCTTTTACACCTACAGCTCCTTCTTGATCCAGCATGGCTGCTGAATGTCATTCATCACATCTGCATTCCAGCTAGTAGGGAGGAGAAAAGGCTGGGAGTACATACCCCTCTTTACATGGCTAGACCCACCACATCGGAAGGGTGGAATGTAGTCTTTATTCTGAGTAGCTGCATATCCAGCCAAAGTCAAGATTCTGTTTCTGTGGAAGAAGAGAGAACACTTCAGAGGCCGGCTGGCAGTCTGTCCTGGAGACACATGGACTGGATTCTGACTACATTGATTCATTTTATTTATTCAACAAATATTTATGAACTGTCTACTGTGTTTCTAGGGACCTAGAAAGCAGAGCGAAAACAGAAACAATCCCAGTCCTTAAGACATGTACCTACACGGGGAGACAGAGCCTAATCAAACACAAACATAGTTGTGTAAGCTGTGATGAGTGCCATGAAGGGAGAGGACACAGCGGGCTGTGAGAGGGCGGAGCCAGGGCTGGGATGGGGTCAGAGAAGCGTGGCCCTGGGAAGCGACCTCTGAGCCGAGAGCTGGAGAGTGAGTAGAGTGAAGAGCATCCCAGACAAGGACGAGCGTGTCCCAACGGCGGGCAGGGAGGCCGGGGTGAGCGCTGATGGAGGAGCTGAGGGTGGCCGGTCATCTTGGAGCAAAGAGTTTTGAAGAGACGACAGAGCAGGGAGGAATCGGTCAAACCCGACAGGCCCGGGGGCGGGGAGAGTACCCACCCTGGCTTACCTGGGACCCTGGGTGTCCTCGGACAAGGAACTCTCAGCACGAAAACTGGGGAGGTCTGGGCAAGCCAGGAGGAGTGGGTCAGCCTCCCTGGAGGTCATGTTAGTATACAGTTGGGCTCCCTTATTATTAATTATAGTTTTGGTTGGTGTAGCTCCCAGCCTTGGAAAAACAGCCATTGACTGGTAAAAGTAGCCCCTCGCCTTGGCCAAAGGGAAAGAGGCACAAAGCACGGGGCACTTAAACTTGATGGATGACATGACCAGTGAGACTTTTTTTATCTGTGCAGTTTCCCTTAAGGGTAATTTTGGAGATTAACTGGCAGGTGATGATATATTTGAGCTAACAGAAATAGGCAAGGATGGAGGAAGCCCCGACTCCAGAGCAATGTTTCTCAGCACCGGTGATGCATTGGAACCATCTGGGAATTTTTTAAAAAGTGCCAGGACCCCAGCCAATAGATCAGATTCGTCACAGGTGGGACCAGGACAAGAGTGATTCCCTGCTCCATGGCAGCACTTTTGAGGCTTCGGTGAACAGGTGGCTTGCTGGGAATATTGTAGAACACAGATTCTGCCTCCATGGGCCCGAGGATTGTATTTCTGAATGCCCAGGTGGTAAGGATGTTGCTGGCCAATAGACTTTGAGTTGTTGTTGTTCAGTCGCAAAGTCGTGTCCAGCTCTCTGTGACCCCACGGACTGCAGCATGCCAGCCTCCCCTGTCCTTCACCATCTCCTGGAGCTTGCTCAAACTCATGTCCATAGTGTCAGTGATTCTACCCAACCATCTCATCCTCTGTTGCCCCCTTCACCTCTTGCTTTCAATCTTTCCCGGCATCAGGGTCTTTTCCAAAGACCTGGCTCTTCACATCATGTGACCAAAGTATAGGAGCTACAGCATCAGTCCTTCCAATGAGTATTCAGGGTTGATCTCCATTAGGATGGACTGGTTTGATCTCCTTGCTGTCCAAGGGACTCTCAAGAGTCTTCTCCAACACCACAGTTCAAAAGCATCAATTCTTCGGCGCTCAGCCTTCTTTATAGTCCAACTGTCACATCTGTACATGACTGTGGAAAAACCATTGCTTTGACTACATGGACCTTTGTTGGCAAAGACTTTGATGTTACGATGTTCTGTAATGTTTGATGAGTTTGTTTTGAATCCTCTGCTTTCTTTTTAGGAGAGTAGATCTGAAGGACCATGTTAAGGTAGAAGGGTCCTTGAGAGGCAAGAGGAGGAGGATAGGGAGGCCCCTACCCTGGGCTCCCGTCACTTGTAGGCCCAGCCCAACTTCTCAGTTGGTTCCGGCTGTGCTTGGGTTCATGAAATGAGGCCGGTTCCTGATTCCAGGAGAACCAGCTCTTGGAGGCCTCTGGCTGGGATGGTGCAATAAGTGATACCTCATTGCTTTCTCACTTGTTTTGAGGCCTTTCCAGCTGACCCCACTGGCTGCCAGGATGTGGGTCTTTCACACAGCTAAGAAAAGCCTGACAGATTTTTTTAAAATGACACATCCATTGTGAAAACAACAACAACAACAACAAAACACACACCACCTTCAGACTGGAAAATGGTGTTGGAGAAGGGAAGCCAGTTAGAAGGATTAGTAATCATTAGTGATGGAGGCCAGATGATTCTGAGGAACGGAAAAATCACTGCAGGGTGAAAGTGGCTTATCTCAGAGTGTCCCTTTCATTCTCCCTGGGTTATGTGTTCATGAATGATCTGTGTTGGGACGTGGAAGACAACCTTGATCTTTAAAGGTCTAAGAGTTGAGAGGCGGACTGGGCACCACAGAAGCCATGGCAGGTAGGAGCAGTGAGCCGAGTCCAGTGATGTGAAGTTTAGTGGGCATGTGTGTCAGCTCCTGGGGCTCGGAGAGCTTGCCCCATGATGTGGATAAGCCCTTGCTTCCCTCCCCAGGTTCTGAACTTACCAAAAGGTGGACACTAGAGTCAGGGATTTTTTTTTTTTTTAACATCAGCTGGGTGGTAAAATCCTATGTCTGAGGTGGTGTGGCCAGATGGGCTTGCGGGCAGTACCTGAAGTGCTCTCACCCCTCAGAGGTCAGGCCACTTTCCCTCTCTGGGGGACGGCCTCCCCCGGGCCCCTCTCTGCAGGCAGGCCGTAGTGGGTTGAGCTGAGCAGAGGGTCTTAACGCCTGCTGTCAGATGGGTCTCCCACCTTCAGAAAGAGCAAGGGGAGAGGGGCGGAGGCCAGTACCAGACCTCCAGGAAAGTTCTTCCACCTGGAGGTTTGGGGGCGGGGGGACGAGAGTGCCTGCCCCGCTCTCCTCCAGCAGATGGGGAGCAGCCAGTCTCAAGGGCTGCAGGTTGATGGCAGGCTGCATTAATGCAAATAGATCATCACGACTGAGTCTGGTCCACCACAACTCAAGGGCCACTCAGTTTTTCTGTGGCCTGCAACCTATGAAAGGTCTTTACATTTTTTTTAATAGTTAGAGGGGGGGGAAAAAATCAAAAGAGGAATCCCTTTTCCTGAGATGTGAAACTTACATGAAATTCAGATTTCAGCATCAATAGGAAAGTTTTCTTGGGACACCGCCCTGCTGTGTATTGTCTGATGGCTGCCTCCACTCCTCTGGGGGCCTATCTGAGCAGGTGGGACGGAGGCCAGATGGCTGGCAGTGCCTGGAATCTTCCCTCTCCAGCCCTGCACAGAAAGCTTGCTGACTCCGCTGGAGAGGGAAGCAATAGTCACGCGGTCGATGGCTCCTCTGCCTGCGTCACACCCAGAACTGTGTCACACTTTAAGTTGGGGTGGGTCCCCAGAAGGGTCACAGGGATGGTGAAGAGGCCTCCCACCACCCTGCACCAAACCAAGTCAAGTGAGGCCTGTTAGGGAGAACCGGGGTGTCTGAGCCAGAAGAGGAAGAGGCACTGTGGGAATGACAGCTGCCTTCGGAGTTTGTGCTCGTTAACTGGTTTGAATTCTTGGAAGAGACGTACTCAGGGAAGGCGGTTGTGTAGTTCATTCAGGGGGCCCGGACCTTGAGTCGGAATGTGCGGGTTTCAAGTTCAGGCTTCTGCTTACCTTCTCCGGGCTTCAAAGTTGAAGCGCGCGTGTGCACCAGTGGCCAGGTCAGGGTGGCCTGGGCCACCCTGTAAGCCTTACTTACAGGGAAGTAAGGCTCAACTTTCACCTCAGAGGGGCTTTCTGGCCCATGGGGGACACCGTCATGAACACACTGACCCAGAACCCGCCTGCTGTGTGGACGGCGTTGGCAGGGAGCGGGAGTACCAGTGCCCGAGGAGGGATTCGTCCCGCTGAGGGGCTGGTGTGACCTGGGCCTCAGGGAACAAGTAGGATTCCAGCCCCTCCAGCCCAGAGCATCCTGTGTCCCTGTGAAAGAGGTCACTGATCTGAGAGGCTGTCGTGTGGAAGGGGGATTGGACACGTTCCTCGTGACCTCAGGTGGTGACGAGGTGGTGACAGGTCTAGTCATGCCAACCTCTTGCTTCCAACCCAGTGGGGGCTTTCCTTTTTCTTCAGCATCAGCATCTCCCAAGGGGACGGAAAGGGGTGTCCAGCTGCAGCCTTGCTGGTCTCCCCTCAATTTCCCGCCCGGGCTCTGGGTCCCAGCCCAGCCTCATGTCCTTGGGAGATCCTCCCTCAACACAGGTCAGGTCCCCGTGGTACCCCACCAGCGTCCTCTGCACAGCCTTGGTCGTGCTCCAGACACACGAGGACAGTCTGTCCATGTGTGAATGGATGGAGGAACGTCTGGTCTTTTCAGTTCACTGTGGTGGCATCGGTACCCAGCCCACAGAGCACTTCACCTGCAGTTGTAGAATAGTGATAGATCTGCTCGATGGAGAAACACCCCAGAGGAGGAAATGGGCTTCCACCAGAGAGGGTGAGTTCCCATCCCAGAGGCATGGAGACACTGATGGTGACCGCGTGGAGGGGCTCAGCGGACAGCTCCCGCAGATTCACGGCCTGAGTGTCGTGAGCATGCTCGGGGCTTCCTGTGTCTTGTTGCCACCCTCCCACAACACTGTTGGTCTCCGCTCTTGGGGAGCCTCTTAGGGATGACTCATCTGAGGTCCTGCAGCTAGAAAATGGCAGAGTGAAGACCAGGACCCAGCCTTATTTCGCCAGCCTGCTGTCTCCACTGGGGCCGGGCCAGGGAGCCTGCCTGGAGTTCTGAGATCCCTGGAGCCTAGCCCACCTGCTGCTTCTGTGTTTTTGCAGTTGGGTGGGTTTTAAGTCCCTTCCACAAGGTTAGAAAATTCGAGTGATAGGTGGCATTGAACATGCCTAATGATGCACCCAGTGCATGAGGATACTCAGCTATGATGTGATTAAAAACACGGTACCGTCCTCTTGGTGTCGGCAAGGAGCGTTTCCTGCTGCGTTTGCCGAACTCTGGGTCAGCAGGAAGGAGCCTGGGGTGGACACTCCCCATCCCGGGGCATGCAGACTGTGCACCTAGACTGAAGTCAGCTTTCCGACAGGGCTAAGGTCCTGTGACTCACTGGTCACGGCTTTCTAGATAAAAAGCTTACACGTTGGCGGTTCTCTTCCTCAGTGATACTGATCTTGTCGTCGTTGGTTATAGAACTTTACTAAGTGGAAGACTGTTGTTTCTTGAACAGGATTAATACCTGAAATCCAAAAGTGTAGAAACTCTTCCGACCTCACCATTTCCAAGATTTGTGAAGAGGATACTTGTTCTGTCTCCCCCACAATTGACACAGAAACAACCAAATAACCTATGGTTTTGCATGAGCCTGAGGCTGTGCTGATTGTTACAAACCCAGGCTGTCACTCCGCTGTGCTGACCTTCTGAACATCTCCAGCCGTCTCCCAGGGCTCCAGACTATTCGGACACCTTGATGACCTAACAGGATTTGTTCTGTATGTTTATCATTCTGTTTCCACATTGCTTCATTGATTCCTTTGGACGAACAGACCATATTTTGCTTTATGTCTCAGAACTCAGCTCTGAGAGAGGCGACCCACAGGGGCAGACAGCATGAGGAATCTATGTTGTTCTGAGTCCTAGCAGGGCCCCGACACCAGGACGTGTAAGCTGGGAGCCTGGACATGCTGATGAAAAGCCTTTCCCAGCAGCATTGTGCCACTGGACTCTGAACCCCCTGGGGCCAGAGACTGTCTTTTCACTTCACTGCCTGCCAGTCCAGCTCCCAGCCCAGTGTGGGAAGTAGAATAGCCAAGGGATGAGGGGCGGAAGACGAGGGCTTCCAGGGCCTGTGCCTGTCCACTGAACCACGTGGCCTCAGCTGACTCCTCCTCTCTGTGGCACCCCCACCCCTCCGCCGGCCCTGCTACAGAGAGCCTGCAGGGGTGTCCTGGGGCAGGGGGCCTTTCCCACCCCCCTCCCTGGTTGCTTCCTAACCCATCAGTCTCTCTTGGCCAATCTCCTGCTAATTAACCAGAATATGGCCTTGACGCTAATAGAAATAGCTGTTGTATTTATTAAATTTAAAAGTATTTTTGACCTTGAAGTTTGGAGGTTTTTAAAAATTATTTTGTATTGGGGTATCAGTTCAGTTGCTCAGTCTGTGTAACCCCATGGATGGCAGCACGCCAGGCTTCTCTGTTCATCACCAACTCCCGGAGCTTGCTCAAACTCATGTCCACCGAGTAGGTCATGCCTTCCAACCATCTCATCCTCTGTCGTCCCCTTCTCCTCCCACCTTCAGTCTTTCCCAGCATCAGACTCTTTTCCAGTGAGTCAGTTCTTTGCATCAGGTGGCCAAAGTATTTGAGTTTCAGCTTCAGCATCAGTCCTTCCAATGAATGTTCAGGACTGATTTCCTTTAGGATTGACTGGTTGGATCTCCTTGCAGTCCAAGGGACTCTAAAAAGTCTTCTCTAAGACCATGGTTCAAAATCAACAATTCTTCAGTGCTCGGGTTTCTTTATGGTCCACCTCTCACATCCATACATGACTACTGGAAAAACCATAGCTTTGACTAGACTGACCTTTGTCAGCAAAGTGATGTCTCTGCTTTTTAATACGCTGCCTACGTTTGTCATGGCTCTTCTTCCAAGGAGCAAGCGTCTTTTAATTTTATGGCTGTAGTCACTATCTTCAGTGATTTTAGAGCCCAAGAAAGTAAAATCTGCCCTTGTTTCCATTTTTTCCCTGTCTATTTGTCATGAAGTGATGGGACCAGGTGCCATGATCTTCATTTTTTGACTGTTGAGTTTTAAGCCAATTTTTTCACTCTCCTCTTTCACTTTCGGAGAAGGCAGTGGCACCCCACTCCAGTACTCTTGTCTAGAAAATCCCAGGGACAGAGAAGCCTGGTGGGCTGCAGTCTGTGGGGTTGCTGAGAGTCGGACACGACTGAGTGACTTCACTTTCACTTTTCACTTCCATGCATTGGAGGAGGAAATGGCAACCCACTCCAGTGTTCTTGCCTGGAGAATCCCAGGGACGGGGGAGCCTGGTGGGCTGCCTTCTATGGGGTCGCACAGAGTTGGACACGACTGAAGCGACTTAGCAGCAGCAGCAGCTTTCACTTTCATCAAGAGGCTCTTTGGTTCCTCCCAGCTTCCTGGGTTAATTGGAGTATAGCCAGTTAGCAGTGTTGTGATAGTTTGAAGTGAACAGTGAAGGGACTCAGCCATACATATACATGTATCCCTTCTCCCCCGAACTCTCTTCCCATCCAGGCTGCCGCATAACACTGAGCAGAGTCCCATGTGCTCCTGTTGTTCGGTAGCTCAGTTGTTGTCTGTCTGTTTGCTCCCTCATGGACTGCAGCACCAGGCTTCTCTACCCTCACTGTCTCCTGGAGTTTGATGTCTCCTCCATGATGATGCCATCCACGAAGCAGAGTTCCGTTTGCTCTATGGCGGGACTTTGAAGTTCTTAACAAAGTGGTCTTACCATGTGATCTGTCTCAGACATCTAAATGACACTGCCTCTTCTGTCTTATAGCTCAGGCCTAGCTTCCTCTCCCCAGGGCCGCTCCGTAGCCCTTGATCTGCCTCCTCTGCTTCAGGAGCATATCAGTGGGCCAGGCCTGGGGCGCAGGGGAGCTGAGGGTGGGGGGAGTGGGCGGGGTGCGGGACTGGAGGTCCAGCCCCCCCCCCTGGGGCGCCAGCGCAGGTCTCGGAGGCCAGCCAGACCCTGGGGGTCTCCAGGAGAGCGACCCTGAACTTCAGGGCAGGGGTGTTGTCAGTGTCATCCCTCAAGTTTCCGGCTCTTCTGTGCCTTTTTAAGTTTTGTTTTCAGGTTTGTTTTTTTTCTTTTTGGTTTCCTGTTTGAATTATTTCAGTTTTGGTACATTTTAGTGAACGGAAAAAAAAAATAATAATTTCTAAGTAGAATTTTACCACACACACACACACACACACAAAACCCCAGGAGCTGTTAAGTTTTTCAGTTGCAGTCAGCGGTCTCGTCGGTCACGGATGGGATGCTGGCGTCAAGGTGGCCGCACTTTGGGCTGCAGGAGGCTCTGGCATCAGCGCCCGAGGAGGCCTCAGCTCCCTGGGTGTCCCTCCCTGGTGTGTGGGTGGTGGGGGCTGGGGTCTCGGCAGGTGGTAATGCTGGGGGTGGTGGGTGTGGGGAATGTGTGAGACCTGGGTCACCCACTTTCCAACATCACAGAAATGCCCCGTACTTTATACATCACCTCATTTTAGCCACCACCCAGTTGGTCCAGCCCAAGAGTGTTAAAAAGAAATCTCATTTTTATCTCTTGATGAGCCTTGAAAAGGATCAAACCTGTCGTTCCTGGCGGTGCTGTTTTCACTACCAGAACCTCCCCGCCAGCCCCCCAGTTCCCCTCGTTTCTGACCCTCGTCCTCCCTCCTCTATTATGTTGAAAGACTGACTCCCTGATGGTGGAACTTCTTTTCCTCTTAGTCCAGGGGGATCCCCCTGAAGGCCAGCTCGAGAGGGTGCCGGGTAGTGGAGGGGAAGTGGGGTGGGCGGGTGCTGACTTCCGTCTGTCTGGCTGGCCCAGGGGGATCCCAGGAAGAGTCTGACGTGGAAGATCTTATCCCACCTCAGCTGCTTTTGGGGAAGTGAGATCTGACTCACGAGATCATCAAAGCTGTGATCATGATAGTCTTCTGCTCGACACCCCACTCGTGTTGTTATCCTCTGTTGTTCGGAGTTGTAATCCTGTTACAGGAGAACTTTTTTTTTTTAATTTTCTTTTTAAAGAGTCTAAATTCCACTTGCTGTAGCAGAGCTGATTAGGGGTCCACTCAGCTCCATCCTTCAGAGGCAGGTAGGGGAGTGATGCAGCATCCAGCATGACCTTGGGGGGGTCCTGCTCTCTCTCCTGGGGTGAAGGAACAGACACCTGGAGGCGTGGAGTCCCCCACCCCATGTACAACAGGGCCAGGGCAGGAGCAAATGAGACAAATTCTATAAAATACTTGCCACAGAGTCCAGCACAAAGCTTAAATTGTACCTCTTTTAATTAATTTAATTAAAAGCCATACTTTTTCCTACTAAAACACTGTGTTTCCTCTCCTTTGACTGAGAAGCCACACTCCTGATAATGTTTGCAAATGAAGCTGTCTGAACTCCTCCGGTCGTCTCTGCGCTGCAGGCCCGCATCCTGCTGGCACCCACAGCAGCACCCACAGCCCGCTCCCTGGCCCTGCTTGGTCTGAGTTATTGACCGACACCTGTGGGTGCCCCGGGCCGAGTGAGTACAAGGACTTTAGGCTGCTGTTCCCATTTTTCCCGAAAAGGGGCTGTTTAGCCCTCCCTTGATTTTTTCTGATGAGTTGATCAGATCATCCTTTCTCCAAGTTTGGAGGCGGAGTTTAATTTTGAGGATTAGGGAAGGAGGCTAGGGGAGCCCATGTGTGTGTGTATGGGTGTGGGTGTAAGGAGACCATAGTCTGCGGTGGGTTCCCGTGGGGGCCCCGGCAGCTGCCAAGAGGGCTCAGGCTCAGGAGAAGCTCCCATTTCTGGGGTCTCAAATGCCCCAAGGGGCTGGGCAGTACCTTTTAAGAATGCAGTATGTTGGTTGGAGTCTGTGATCAGTGAGAGCCGGGCCCTCCATGTCCACAGAAGACCAGGACGACCCCGGGGGGTATAGCTTATGCTCTACAGGGGTCCCCAGCCTGCAGGGTCTGATGCCTGAGGATCTGAGGTGGAGCTGATGTAATAGCAGAAATACAGCGCACAGTAAATGTGCTTGAGTCATCCCCAGACCATTCCCCTTCCCCAGCCCACGGAAAACAATTCTTCCACGAAACCTGGTATGAAAAAGGTTGGGGACCACTGCTCTAAAAGGCTCTTCATGGAAGAAGAAAGGTGACTGTGTCACCGTGAGAAAAGCATCACCAGTCCTGGGCTTTAGGGATACAGAGGCTCGTGCATCTGGCAGCAGTGTTAACCGGCAGTTTGCTTCAGGAGGCATTCTGGAAACATCTGTCACAGCTGGAAGTGTGCACACACCTGGACCCAGAGTTCCCTCTTCTAGAAATTATCCTGAAAGACACCACGAGTCCACAGGGCTGGTGGAGGGCAATGTTTGCCTCGGCAATGTTTGTAAGAGTGAAAAATGCGGAAACAATCCAAACGCTCATGAACCAGTCTGTGACTGTGTGCACATACGTGATCCGTCTTTATACTGCGACGTTATATATCCTTTCAGAGGGACACCGTAGACTTTTTAGTAAAAATCTTTCCTTATAGGTGCAAATGTATTACAGCTTACATGTTTAAACAGTTCATTAAAATTTTTCATAAATGTCTAGGCAAGAGTAAATATATAATTAGCAGCTAATCAATTGTTCTGAACAGATACCCACCTGCTCTTGAAAATGTACTTGTCCATAGCTTTGTAAGATGTTAGCATGGGGGAGACATCTTAAAGGGTACGTGAGGTACCCTTTCTTTATTGAGAGTATATATATTTCCTTCTAGAGGATGTATATCAATTCTGTTGCTTATGATTAAAATTGTAAATTCCAAATCCATGAGGCTTTGACTCCAGTTAATCATTGTTTTTTTTTTTTTTTCTTTTTACTAAGGGAGGGAACCATTTCACAATGAACCCCAGGAGGTTTGGCGACTATTCAAAAGTTCTGTTCCTCATTTGTACTTTGGCATTTTACATGTTTGAACATAATACAGTTAGGAATCTGTTGCAGATAGTAAAATATTGCCAGTTACCAGTATGAGCTCTCCAGGCCAATGAATCATCCCCCGGGTAACATGAGGAGTCTCAGTGGACCCTGTGAGCTGCATACCCAGGTCCACGCACGTCTCTTCTAAGTGGCCCCCTTTCTGGAAATGACGTCCCTCTCCGTGCCTGCAGTCTGAGCCTCGTCCTTTGCTCAAGCGATGCCCTGTGTCATGGCCCGTCATGACTGAGGAGTAGCAGTGTGGGCAGGGTGGGGGTGGCAAGGCCTGAGGTCCCCGAGGTTCGGGCTGGGTGCTGAGCAGACCCCCTTGATCATTCTTGGATTTAACAGATCTTCTACACAGGGTGAGGTGCACTGTGCTTGTTCTTAACTAATTTCATTCCCTCTTTGTCCAGCGAGGTCAGACTCTCATTTTATAGTCAAGACAGTCTAGGGTCAAAGAAGTGAAGGATCCCGCCATCACAAGGCTGAATAAGCAGGGGAAGATGGGTTTTATATTCAGCTCTGAGGGATTCTGAAACCCATGCTTTTTATGTTCCCTATTCCTCTTGAATTTTGTAGGACAGAGATTTGTATGAAACTAATTATTCGATATTTAGGTTGAATTTTTAAATGCTCTAAAAATGTCTATCTAAATCAATGATGACCTTTTTTTATTCTTCTTTTATTTTCTTTTTTTAAAAATTTTATTTTCTTCTACTTTTTTTCTTTACAGTATCATGGTTTTGCCATACATTGACATGAATCCGCCATGGGTATACATGTGTTCCCCTTCCAGAACCCCCCTCCCACCTCCCTCCTGATTCCATCTCTCTGGGTCATCCTGGTGCACCAGCCCTGAGCACCCTGTATCATGCATCAAACGTGGGCTGGCGATTCATTTCACATTTGATAATTTACATGTTTCAGCGCCGTTCTCCCATATCATCCCACCCTTGCCCTCTCCCATAGAGTCCAAAAGACTGTTCTATACATCTGTGTCTCTTTTGCTGTCTTGCATACAGAGTTATCGTTACCACAACGATGACCTTTTACAGGTAAAATTGTCCAGTGTATTTTCTTCCCCTTAAATAAAGCAGGCTTGTGTAATTGTACTTCATTATTTTTTATTGAAGTCTAGTTGATTTACAGTATTAATTTCTGCTGTACAGCAAAGTGACTCAGCTATACACATATATACATTCTTTTCTGTATTCTTTTCCATTATGGTTTATTCCAGAATATTGAATATAGTTCACTGTGCGCTATAGTATTATTATTATTGTTATTGTATTTTTGTAGGAAACGACCAAGTTCACTCCTGGACACTAGTCACCAGCCAAGCCTTAGATACCACGTGGAAAGTGGTGAAGGGGTTGGTGACCTTGGCGGTTTCATTTCTGGCGGCCATCCTCTGCTACTTCAGAAGGCTGCATCTGTATTTAGGGCACCGGCTGAAATGGTGCGTGGCTCTGTCATCTTTAAATTTCAAAAACGCCCTTGCTGTTCAGAATAGAATTTTGATGCTATTATCTCCATGTATCTTTTAGGTGGATTGGATATCTGCAGAGAAGATTCAAAAGTAAGGATTTTCACGCCTGTGTTTCCTTATTTTAAGAGAGGGTTCAGGAAGGGAAAGGGAAGGGAAAATTCACCACCGTGTATTTTTGATTTGGTTCAGGGAACCTCAGCGTGGAGGCGGAAGTTGATTTACTCAGTTATTGTGCAAGAGTGTGGAAAGGAGAGACACCCCATGCCAAGCTGATGAGGAAGGTGTGTGTCGGTTTATTCAGGTCGTGGGGAAGGAGAATTTGTGTGTAAGAATCAGGAAACTTGCATTCCACTGCTGCTGCTGCTAAGTCGCTGCAGTCGTGTCCAACTCTCTGCGACCCTATAGATGGCAGCCCACCAGGCTCCTCTGTCCCTGGGATTCTCCAGGCAAGAGCACTGGAGTGGGTTGCCATTTCCTTCTCCAGTGCACGCATGCATGCTAAGTTGCTTCAGTCCAAGGTCAGGGAACTAGATCCCACGTGCCACAACTAAAGACCCTACATGGTGCAACTAAGAGCCGGCACAACCAAAGAAATACAGATATATTTTTAATCTGCACATGCGTTGGAGGCTTCTGTCCTTGAAGGGATCAGGCACCTTGACATAAAATATTTTGAGTTTTTTAGAACTTTCCACAGACCAGTCTTGGTAAATATCCCCAGCTGTGTTGTCCAACCTTGTCACTAGCAAAAGCCAAAAAAAACTCAAAAAGGAAAAAGAAGAAGTACTTTTCAATTACTCTTTAGCATGGACTTCAAAGTACGTGTAATAGTTTTCACTGGAGTCAGGTTGTCGCCATCCTCTCCCCACAATGACCTCTGACTCTTGGGCTTCCAGGAAGTCATCAACTAAAATAGCATCACATGGACTCTGCACACACAGAAGTCACTTGAGAATTACACATGGTCGCACCCATAGCTCATGCTGGTTCTGTTTCTGTTGTCCACTTTATCTGGGAGTAGTGCCTTGCTAAAGGTGCCATGAATTAGCTTCGTTTAGTCTCTTGTCCAGTGGAATTAAGAACAGCTTTTTCCTCTGGTGCCAATAGGCTTACGAGGAGCTGTTTTGGCGGCGGCATATTAAATGTGTTCGGCAAGTCAGGAGAGACAACTATGACGCCCTGAGGTCGGTGCTGTTTCAGATCTTCAGCCAGGGCCTCGCCTTCCCATCCTGGATGAAAGAAAAAGACATCGTGAAGGTACGTTAGGTCCTCATGCTGGGGATCCAGCAAAAGGCATGCTGAGGGGAACAGCAATGCAGAGTCCCGGGTCTATGTGGGTGGTTGTGTACGCAAGGTGTCAGGAGGTTGAAGGTCCTTTAGCTCAGTCCTCTGTCTCTCATGCCAGTTTGCAAAGAAATCATCTCAGATAGTCGTACTCAATTTTGTTTTTAATGCCAGCTTCTGTTTTTGAGAAGGACATCTGTCTTTTGTAAGTAAAGTGGTCCCTTAACCCACTTTTCTACTCTGGCTCTTTGAGCATTGACAAGCACAGTGTATAAGCTCATCCCAAAGGTGCCCTCATATCCCATTTTTGTCAGTTCGTCTCTCACCCCAGACATCCACTGACACATCTTCTGTCCCTTTAGTTTTGCCTTTTCCAGAATGTCAGAGAAATGGAATGCTCCATTGTGTAGACTTTTGAATCTGCTCCTTTCACTTAGCATAATGCATTTGCAGATCATCTGTGTTATTCCATGGATTTGTAGTTCACTGCTTTTATTGTTGAGTGATGTTTCTTCATATGAATAGAAGACATCTCGTTTATCCATTTATGCATAAGTTGAAGGATATGTGGATTGCTTCCAGCTTGAATAAGGCTGTTACAAATATTCCCATTCAGGATTTTGCATGAACGTAAATTTTCATTCCTTTGGGGTAAATACCTAGGAATGAGATTCCTGGGTCACATGATAGGTTTTTCTTTAACTTTATAAGAACCTGCCAAGTCTTTTCCTAAGTGACTCTGCCATTTTGCCTTTCCACCAATAACATATGAGTTCCAGTTGTTCTCCATTCTCAGGTTTTTTGTTTGCTTTTTAGCCATTCTAATAACGGTGCATTTGTATCACTGCTTTTGGTTTGTATTCCTCTAACAGGTAATGATATTGAACATCTTTTTCAGGTGCTAATTTGCCACCCACATCGCCTCCTTGGAGAAGTCTCAGTTCAAATCCTTTGCTCAATTTTTTAAATTGACTTTTGAGGATTCTTTATACATTCTGAGTACAAGTGCTTTATCAGATATGTCATTTGCAAAGATTTTCTCCCAGCCAGTGCCCTTTTTTCCCCCCACTTTCTTGACAGTGCCAGGCAGTATATTCTTGATGAATAACCTTAATTTTTATTTGAATGTAATATCCTATTACCTAAGTGTGAGCAAACTCTAGGAGACGGTGAAGGACAGGGAAGCCTGGCATGCTGCAGTCCATGGGGTCACAAAGAATCGGACATGACTTAGCGACTGAACAACAATGATATGCCTAACCACAGATGCACATTTAAGGATGGAGAAGCAAAGAAATATAAAGTATATGCATGTATATAACTCCACATGGCCTCTTGCCTTAACATATTTTATTTAGAGTTGTTTTATTGGTGGTTTAGGTTAGTGTAGCCGTTGTCAAGTGTATGCTGTGTGCCAGCCCTGTTGTGAGTTGCTGAGGACAGAGAACACAGCCAAGACCCTGGGCTCCACAAGCTCAGCGGGGTGGAAGATGGTTCGGATGCCCACAGTGGATCAGATTCTTACACATGCCATGATCATATTTAATAAACAAGAGTCCTGAAAAATGGATAGGATGGTCCTTCATTTATGGTGGAGGATGCGCTAAGAGGTAACATAACTAGGCCTGGTTGAGTAACCTCTCAGCAGACGAGTGAAGAGCTAGGTTTGAACCACAGAAAGCATCCTTCTATAATCCGTGTTTTCCCTGATGTGTTGGGTTGGCCAGTTACTCTAATACTGTTTGGTTAAATGTAACTTTTAAATGGATATACCTAGGAAGTCTGGGAAGAATGTTATGTAAAAAGATTGTTTCTGTAGACATAGTGTTCATTCACGTTTTCATCTGTTGTGAAACTGTGAATCAAGAAGGTGATCCAGATCCATCCACAAATCTAAAAGGAGACTATGTTTTACTTAACTGCCATTACAATCTTTTACACTGAAGAATTCTGAATGAGATCAGGTTACCCGCTGTGCCATATTCCGAGCTGTGTGTCAGACACGCTGAGATACTGACCACTGTTGGCATCTACTTCCTTTTCAAGCTTCCTGAAAAGCTGCTCTTTTCGCAAGGTTGTAATTGGATCCAGCAGTACAGTTTTGGTCCTGAGAAGTATACAGGTTCCAATGTGTTTGGAAAATTACGCAAATGTGTGGAATTACTGAAAACACAGGTGAGTCTCCAGGGGGAAAAGGTGAGGAATGAAAGTGTGCGTCCCACACGCAGCCGCTTGGCTCCCGTTGTCAGGCATGTCACTCTGTGTCCGGGAGAAGGAAGTACAGGCAGAAACACTTATCTAGTAACTGACCATTTCCTTTCCTGCTCTTCATTCTCCTCCCAAGTAATGATCAAGAGCAATGTCGTTCCACACGGTTGTTAGACCAGTTATGGCTAACTAGCCATCCAACCTTAATGATCACATACTTTTGTTTTTCTAGAAAAATGTGGTGTGAGGTCCAGACAAGACACTGGGAGATGCCCTTTGGAATGTACCCTGTTAGTAACTCGGGGACAGCACAGATGTTATCATTTGACTAAGTTTTTCCTGCCTTTTACTAGACACAGATTTTTAGATTGTTGAAATGAGTCCTCCTTGGGAAATGCCACTTCAGTGCCACGGCTTTCTGATCTGTAAGACTAATAAAATGAGCAGCCTCAACCTTGTACCGTTATTATGAGGATTTAATGAGCAAATACCCATAGATTGTTTACACTCCACCCTGGCACACAGCTAGTGGTGAAGAATACTAATTAGTACTCTGCGTCACTGGACTTTCCTTTGTGTAATCCGGCATCCTTAGAGGTGGCTTTAGGAGGCTGACTTCTTTAGTATTCTACCTAGTAGGCAGTTTATTTTTGAAGAAATATCTACTTTGTTGTTGTAAAAGTAACCAACACTTAGGGTTACAACAATCAGTGTCAAAAGATATAAAATGAAAAGTTAATGGGTCCCCTCATTAATCCCTGGTTTATTTTACAAGTACTTTAAAGATTATGCAGTGGTGTGTGTGTTGACCTTTCTCTTCTAAGTTTCACTTAACATCTGTGTTTTTAGTGGACTGAATTTAGTGGAATTAAAGATTATCACAAGAGAGGAAGTATGTGCAACATCCTTTTTTCCGATGCTCTCCTGGAATATAAACTTTACGAAGCCCTGAAGTTCATCATGCTCTATCAAGTCACCGAGGTTTATGAACAAATGAAGACCAAAAAGGTCATCCCCAGTCTTTTTCGACTCCTGTTTACCCGGGAAACCTCATCTGACCCCTTGAGCTTCATGATGAACCACCTGAATTCTGTCGGCGACACGTGTGGCCTGGAGCAGGTAAACGGGGCAGAAGAATCGTGTCTGATGGAGGAGGATGTTGGCAATACTGCAGCATGTGGGTGACTGCAGCTTACTGTCGGCGGTGGTAAGACCAGCTGCAAAGCGTGGCATGCATGCTGAGTCGCTTCAGTCGTGTCCGACTCTGTGCGACCCCATGGACCGTGGCCCACTAGGCTCCTCTGTCCATAGAATTCTCCAGGCAAGAACGCTGGAGAGGGTTGCCATTGCCTCCTCCAGGGGATCTTCCTGGACCAGAGGTTGAACCTGGGTCTCCTGCCTTGGCAGACAGATTCTTTACCACTGAGCCACCGGGGAAGCCCGCAGAGAGGTGGCGGGTGGGTATTGCCGCCCTCCAGTCAGGAAGAGGGATACAAGCCTTCCTGCCCTACACTGGCTACTGTGTCTTTGCAGCTCGGTGACCAGCCAGCAGTGGTGCTGGGCACCTGTCTGACCTTCATGCTGCCTCTCAGGTGGGAACAGGCCCTCCCACGACAGACGTTACCTGGCAGGAAGTCTAGCTGTGAACTGAGATAACATTTGGGAAAGCATGTGGTTACTTAGTGCTGGTAAACAGAAGTTATTGAAACTTTGAAAGTCCAGACAATGCTTTTCTATGCCCATAGCAAAGGGGCTTTGTTTTGCTTTGCTTTCCTAGGAGGTACTCAAAATTACCTGACATTTTAATAAAAATTAATTCATTTAAAATGATTTTTTAAAAAGTTGGAAAACAGGATAACTCTTATTGCAAGCATTCCTTTGTATTTTTTCCGAACAGCTTGCCCTGTGATCCCCCTACAGAAACCTTTCTGTTTGTCCCCTGCCTTCCACGCAGACATCTTCCACGTCTGTCCCCAATTCCATGCCCACGCATGGTTCACATGCGGGTCTGGCCACGAGCCCATCATCTCACGAGCTGGAGAACACTCTCCCTCCGCTGGAGGGGGAGGCGGGCATTTGGGAATGTGCATCCGTGACCTGTCTTTCATCTCCTCCCCACAGATTGATATGTTTATACTCGGATACTCCCTGGAAGTAAAGATAAAAGTGTTCAGACTGTTCAAGTTTAACTCCAGAGACTTTGAAGTCTGCTACCCAGAGGAGTCACTCAGGGAGTGGCCGGAGATCTCCCTGCTGACCGAGAATGACCGCCACTACCACATTCCTGTCTTTTAAGTCGGGCTGGACTGGGCACCAGCTCTTGCCAGTGACAGAAGTCACCTTTGCAAGTAATGTTTTTAGAAAACCAGCGCTGGCATTGCTGCTGTGGAAGGAATCGGGGCCTCCCTCTCCAGGGCACAGCTACCCTGCACAGGGGACCCCACGGTGCCTTCCCTTTGTTCTCACTGGTTTCCTCCAGCGCAGCTGCACTAATGGATTTGTGAGTTGGTGGTTTGACCTTGTTTGTGGAGGCTCTGGTCACTTCACACACAACAGGGCACAAGGACATTTAGTTTGAACAAGAACAACAGGAAAAAAGTGAGAAGAAAACAAGTATGGGAAAAGGACTAAAGGGAAAGAATTTCTTTGGCTATAACCTTTATGTTCTTCATTAGGAATCTTGTCTTGGACTGATTTGGGATCTTCATAAACATGGCCTTATTTTATAAGCGTTACCTTCCCAGGAATCTCTGTGGTATATTGATTTTCCAGAACCCTTGGATTAACTTTAAAATTGTGCTTGTGTGTATTTATACTCACATGCACATATACATGTATAGTTTTATATATACATATCTAAGCATACATACACCTTGCCACTACTTTGTAATGTTGTACAATTTGTTTTATATCTCTTTACCTTTTTTTTTAAACTGTTGCATCTGGCCAGTTTAATATGTTTTATACAGACCAAAAAGATACATTCTACAGATTAAGGCAACTGAGTGGCAATTATTGAACTGTCACAAAAATATTAAACTGGTGTATTTAATGTATGTGGGTAGAAATCATGCTCCCCCCCCTACCCAATATCTGTGTTCTAATCCCTGGAACCTGTGAATAGGTTGGGTTAAACGGCAAAGGAGAGTAAGCTTGCAGGTCAGACTAAGGTACTAATCCACTAACTTTGAAATAGAGTGGTCTGGGTTCTCCAGGAGGGCCCAGCGTAATCACAAGGGTCCTTAAAGTAGAAGAGGGGTCTTGGGAGAGGATCAGTCGGGGGGAGATGGGAGGAGGCCACGAACAGTGAGAGACAGAGGCAAGGCAGCTGCTTTTGTTCGCTGCAGGAGCTACAAGGAGGACGATAGTGCAGTCACACGAAGCAGCCACAAGCCGAAGACCGTGGGCGGCCTCTGGAAGCTGGGGAAGGCCAGAGAACACGTTCTCCCCTAGAGCCTCAGGCAGCAACGAGGTCCTGCCAACACGTTGATTTTTAGCCCCGTGGACCCCGTGTCAGGCCTCTAACCTAGAGACCTGTGATGAGGAACGTGCTAAGTTGCTAAGTTTGCAGTTCGTGTTACAGCAACGGTAGACAGCCAACACACTCAGGCTCACTAACTTCTGGCCGTCTCTATTTTGGAAATACTTTGCCAGTTTATTTTGGCAGTCTTTATTTTGGAGGTACTTTGCTAGTCCTGTTTTGTACTTCAGCAAATCCAAAGTAACTTTTAAAATCTTTCAAATATTTCAAAGTTACAAACCCCTTTTAAGAATGACCTACTTATTAACATGTTTGACGCTAATGTTTTCTCATGTTTCCGCATGTTTACTGTAAATAAAAAGGAGGTATGTTAAACGCTGCGGTCTATGAAACCAATATTTAGATTCCTCTGTAATGGGGACACTCACCTGCATGCACCACATAGGTCAGTGTTGGGCCTACTGCCGTTTTGTTCTCTGGGTGAAGAGCTGAAGAGTATCGAGCTCAGAACCAGGGACTTGTGATACTTGAGAGCCACACGAAGCAGCATCTTTAGAGCCCTTCTTGATCTCTATAGCCCTTGCCTGCATCTATGGGTTTTCATAACCCTTGGGCTTCCCTGGTGGCTCAGTCGGTAAAAGAATCTGCCCGCAAATGCAGGAGACCTGGGTTTGATCCTTGGGTTGGGAAGACCCCCTGGAGGAGGGCATGGCAACCCACTCCAGTATTCTTATTGAGAAAATCCCATGGAGAGGAGCCTGGTGGGCTACAGTCCATGGGGTCACACACAGTCTGACATGACTGAAGCAACTTAGCATGGGCAGCGTGTAAGTCTTGTCATGTTATCAACCTATGATGTTTATCCTTAACCGTGCTGGGGGATGGGGCAGTGTGGGAAAAGAATTCTTTAAATAGAGGGGCGAGACCAAGTTGTGGAAAACATTTAAACATGATAATAATGAAAGTCAAAAATAAGACTCTTTGGTAGTTGCTGTGTTTGGGGAAAACATCGAAATAGATTTTAGGGGATGAGGTACTGGGTGTTTTTTAATTCAGTTGTATGATGAATGTAACTAGAAGGAACTACATATAAATTAGCACCATTTAAATATGCCAGGCGGATTTGATCCCTGGGTCAGGAAGATCCCCTGGAGAAGGAAATGGCAACCCACTCCCGTGTTCTTGCCTAGGAAATCCCAAGGACGGTGGAGCCTGATGGGCTACACTCCATGGGTCACAGAAGAGTCAGGCACGACTTAGAGGCTAAACAACAACAGCTTATTTAAACATGGAATGTGTTCTAAGAAGCATTCCTGAAGTACAGAAATATTGTTTCCACTGAAAAAGCCTCTTCGTAAACAAAGAATATTTCTTACTCCTAACTTATAAAACCTCAGATGGAACATCTAGACAGAACCAAACACAAGTTGGTAGTTAAAACTATGAGTATAGCATTTTACTGTTCTGCTTTGCTCACCCTTGAGTTTGAAAAGGTGGAGTGAAGGTCAAACCCGTAACACTAGAGGGCTTCATGGACAGCATACAGCTTGACTCCATTGCTCCTTAGCATACTCAACACGTCTATATGGATAAACCCCAAAGCCTGAGACTTTGCTGGCCCCATGTTTTGTTATCACCGTCATCCCCAAAGACAAAATCTGGGAAACAACTGGGGAACCACCTCATGTACCTGCCAGTCTCAGCTTGCATCCACCTCTCAGCATGTCCATGGACATCCTTTGGGTGCTGGCCTCTCTGATGGACCAGCTTTGTGGGAAGGCCCCCAGGGCAGATGATAAGAAGGAGTTGGTGCAAACTGACAATGGGGGTGAAAACCTAAAAAGATGCATGAATATTCTGGAACTTTCAGTGTGTGAATTAAAGTAGACACATTTATGACTTACTTGAAGATCCTCTGGAGGAGGAAATAGCAACCCACTCCAGTATTCTTGCCTGGAATACCCCATGGACAGAGGAGCCTGGCAGGTTATAGTCCATGGGGTCGTAAGAGTTGGACATGACTGAGCACACACACTATATCACACTATAAATTAAAAAAAAACAGTGATGAGGTGATACTTGGTGAAAATGTTATAAAATATTCATATCTTATAGCTAAATAAGATAAATATGTGTTTCCTCTCTCTTATCAGGAGCTAGCCTTGCCTGTAATTAAGCATGATTAAAGGAAAATCTCAGCATTGGTGTATATTTGAGCTAGGTTTAATACATTATTCATAAAACGGTAAGTGAGAAATTAATTTTCCCACTTGGTTTATATTTCACGGGGTAAGAGTGGACACTTCAATCTGCTTGTGAGAACAGCTGTGTTATTAGTTGTGTTTTTTGGTTGTCCCTCCTGAGTCCCTGTCTTCGTGCAAGCACACCAAAAACACTCTATGCACTGAGCAGGAAGAGGAAATATCACCTGATTTCTTTTTAAAGCAGGAAGTAAAGTGCCTTTTCCCCTTTGAACATTGTGGCAGAGCAGTGTTTGCAAAGCTTATCTGTGATGAGTGTGATGATGGACCTTTTTTAAAATTTCCAGTTCTTGGCAGATGGGCACTTTTGTAAAAGTAAAATGCTGCACTGAGATCAGGTTGCTATAAGAGTTTCTAAACACTTGCTCGGTTTCTGTACACATCCTTGCAGACAAGCAGCAAGAGCTTGCCATGTGGCACTGGTCTATGGAGCGCACTGAACATGAGTTTCAGGCAAGAATCAATACATCCCAATGTTATTTCTTTGGGAGTTTGGATTTTGCTGGAATGAGAGGGCAGTGCTTTTGTTTTGTTTTGCTGTTGGGCCAACCAAGGCCACTGCGTGGACTTGTCCAGGGTGTGCCTTGCTCAGGACACCTGACTGAAGAGGTGTGTGGGGCTGGGGTCTCTCTTCTGAGCCATGACCCTCTGCTTGGCAGAGATCCTTGGATCAGTCATCAGACAGTCCCAGTTACATTTGCTACTTTGTGAGAAAGCGTCCATAGGTTTCTACGTTCTCGCAGCAGAAATCAGCAAGAACCTCCTTTTGATTTCAGTTCTTTATGCTTAACGATAATCTTCATGTTTATTTCTTTATGGGATTTCAAGCTCCTGTGAGAAGGAGTGTGGGTCTTACATCACTGTGACTAGACCAGTGCCCACACTAATAGCAAATGAATTCCAAATCACAACTTGATAATGAAAGCCATGTGCAGCTGTTAATCTTCTTGAAGATGCAAAGAATCATACTGTGATGATTTCCTTCCTTCCTTCTTTATTGATCCAGAACTTGAAGAGACCAAGTTTTTAGATGGGGAGAGAAGCTTCCTGAAGCCAGTGATACCCCAACATATCCATCAAGTCAGAGTGACCTTGAAATGGCCACAGTAGACATAAGAGGTCAAATCAAGTATGGCTAACATTTTATCTACAATGAGGTTAAAATTAACCAACGACATCTAGTTCACTGAGAAACAGGTTCATAAGCAAATATGCCCCCTGAAAGAACATTATTTATTGGGGTCACGGACTCCTAAGAGTGAACAGAACCTTAAGAAGCCTAGAGAACACACGTCCTGTGTTACCTCTGCTGTGGAAGAGGCCTGACCCCAGCCCGGACTCCGCAGAGCCTCCAGGCAGGTCCCAGGTAGGAGGCAGCTGGGTAGGGTGGGGCTGGTGTGGCAAACAGGGCCCCAGGGCATAGCAGCCTGAATCCACAAAGCCGTGGCAGGTATGTGGGAGCCCTGTATTTATCAAAGTCAGAAGCTGAAGGACACATCCCTTGGTGTACGTGGCTGAAATCAGGAAAAATGAAGGCCTGGAAACTTATCACCAGCAAAGAGCTGATAGCTTCTGGTGGCAAATGGGATAGGAGAGAGTTCTTAAACTACAGGTGGCTTGTAAGGTCTCTTCTCCACCAGAAACATCAATTTTGTGCCTTGGTTACTGAGGGTCTTCATGCATCTGAAAGATGCACTGTGCTTGGCCTTCACAGGCTCTGTGGATGGCGGGCTGAAGAGGGTACAGGCTCAATGTCTGTAATAAGGAAGAGACTTGAGCACATCCGTGAATTCCAATTCTGTGTTGAGTTTTAGTGTGAATGACAAATGTTTATGAGCTTCAGTTGCTGTTTTATGATTAATATGAAATACTGCCCGAGCCTCAGTCAGTCTTGCCAGAAACGCAAGAAATATGTTTCTAACGTATTTTGTGTTCTGTTCTAGCTGTTTGGTGGTAAGGACAGAAAACCACTTAAGTCCCTTTGATAAGGAGAATCCCACAGACCAACAGGGTAGGAAGTACAGCCAGTCCTCCTGGAAGGCGCCTGAGGCCTGAGAGCCAAGAATTAGAGTTTCCAGCTGCATCTCTCATGAGTCATGGAGATTTGGTCTCATTGCTCCAGATTTCCCACCTCGCCCTGTAAGTGATTCTCTCTTTCCCTTCTTCTCTTTGTCTCTCTGCACCTCTGTCTCCTGCTCTCCATCCTTTGGGCACACAAGGCTGCT
Organism: Antilocapra americana; assembly: GCA_007570785.1. Taxonomy (NCBI): domain Eukaryota; kingdom Metazoa; phylum Chordata; class Mammalia; order Artiodactyla; family Antilocapridae; genus Antilocapra; species Antilocapra americana. The sequence goes on along the minus strand of ML661340.1, from coordinate 3,559,407 downwards.
CCTGCCACTGAAGGAAGCTGTGTCTTAGTTCACGAGTTAAGAAATCCTGAGAAGTAGAATCTGATTGGCTCAGCCAGCGCCGCCGATGAACCACGTGCACGGCTCTAGCCAATCATCTGTGACCTGGGTAGGGGGCCCGGGTGCCTGCAGCGTATATTTGATGCATTTTCTGGGAATTTGGCGCGATCAGGGCATGCCTCAAACCATCAAATACACCTGGAGTTTTTCACAGCTTGGGTGCACAGAAGAACTGGCAGAGCACCTGGTAATTAAGGTTGGTAATCAACTAGCATCTCACTAATAGAAATGTTACTGAGCCCTTTGGAGAATAAAGATAAATGTGGCCTCAAAGACTAGGGTGACAATCACACAAGGCTGGCCTCATGAGGCAGTTTTCTCAGTGGTTGGAGGGAAGATAGGGAGGGGAAAAAAAAGTAACTGGTGCCCAGAGTAATCCCTTCATGTGCAGGACTGTTGCTATTGATCTAAATAAATAGCTGAGAAGACACACATGTGGTGCCTTAGAAACATGACCTGAAGTCTCATGAGCTTTTCTGCAGCCTCCTGATGGGAAGAGATTTACGGTTCTTCTTTGTCCTCTAAACCTCTCCTAGGTGCGTTTTTAGCGCAACCTTTGGCCTGTGATTGGCTAGCTCTGTAAAGTACTCTGGCTCCGGTACTTGAATTCCATGCTATAAAGGGTGAATTTGACATTGTCCGCTTCCTCCAGGTTCCATGACGACTTCCTTAATTTGTTGTTCTCTTTGTGCCCTGGATAGTAAATTCTTACGGGCAGTGGAAATTGTCTCCTGCACTCTTAAGCATAAGCACCAAGGTCAGCTCTGATTGCCTGGCCCCTCATGCAGAGAATTCCCAACAGCTCTGTCACAGGTTAATGTTTACTGTAATGAGATATTGTTTTCTCTATGTTTCTTTTTTTAAAAACAATAATTTGTTATTGATGGTTGACTGGGTCTCCGTTGCAGGGCACAGGCTCTTTGCTGCTGCATACGGGCTTCCTCTAGTTGGGGAGCGCACATGCTTCTCATTGCAGAGCTCTTCTTGTTGTGGAGTGTGGGCTCTGGAGCCTGCAGGCTTCAGTAGTTGCAGTCCATGGGCTCAGTAGTTGCGGCATGGGGCCTTAGTAGCTGCAGTGACCTCGACATGTGGGATCTTCCCAGACCAGGGATTGAACCCATGTCCCCTGAATTGGCAGGAGGATTCTTAACCACTAGACCACCAGGGAAGTTCTCCCCCCACCACTGCCCCCGCCTCTTATTGCTTCTATAGGATATTTGTGAAGGTACAGCCTGGAGCCAGGGGACAGCGCAGAGAACCCAGGACCACAGAAGGGTAAACCTGCTGGTTGTTCTCATTGGTCAGATCATGTTTGTGGCTTCCTAGACAGTAAGTAAATAAAAACAATGGGAAATCTTTGAAAAGCCTCATGGTGAATATCAGAAAAGATAGCTTGGTGTAGTAAGTGAATATCTACTAAGTCTACTTCTGGACCAACCTGTGCTAGAGACATTAAACTTACCTACATTTCAAAGGTTAACAAAACATCTAAACTAAGCAAAGGTAAGTTTGGCTTAAAAACAGAGAGCAAGAAGAGGAAATAGTTTCTATAAGCTAGTGATTGGCAAGACCTAACGGAATGGGTAAATGTGTTGAACAATGCTGGAAAAATCACAATAACAAGAGCAGTTAGACTTAAGCCTTCATTTTGATAACCTCAGACACCAAGTTGAATATCCAGGTGGGAAGAAGCGAGCATCTTATAAGACAGATACTGTTGGTGCTAAACCCATAGTTACTTACCCAGCTCAGGAAGAAGTAAACACATACAGTGGCATGATTTGAAATAGTTCCAAGCCATCTCCCTTACTTTACTCTTAAATCATCCGCAGATGATGAGATTTTCAAAGTCAGCTAATTGTACTGAACAAAGGGCAGTGATGAAAACCTGTAACCAAAAGCATTTTCAAATGATTGAAACAAAATAGGCTTCTTCAAATATGACCTGGAAAGGAATCCCTCAACATGAAACTGTGTAATGACTTCTATAAATGTCAGGAATATAAGCAAAGACATGTGGTGAGGGATAGCTGCTTCAGCGTGTACCAGTGCCTCAGAGCTGCTATTTGTAGGCTGAGGGTCCTAGGAAGATGCAGTCTTCAGGGCTTTGGTATCCTAATGGGGACCGGGGAGTTCAGCATCATCCATGTGACGGACCAGAAACCTGTCAAGTCCTTGTATAATGAGAGGATCAAGCGTCACCCTGAATTACTGACTTGGTGATTGATGATCCACTGTCTGACAGTCACTTGTCTTCAAAGGAGCATTCTGTTTCTCAGGAGCCAGCCACACGTTGGGTCCCTCCATGTGACAGCAGGCAAACTCAGTTCCATGTTCCCTCACTGCAACTCAAGCTGTATCATGTGGAGAGATTTTAGGACTCTCTTACCAAGGATCTTTCAGATCAAGGTCAAGCTATGGATCTTTCAGATTATGCCTTCAAGACACCCAGCATCCTAAGTGACTATTCAGGAGACCCAGAGGTCACACCTGTATAATTATATAACCTTTCAGGATAAAACCAACATTTTTTTTTAAAAAGGAAGATAGGGAAGTAAAGATACTCAATGACCTAACAACTCAATGTTCAACACCCCCCCCAAAATGTACTAGACATGCCCCAAATCAGGAAATAAGACCCCATAACCAGAAGAAAAAGAATCAATAGAAAAAGACCCAGCAATGACATGGATGGTGTAATTAGGATGCAAAGAAATTGAAATAGCTATTACAAACATGCTCAACATGTTTAAGGATCTTTAACTAACAGGAATATAGTCAAGAGAGATGGTGAAGATATAAAGAACCAAATGGAACTTCTAGAAATGAAAATTAAGTTATCTGAAGTGGAAAAATACACTGGATGGGACCAACTGCAGCTTAGACATGGGAAAAGAAAAGATCAGTGAACTTGAAGATGTAGCAATACAAACGACACAATCTGAAATATAAAACAGATAAATAAATCTCAATGATCTGGGAATAGTATCAAGCGGTTCATTACATGTTAATTAGAGTCTGAGAAAAGAGTCCATTGGCATGAGAGGAGAGGGAGACAAAAAGATATATGAAGAAAGAATGGCTGAAAAACTGCCAAATTTAATTAAATAAAAACTATGAACTCACAAATCTAAGAACCTTAAGCAACCCCAGGTATCATACATGCACACACACAATTCCATCAGAGCACATCAAAACTGAGTTTCTAAAAGACAGTGATAAAGAGAAAAATCTTAAAATCAGCCAGAGGAAAAAGGCACATGATGTCCAGAGGAATAAAGATAGAATGAGAGCAGACTCCATAAATAATATAAGTCATAAGACAATGGTTCAGCATCTTTAAATGTAGAATGAAAAAAATACTGTCAACATAGACTTCTGTATCCAGGAAACATCTTCTTTTAAAATTTCACCTTAAGGTGAAATACTTATCAAGACAAACAAAAGCTGAGAGGCTTTACCATTTAGCACCACTGTGTAAGTAATGTTAAAGAGCATTCTTTAGATAGAAGAAAAATAAAACCAGATGGGAACTTGGATCTATACAAAGGAATGAGAAGTACAAGAAATAGAAAATATGTGGTTAAATACAAAGGTATTTTGCATTTTAAAATTTCTTTTGAGAATAATTAACTATATAAAACAAAAATAACAAACACCTTGGGTTCATAGCTTATGCAAAAATAAAATGTATGACAACGACAGTACAAAGGATAGAAGGGGAAATGGAATTATACTGTTAAAAGGGAAATGGGAGTTTATATAACATTCAGCATAATGGGCTGGATGAAGCACAAGCTGGAATCAAGATTACCAGGAGAAATATCAATAACCTCAGATATGCAGATGATACCACCCTTATGTCAGAAAGCAAAGAGTAACTGAAGACCCTCTTGATGAAAGTGAAAGAGGAGAGAGAAAAAGCTGGCTTAAAACTCAACAATTAAAAAAACTAAGACCATGGCATGCGGTCCCATCACTTCCTGGCAAATAGATGGAGAAACAATGGAAACCATGACAGGCTTTCTTTTCTTGGGCTCCAAAATCACTACAGATGGTGACTGCAGTCATGAAATTAAAAGATGCTTGCTCCTTGGAAGAAAAGCTATGACCAACCTAGACAGCATACTAAAAAGCAGAGACATTACTTTGCCAACAAAGGTCCGTCTAGTCGAAGCTATGGTTTTTCCAGAGTCTTGTATGGATGTGAGAGTTGGGTCATAAAGAAAGCTGAGTGCCAAAGAATGATGTTTTTGAACTGTGGTGTTGGAGAAGACTCTTGAGAGTCCCTTGGACTGCAAGGAGATCAAACTAGTCAGTCTTAAAGGAAATCAAGACTGAATGTTTATTGGAGGGACTGATGCTGAAACTGAAGCTCCAATACTTTGGCCACCTCATAAGAAGAGCCAACTCACTGGAAAAGACCCTGATGCTGGGAAAGATTGAAAGCAGGAGGAAAGGGGATGACAGAGGATGAGATGGTTGGATGGCATCACTGATGCAATGGACATAAACTTGGGCAAGCTTTGGGAGATGGTGAAGGACAGGGAAGCCTGCTATGCTCTAGTCCATGGGGTTGGGAAGAGTCAGACACGACTTGGCAACTGAACAACAACATATATTAATTATTATGGGTTGGGTATTTTCTGATAAGGGCTCTAAAGAAACCACTAGAAAGAAACCACATTAATACATTTGGAAAAAAGATATTGTAAATATAATAAATGTTGCTGGATGGTATGGAATAATGTGGCATGTTTAAACCTCAAAGAAGAATACAGGCAGGTGGGATGTCATTAAGGCAAAGAAAAATACTAATGAAATTCTATACACCACAGAAGAATAGCTGTCTTGTAGATGGGCTTATAGCTGAAGACAATCACTGAAAGAAAAGGGGTTAAGTAAGGAATCATCATGGAATGTAAATGGGAAGATTTTGCTTTTGAAAATATTTGAACTCAAGATTCATCTTCCAGCTTCTCAGAATGACAGGGGCTCCTGTGAGTGACTGCTCGGAGTGATGAAGTTTTCTCAGAAAGTGAAGTAATTCAGTAATAAAAATACCTTTCATGAAAACAAGTCATATGATTTATTTCACAAATTGTCTTAGTATATCATGCATGTGTAATTATTCACAAATGTTAGATAAGAAGATGAAGTTAACAGAGGCAAGTGACTTGTCTAAGATCTCATGTTGAGTGAGTGCCTGGCACATAACAATCAATACATTTTGCTAAGTGGATTAGTGAAGTAGCTAATCCTTGTTTTCTGGTCAATTGCTCACAAAAACGTAAAAATAAAGGCAAAGCATAACTGCCATAATATGTGGCAGTGTTGAAAAGAATAAAAGCAGAGGAGAAATGTCAATTCTGGGAAACTTTTACAGGATTTTGGTAGCATTTTGTAAGCTACCTTTGAAAAGATGGCACCCATAGGGAGCTGTCCCCGGTGCTGAACCTATATGAGGCGAGTAGGTCAGAGGATTTTCTGTTGGTTTTAGTCACTAAGTTGTGTCCGACTCTTTGTGATCCCATGGACTGTAGCCCTCCAGACTCCTCTGTCCATGGGATTTTGCAGGCAAGAATCCTGGAGTGGGTTGCCATTTCCTTCTCTGGGGGATCTTCCTGAAACAGGGACTGAACCCTCATCTCCTGCACTGGCAGGCAGATTCTTTACCGCTGAGCCACCAGGCAAGCCAGGTCAGAGGATGATCTTCACCAATTTTGATATATATTTTCTTCTGGAATTCTACTACCAAAGACAGTACTATCAATAATTTTATTTATAATTTTTCCCCTTTTAAAACATTTTAAGGAGCATTTTTTAAATTATAGTTTTGTTGTTATTTAAGGCAAATTTAATATATTAAGTGTTTAATTCAGTAGATTTTTAATATAGTCACAAAGTTGTGGAATTATCACCAGTATCTAATTTTAGAATATTTTTATTACTGCCAAATAACCCCCACAAAACCCCTCTCTTAAGCCTCTTATTTCTTGTCTCTATAGATTTTCATATTCTGGAATTTTTAAAAAATGGAATTATACAATATGTGGCCATTTGTAATTGACTTTTCACATAGCATACTGTTTTTGAGGACTCCCCATGTTGTGTACGCATCAATACTTCATTACTTTTATTGACAAACAATAACCTATTGTTATGAATATACCACATTCTATTCATTAGTTAATGAACATTTAATTTATTTCCCCTCTTTAGCTATGCTGCTGTGAACATCTATGTACAAGTTTTTTGTGTGGATATACGTTTTCAGTTCTCTTGCAAATATACCTAGGAATGAACTTGCTGGGTTATATGATCTTTTTAATATTTTGTCAAGTGCTTTTTCAAAGTAGTTGCTCTATTTTACATTCCCGCTCAGCAGTGTATGAGTATTCCAGATTTTCCACATCCTTATCAACAATTGTTATTGTATGTTTTTAATTTTAGTCACCTAACTGATATGAAATTGTATCTCATTGTGGTTGACTTGCTTTTCTGTAAAGATTTATGACACTGAATATCTTTTCATGTACTTATTGGACATTTGTCATCTTTGGAGAAATGGCCATTTGAATCTTTTGCATATTTTTTTTAAAAGTTGATTGGTTTTTCTTTTTATGTTGAGATGAAAAAGCTGTTTTAAATATATCCTGGATACAAATGCCTTGTCAAATACATCATTTGGAAATATTTCTTCTCATACCGCGGGTTGTCTTTTCACTTTCTTGATCATGTAAATGACTATTTTCAACACAGTAATCTTTCTGGTTCTCCCCAGTCTTTCCCTCAGCAATTCTCAAGGGTTTGTTAATAGAATTTAATAAAATTCCAAGACTTAAGACATGACACCTTAACACTCCAAGAAGAGAATGTAGGCAAACATTTTCTGACATAAATTGTAGAAATGTTTTCTTAGATCATTCTCCCAAGCCAACAGAAATAAAAGCAAAATTAAACAAATGGGACTTAATCAAATTTATAAGCTTTTGCACAGCAAAGAAAACCATAAATAATAAGATAACCTACAGACTGGGAGAAAATATTTGCAAACAATGAAACCAACAAGCAATTAATTTCTAAAATATACAAGCAGCTATACAAATCAATAATAACAACAACAACAAAAACAACCCAATCAAAAAATTGGCAGAAAACCTAAACAGAGAATTCTCCAAAGAAGACACAGGTGGCCAACAGGCACATGAAAAGATATTTAACATCACTAATTATTAGATAAGTGGAAATCAAAACTACAATGAGATATCACCTCACACCAGTCAGAACTAGCCATCATTTTAGATGTTTACAAATAATAATTGCTAGAGAGGGTGTGGAGGAAAGGGAACCCTTCTACACTGTTGGTGGAAATGTAAATTGGTACAGACACTATGGAAATCATTATAGAGTTTCCTTTAAAAGCTAAAAAATATAATTACCATGTGATCCAGCAATCCCACTCCTGGGCATATATTTGGAAAAGATGAAAACTCTCATTTGAAAAGATACATGCACCCCAATGTTCACAGAAGCACTATTTACAATAACCAAGACATGGAAGCAAGCTAAGTGTCCACCAACAGAAGAACAGATAAAGATGAATGGATAAGGAAAGTACAATGGACTATTACTCAGCCATAAAGAAAGAAAATAATGCCATTTGTAACAATATTGATGGACCTCGAGATTATTGTATTGAGTAAGCCCAACAGAGAAAGACAAATATCAGTCAGTTCAGCTCACCTCGCTCACTCATGTCCGACTCTCTGCCACCGCATGGACTGCAGCATGTCAGGCCTCCCTGTCCATCATCAACTCCCAGAGTTTACTCAAACTCATCTCATTGAGTTGGTAATGTCATCCAACCTCTGTCATCCCCTTTTCCTCCTGCCTTCAATCTTTCCCAGCATAAGGGTTTTTTCAAATGAGTCAGTTCTTCGTGTCAGGTGGCCAAAGTATTGGAGTTTCAGCTTCAACATCAGTCCTTCCAATGAATATTCAGGACTGATTTCCTTTAGGATGGACTGGTTGGATCTCCTTGCAGTCCAAGGGACTCTCAAGAGTCTCCTCCAACACCACAGATCAAAAGCATCAATTCTTCGGCATTCAGCTTTCTTTATAGTCCAACTCTCACATCCATACATGACTACTGGAAAAACCATAGCCTTGACTAGACAGACCTTTGTTGGCAAAGTAATGTCTCTGCTTTTTAATGTGCTGTCTAGGTTGGTCATAACTTTCCTTCCAAGGAGTAAGCATCTTTTAACTTCATGACTGCAGTCACCATCTGCAGTGATTTTGGAGCCCTCCAAAATAAAATCTCTCACTGTTTCCACTGTTTCCCATCTATTTGCCATGAAGTGATGGGACTGGATGCCATGATCTTATTTTTATGAATGTTGAGCTTTAAGCCAACTTTTTCACTTTCCTCTTTCACTTTCATCAAGAGGCTCTTTGGACAAATATCTTATGTCACTTATATGTGGAATCTAAAATATACAAATGAACTTATTTACAAAACAGAAATGGGCTTACCAACATAGTAAACAAACCTATGGTTACCAAAGGGGAAAGGGCATGGGAGAGGGATAAATTAAGAGTGTGGGTTTAGCAGATACAAACTATCATATATAAAACAGGTAAACAAGTATTTACAGCATAGACAACCATATTCTTTTTCATTATAAGTATACATATATATAACATATATATAAATATACAATATATGGTGTAGAAATATATCATATTCTATGTCTTTTAATCTGTAGTGAAAAGTAATATATACATAACTTAATTATATAATATCTGAATCATTTGCTACATAGCAGAAAATTTAAAAAATGTTATAAATCAACTATACATCAAAAAAACAAAATTTAATTTTAAAAAGTTTCAAATACAGCATTTATCCATATCTAATACCTACCCTGAGTTGAAAAAATACCTTCTTTCATAACCCTGAGCTAAAAATATATCTTCCCTACATTGGCAGTGTTCCATTATATGCTTCAGTTAACAAAATGTTCTTCGTTCTGCTAAAAATCAATAATTCTTATCAATATAATTGAAGAATCATTCAAGCATTCAAAATTTAATTTGTTCATAAGGATAAATGATATTTATTAATACTTATGTTTCAATGCTTATTTTATTGAACAGAAGTGAGATATAATACTTTAATTTACAAACATCTGAAATTCACCCTTAATTTATGTAGCTTTCAATCTGTTTCCCCCTAGTATCTTAAAGTCATAACTGGGTCATGTGAAGTACTTTTTATATGTTATCCAAATAATTCCTATGTAGATTTATATTAAAAATAAATATTTAGAGGGAGTCAGAATACCTGAATTCTATTTTTGATGTCATTATGATCTCTAGAAGATAGTAAACTGCAACTTTAATTAATTAGCCATCTTTTGAGGATGCTATCTGAATGGTTAGAATTGACTTTGAACTTTTCTCTGCTGGTTTCACCAGAATTACAGTAAAGCAAGAGTTTTTGTCTTATTTTGTTTTGGGTTTTTTGGTTTGGGTTTATTTCTTTAACCATAGTCCATTACTGGATTATGGACAAGTCACAGTCTACAATAAAAATCTTCACATAGGAGTCTTCTCAGTCAGGTTACCACTTCAGTCATTAACCTGCCCTACATAATGTCAGAAAGATGACAGCCTTATGAAAACATGGACTCTGTCAACCTCCACTCATTTGTCAGACATTTCAGAGCAGGTAAACAAAAGCTCACCTGGAGTTCAGAGCTAAATTCTGGGAAGGACTCACTAGGAATTATTATGACAACTGGAGAACAAAATTTCCTGTCATCTGGTGGAGTAGATAATATTCTGTTGGGATGTCACCAAGGACCACAGTTATAAAGCCTTGGATAGTCAGGTAACAACTAGACACTCTGAAATTCTCCCAGAGCTAGCTTCTATTGAAAGAAGAAGAAAATTTAATTTTAATATTTTTTGTACTTCTAATGAACCAAACAAATATATGCTTGTTACTAACTCTGGGCTAGGAACCAGGTCAGGTGTGGGGACACAAAGAATTATGGTACAGTCTTTACCAGAAGGAGATCACATTATAATGAAGAGACTAATGGAAAACAAATACTGATAAAGCTGTTTTATATCTATTGACATTTGGAAGCATATAGATGGAGAAATTATTTCCCACTGGTAACTGAAGAGTGATAGAAGTTATAGTTTGGAAAGTAGGATGGATGAAATTGTGACTGTCACATCAATAATAGTGAATACAAACAGTCATCTGAGTGGCCTTGTAATAAGCATAAGCCATGTCATCTCCCAAGGCACTTTGCAATGTCACTTTAATTAAAAATTACCTGGACAAGATAAGACAGCTCTCAGTTTGACTGCCATTCCGAATATATATGGAGTTCTCACACGTTTTTCACATTTCATGAGAAAAATAAACTATAGTATAATTTACTCCATTGGTTTTTAAACAAATCTGAAGGATACCATGTAGTAACCATTATTAGCAGTTGGATATGGAGGATAGAGGATATCAAACATAACATTTGTTGAAGACTAAGACTCCTCTGTTCAAATTGGATAAATTATACTATTTGGTTATTAAATATTTTCATTGTGCTTAGTCACTCAGTCGTGTCTGACTCTTTGCAACCCCATGGATATAGCCCGCCAGTCTCCTCTGTCCATGGGGATTCTCCAAGAATACTGGAGTGGGTTGTCCAGCTCTCCTCTAGGGGACCTTCCCAACCCAGAGATCAAACCCAGGTCTCCCACATTGTGGGCAGATTCTTTACCATCTGAGCTACCAGGGAAGCTCTGGTGTAATATTTTTATTACACTTCATTTACAATGCATCACTGACTCAACGGCCATGAGTTTGAGCAGACTCTGGGAGATAGTGAATGACAGAGAAGCCTGGTGTGCTGCAGTTCATGGAGTAACAAAGAGTCGGACATGACTTACTGGCTGAAGAATAGCAGTTTTTTCCATGACTATCAAAATGCACTTTCTCAATGACCTTCAGGGTTGTAAGTCTCCTTCAGGAAATGTTGTGAGTTTAGGATAGCCACCTCTGTACTGAGAACAGTATAGTAGTAGTTCTGAATCTTCTACAAATGTCAGTTACTGCATCAGACACCTCTGACTGTCTCAGCTGACACTTTGCTTCTGACTCCTAGACTGCACCCCCTCCACCACTTTTGCTGCGGTCGTCAGGCTGGCTGGTTTGACTAAAAGGCCCAGGCCGGGTGTCTCACATGCTGTGTCCCTCCCTAACTTCTGGGCTTGGATGAAATGCTACATCACACAGAATAGAGTCTAGCCTTCCTGCATGGACTAAAAGGCTTGATGACATCACCCAGTAATGTGAGTTAGCTTTCTATGGGGGTGAACTTTGGCTAATAGGAAGTAGGAGATGGGGGGCTGGGGCAGGAACTCAGGCAAGTAGCATCTTCCTAACATGGAATAGTCCCAGATGGGATTCTTTCTTGCAGTCCTTCTGGAAGAGTCCAATGTGCCATGCGTTGACCAGCCTGTTTTTGTTTTTTTGAAGTTTTATATGAAGTAGTAGTAGGCAGCCTGGTAACACATTATAGCACGTTGCTTCACCTCTTTCTTTGCCTTTGTTATTTTCCCCCTTGTGATCTTTGTTTTCAAGTTTCACCTCCTGTTATGGGCTGAATTGCATTCCTCACCCCAGTTCAAAATTCATAGGTTGAAGTCCTATAACAAATGTGACTGTATTTAGAGATAAGGCCTTGAGGGAGGTGATTAAGGTTAAATGAGATTGTAAGTGTGGGTCCCTAATCCTGTAGGGTTGGTGGCCTTTTAAGATGGGGAAGAAGAGAGCCGCCAAGATGGCGGAACAGAAAGGCCTTGAGCTCACCTCCTCTCACGAGCACACCACAGTCACAGCTATCTGAGAACAACCACTGATGAAAGGCCTACAAGAAAAGGACTTCAACGATTAAAGACGTAAAGAAGGAATCACAATGAGACAGGTAGGAGGGATGGACTCATAATATACTTAAATCTCATGCCCTCCCTGCCACCCCAAGTGTGCGTGTATGCTCCCTTGCTCAGTCATGTCTGACCCTTTGAGACCCCATGGACTACAGGCTGCAAGGCTCCTTGGTCCATGGGATTTTCCAGGAAAGAATACTGGAGTGGGTTGCCATTTTCTCCTTAGGGGATCTTCCTGACCCAGGGATGGAACCCTGGTCTGCTGCAGTGGCAGGGGAATTCTTTGCCCCTGGACCACCAGGGGAAGACTGACCCCCAACCCCAGGTGGCCAATTGACACAACTGGAGAATAATTCTATTGCAGAGGTTCTTCAGTGGGAGTGAGAGTTCTGAGCCCCATGGCAGGCTCCCCAGCCAGGCCGTGGGGCAGCCAGTGTCAGGAACTCTAAAGCACTTGTTTGTACTGGTCAATATTGTCTAGATTAGCATTATCTAAGTGTGGTCCTGGGACCTTTTCAGTGGGCCTTATGGGGTCAATTTCAAAATCGATGATTAAATGCTTAAATATTATTAAATGCTAAAATATTATTTGCCTTTTTATTCTCAATCTCTCATGAATATGTGGTGGAATTTTCCAGAATGCGATAATGCTGTTCTTTGAATGCAGAAGCAGGCCTCCAAATCCAGCTGCATTATATTCAGTTAGATGTTAAAGAGAATTGCAAAAACTGAAATAGGGCTACTCTTCTCACAGTTTTTTTTTTTTTTGAAAATATAGTTATTTTTCATTAAGATGTTACTCTGCTAAAGTGTAATGGATTCATTTACATAGTTTTGCATTTTCTCAGTTTTAATATCTAAAACAGTAAATATCAACATACAGAACCCACATAAACAAAGGTCAATTGGGGTCCTGTTTCAAATGTAGGCTTTATTATTACTCAGGTATGGTTAGTTCAGTAGATGATTGTCATTGAAAGGGAAGTCTGTTTCTAAGAGTAGGAGGCCTGCCCTGTCATACAGGGCCACACAGGGAAGAACTAGTCAGTCAGAAGGTCGAAGGAGTGAGGGGAAATCACCGCTGAGTCTCATGGTGGTTTTTGTAGAAAGGAACAGGCAAGGCAGGGTAAGCAGGTTCAGGGTTGGCTAATTTGAGTAATTTCCATGTTCCAGGGTGTAGGCGCTGTCCTAGGGTTTCCTGTATCTTGCCCTGGGGTGATTAGAAAAGGTGAATACAGGCAGACCTCAGAGATACTGTAGCTTTGGTTCCAGACTGCTACAATAAAGCAAATGTGGCCATAAGGTGAGTCACATGAAGTTTTTGGTTTCCAGTGCATAGAGAAGTTATGTTTACACTACACTGTGTATGAGTAGACTGCGTAGTCTATTAAAGTGTACAATGGTGATATCTTTTCTTCAGAAAACGTAGTCTTAATTAAAAAGTAACACTGCTGGAAAAATGGCACCGACAGACCTTCTCAGTGCAGGTTTGTCACAAGTCTTCCATTTGTTTGAAAAAAAGCAGTATCTGTGAAGTGCAGTAAAACAGCGTACCCCTGTACTGACCCAAAGTATGAGTGCTGTGGGCTGGGTAAAGGGCATGTTTGGGGGTGGTAGACTCGGGATGTGGCTTTGGATGGGCTGGTTTGCACAGGAAAGGCATATTCTCAAGGGGGGAGTTTGTTACCTCTGGCCTCAGCCAGTCCTCAGAGGGGCAGCCTCTCCTGGGCCAGCAAGGTCCCAGGTACTGGAGCACTGTGCATGCCCGGTCACTGAGTCAGGTCTTTTTCTGATCTCGTGGACTGTAGCCCATTAGGCTCCTCTGTCCATGGAATTTTCCAGGCAAGAATACTGGAGTGGGTAGCCATTTCCTCCTCCATGGGATTTTCCAGAGCCAGGAACTCATGTCTCTTGTGTCTCCTGCATTCGCAGGGGAATTCTTTACCTGGGAAGCCCCAACAGAGCGTTAAGAGTACAGAAAGTAAGGAAACATAGTCAAAACAGTTCCTTCATTGTTTTATAAGAGTGTGAAGAGAGTAGAGATGTTCAGAGTCCAAAAAGCTTGAGGACCTTTGGGCTAGGTTATGCACAATAACAAAGACACCCCAAATCTCGGTGTCTTAACACAGGAGAAGGGTTTCTTCATTGCTCAAGCCAAGTCTTCCCATTTCTGATAGATGGTATACCATCATCTCTGGGACCTTTGGGGGATTCATTCCAGGATATTCCTTAAAGGATCTCAAACTCTACAGGTACTCAAGCCCCTTATATAAAATGGTGCAGTATAGGCAGCCCTCTGCATCCGAGGATGTGGACCCACAGAGGGTGTCCTGTACCTGAGAACATCAGAACGGTAAAAAAAAAAAAAAAGTCACAACATTAGAACAAAAGAAAGTCATTTAAATTTAATTACTTTAGCTTAAATTCCCTATATTGTCCTAATTTTCTCATTTTTCCTTCATGAATTAAGTGAAATTTCTTCACTACTTAGGAAGCATTTAGGGACTGGTGCTTGGAAATTTCTGAGGTCTGGTACAATTATGGGTGGAGACAATGTGAAGGAGAGGAAGGACCTTACTTGATTTATAGGCTGAAAGGACCCAGCAGAGTGGGGGAAGGTTGAAGAAGCTGGAAAAAGAGACATGAGAGAAATCCTGGAGGAGGGGTAAGGGCAAAGGAGAAGAGGGACTAAAATAGGAAGACAGAGACCTCTTCCTGTCAGACTGGTGGACAAGGGGGATGGGAGGTGCCCTTGAAGATCAGTTAGTTGAGGGAAGGAGAGAAGTTGGGAGGGGAGGGCAGGGCCCACCCTTGACGGCACTGATTTTCTCCATGAGCCACAGGCAAGTTTATTGATGCAGGTGAGCGGGGCAGGGAATGATGAAGGTTTAGGTCCACGGCAGGGTTTGGGGAAGGGAGCCGACCGAGAATAAGCAACAGGTGATGGAGCACACTGAAGATCCTGCTGAGGGTAGACCTTAAATGGTAACAGCGGGGAACGCGTGGCAGCCCAACTTCTGTAACTCAGCCTCCTGACCCTGGCACTGAATAGAGGTGGCGTGGGGTGAGTGTAGGGAACTGATGTTTCCTGAAAGGCTGTGTGGTGTGATGGTTAAGAAGAGCACGGCCTTGGAAGCCAGCTGGCCTGAATTAAAATCCTATCACTTTCTATTCAGTAAAATGGGGCCAATGATAGTCGTGTGGTGTTGCTTTCCCGTGGGCAACAGTGGTACGGTAGAATTGTTTGGAGGACTAAATGACTAAATCTATTATTATGCTGTGGATTTTTCCACCTCCCTGATGTTGGGTTAAGGAACCCACTGAGGTCTCGTGGCTTCACGCTTAGGTGAGTGTTGGACTCTTGAAAGGGGACTGTCGCACCCCACAGGCCTGCGAGCCCAGTACTGGCCAGCTTAAAGACTTAAGAAAGAGGACTTCCCTGGCAGTGCAGTGGGTAAGTTTCTTCCTACCAATGCAGGGGACACCGGCTCGATCCCCGGTCTGGGAAGATTCCACGGGCCCCGGAGCATAAGCCCAAGCGCCACAGCTACTGAGGCTGTGTGCTGAAACGACCGAAGCCCGCGTGCCTAGAGGCTGCGCTCTGTGACAAGCGCTGCAGTGAGAAGCCTGGCACCCCAACCGAGAGTAGGCCCTGCTCTCTGCAACTAGAGAGAAGCCCATTGCAGCCAAGAAGACCCAGCACAACCAAAAAAAAAAAAATTAAAAGACTGGAGAAGGCCCCCAGGGTCAGCGACGTCACATCAGTGGTGTTAAGGGAAAGGAGGGCCTGGCCTGTGCGAAGCAAGGTCCTGGAGTGACTCCCCGCGGTGTGTGTGTGGCAGCCTGCAGGCTGGACATGACAGCGGTCTTCACTGCTGGGGGGAGAGAAGGTCACCAATGAATGGTCAGGGAAAGGGCACATATGTGGAAGACGCAAAAGATAAAAGCATAAAACTATATCTTTAAAAAAACAATCTCTTTTTATCTACTGCCACTCTTGATTCTCCTGTGGGTAGATATTTTCTTCCCCTAGAATACCCAGTGCTGATACTCAGAGGGATCAATGATGTGCTCAGGATTACACAGCTGTTTATTATCAGGATGATGATACACTTCTGCGCCTCTCTGTACATCCCCTGCTTGACCTTGCATCTTCCACATATGTGACCTCTCTCTGTGACCCAGAGGGACCTCTCTGGAGGGCAAGTGGGTGAATGGGTAGACTAGGATTATTAGATTAAAAAGCACATGAGAGGCAGGGTGTAGTTTACTCCTAAAACAGGTAGTCCAGTTCAGTTTCTCAGTCGTATCTGACTCTTTGCAACCCCACAGACTGCAGCACGCCAGGCCTCCCAGTCCATCACCAATTCCTGGAATTTACTTGGTACTCAGTTCTTCCACTTCAGCACCATAAAGCTACTGAAGAGAAGCTGGATACCACTGGTGCGAGGGACATTAAAAATTGCATGTTTCAGCTGTTTGAGTGAAAGCTGAGAAATCAGTCTGATGCCAGAGTCCTTTAAATGTTTAAAGGGATCAAGCAGTTGAGAAAAGAGTAGGCAGGGGCCAGGGCAGCAGGGGCCCAGGGCTGCAAGGCGGGAGCCTCCCAGGAAGAGGAGAGCTATAGAGGCAGAAAAGAACTTTGGTTTCTAATTGAAGCACAAGGCAGTCCTCATATGTGACTCTGAACCGTCCTCCCAGCAATCCAGTGAGAGGCGTAGACAGGGCAGGAAAGAGACCTTCTCCTGGAAAACCAGATGCTAAGCATCAGCATTGGGATTCAGACCTAGTCTCCTCACTAGGTTCACACTGGCTGTAGTTTGCCCTGAGAGCCTTGTTCCTCTCTGCATGATTCAAACTAGATTAACTTCTTAAAAAGGAAACGTATAGACTCTACACAGACAAGGAAGAACATTTCTCTAAGTTTCACCCTAGATTCTGGGCTAAAAATCTGTAGCACGTTTTCAGGCTGTAAATGGTGAGAAAGGGCTGTTGGATTGTCAGGAACTGGTGCAGGTGAGGTTCTTATTGTGCCACCTAGTGTCTGTGATTGGACTTACAAAACTATACGTATTCTGAACAATTAAGGAAAACAGCAAGTAACTGATTAATTTTGCAAAAAAAAAAAAAGAAGATATTAAAACACCTGATATTTTCCTCTCCTTGCCAGCAGACTTATTAACCCAGTCTCTTGATTATCCCAAGAGCTAGACCAATGCACTGAATTACTTCACTGCATAAAACAGAAATGATGACCTAGTGAAGTCCAAGGTTACCTTAAAACGAACACTTTCTTTTTCCTGTACCAGTTGATCTAAGACCTTAAAAATCATGAAGCTTGGAGCCAGAAGTGTCTGAGGCATTCAGGTCTTCATTCAGTAGGAAGATGTACACAATGGTGCTTCATAAACTACAAAATGTTAAAAGGATTAGATTTAGCTATTTTTTCATGAACATGATTCCATATCCTTGACACACCTCCCTTCTGAGTCTCATAACATAGTTATAAGAGTTGCTATCTAGACTTTATATCTGAAGAGGCTGAGGCTCATAGAGGTCATGTGACTGGCTCAAGGCCGGAGAGCTGACTTTTTCTCTGCTATACTATTAATACAGGGGATGAGATGGTTGGATGGCATCACTAACTTGATGGACATGAGTTCGAGTAGGCTCTGGGAGTTGGTAATGGACAGGGAAGCCTGGCATGCTGCAGTCCATGGGGTCACAGAGTTGGACATGACTGAGCAACTGAATAGAACAGATATTGTTAATATATTGCCACATGATATTGATATAAGGAATTAATCTAGAAGAAATGTATTATTCTATGGGGTTAGGAACAAGGCATATAAAGATTTATGAGTGTTTGTGTCCAGCTAAAATTTGTAGGTTGAAGCCCTAACCCCTAATGTGACGTACTGGATGTGGGGTCTTATGGCAGTGACATTAAATGAGTTGTAAACGTATGGTCCTGATCTGATAGGACTATGTCCTGAAGAAGAGGAGGAGAGACCAGGGCTTGCTTTCTCTCAGTTGGCATGTGCAGCCAGAACTGTCAACAGAACCTGACCATGCTAGCACTCTCATCTCGCTTTCAGCTACAGAATTAAAATTAATTTTATCACAGCTGTTTAAGCCATGCAGTGTAAGGTATTGTATTTTCTTATGGCAGGGCTTCCCTGGTAGCTCAGCGGGTAAAGAATCCACCTGCAGTGCAGGAGACCCCAGTTCAATTCCTGGGTTGGGAAGATCCCCTAGAGAAGGGATAGGTTACCCACTCTGGTATCTTTGGGCTTCCCTGGTGGCTCAGACGGTAAAGAATCCTCCTGCAACACGGGAGACCTGGGTTCCATCCCTGGGTTAGGAAGATCCCCTGGAAGAGGGCATGGCAACTCACTCCAGTATTCTTGCCTGGAGAATGCGCATGGACAGAGGAGCCTTGCGGGCTACAGTCCATGGGGGTCACAAGGAGTCAGACACGACTGAGCCACTAAGCACACAGCAGCCCAGCCCAAGCCAACTAAGACATGGAAATCTACTCCCCCCAGGCAACTTCCAGCTTTGCTAGGCCAGTCAATTGTGAGATATTAATAAATCACAATCCAGCTTGCTGAGATAGGTTTATGGACCCTTCATATTTCTAAATGACTGCTTTAGGGAATTCCCTTGGTGGCCCTGTGGTTAGGACTTGGCGCTCTCATGGTCAGGGCCTGGGTTCAATCCCTGGTTGGGGAACTGAGAACTCACAAGCCAGGTGGTGTGGCCCCAAAAAGAAAGATTACTTTAGAAAGACAACGGGTGGTGACAGGCTAACACAGACGTCAGACAGCTCTATACTCAAATACGTCTCAGAGATGACCTCTTCCTTAGAGGTACCTCATCATTAATAATCACGACTTTCTCACAGAACCCTGCCTGCTCTCTGCGAGTTAGAGATGGCATGGAGCTGCAGAGCCAGGGACTGAATGTGGCTTTGGGTTCTGGCTCAAGAACAGAACTTGTGGCCCCTGGCTGCCACAGTAATAAAACGAAAGGGTTTTGACTACCTAGTCTGAGGTGGTCATCTGAATATTTTTGCCCACTTTATATAAAATGCCAGACTGGATGAGGCAGAAGATGGAAGCAAGATTGCCAGGAGAATTATCAATAACCTCAGATATGCAGATGGCACCACCCTTATGGCTGATGGTGGAGAGGAACTAAAGAGCCTCTTGATGAAAGTGAAAGAGGAGAGTGTAAAAGCTGGCTTAAAACTCTACAGTCCAAAAACTAAGAACATGACATCTGGTCCCATCACTTCATGGCAAATAGATGGGAAAACAATGGAAAACAGTGACAGGCTTTATTTTTGGGGGCTCCAAAATCACTGCAGATGGTGAATGCAAGCCATGAAATTAAAGACACTATATCCTTGGAAGAAAAACTATGACAAACCTAGGCAGCATATTAAAAAGCAGAGATATTACTTTACTGACAAAGGTCTGTCTAGTCTAAGCTATGTTTTTTCCAGTAGTCGTGTATGGATGTGAGAGTTGGACCATAAAGAAAGCTGAGCGCCAAAGAATTGATGCTTTTGAACTGTGGTTTTGGAGAAGACCTTTGGAAGTCCCTTGGACAGCAAGATCAAACTAGTCCATCCTAAAGGAAATCAGTCCTGAATATTCATTGGAAGGATTGATGCTGAAGCTGAAGCTCCAATACTTAGGCCATGTGATTTGAAGAACTGACTCACTGGAAAAGACCCTGACACTGGGAAAGACTGAAGGCAGGAGGAGAAGGGGATAACAGAGGAAGAGATGGTTAGATGGCATCACCAACTCATGGACATGAGTTTGAGTAGGCTCCAGGATTTGGTGATGGACAGGGAAGCCTGGCATGCTGCATTGCATGGGGTCGTAAAGAGTTGGACAGAACTGAGCAATTGAACTGACTGAACTGACTTGTCCCTAAGAGTTTTGAAAGACTTTGAAACTGCTACCATACTTGGAAGCTGACATCTAAAATTTTCCATTAGAAATTTAGTTTTAAAGGGTGTAATTTCCACTGTATTATAAATACTGACATTTAAAAATAATCACAACTCTTATTTCTAATACCATCTAAATATTAGAAATTCATATTCCTATAAAAACATGCGTTTCACATCATTCCTTTTTCTTACTATTATTTTCACTCCATTCTCCATTCCCAGAATTTTATATAATGAAGAGCCCATATTTTTGTTTGAAGGTTTTTTATTACTTAAAATTACCTGCAAGTTTTATTATAATTAGTAGTTAAATTTAAAAAAACATTTTAATTGGAGGGTAATTGCTTTACAATGTTCTGTTGGTATCTGCTGTTCAACAACGTAAATCAGCCGTAAGTATACATCTGTGCCCTCCCTCTTGAGCCTCCCTCCCTTCCCCTCGCAATCCCACCCCTCTAGCCCACCCCAGAGCACCGGGCTGAGCTCCCTGTGTCACACAGCAGCTTCCCACCATTTCCCAGAGTTTGCTCAAACTCGTGTCCATTGAGTCAAAAATGCCATCCAACCATTTCATCCTCTGTTGTCCCCTTATCCTCCTGCCTTCAATCTCTCCCAGCATCAGGGTCTTTTCCAATGAGTCAGTTCTTTGCATCAGGTGACCAAAGTATTGGCGCTTCAGCTTCAGCATCAGTCCTTCCAATGAATATTCAGGGTTGATTTCCTTTAGGATTGACTGGTTTTATCTCCTTGCTGTTCACGGGACTCTTTATTAAAAAGTCTTCTGTAACACCACAGTTTGAAGGCATCATTCTTTAGCACTCAGCCTTTTTTATTGTCCATCTCTCACACGTGTATATGACTACAGGTAAAAACAAGGCTATGGTTTTTCCAGCAGTCATGTATGGATGTGAGAGTTGGATAGTGAAAAAGGCTGAGTGCCGAAGAATTGATGCTTTTGAACTGTGGTGTTGGAGAAGACTCTTGAGAGTCCCTTGGACTGCAAGGAGATCAGTCCTGGGTGTTCACTGGAAAGACTGATGTTGAAGCTGAAACTCCAATACTTTGGCCACCTCATGCGAAGAGCTGACTCACTGGAAAAGACCCTGATGCTGGGAAGGATTGGGGGCAGGAGGAGAAGGGGACGACAGAGGATGAGACGGCTGGATGGCATCACCGACTTGATGGACATGGGTTTGTGTGGACTCCGGGAGTTGGTGATGGACAGGGAGTCCTGGTGTGCTGCGGTTTATGGGGTCACAAAGAGTTGGACATGACTGAGCTGATACTGAAAGCCAGTTGACCTTTGTTGGTAAAGTAATGTCTCTGCTTTTTAATATGCTCTCTAGGTTGGTCATAGCTTTTCTTCTAAGGAGCAAATGTCTTTTAATTTCATGGCTTCTAAGGAGCAAGCGTTTTTAACTTCATGGCTTGCAGTCACCATCTGCAGTGATTTTGGAGCCCAAGAAAATAAAGCCTGTCACTGTTTCCATTGTTTTCCCATCTATTTGCCAAGAAGTAATGGGACTGGATGCCATGATCTTAGCTTCTTGGATGCTGAATTTTAAGCCAGCCTTTTCACTCTCCTCTTTCACCTTCATCAAGAGGATCTTTAGTTCCTCTTCACCTTCTGCCATAAGGGTGGTGTCATCTGCATATCTCAGTTTACTATTTCTTCCGGCAATCTTGATTTCAACATGTGATTCACACAGCCATATTTTCCCATGATGTACTCAGCATAGAAGTTAAATAAGCAGGGTGACAACATACAGCCTTGACATATCCTTTCTCAGTTTTGAACCAGTCTGTTGTTTCATGTCTGGTTCTAACTGTTGCTGCTTGATCTGCCTACAGGTTTCTCAAGAGGTGAGTTATATGCATACATGTTAATGCTAAGTCACTTTAGTTGTGTCCGACCCTGTGCGACCCCATAGACGGCAACCCACCAGGCTCCTCTGTCCAAAGAACACTGGAGTGGGTTGCCATTTCCCTCTCCAGCAGTTATATAAGCTGTTTGTGTATCTTGAAAATCAATCACTTCTTGGTTGCATTGTTTCCAAATATTTTCTCCCAGGCTTTAGGCTGTCTTTTCATTTTGTTTATGATTTTCTCTGCTGTGAAAAAGCTTTTAAATGAGGGCTCCTTTGTTTACTTTTGTTTCTATTTCCATTACTCTAGGAGATGAATAAAAAAAAATATCACTGTGATTTGTGTTAGTGTTCTGCTTATATTTTCCTCTAGCTGTTCCTGTATTCTGAAAATTATAAGATGCTGGTGAAAGAAATTGAAGACAACACAAACAGATGGAAAGATTCACCATGTTCTTTCATTGGAAGAATCAATACTGTTTAAATGACCATACTGCCCAAGGTAATCTACAGATTCAATGCAAATCTATCAAATTACCAATGGCATTTTTCACAGAACTCGAGTGAAAACTTTTAAAATTTGTATGGAAGCACAAAATAACCTGAATAACCAAACAATCTTGAGAAAGAAGGACAGAATTGGAGGAATCTTGCCCTGACTCTAGACAAGACTTCAAAACTATAGTAATCAAAACAGAATGGTACTGGCACAAAAACAGATACCAGGACAGAAAACACAGAAAGCAAGCCACACACTTAATGATCAATCAATCTATGATAAAGGAGGCAATAAAACAGAATGGAGAAAAGACAATCTCTTTAATAAGTGGCTCTGGGAAAACTGGACAGTTTCATATAAAAGAAAGAAATCAGAACATTCTCTAACACCATATACAAAAATAAACTGAAAATGATTAAAGGCCTCGTGTAAGACCAAATACTTTTGTGACTCTTATAAGGGTACTTACTAATCTCATTCATGAGGGCTCCACCCTCCTGACCTCATTGGATGCTAATTGCCTCCCAAAACCATCTCATTAGAGATGAGGGTTTCAACACATGAATTTTGGGACGACACAAAATATTCAGCTTATATCACCAAATACATTCATATTGGCAGGTACGGCTTTAACACATGAATTTGGAGGGTCCATGATTCAGTACATAGCAGATATTAAGGTTCTAAGGGTATGGAATTCCATTAGAAGCTCTTCAAATTTAAAATTATCAGCTGCCTGAATTACATGTTTAGGATGAAGTTCTATTTAGCTGGAGACAAAAGACTGGTTTAATATTTTCCAGAACTCCAAGTATTTGTATAACATCATTCTCTGTCATATCCTTATGTATGAAATCTTTTCAATTTCATGATAAAATTTCAGTATGATACACATTTCTCCCAAGAAAAACTCTCAGGGACAATTTGGGGGGTTTCCAAGTAAACTATTACTAGTACAGGATATTTTTAATGAATTATTTCCCCCATTTTCTCCCTGTAAAGTTATTTATTCTAGTCTTTAAACTGCAAAGATATAGCAGCCCCCTGCCCCAAAGTCCCATTTACAAATAATGAACATTCCACAATCAAGAAACATACTTGGTCTTCCCTGGTGGTCCAGTGGTTGAGACTTCACCTTACAATGCAGGGGGGTACCTGTACTATCCTTGGTCAGGGACCAAAACATAAAGTAGAAGCAATGTTGTGGTAAATTTGATAAAGACTTAAAAAAAAATGGTCCACATTGAGAAAAAAACCCAAACATGCTAAAAGTGGGGGGTCTTCCAAATAAATACTCAGGTACTCCTAGAGTTGTTAATTTCTAAATGAAACTAGAGATATTTGTGGCTACTTTAGAACCTGATGTATAGAATACACTTGAAGTCTATTTTTGATAGCTGTGATTTGGGGGAATTCCATAGAGTAAAAATACAGGGTGCTTTCACTTTACTGTAAAATATGAGCTTTTGGTACTGAAGAGGAAGATATGCATCCAACTGTACTAAGCTCCTTAAAGAAAATTTAAAAAATCAATCACTCCCAACAAACAAAAACTACAATGGCTCAGTAATATTCATCATGAACAGTAACTGTAAATAAGGGCTGAAGTATTGAAAGAAAAGGAACTCAGAATCTTTCATGCATTAACTATTCTAGGCAAGGCAATGAAGAAGCAATGTTAGTTTGAGATGGTTCAAAATATAATTACCAAGTCAAATTATAATGTCATCGCTTTAATTACCTAGTTTAGGAATGTTTGATTCTAAGAGAAAGCTGGGAACTAACTGGACTTGTCTAGCAACGTGATTATACAGGCTTTTAGCTTACAGATTTTTCTGCTATTATTTATTCATCTTGATGTATAAAGATTACAATGTATAAAATATAAATTACAGGCTGACTGTTCATGGGCTTACTTCTCACAACTCCAAGAAACTCTGATGTAGTTTTTTAGTTTAGTTTAACACACTTGCTCTCTCATAATTTAGTTCTGTAATGTTAGTAAAAAAAAAATTGTGAGATATTATACACATATACATTAAAAATACACAAAGAACCTATTTCTAAATAAGGAGGATGACTTTTAGGGGACACTAATCACCCCACTACAATCCCTTAATATCCACACAGAACTGTATAGTCTTTTGTACTGCTATGTATTTTTTAGCATGTATATTTATTACTTTTCCATGTAAAGGGGGTTACCTTAAAGTGCAAGTATTCTTTCCATCGTTTCTCCCTTTGATGCTGACTACTACTCAGACTCCCTGTCCTGCCTTTTCCCAATCTTCTAAGTGCAGACCACAAGATCTTTCAAAATAATCTCTTCCTTCAGATCTTTGGATCCAACACAAGCTCCCTAGTTAGACGAAGGAGGCTTTTTCAAGATCTGGTCTCTCTCCAGCACCCTTATTGGAGGGAACAGCGGAGCTGCCACTATATATCATTGGAGGTTCTTCCTTCAGTAAAACCCCGTTATGAGCCCGTTCTGCCCTAGAATTACTTGGGTTTTGGAAGTGTCCATGCCATTCTCTTCGTCCACGCTTCGGCCCTGCGTTCTTTGCCCCTTGCATCTTTGGCAGCTGCCCCACTACTCCCTCCCCACCGATGACACATTTTTGTTTTCTTATCTTTGAAGTCCGTTACTATCTTCCCCTTGCTCCTGGTGAATCAAATCTCCGATCGGAAGACTGTCGTCCGAGAACGGACGCTGCGCTGCGCCGGCTCACCCGTCGGGTTCAGCCGCTTCCCACCCGTCGCCCTCACGGAGGAGGAGCCGGCGACTCCCAGCCCCGGAGCCACAAGCCCGACCCCCAGCGCCCGCGGGGCTGCGGGCTCGGGAGGGGACGGAGTCGCCGGACTCGCCGGGCACACGCACGCGGCCCGCACCCCTCGCTCTGCGAAGGGAACCCCGACGGCGGAGGGCGAAGCTCCGAGGCCCAGGGCGGCGCCCACACAGGGCGGCGGCCTGTCACGCCCCAGACCGGCCTTCCTTCTCCTCACGGAGGACGCGTGCCGCCGCCGGCCCAGGGCTTCCGCGCGCTCACCGCCGGGAGACGCGACGACTGAGCGCACGACGCGCCTACGGAAGCGCCCGCGGGGCCGCTCCGGGGCGGGGCGCCGGCGCGCGGGGGCGGAGCGCGCGCAGCAGCGTCTCGCGTGGGCGGGCTGCGCTCGCTCGCCGCCCGCCCGGGCGCAGGCGCAGGCTCGGCGTCGCGGCGCGAGCCGCGCCCCCTCCTCGCCGCGGGTCAGAGGTCAGGGGGCGGGCGGCGGTGACGCGCGCGGAAGCGTCCCGGGCACGGTCGCCGGCCTGCGGGCGAGCGGCGCGGCTGTGGAGGCGGCCGCGGCCCGGGCGCCCGGACGGGAGGGGCGCCGGATCGCTGGGAGGCGGCCGAAGCCCTGCGGCGCGGCCGGCCGCGGCGGCCCCATGAGTCGGGGGACGATGCCTCAGCCCGGAGCGTGGCCGGGCGCTGGCTGCGCCGAGAAGCCGGCCTGGGAGGCGGGGGCCGCGGCGCCCGAGGGCGGGAAGCCTGCGGCCGGCGGGCCGCCGCGGGTGGCGGTGCGGTGCCCGTCCGAGCAGTGAGTGCGGGGCGCGGGGCGGCGAGGGGACGCGGGCGCGGCCCCTGGGGGGGGGGGGGGGGGGGGGGGGGGGGGGGGGGGGGGGAGCAGCCGGCGGAGGGTCCTTCGCGTCCAAGTACGGTCGTCGGAAACAGAGCGATGCCTGAGACCTTTGTATCCAGCGTCTCAGTTACAAAAGTTTTTCCGGAAGGCGCGTCTTAAAAGTTCTGGTTATCCAGTGTCCCCACCCCCCCCCCCTTTTTTTTAATATCTCCATAGCTCTAAAGCTAAAGAAAGCTCCAGAAACTTGGCAAACAAGACTCCAGCGGCGTATATTCTTATCTATCTCACTCCCATCAGATCTTTCCTCCGACCTGTGGCCGGAAGGAAAATTCAGGTTGTCCCTTGTCCCCCACCACAGGAACACCGCACCACGCGACGTGTTTGTTCTTGGAAGGCAAGTCTCCGCTTGATGAGCGTCCCACCTGTTAGACAGACTTAGGACGGAGTTTGACCCGGTTGTTTTGGCCACCAGCTTCTTATCTAGTTGCCCCCCCCCCCCGCCCGTTAGTTTTAAATACGGAAGGCTGGTTGGCGTGTCTGTCGCTCAGTCGTGTCCGACTCTTTGCGACCCCATGGACTGGAGCCCATCCGGCTTCTCTGTCCATGGGGATTCTCCAGGCAAGAGTATTGGAGTGAGTTGCCAGTCCTTTCTCCAGGAGCTCTTCCTAACCCAGGGATTGAATCCAGATATCCCGCACTGCAGACAGATTCTTTACCTTCTGAGCCATCAGGGAAGCCAGATCAATTCTTCATTGAACTGCACAGAAGGTGGTGTAAATCGCTAGAGTCTGGGGGCAGGGGTGGAAGCAGAATATAAACTTGAAGGCTGAAACTTTTCTGCACTTGCAAATGCTAGCCACATACAAATGCTTTTGGAATTCCACAATTCCACTCAGAAAACCAGTTTGACAGATAGTGGAAAAGTTCCCTGCACTTCCCATTCTCCCCCCACCCCCATTTCTTAAAAAAGGGGGTTCTGGGTGGGGAACTGTTATTACAGATAGTATATTATAATAATCATCTGGCTTGAATGGTCCTTTATCATGGATTGTGACATTGTCATTGAGCACCCAAACCCCTTGGGAGAATGTTAGCTGCACTTAATGGCCACTGGGAAAGATTGAGAGCGGGAGGTCTCAAACTACTGACTCCTGACTGCAGGAGGCAGCCAGGTCACCTGAGTGAAGCTGGCCAGGTATAGACCATGGGTTCCTGGAGAGCTGAGTCTGATGGAGGTAGAATCCGCTAAGTTCCAACCTGTGTGTGTAAGTCACTCAGTCATATCCGACTTTGTGATGCCAGGGACTACAGCCTGCCAGGCTCCTCTGTTCATGGGATTCTCAGGCAAGAATTCTGGAGTGGGTTGCCAGTTCCTTCTCGAGGGAATCTTCCTGACCCAGGAATCGAATCTGGGTCTCCTCCATTGCAGGTAGATTCTTTACCATCTGAGCCATCAGGGAAGCCCAGCCAGTAGTTGCTGGGTTTTCTGTAAAGAATCCAGAGATTCTGACTTTTGTTTGAATTGCTCTTTTTTTAAAAAAAATTTTGCTTTATTTTAAAGGTTTGTTTATTTATTTGTTGGTTTTGTTTTGGCTGGACCGAACACCATGGCATGTAGGATCTTAGTTCCCTGACCAGGGATGGAGCCTGTGTTCTCTGCAGTGGCCGCTTGGAATCTTAACCACTGGACTGGCAGGGAAGTCCTCTATTTTATTTTTTCAAAACTGCATCCATGTGCTTTATTTTTATTTTGAATTTTTATTTATTTACTTATTTATTTTTGGCCATGCCACAGCACTGGCGAGATCTTAGTTCCCTGACTGGGGATTGAATCCTGGGCCCTGGCCCACCCAGTCCTAACCACTGGACTGCCAGGAAATTCCCTTGATTTTTAAATAGTAGCCTTTTATTTTATTTTTAAATTGAAACCACTGTGCAGGCCCATATGTGAGCAGCTGTGACCTGTGGTTGCAGTTTTGCTTGGTATGTTTGAGACGTACTTCAGACCCAGCAACTGATAAAGCGGGAGTGGTCTTTTGCTTTTGCCCCTTTGCTGGTTCCTACCTGGTGCTGCCCGGCTAACTGCTGCTCCCTCACTTACGCCCAGGTGGTCTGAGCCATACCCCCACCTACTGGCCCTGGCCCTCAAACGCTGCTTCGCAGCCTCAACCGTTTCATAGTCCCTCCTGGGAGACATAGAAACTTTGAACCAGGGTCCCCGAAATACAGTTACTTGGCAAGTTTTTTTGCTGAATGTGGTTCCCAGAGTCTGAGCACCTAGGGAAGTGGGTCATGGTGCAAGAGGAACAGTCTTTCCTGATGCCTAGATTCTGTGACACAGGTGTCTCTTCTGCCTGCTGTCAGCAGAGCTATAGCTATGGAGCTGAAAGGAATCTGAAAACCCTAGTCCAGGTTTGTCACCTTACGCCTTAGGAAGCTGAGCTGCAGATCTGACTGGTGCAGCTTGGCCAGGGAGATGCAGGGAGTAGATTCCAGGGCTTCGTCCCCTGATGCCTGGACGGGGACCTCCCCCCGCCCAACCTCCCATGTCTTTCTGGCTTCCTCAGCAAAACTGGGCAGAGAGGCATGACTTGTAATGACTGCAGTCTTCACTTTTTTTTTTCTGGAATAGATATTCCAGTTTGCCTTCTAAGTAATAGCTTAGTTTCTTTTTCTTGCTATTTCTGTTGTCTTTGATGACCTCATTCTCTGTAAGAGAGCAAAGGGAAGCAAGGGAAAGGAGGTGAAAAGAATTTCAGATGGTAGCTTCTGAACATTACATCTCACGTTTTGGACTTTCCTATCTGTTATATGGGAAGTGGCTGCTTATCCTGTGTTGTGATACTTAAGGGCCAGAGAAACTGCTGCATCACGTTGTCCATTTTATAGTTTGCGGTGTAGCACGTGCTGTTCTTACATGATGGCACATGCAGCCTAATAGTTAAGTGCAGATGTTAGATACGTAGTGGAATGCCTGAATTAGGTCCTAAAATGGCTTTTTAACCTTGTGTTTTTCTGTCACTGGAGCCAAGTCCCTTCTTCCCACCCAGAGAGTTAAGTTTGATCTGCACAGGGATTGAGTAAAGCGCTTGCACCTGCCAGTACGAAACACCATACGATGCGGATGTTTGGGGACATCCCGCAGAGTCATTTTAATTCATTCAGTGGATAGAAATTATGAATACAAATCACAACCCAACTGCTGCAGCCTTTATGCTTTCAGAGTGTGACTTGGAGGGGATTAGTGATGAGTCAGCAGAGGGATGGCTCATTTCCTAGGCTGTCCGCAGGATGCAGATTCCTTGTGACTGGGCTCACTGTGCTTTCCCCCCAGAGAAATCGTGGGGAAGACAGACACAGAGATCTTGTTGGTAAGCTGCATTCTGAATCGCCTGCCTTTCCTTCCTTCATTCGAGAACTGTGGTTGGCTGGCATCCCTTGGACAAGCCCCAAGGATGGCTCACACTACGACGTAGGGTCCCTTTTGAGGAAGTGTTATGTCAGACCCGATCCAGTTGACCTTTTTGGAAACTTCCTCACTCCTCCTGTCAGCAGGTCTCCTATCCTCCGTCTCCTGCTCACCTGACCCATAAAATTGAAACTTGGGGTGGGTCCACTCCTTCCTTTCAGCTAATACTCTGGCCCCTGAGGACCAGGGTAGCCCTGGACATATTGTGTGGCCAGGCTAGACGTGCTTTGGGAATTGAGAAGTGAGCCTGCTCCATGGTCTTTCTCTATCTGCCTAAGGAGGGGACAGGGTTTAAATCTGGGGTCCACAGGCTCATGGTGTGTAGAGGGCAGCGTGATGTGTCTGTGTACCCTTCTGAAATTGAAAGCAAAATTGTGTGCGTTTTTATGTCTTTCTGGACTGAGGTTCAGAGAAAAGCTGTGGATTCTCAGAAGGGCTGTAACTAACAATTTGTGAAGCCCTCTTGGGTGTTGCTAAGTGTACTGTTGAGCGGATGTGTTTTCCCACCCACCTCGCACCTTAGCAGCTCTGGGGGCGCTGTCTCTGATGGGTTAACAGCTACTCCCTCCTGGTCCTTCCCCCACCTGGGGGCACAACTTGCTTCTGAGCTGGGATGCCCCTGAGAAACCTCAGGTTTCAGGGGTCCCGGTTGTCCCCAGACCCCTCCGGGAGTCACTGAGCAGTCATGGAAAGTCCACTTGCAGAAGGGAGGTGGAATTTTGGCCTGGGCGCTGGTACTTTCCTGCATTTGATGTGTGGCTCACTCATCTTAGACAACCGCTGAGAGGTGGAGAAAGGCTGGGTAGAGTGATCTTTGCTTTTCCTGTGCCTGTGTGGGACGGTGCCTGGTGTCACAGTGGTTGACAGTGTCTCACTGATACTGCCCAGCCTGTTAGTCTTCTAGGACAGGCCAAATTAAGCATGATCTGCAAGTCCAGAGAGCTGAACAGAGTCATACTCAGTTTAGCTTTTTTAGATAGCTGAGGGGAACTTGGTGCAAATGTCCACAACAGTGAGTGAGTGAGATGCTGTCTTGTTAGCTTTGCATATATGTTAGAGTTGACGTTTTTCATATTATGTGTTTACTTGTATCAGAAATTTAAAAATTGGCCTCACAGAAATGTCTTCTGCTTCGCTGAGCTCTGTGTTTTTAGCTTGTAGCTTTTATTTTGGGGAATAGTATAATTTTGTCTAAATGTAGTCAGCATTTTAAAATTAAGTTTCAAACATTTATTGTTACCCAGGTCTTTGAACAGAGCAAGAGGAAGGTTATAAATTAGCAGACAATGTCATGTAACCTACTTAGTGATGTATATTGCCTTAACATTAAGAGTAAAGTATTTCATCTCTGAAAGCAAATGGGAGCTTAAAAACACACACTTTAAAATAACGTTATGGTGCTAAACCTACAGTTTTCTAAGCAGGAATTAATAGCATTTTGGTTTTAAAATTTTAACTGCGTATGGCTCACATGCCATGGTCCCCAAGAAATCAGGTCACCTTTAAGACTTTTACTTTTCTTCACTACTTTCCTAGCAATCTGTATGTTTTCTGGAAGGAAATTTTTTGCTCTAGTGATCATTTTGAGCCTTTGGCTTTCAATGGACTCTCTGTGCCAAATGGTGAACACCTCTCATTCCAACCCCAGCTTGACACACACACACACAAGATTGCCGCGTTTCTGAAACTGGTCAGCACAGAGGATCTGATCTTATCAAATAGCCCCTTTCCTTTAATTGTTTCCCTGTCTTCCTTTCCCAAACAAAAATTTAAACCTCCAGCTATTTCAGATTCCCAATTTTAAATATAATTTGTTTTTGCTGTTAAAAATATCAGTTCCTTTTTGATATTTAAAAAAAGTTAAAGGTTTATTGAGTGAAGTATTTTCTTAAATAAAATTATTTGAAATAATTTAATTATTTGAAATAATTTAAATAAATTTATTTTATTTTTCTTGCTTTCACACATCTCTCTTTCTAGTTGGTGGTCCTCGTGTTGGATGAATATTTCATTTTGGCTGTTAAATGTCTCATTTTCTGACCTTATTGATTGCGCTTTATTGCTTGAACTTACAGCTTCTTCCCAAGGAAATACAATGGCCTTTAAAAGCCATATTACAGTTTCCCTGGTGGCCTTGGCAGGTTAGCAGATGTCCTTGGCTACATGTCCTTGGTGGCCATAGAAGCTCGCAAACGTCTGTGCACAGAATCTGAATGAAATAGTGTGGCTAAAGTGATTTGAATACACTCTGGGCCTCCCATTCATCAGTTTCTGCTGTGCAGCTTCTGTATGTCTTGAATCACCGCGTTTCTCTTTCCAGTAACCTCCCTTTCTGTTCTGTCTTCCCATTGTACTTAGTTCTCCTGTAGGCTTTTCTGTGTTCCTTTGCTGTTGGTCTTTGTGGGAGTTTGTATTTGCGGCTGTTCAGAGAGATGCTGGTTTGGAGAACCTCCTCTGGGCCCTGCCGTCACCTTTGATTATTCTGTAGACAAGAAAGGCAGGAGACAAGAGTGGAGGCAGAGACGCCTGCCCATAGCCACAGAATTCTCATGAAGTGAGAATAGCTTCATAGTCCGTTAGAACCAAGAACTGGAAGAGGAACTGCATAGATTATTTAGATCTTGTCTGGTCATCTTGTTTTGAAGATGAGAAAACTGAGGCCAAAATTAGGGAAGTGGCTTCTGCAAAGACATGCTTCTGATAATGGTATTATGAAAACGATTCACTTAAATGCCTGTTTTGTATGATCAGAATTTCTCTCCTATTTGATAAAGCTAGGAAGGAGGCCGAAAGATAACATTAAACTATTGAAAGAAGAACTAGCACATTTTGTCACTCTTTATTTTAGTGTTTGATGTATAGTCCCTGCGAATCTGGTTTCTGTTTGCTTTTAACCCTGGCACGGGCTGCATGGGTGACATCACACCTTTTACTTGAAATCCCACTGGGGTTAGAGCACATGGAAAGTACCTTTTCCCTAATATGTCCCCCTCAATCCCACAACAACAGTATCAACAACAAAAAAAGACAGGCGCACACCACCATCACTTCTGTGAAGAGAGAAGAAAAGGGAAAAAAGGATAAGAAATGATCATTGGGTGAATCGTCCATCTTTACTCTGCCCAAGATAATTAATGGGCCTAGCTAAATTTTTTAACTGTCGAGTGCCTGCGTGTCTTATTTTCAGAGCAGTCTATTGTGAGTACTCTTAACTGTTATTAGTACAGGTGGATAAATTTAGGTGCTGAGAAGTGTGGTCCCTTGAGTTCCATGGGTGGCGCACGTGGTTGACGAGGGCTGGAGTGAGAAGTGGTCACACCCTGGCGGTCCAACTGCAGCCTGTGGCATGCTCCAGCGAGGCCGCCCACACAGCCTGGGCCCTGTTGGGGTGGACAGTGAGCCAATCATGTGGGGGCGTCAGCAGAGCCGGTCACAGGTGTAAAAGCACGGGCTGTGTGTGTGTGTGTGTGTGTGTGTGTAGGGCTAGCGTCGTGTGTGTGTGTGTGTGTGTGTGTGTGTGTGTGTGTAGGGCTAGCATGGTGGGGTGCGTCCAGATTTAGACTTCCCCGCTTATTTGGGAGCCATTGAAGGGTTTCAGGGGTGGAGGGTGTGTTGGTCCCCACCTCAGTCTGTTTCTCTCAGCGGCACCCCCTCCTCCTCTTTCCTCCAGCTTCTGAGCCGTGCGTGGGGCACTGGGGAGCTCCCAGAGTCGGGCACGCGGGGACCATCCCCTTAGTTCCTGAGGGACTCGTCTTTCCTGTGTGCCCTGGTGCCTGGAGCCCCCCATCCTGCATGAGGAATGGGTGCTGTTGTGGGGAGTACTGGGAACTGGGGGTCTGTTGCTTGTGGCCCTGGAGGTCTCCCGTGCCCCCCCACAAAGCACTCAGTGTACCTCCACTTCCTGATCTTTCTGGGCCCTGCGCGGTATGCTGGTCTCTTCTTCCAGCCAGCACTGGTCTGGTCCATGGGCCTTGAGGCTTCTCCCTTTCTCGGTGCCTTACTGCCCCTTCTTCCACTTTTGGATGGTTTGTGCTTTCACCTGTCTTGTGTTCCGGCAAAGACAGAGTGGCATCTCTGTTGCCCGTCACTGTGATGCACCTTGAGGGGAACAGGAGTTGTCTTAGGACCTGGAAGTGCCGTTTGCCCTCCTTGTCTAGCAACCAGTGGGGTTTTCTTTTTGCCAGGACTTAGTAGGTTCTTGTTGGCTCACTGAAGGAGCCCAGAGACTCTTTCAGGAGCTGCTGTGTAAGTCCCAGTGAAAGTGTGGGGGTTGGTGGGCATGTGCCCAGCAGACGGTCGGGGGGCTGCTCTCCTGTGGGAGTCAGGGAGCAGGAGTGCCTCGGGGAGCTGGTGTGGCCCTCAGGATCTTGTGAATCTCAGGTCCTTCTTTTTCGAGGAGCTCTTGGAAAATTTGCCTGTGATGTCCCAAAGTCAGCGGTTGGCCTGTGCTCCTAAATGTTTTTATTAGCACCATCTCCATGCTTGAAATCTGAAGAGTCGTGAACAGCTTCGCTGGTTAGCATAGATGAGCGTGCTAAGATGCTTACATGTGTGGTTGAGGCATTAAAGGCATCACAGTTGACGTGGCCCCAGAGCTGCGTAGCCAGTGGAGTGGTGTAAAATGTCTCACTTCAAAAAGTCTAAGTTAGTAATGCTAGAGACACAAGCCTAAGACGAAAGACCCATGTTTTATCAGACTGTCATCATGTAATGTAGAAATGTTAAACTTTGCGTGTCTTACGAATTTGTAAAGCAGCTGCATGTTGTGAAGAAGGACATGTCAGTGCCACAATTTTTTGAAATGTCTGATTTGGTGTGATTTCAGCGAGGAGGACATGTATCGTGCGGCGGATGAAATAGAAAAGGAGAAAGAATTACTTATACATGAAAGAGGGTCATCAGGTATGTTTGGAATTGTTTTCTTTATAAAGAGTTCTTGCTGCTTACAGTAGAAAATGCAGTTAAATCAGTATATCCATTTTCATAAAATATTGGGATACACTTTCCTAGGAAGATGGACTTCCCAGGAAGTATTCTTGGGCATTTGATCTTGCCTCCACTGGGTTATTCATTTCGCTGGGTAAAAATATTTGGGGTGTATTTGGGGACTACTGTTTCCTGAGCTTTTAAATTTTCAGTGCAAGTACTTTGCTTGCGTTCCTTGCATTCATAGCATTTTTGCACCCATGAGAATTTGTCTACCCTCTTGACACCACTCTCTCTTAAGTTCTTGACTTCCTTATTTTCATAGAGGGAGAGTTGGGGTGTAAAGTGCATTTTTCGTTTCAAGTGGAAGGATTTACTGAGAAGCTGACCCTCTGGGTCTTTGTGTGCCGAAGGCCATGTGAATTTGATTTGACTTATAAGAAAGAATGGTCGTGCACTTGACAGCTCTTAATTTTCCCGTCACGTTGTGACTTCCTGTCCACACTTGTGCTCAGCCATGTGTGCTCTGTCCATCCCTCAGCGTCCATTGACCCCTGGCTGCTAGGGCAAGCCTGTGCTTCGACCACCACCGCCGGGGCCGGGTGTGGGGAATCACCTCCTTCCTCCCCAACTTGCCCCAGGCAGGAGGCCAGGGAGGGGACTTTGTTTGGGGATACCCTACAGACCATTCAGACTGAGGGCAGGAGGAAAAGGGGGCAGCAGAGAATGAGATAATTGGATGGCATCACTGAGTCAGTAACATGAGTTTGAGCCAACTCTAGGAGATGATGAAGAACAGGAGGCCTGGCGTGCTGCAGTCCACGGGGTCACGAAGAGTCGGACACTACTGAGCCACCCAACGATTCACAAGTGGCGTTTTCCAGCGCGCCACGTGTGTAATGTTCTGGTTTGAGAACCGGCCCTCATTTATGGTGCGGATGACAGAGTGTTAAGATGTGTCATTAGGGCAGAAGGTACCGGGTGGGGTCTCTGAAGATGGTTCTCGAGTCTTCCTCACAGGGAGTTGGCGGAACTCCTCCCTGTGGTAACCAGGGAAGACGATGCTCTCTGTTATGGCCCAGCCCAGTGGGTTTTCGTCCCCCACAGCCTTCAGAGGTGTCTCAGGGCCCCAATGGCAGTCGCGCACACTTCACCTCAGAGGCAGCACTCAGCAGCCCGTCCTGAGGAGAAGGCGCTTCCTCAGCCCTTGTCCGTCCCTGCCCCGTCTGGAGGGGCCTCTGGCCTCCTGGCTTGCTCTGCAAGCTCTCTGTTGGGGTTCCCTTCTGTCCCCAGGGGAGCCCCACACAGGTGCTCTTGCTTTTCAGGGGGTCTTGTGGCTTCCAGGTCTGGTCTGAGTCAACATGGGTGCCTTCACACCCTGCATCTCAGTCCTTCTGGCTTCATTGCCCTCCCTGACGTAACATCCTGTGGATGGGCCTCTGGTGAGCAGCTCCGTTTTGTGTGAAAATGTCTTGATTTCACTTTGTTTCTTGAATAGCCTCAGGCGAACAGTATGCTTTCTCTAATTTTCCTTGAAGACTTCATTTCACTCTCTTGTCATTTCTTTCGTGGTTGAGAACACTGCCGTCAGTCTGACCCTTGGCAGTCTGTCTGTCCTTGTCCTCTCTGTTTTTGGTGTCCTACAGTTTTTCCTCAGGGTCTCTTAAGTATGGATTTTTTTTAAAAACATTTTGTTAGGGGTTGTTTTTACCTTTTAAATCTGAAGATGCCTAGTTTTCATCAGTTCAGGAGAATTCTCAGCCATTATCTCTCTAAATACTGTCTTTTTCCTATTCTGTTTACTGCTTCCAGAGCTCCAAATCAGGTGTTTGCTAGCTCCCATTCAGTTATCCAGGGCCCTCAGTTACACACCTTTTCTGGGTAGTTCCTTTAGAAAGGTTTTCTCTTTCTCTTTTGGAAAAGATCTGTTTTCCTTCCACATTTGCTTGGTATTGTTTGATAGTGTATTGCTCTTTGCTCAGATTTTTATTTCTTCTTTTATTCCTTAAAGCATTTTAAACACACTCTTCTGGACCTGATAATTCCATTAGCTGAAAATCCTGACAGGTTTACTTATGCCAGTTGCTGTTTTTGCTTACTTCTTGTTTCTTCAGAGTTTGGTTCTAAGGTCAGCTTTTGTGTATCTGTGGAAAGATTGTGTAGCCTGTCTTGAGTGTGAGGGAGTTTGGCCACGTTTCTCCTGTGCACCCGGGAGTCACCTGCCTTGGGCCACATCAGGTGAATTTCTGGGTTTGAGTTCCCAGGGTCTTGCAGCTGGTGTGAAGTCCCACCCTGTCCCTGTGTGAGAGCTGGCCTGTGGTTATGAGATCTTAGGTCCTCTCTCCCCAAGTCAGAGGCCAGGTCAAGGCAGAAAGTTTTCTTATGCTCTCTGTTAGTCACCTAGTCTGTGCGTGCAAAGTCAACTGAGTCATGTCCGACTCTTTGCAACCCCATGGACTGTAGCCCACCAGACTCCTCTGTCCACAGGATTCTCCAGGCAAGGAGTGGGTTGCCATTTCCTTCTCCAGGGGATCTTTCTGACCCAGGGATCAAACCCACGTCTCGTAACATCTCCTGCATTGGCAGGAGTGTTCTTTGCAACTTGTGCTACCCAAGAAGCTGACCCCACCTAGTCCAGGGGTCAGCAGACACTAGCTCTCTGGCCAAAGTTGACATGCCACTTGGTTTTGTAAATAAAGTTTTATTTGGAACTCCTTAGTTTACACATTGTGCATAGTGATTTTCATGCATACTAAGTTGAGTAGTTGTGACAGAAACCTTATAGCCTTAAAGCCTACGTTATTTACACTTTGACCCATTAGAGAAAAAATTTGCTGTTCTTGCCCTAGCCTCTTGATTGAGAGTCCCAGCCTTCTGGAGGGGTTCAGTTTTAACTTCCCATCCTCCGAGGGTCTGAATCCTTGTCTTGGTCACCATATGGTGGTTAAGGAACAAAACCTCTTGGTTATTTCAGCTTCTGGTGACTGCTCTTGATTTTCAGCTTCCCTTTGTGTTTTTGAATTTGCTTTTGGTGGAGTTTATTTGGCCATTAGAAATGTACTTTCCTGGGGCACTAAGCAGCCTGTGTCGGATGCAGATAAACAGCAGGAGCGGAATTAGACTGTCAGCTGCTTGAGGTCGGGCTCAGGCCGTCCTGCATCTCCAGCTCCAGTGCATTTCTGCTACTGGCGCCCATTCTCCTGCCCTCACTGCCTCAGGCAGCCTCTGATTCACCTGAGGCCTGGCCTCCGAGCCCAGACAGCCTCCCTCCTCCCCTCAGTCCTGAGATGGGGCCCCTGCCCACAGGAGAGAGGACCTTGGGTGAGGAGAGCACCAGGGCTGGACTTTCTTCTCGGGGGCCTTCCCGATCTGGAAGCTGCTCTGCTTGTGGCAAAATGTGTCCCAGTGAGTCTGGACATGTGTAGCTCCTCGGGCTTTGTGAGCAGGTAAGTCGAAAGGCGATTCAAGGGAACTCTTCCTTCCACTAAACAGACACTCACAGAGTGGCTGATCTTTCTCTGAGGGTTGGCTGTGCAGCGGTGGTATTTGCAGTCTCTGTGGGTTGGTCTCCAGGACTGGTCCACCATTAACCCTGTCCTGACCTAAGCTCAGGTACCTGTGTCTGTGGCCTGTGTGTGTGTTGTTTTCCCTTCTTTATAGAAGATTTATTTTCCTTAAGAAAGGACTTATTAATGAGATTTTAAAAATAGGCAATTCTGAGATTTTATGTCTTAAAAAATTGTTTTACTTATTAAAGTGCAGGAAGGGCTTAGGGGCTCCTCTTGTGCTCCTCCGTCCGTCATCCCATGTCCATCACATCTTGCATGGTCAGGGCCTGCGGTCCTTTCTTCTTCAGTAGTCTTTAAACCCGTTCAGGACGGAATCTGGGCCTTTATCATCTTCATATCCCCCAGCTCCTAGCTCTGTACTTGGTACATATTAGACACACAGTGTTTGTTGGATTGAGCTGACTATACCATCTTTATTTTATGTACAACTTCCTCTTGAGTAAATATGCCATGAGGTACTTCTGTGTTTATATCCTGATTTCTTTGCTAACATTTACTTCTTCAATATTTTAAAAAGGAAGTCAAGATGTGCCTGGGAATTTAGCTCTCTTGCTTCCTAAAACATACAAAGACCTACACATGTGCGTGCATATGCCTAGGCCACAAAATCCAACCCCAGGCCTCATGTGTTAAACAAGCAAAGTCGACTGTAACACCTGTCTGATCATCAGTTATGTCTTTAATTTGGGGGGTATGTGTTATTAGAGTCCAGCAAGGTCTGTGTTTCAGCTCCCATTGAGAGCTCTGTTAGTTTCTGGCTGATTATCAACAGTTTATAGGCCTTTGGGATCAAAGCAGGATATAGCAAAATAAAGGTTATTAAATATCCATCCATAATAGAGGTGTTATCTCTTTGTCTAATGGATCTGAAAAAATTACAGATCGTTAGCTGTATGGTCTCATAGCCTAGACTACTGCATGTTTGAATGGACATTATCCAAGGACACCTAGGTCAGTGTGAGTGCCGGTGCTGAGGGCACAGCTGAGAAGCAAACCAAGCCCCTGCCCGCAGGGAGCTCGTGTTTGCTGGTGTGTGTGTGTGTGTGTATGTGTAGGGATGGGAGAGGCAGTGTACAGAAAAAGAAATATGTAAGGTGTAGATCAGTGCCAAGAAGAAAAGCAAAACCATGTAAGGGGAACAGAGTGAAAGTGTGTGAGTGTGTGTTTGTAGGGATGAGAGAGGCAGTGTACAGAGAAAGAAATATGTCAGGTGTAGATCACTGCCAAGAAGAAAAGCAGAACCATGTAAGGGGAACAGAATGAAAGTGTGTGAGAGTGTGTGTGTGTGTGTGTGTGTGTGTGTGAGAGAGAGAGTGTGAGAGATGTTTTGACACTGGATGTCAGTCTCAGAGGTAAGCAGAGACCTGCAGAGAGTCAGGAGCAGGTACCTCGCGGGTAGGGCAGGAGCTGTCTGAGTGTTGGGGGGAGAGCTGAGACCCGAGAGGCAGTGGGGGGCCAGGGTTGGGGGGCCTCTTGTAGCGAGGAAGGGAGTGGACTCCGGGTGTGATGGGAGGCCCTGGAGCCCAGCTGTGGTGGGTAGCATCTCACTTAGGTTTTTGAGTGCACCACTCTGGCCTCCCTGCAGAGGATGGCCGGTAGGGAGGGAGGCTCAGTGGGAGACCTCTGTGGCCATCTGGGAGCGAGGTGGTGGTCAGCAGTCTTGGGGTGCCAGACGTGGGAGGGACTGCAGTGAGCGAGAAAGGAACTCTCAGGCGAAGCCGTGCTGTTGTTCTGATCATGCTTTGTCTTCTTGTTCCTCCTCCCCCACCCCACCCCTGTTTTTGGATTCTTTCACAGAACCTAGATTAAGTATAGCTCCTGAAATGGATATTATGGACTACTGCAAAAAAGAATGGAGGGGAAATACGCAAAAAGCAACATGTATGAAAAAGGTATGACGCCTGGATGCATGCATTTTGAGTTTTTCCAGTAGTCTGCCATAGGTAGTTATTTAATACGTCCTTTTGTATGTTTAGATGTTGTAGTTACCACAACGGCCATTAGACCGCGTTACTGTTGGGGCTCTAATTGCAGAGATGGGGCAGACTGCAAAGATAAGGGCTGTCACAGTGTTAGTGTAGAGTCGTCATCAGTTATTCAGTAACCTGATTTCTTTGAGAAACTCATAAACGACTGTGTGCTTTTCCAAGCTGGGCCAGCCACTGGTTGGTCTCGTGGGGGCATTTGGCTGTAATGCCCTTCTGGCCTGGTGAGGTCACAGCCTTGGGTGACCTACATCTGCCATCCCCACTCGGGTTTATTTTCACATCCTTCAGTCTTCGGGGCCTGGACTCTCCCGCACACCCTAGGCAGTGGGACCTGGAGTGCCTGCCTTTATTTAGGGCACCCCAGGAACTGCCCCCTCTCAGTCCCATTTCATAACTTGGTGACCCAAAGGCAGTCCTTCCAAGGCTGTGGGATGTCAGGGATTCTCATGATGCGGCCCCGCTGGGGCTGTGACTGGGCTGGGTCACTGCTCCCACTGCACAGTAGTCAGGCAGCACCCCTCTGGGTTCCCCCTCAGATGGATCCTGAACCCAACATTCCTCTGTAGGTGGAGATTGCTCCTATAGTTGACCCTTGTACACCACAGGTTTGAACTGCTGGGGCCCGCTTCTCTGTGTGGATTTTTTCACTGAATATGGACTACAGTGTACTGTACAATCCCATGAATGATTGATGCATTTGGAAAGGTTCAGTTGCTGTTGAACTAGTATCTGGGACAACTAGGGGTTCACTGTAGGAAAGAGATACATTTAGTAAGCATGCGTCTCCCTGATGGGCCTTATATTGCAGTGTTTGGGCCACTGAACAGAAATGGAGCTCTCAGAATTTTATTATTGGAAAGAAATACTTTCATATCCACTTCAAACATCATCCTGTGACTTGAACCTTGAAAACAACTTACGACAGGGTCCAGTGCTTGGACACAGGATGACTGTCTACGGGGTCCCCACCCCAGGAGGGTGCCACTTCTTCCTTTGAGTATGTGTGTGTTGCGAGGGGGAAACAGGGTTTTGAGTGGCTGTTGAGGAAGAGCAGGGCAAGCGAAAGAGCCCCCTGGTCAAGGGGGAGTGAGGTGGAAAAGGCTGAAAGTTGACGCCGAGGCCTGAGCAGGGTCCAGTGCAGAACTCAGCCGGGTGCCTGGACCAGCTCTCTGGGATTTCATGGTGTCCTTTTAAGGGGAGTGTGCTCAGAGCGGTCCGTTTGGATGGCCGTGTTTGAGTGACTGAGCATGTCACCGAGAATTTTCATTTCCTTATTTCACTTCCAGGCTGAATAATAGTGACACTTAAATCCACTTTTTAAAAAACAAAATTTATCCAGGCACCTCCAAGCATATAGTCTTTTATGTATTTCGTGGAAATTTGGGGTATGGGGTGTTATTTTTAATATGGAGACATAAGCCAGGTAAAGAATCCACCTGTCAACACAGGGAGACACAAAAGATGAGGGTTCCAGCCTTGAGCCAGGAAGATCCCCTTGCATAGGAAATGCACAACCCACTCCAGTCCTCTTGCCTGGAGAATCCCATGGATAGAGGAGCCTGGTGGGCTGCAGTCCATGGGGTCACAAAGAGTCAGACACGGCTGGGGAATGGGCACGTAAGCTGGGTACATCTCTCTCTTCTTTCCTGTCTCCTCATTAAAGAGTTTAGGGTCAACTTAAACACAGACCAAAGCCTTCAGATTGCTGGTGAGTGTTACAGCAATTGCTTAGAAAGGGATGTATGACTTCAACTTGGGGATGACTAGCATTTTAATAATACTTAGTGTCCTGTTGTATATGTTCTCGTATATACTGCATATGCTGAGATTTTGTATGATACTAACGTTTGTTAATTTCTTTTGATGAATAAAAAAGGAGTTAAAATATCCTGCAGGAAAGACTTGGGCATTCTTCCACTGGTTGGGGTGGTGGGGGGCTTGGGGCGTGGGGGGCACGTTTCTTCCACATGAATAAAATTCTCCTCACTCCGTGAAGTCAGTAACGACTATTTGAATTCTTTGATGCCTTTTGCGCAGGGCTATGAGGAGGTGTCTCAGAAATTCACCTCCATCAGGCGAGTCCGTGGAGATAACTACTGTGCGCTGAGGGCCACGCTGTTCCAGGCCATGAGTCAGCCGGCGGCGCTGCCCTCCTGGCTGCAGGACCCGGAGCTCACGCTGGTACGCTGCCACCGCAGGTTTGAGTCTGCACTGTTTCCGTCGTTTCTGCAGCAAAGGCTCCCTTGTATGTCCCGCGCTGTGTGCTGGTGCTTGCCTGCAGTGCGACGTCAGCGTGCGGGTCGCAGCTTTCTGTGGCTGGGATGCCTTGGCATAGTCAAGTGACCGAAAACGATTGTTATTTCCCGGAGGAGGAAGATGATAAAACTTATTTAGCGCCTCAGCTGATCTAGAGAGCAGGGGTTTAGGGCTTGCACAGCGCATGGAGGGCAGTTTGACCTCCGGGTCGGAGTCTCCACCAAGCGGGCCGTGCGCTGTGCTCTGAGAACCTGCTGGGGCTCCCAGAGGCCCGTCCCTGGGCTTCTGGCTCCAGCTCAGGGGGTCCGCGCCGTCTGGAGGGTGTCAGGAGGCCGTCAGTTTGGTGCGTGACAGAGCAGCAGCACTGGCAGAGAGGGGGCTGCTGTCAGCCGGGGGGGCTTCCTGGGGAGGGGAGGGCCGGGGCTCTGTCCCCTGCCGGGCCCTCGTCAGCTGTGTTAAGTCTGCAGCCTGACAGTGACACCCCGAGAAGTCGCGTCGTCCGTGTGTCATGTATCCATGACGGACGTCGGCTGAGGTCACGATAGGTCGGATGACAGGCCATCCCTAGAGAGCTTGGCGGGCAGCCATGATTGAGCGGATCTCACACTATCACGTTAATTGGAAGAAGATTGGAAGTCCTGGGCTTGTCTTAACCCCCCAAACCAAAACCCAAAGTGCCATCCATCTCTGGGAGATGTGCCTCACCAGCAGCTTAGGGGAAGAAAGTCAGGATTTTCATGGATCACAGGCCCAGTAGCAGCCCACAGGTGTGTGATGGCTGCAGTGATGAGGAAGCCTGTTTAATAATGAAAGGGATCGGTAGGCAGTTTGGGGTGGACATGTACACACTGCTGTACTTAGAGTGGATAACCAGCAAGGACCTGCTGTACAGCACAGGGAACTCAGTATTATGTGACGGCCTGGACAGGAGGGGAGTTTGGGGGAGAATGGATACATGTATATGTATGGCTCAGTCTCTTCACTGTTTACCTGAAACTCATAGCATTGTTAATTGGCTATACTGCAATCCAAAATAAAAAGTTTAAAAAATACAAAGGAATGCTTCTAAAGACAGGCAGTGATGGCCTGCCTTGAACTGGGCTGGTTGGATCCCATTTTAGGGACTGTGGGCAGCTCGATGCCTGTACCCTCAGGACAGAAGGGCGTGTGCCCGAGGCAGTCTGTCTGCTCCTAGGAACAGTTGAAGGAGCTGGAGTATTTGCCTGGAATAAAGACTTGTCGAGGATACTGGCTGGCAGCTCAGCTGATTACAGACCTGTTAGGTGGTCGGGGTGTCACATAGCCTCCGATCACAGCCAGGACCAGTGGGTGGAGGGCCCCACCTGTCTGCCTGGCGATCATCCACTCTGCAAGGCAGCGTGAGAGCAGCACCCTCATGTGAGCCGTCTAGATGACGTCTGTGAAAGAGTCTTCTAGTCAGAGGTGCGTCATCTTAAGCAGGGTTCTCAGCATTAGCTTCTTTTTTCAATAAAGAGGCAAAAAGAAATTGATACAGTAGGCTATTTTTAGTTTTGCAGGTTATGCTAAGTATTAGGACTGAAATATCTTGGAAATGTTGGTCAGCCTGCCTGTGGACCTGAGCCACTGCTGGGGAAGCAGGCATGGGTGACTTCACTTGGTTTTGCTTTAACTTCTGTTTGCTAGCCATAGTTTAAATTACAGCTTGTGACATAAAGTGCTCCTCAAGTGTAGGCTGTTTTTCTTTGAACTTTTTACGCTAAGGGGATGCTTAGATTCATGAATTTAATTGATATAATGAATTAGAATTCTTACTTTCCAAGAAACTCTGGTGCAAGTAGTGCTCCATGTAGTTAAATATATAAAATACTCCCCGTAAAAGTAAAGCATGATGTCCCTTTTGTTTTACTGACAGGATCCATCTGGGTAGGGTCATCTGTCATATTAAAAACAGTGTAGGTGGGCTGTGCTTGGTTTCTGATTGGTATGAGAACATGTTGTGTGTGTGAGCTGTAGGGCTTTAAGGTGGTTTTCCTGGCTGAATTTGACTCATGTGGAAATTCTCTAGCATTCTAATTTCTTCCTTTTCTGTATGTATCAGCCAATCAGAGTTTTTCTCTTGGGAACATAATCTAATTAATTAGTCACAGTGGTATTATTTTTGTCATCTAACCTTTATTGAATGCCAGGAGGCCTGCATCAGAAAAAAGCTCATTATACCTGCCGGAGGTGTCATATGAAAGTCTATGAAGCTTTTCTTGCTCTCCTGCAGCTAGATGACTTGTCCCTGTGTTGACTTTCTGGCCCCCAGCATCTTGCCTTGATTTGAGCCTTTTCCTGGAAGGGTCTGCTTTGTGATGTGTCTGGGGCAGGTGGCAGGTG
Source organism: Antilocapra americana (assembly GCA_007570785.1). Lineage (NCBI taxonomy): Eukaryota > Metazoa > Chordata > Mammalia > Artiodactyla > Antilocapridae > Antilocapra > Antilocapra americana. The sequence goes on along the minus strand of ML661340.1, from coordinate 3,514,836 downwards.
CACCTCATGCTGCTTATACGAGGTGCCAGGGCAGGAGGGGTACGTAGACTGTGTTGCTGTCTTTGCCCAGACTAGCCTCTCACCCCTCCCAGCTGTCCTGTGCTCTTGCCCGTGGTGGCCATCCCATCCCTGTTCTCATCCCAGCCCTTCCGCTTGGTCCTACCTCAGGAAGTCCGCACTGATAGGGGACTCGCTGAGTGAGTAAGAGGGTGGTGTGGCGTGACCAGAAAAGGTCAAGGTGGAACCAAGTATGAGTGCAGATGAGTGGTGAGGCCCACAGAGACTGGCAGTGTGTGCCCGTGGTGGTGGGCTACCTGGACCACCTCCCCTTGGAAGTGGGGTCTCTCCATCACCAGAGACTACCTTGTAACTGTAGTGAGGAAACATCTCAATGTTTGTTAACACACATGCCTAAGACAAGCAGATCAGCTGATCCTTAACTCTGTCCACCAAACAAGAAAATCTTATAGGAATTTTGCTATGAAAATCTCTGACCATTTCCTGTCCATCTTCCCACTGAATTAGAATAACTCATATCCTATCATATGCATTAAACCATGCTTGCTGTTAGAACTTGGTATAAATGATTTGAGTTTAAAGTGGGATGGGCTTGCTGTTAGAAGCACGATAAGCATCTGACAAGTCAGTTGAAGAAGGAAATGGCAACCCACTCCAGTATTCTTGCCTGGAGAATCCCAGGGACAGAGGAACCCGGTGGGTGGGATCGCACAGAGTCAGACACGACTGATGCGGCTTAGCAGCAGCAGCAGCAACGAGACAGTCTCAGCTTCCCCTGATCCTTGAATCTCTGAATTGCCAAGGACCTCTTCTGACTACCACCACCCCGACCCCCCTCCTCAGCACTGCGAGTCAGACAGGTCCTGGGAACCCTGAGTTTATACGTCGTGAACCTGTAGACCTGGAGCCAGCCTCGGCCCACAGCCTGCAGGCCACCTGCTGTGCTAAATATCCCTTGGCCTCAGCGTGCATTTATCTCATCAGGAAATCGGTGCGGTGAGCCCAGAGAAGCCCCACGCCCTGTAGTTGGCGGTATCTGCTTCCATTCACAACTAGGGAGAGGCTCTCCACAGCCCTGGGCATCGTCCCTTGCTCCTGGAACATGCCTGGTTTCAGGACATGACAGGGCAACAGGAAGCGTGGGACCGAGACCCTTGCTTGGTGTGAGCTCGGGGGAGGGGGCCAGGCTGTGCTTTCTGCATGCTCAGCTGCTCTGGCCGCGCTGTCACAGTCCGTCTTACGGTCTGGCCGCTCCTCCGCCTGCCGTCGGGTCTGGGCTCCTGGTGTGTTGTGTCTGCTTGCGTCCAGATCCCAGTCTCTGGTGTTAACTGTAGTCGGATCATCCGACCCTGACCTTGGATGTGGCTTGCTCTGGCTCTTAAACTTGGGCAGCACCTGGGTCCCCCAAGCAGTGGTGTCCTTCGGGACAGGGGTCCTGGGGTTTGTTAAGTTTTAGAATGTCTCTGAATGGGTGGGACCTGTGACAGTCTTTGCTTAGAGTATGATAGACTATCAGAACTCATGAAAAACTTTCGGGGAGGACACATTTTCGTTATTTGCTGTCCCTTTAGTCATGGTACTGATTTCAAGAATTATGGACATTTGCTAGAGAAAATAGGCTTTTTAAAAATATTTCAGTCATAAATGAAATTAATTGCCTGCTTTATTAAGTGTTTCTCATCATTGTTTCTTGTTTTTCATTTTGTTTCTTTCTTCAATCTCCTGTAACAGAAGTCCAGTCCCTGAGTGTGTGGTGTAAAAGAATAGCCTTGTATGTGTGTTGTGTGTCTCATTTAAAGCTATACTCTTTCTTTTTTTTTCTTTAATCTGAGTAAAGGATTTCAACTCCCATTAGTCGTTCCTCATAGTTTCTTTTCACGCCTCAGTTTTGGGGCTTTTTCCAGGATCTCCATATCTCCCAGAAGTGTACAGCCCTGGAGAATTACTCTAGTGAGTTTGGTCCATGCAGGGGTTGAGTGAGGGAATGGACTTTAATTTGGGTCCTCTGTGTAGTTAGGTCTTTGGGGGTCTCTCGAGTACTTGAGTGCTGTGCCTGCTTTTTAGGTCCCTACACAGTGTCACATGATGCTCACGTGCTCTCCCGGGCTTCCCTCCACCCCGTCTCCCAGCTTGCATCTGTGCGGCCATTATTTTCTGCTCATTGCGCTTCTTTGTGCCCAGTTGTGATTTCAGCGTGTTGCCACTTGAGGGCATTTTAGGTTCTGATTATAAAGCAGAGAACCTAACAGATTTGCAGGAGAACTGCCCACATGTTGCTGAAACGCAGGACCACGTGGGCGCAGTGCTGGGCTCCTCTTGGGTGTGTGTGTGGGGGTCGTTTGTCATCATGATAAGTGAGAAGGCAACCCTGCCACTAATGAGTAAGTGTGGATGGCCTCACTGTGGTAACCAGCTGAAGAGGAGTTGAGTCCCTGTTGTGGTTTTGTCTCTCTGGAGAGATGAAACCACCTTAGTTTCTCATGATTGCTATAGATAGAGATGGTGAAACTGAGTTACCATTCATGAAGGGTCTTCAGTGTCCTAGATCCAGGGGAACAGAACGTACGGCCTCATTTAAAGTTGTATTTATGATAATTCTTCCAGGGAAGAATTCGTCATCCTCTGATGATCTTTTGACTTGGAAGTGAACTCTGTTTGCTTTCTGCATTTTATAGCACCGAAGTGACATGCCTGTGCCCAGCCCAATGACATGGATTTCTCCTGACACACCCAAGACTCCTGGGAGAGTCTGGGTTCCCATGCTGACATCGATTGAGTTTTGTCCCAGCTTGCCTTTGACTCCAGATTCTACTGATGATGAGGGGAAAACAAAATAACAGACACTCCAGGAAAAAAGGCAGAGTAATAATAGTTTAGCTGTCCACTCTTTGATGAGCCAGGCCATCCTGGTGCCCTTAGCCCTTGCTTCTTGTTCTCAATCGTGATTTTTTGTCATACTTACACTGATTAGGTTCTTAAACTGGAGACCATCTTGTTTCTTTTTAACATTAAAACTATGATGATAGTGTAAATATCGGGAATTAGGTTTTATTTTCTTAGTCAGGAAAGGAGCAGGTTTTTGCTGTTTCTGGGTCATCTCATTAGACCCAAAGTGCCTTCCTGAGTCAGGCATCAGGGAGTGGTAGGGTGGGGGCCAGTGAGCCCGGCTGGCGCCCGGGTGGTTTATGCCAAGACCTGTGCGGACACTGCCTTCGCATACCCTTACACAGAGCCATGGAATGTTCCTGGCTGTAGCGGAGCCCAGCAAGGGAGATTGTGCCTTTGGGTCTCAACTGGAACCGCCATGTCACTCTAGCAGCCCTCCTCAGGATGGCTGTTTATAATCTCCTGACTTCTAGGTTTAGGTTCTCTGACCTAAACCCAGACAGATGTACAAAAATTAATTCTGGAAACAAAGGTCAGTCTTCTAGGTTACATTGTTTCTTACAGCTTGGCTCATGTGATGGACTGTTTGGAATGTTAACCTTTTTTCTCTGTTTCTTGATACCTCTAGTTACCAGAAAAACTCATAAGCAAATACAGCTGGATCAAGCAGTGGAAGCTTGGACTGAAATTTGAGGGGAAGAGCAAGGACCTGGTGGATAAAATAAAGGAGTCCCTTGCTTTACTGAGGAAGAAGGTTTGGAACGTGTAGTTTTCTTTGTCTGATAAGGACAGACCTCTGACTCCCGATTGCCCCAGGGCACCGCTTCTTAGTCCTCACTTAGTGGGTTACAGGCTGCCCAGGTGGCTAAGTGGTAAAGAATCCGCCCGCCAGTGCAGGAGATGTGAGTTTGATCCCTAGGTCAGGAAGATTCCCCTGGAGAGGGAAATGGCAGCCCACTCCAGTTTTCTTGCCTGGAGAATACCATGGATGGAGGAGCCTGGCCGGCTACAGTCTGTGGGGTTGCCCTGAATCAGACATGACTAAGTGACTAAGCAACAACAGTGGGTTACCACTTGCTCTTGGGTGGATTTTATCTAAAGTAATTTTAAACAAACACAAACTCTTCCTCTGAGGTGTTCGGTAAAATGAAGAGGTATCAGCATCATACATTCTCAGGGGAGATGACATGTTAAAGGAAATGTTTAATTTTGTTTAAAGCAAACCTTACAAATGTAGTCTTGTAAATCATACTGAGAAGTTTCAGGGATGTCATTTAGTCCGTATCTTACAGTATTATCAGAGATATGAATTCTCATTTATTAAATTCTTCCCAATTATGTTCATGTTTTAAGATTCTGTCCATATTTATTAGGCATATTTTCTTTTGCAACAGTTGTCCAATGCAGTAGATATAGTAACGTGTCTTTTGAAAACTGTCCTCAGGGTTTCTCTGAAGCACAATTGTGAGAAGGGGCTTGGTCGGCTGAGCCCCAGTGATTTGGTCATTAAACCCTCCCTCTCTGTGGCTCTCCACTGTCTTATGTAGGTGCGGTATCCTGCTTGCCCACTGGCCTGTAAACGGCCTGTAAGCTCTCCTCACCAGGAACCCTGGATAGAGGGTTAGTTTTTCCAGGCTTCGTAGATGGATTAGGGAGGGCTCTAAGGAGGGGTCAGGCGTTGTCTTTCAAGACTTCTCCTAGCACACACCCCAGTTGTCAGCTCTTAATTGTGGCCTGCTGCCCCCATGAGACTTGCAGCCTCACAAGAGACTTCATACACTTCACACGTGCCAGGCTGTACCCTGAAGTTTTCTAGGTTATGTAATTGTCACAACCAGCGGGCTGTTGTCTCTGTGGTCATTCTCATTTTACAGACGAGGAGACCGTCCTGTTCACTCCTATACAGCCAGTGCTGGGCACTGAGCCTCACACACAGTAGGCGTTTGGGAAATACTTTGTTGAATGAGTGGAGGACCCTGACCTGCTGTAGCCTAGTTTTTATAAAAACGAGAAATGTGTGCTGGAAAATAATAGTCAAAGAAGGACTAGTGATAAAGACAATGGGAACAAGAGAAGGACAGAGGGGGTCTGTTCTTGTTGCCTGTTGAAGCAGAGCACAGGATTAGAGGGGCTGGAGGCCCTGGGTTAGCAGCGGGTGGAGCACAGGGCTCTGGCCCTGGGGGAGTGAACAGGAAGGCTCAGTGTAGCCACTGGTGACTGTCCATTTTAACTCTTTTTTAAAAAGTTTTTGAGAAATCACTTTATATACCTAGTAAAGACACACCTGGTCTGTGGTAACTAGATCTTGGTTTGGGGAATGTTGAAGTGATTCCAATTTATAATTATTCCGTTAAAATTATTCATTAATAATCTGAGCCAGCACTGCTAACACCTTGTAAGTGCCAGGCTGTGCACTAAAGTTTTCTGTATTATGTAATTCTCACACCAGCCGGGCGTCCTGGCTGTGGCTGTGCCCACTTTACAGGCAACGACACTAAGGCCCTGCAGGGGCCAGCGGCTGCTCGGTGGCGAGGCCCTCGTTCCATCCTGACTCTGACTCCAGAGCCATGCTCTCACCTGCCAGCTTGGTCTACTCCTGGAAAATATGAGATGCTACAGCTTTCGGAGTCCTATGGCACAGTTGTTACCATTAAAATTTACTCTTGAATTAAAAAATTTAATGGTTTTCCAGAGGAGCAGTAGTTACTGATTATACACAAGGATTAGTTTTGCTTTGGCATCTCTTATTCACAAAAAGATTCTTATAACCATATATTTGTAGAGTTTTCTTCTTCGCTTAAAAGAGTTAGCCTGTGTTAGCTGAATACCTGATCGTTGTTGTTCAGTCACTGCCTCATGCCCGACTGTTTGCAGCCCCATGGACTGCAGCATGCCAGGCTTCCCTGTCCTTCACTACCTCCCACAGTTTGCTCAGATTCCTGTCTGTTGACTTGGTGATACTATCTAACCATCTCATCCACTGCTGCCCTCTTCTCCTTAAATACCCGATTCTCTCCTTTATTTTTAATCAGAAGTCAATACGAATTTCCTGAGTAGATTTATTCTTCTAAAACTCAAGTAAACTTTTAAGAGGTTAGAAGGGTAAGTTTAGTAACCAGGTATTCAGGAGATGTCACAGTCTTCCTTGGCCATCTTCACGTTATAAGGTTGGCTTGGTGTTTCTAGATGGTATTGGCTGCTGTGAGCCCCTTAAGGGGAGGGCTGATTTCAGCTGTGCTCCAGGGCATCATCACACCAGGTCTCTCAAAAGTGTGTTCGCTCTCCTGCAAATATTTGTTTATTGACTGGTTCCATTTCTTTGCCTGGGAAGATACGAGAGTTGAAATTTACATTCCGTGATCCCAGAGCTTCTCCTTAGTGCACCACACTTTTTCAGATTACCCGGGGAAGAGCTGATTAAGGAAAGCGTGTGGTCTAAAGAGTACAGTTGTTTGAGCTGGAGGCTTGAATGCTGAATGCTGGTACATGCCTGTGGTTGCTCACCTGTTCTGAAAATAATTTTGTGCTCATAGTGTAGGGTTTTACCAGGGACTTTCAGAACAACAATTTAACTATTACGTAACTTTCTTATTATAGTGGGCAAGCCTGGCTGAACTGAGAACTGCGGAAGCAAGGCAGATGGCTTGTGATGAACTGTTCACAAACGAAGAAGAGGAGTACAGCCTCTATGAAGCTGTAAAATTCCTAATGCTGAACAGAGCCATTGAACTCTATGACGATAAAGAGAAGGGAAAGGAAGTGCCGTTTTTCTCTGTGCTTCTCTTTGCTCGGGATACGTCAAGTGACCCTGGTCAGCTGCTGCGGAACCACCTGAACCAGGTGGGGCACACTGGCGGCCTTGAACAGGTGAGTTGTGCCTTTGGGAGTATAGTAGCCCAGAGCAGCAGCATCGGCCATCAACCGCTGCCTCAGTTTTTGTGGGTCAGGAGCTCAGGAGCTGTGCAGTTGTGTGGTTCTGGCTCAGGGTCACAGGAGGTTGCGGTTGAGTCTTGCTCAGGGCTGCAGTCTCTGGACGGCTCGACTGGGGCTGGATGGTTCAGCATGGGGCACGCTCACCTGGCTGTTGGTGGGAGGGCCCAGTCCCTCACTGGTGGTCAGTGGGAGGGCTTAGTGCCTTGCTATGTGGGGCTTTCCGTGGGGCTGCTCCAGTGTCCTCCTGCCATGGCAGCTGGCTTCTCTCAGAAGATGGTCCAAGAAGACAGCCAGGACACTCCAGTGCCTTCTGTGATCTAATCTTGGAAGTCACTCCCCAGCACTTATACTAGGTTCTGTCTGTTAGAAGCAGATCACATCATTCTTCCCACACTCAAGTCAGGCATGCCAAAGAATTGTGAGGCTATTTTTTTTTTAATTTATTTATTTAATTGGAGGATAATTGCTTTGGAATACTGTGTTGGTTTCTGCCATTCCTCAGCATGAATCAGCTGAGGGTATACATGCGTCCCTTTCCCTTTGAACCTCCCTCCAACTTCCCAGCCCTAGTGGGTGAACCTGTTTTGTAACCACCATGGTTGTCTTAGCCTGGGCTTTCTCCTGTCGTGTGGTGGATGGGACCAGAACCCTTGGCTCCAGAAAGAAACCAAGCCCTGGGAAGGAGTCCTCTGAAGGGTCTTGTTTAATCTTGGCTGCTGTTGCTGTATTAGGTAGCATCCTTTAAAAATAGAAGTGGAGTCACTTTAGCCAGGAGAGCCAGCCTGCTCTTGGGTCTTCAACAGATAAGCTAAGTTTGGAGTCTCACCCAGAGACCTAGTGTGGCGCTGTCCTGAGGGTCACCCATCGACTCACCACACTCTGCCATCTTTCTTTGATGGGTTCATTACGTTGCCCTGAACAGCCTAAGTCCTTAGTGGAATAGCCAACCACTTGAGAAGCATGGTTTGTGACACTGTACAGGAGACAAGGAGCAAAACCATCCCCAACAAAAAGAAATGCCAAAAAAGGAAAAGGGCTGTCTGAAGAGGCCTTATAAATAGCTGTGAAAAGAAGAGAAGTGAAAAGCAAAGGAGAAAAGGAACGATATACTCATTTGAATGCAGAGTTCCAAAGAAGAGCAAGGAGAGAGAAGAAAGCTTTCTCAGCGATCAATGCAAAGAAATAAAAGAAAACAATAGAATGGGAAAGACTAGAGATCTCTTCAAGAAAATTAGAGATACCAAGGGGACATTTCATGCAAAGATAGGCTCCGTAAAGGACAGAAATGGTGTGGACTTAACAGAAGCAGAAGATATTAAGAAGAGGTGGCAAGAACACACAGAAGAACTGTACAAAAAAGATCTTCACGACCCAGATAATCACAATGGTGTGATCACTCACCGAGAGCCAGACATCCTAGAATGTGAAGTCAAGTGGGCCTTAGGAAGCATCACTATGAACAAAGCTAGTGGAGATGATGGAATTCCAGTTGAGCTGTTTCAAATCCTGAAAGATGATGCTGTGAAAGTGCTGCACTCAATATGGCAGCAAATTAGGAAAACTCAGCAGTGGCCACAGGGCTGGAAAAGGTCAGTTTTCATTCCAATCCCAAAGAAAGGCAATGCCAAAGAGTGCTCAAACTGTCACACAATTGCACTTGTCTCACACGCTAGTAATGCTCAAAATTCTTCAAACCAGGCTTCAGTAATACGTGAACTGTGAACTTCCAGATGTTCAGGCTGGTTTTAGAAAAGGCAGAGGAACCAGATGTCAAATTCCCAACATCTGCTGGATCATTGAAGAAGCAAGAGAGTTCCAGAAAAACATCTATTTCTGCTTTATTGACTATGCCAAAGCCTTTGATTGTGTGAATCAAAATAACTGTGGAATATTCTGAAAGAGATGGGAATACCAGACCACCTGACCTGCCTCTTGAGAAACCTGTATGCAGGTCAGGAATCAACAGTTAGAACTGGACATGGAACAACAGACTGGTTCCAAATAGGAAAAGGAGTACATCAAGGCTGTATATTGTCACCCTGCTTATTTATATGCAGAGTACATCATGGGGAACGCTGGGCTGGATGAAGCACAAGCTGGAATCAAGATTGCTGGGAGAAATATTAATAACCTCAGATATGCAGATGACACCACCCTTATGGCAGAAAGTGAAGAAGAAATAAAGAGCCTCTTGGTGAAAGTGAAAAAGGAGAGTGAAAAAGTGGGCTTAAAACTCAACATTCAGAAAACTAAGATCACGGCATCCAGTCCCCTCACTTCACAGCAGGTAGATGGGGAAACAGTGGCTGACTTTATTTTCTTGGGCTCCAAAATCACTGCAGATGGTGATTGCAAGCCATGAAATTAAAAGACGCTTACTCCTTGGAAGGAAAGTTATGACCAACCTAGACAGCATATTAAAAAGCAGAGACATTACTTTGCCAACAAAGGTCCATCTAGTCAAGGCTAAGGTTTTTCCAGTGGTCATGTATGGATGTGAGAGTTGGCCTATAAAGAAAGCTGAGTGCCAAAGAATTGATGCTTTTGAACTGTGGTGTTGGAGGAGACTCTTGAGAGTCCCTTGGACTGCAAGGAGATCCAACCAGTCCATCCTAAAGGAGATCAGTCCTAGGTGTTCATTGGAAGGACTGATGTTGAAGCTGAAACTCCCAACACTTTGGCCACCTGATGCAAAGAGCTGACTCATTTGAAAAGACCCTGATGCTGGGAAGGATTGAGGGCAGGGAGAGAAGGGGACGACAGAGGATGAGATGGCTGGATGGCATCACCGACTCAGTGGATATGAGTTTGGGTAAGCTCCAGGAGTTGGTGATGGACAGGGAGGTCTGACGTGCTGTGGTTCGTGGGGTCGCAGAGAGTCGGACACAACTGAGTGACTGAACTGAGAAGCACTGAGGCTTTTCCATTCAGAGTGCCACTTTCCTGCGTGCACAGCTGACTTGGAGCTTGCCTTTTACTGGCTACATAGGAAAGAGCAACGATGGCAGTCACTGCTGAGTCAGCCAGGGTCGAAGATAAACTGGTTTTAAAAAGTTGTTTGTACTCGAGATGCAAGTTACTTAGGTCTCCTGAGCCGCTGCACCTAGCTTGCACGAACAAACCTAGTTTGCGTATTAGACTTCTGTTAGTCCTTTCTGAGTCCCCACAAGTCTGCTGTAACATGTTTAAATGGCAGTTTTGTTGAAATATGGTGTACGTGCCAGTTTACCCCTTTGAAGTGTGTAACTTGGTGGATTTTAGTATAGAGTTTTGCAGCCATCGCAGAGTCTGACTTTGGACCGTTTTATCACTCCTCAAGGAGACCTCATACCTTCATTCCCCTTTCTCCTGCCCTAGGCAACCACTAACTCACTTTCTGTTTTTACAGACTTGTCTGTCCTGAGCATTTCATGTAAATGGAGCTTTACAGTATGTGGTCTTTTATGACCGGCTGCTCTGGCTGAGCCTAATGTCTTCCAGATTCATCAGTATTGCGGCATGTATCAATACTTCACTCCTTTTTATTGACAAATAATAGTCCATAGTATGGATGTATCACATTTTATACGTCCACTTTGGTTGTTTCCACTTTTTGGCGATTGTGAGTAATCCTGCTATGAACATCATGTACAGGTTTTTTGTAGGACGTGTGTTTTCAGTCCTCTTGGGTATACGTTAATCTAGGCATGGAGCTGCTGGGCCACCTGGCCATTCTTCGTTAAAACCTTGAGGAGCTGCCAGCCTGTAAAAGCAGCTGTACTCTTTTATGCCCCACCAGCAATGTCTCAGAGCTCCATGTCTTCACACCCTCACCACACTTTTTTTTTTAAATTGAGGTGAGGTTCATACAACACCAAGGTAACCATTTTAAAGTGTACAGTTCACACACTTTCCATACGTTTGCAGCCTTGTGTGACCATTACCTGTGCCAAGTGCCAAAACAGTTTCCTTCCCTGGAAAGAAAGAAAACCTGGTGCCTGCGCGGCAGTCCGTCTTCGTGAGCATCTGTCTGTTTGTTGGAGCCGTTCGAGTGGGTGGGAAGTGGCATCTCACTGTGGGTTTGATTTGTGTTCCCCTGATTACTTTGCATGTACTTAGTGGTATTTGTATGTCATTTTCGGAAAAGAATCTATTCTATTCAAGTCCTTTGGCCAGTTTTTAGACTGTTTATTGGCTCTTTTATTGTCAAGTTGAGATGTTCTTAATGTATTCAGGCCATCAGTCCCTTATCAGAGATATGACGCATATCGATGATGTGTTTGATTATAATGACCCAGACATAACGGCAGGACTCACACACATGGCGGGACTGGGGCCGGGCTGCAGGAGGAGGACGGAGCGGGCCAAGCCGCGCTGTGCCTCACGGGGACCCCGGAGCAGGAGTGGGAGCCAGCACACCCTTCAGCCTTTGTTCTCCCGCAGGTCGAGATGTTCCTCCTGGCCTACGCCGTGCGCCACACCATCCGGGTGTACCGGCTCTCCAAGTACAGCACCGAGGAGTTCATCACGGTCTACCCCACCGAGCCCCCCAGGGACTGGCCAGTGGTGACCCTGATCGCCGAGGACGACCGGCACTACAACATCCCCGTCCGAGTGTGCGAGGAGACCAGCCTGTGAGCTGTGCTCGGACTGCCTGGCGACGCGGCCGAGGGGTGCAGGCAGCCCCTCGCCGGGGCCTTGGGCCTGCAGGTCCCTGAGCCCAACCTCTGAGGCCGCCTGGGCCCTGTTAGCCACACCGGACTGGAATGTTCTGGGGACTAGCTTTAGCAAATCAGAATCAACCCCGGTTTTTTTCCCCTCATCTCTGATGCAGTATGTTTCCGTGGGGGCCTTCAGAGCACACCTGTTAAAAGGTGCAAACTACACCTCCTCCATGAAATACACACTTTGATATCAGAGGATCCGCGTCCTGGACAGAAAAGTGTCCACAGCGCGCTCTCATAGTAAACTGGCTTTCAATTTTTTTTTTTAAAGGTGGTAATTTTTGTTCTGGTTGTCACGGCGTCTGCGGTGCCCTTTCTCTACATCTATGCAATCGGTTCACGCAGTAGAAGTTGGGGGCAGAGCCTGCCAACAGCCCAGCATCCTCTGCTAGTCTCACCCAGCAATAGTTTGAATTCACATGTTAATTAAAGCTGTTGTAAGCCGAGTGTCTAATAGAAGAATCAGAACTGGGTCCAAAAGTGAGCTGCTTGAAGGCTAGAGAAGGGGCTGCAGGAGGAAGCAGCGGCCCCAGGACCTTGTTGCTCTGCCAGGACGTGCCAGACGCCTGTGGATGTGCTGACACCTCAGGACCACAGCAGAGAGCCCCTGGGATCGGGGGCTGTTCCTTCATCTGCAGTTCCATGGATTCACCATCATCTAGTCAGAGTCAAGCTTAGACCTGTCTGCTTTTTCAGTGGAAGCCAAGGCCAGCTAACGAGTTTCTGGAGAGTGCTTCCGTTCCTAGGTGCCTGTCCCTCATCTGGTGGAGTAGGTGAGGAGCTGCAGAGGGTCTCCGGTTTTCGTGCGTAAGTTTTCAGTAGAGGCACATGCTTAACACTGACCATAGAGGCCTGGCTGAGCTGTACCCGCCCTCACTTGGGTTTGGGATGCCTGGGGAGGCAGCATTCTGGCCACGAACGGTGGCCTGCCTAGTCAGTCACAGGCTAGGGTGGTGCCTGGCGGCTTTAATCTATAATAATTACAATCTTTATGTGGTTTAATATAATATAGTTGATAAGCTATCTAATCTATTCTCCCTCTCCCCGCCCCGCCCCCAGGGACAGAACTTTTGTGAAAATGCAAGTTTTGCTTTCACTTAAAAATCAAAATTTTCGGTTGAGAAAAAACTCAGAGGACACATAAGACTATGCAGACTGTTAACACGAGTATTCTTCCCATTACCTCATCAATAGCATACACATTTTGGTAGATGCTTAACTCATTAGGGTGTTTGAATTGAAGTTTATTCTAGATGTGTGTGAATGTGTTGGAGAGGCTTTGTCTTTCACTGTGAGATGTGATGGTGCCTCAAATAAGAATAAGAAGGTACCTAGAAGCCAAATGAAAATAACGACTTCCTGTTGGCTTGGCTGCTTCATTTTATGTAACTTGATTTTCATGCAGTTTACAAGAGGAAACGCTTGCCCATTCATTCTTAAACATGTTTAAAAGCACAAATTCAAATACTTCAGTTGTACAAAGCAGCTGGTGTCTGAGTCCGTCAAACCGCTGGTAGGTTGCCTCTGTTGAGTTTAATAATACTCATGAGCTCTGCATTTTTGAGAATGTTCTAGTCTTAGTGAACTTGATCTGGGCTTCTGGGTAGCTCGTTTACATTTCATACTTTTTCTTATTCCTGTGTATGATATTGTTAGAGTGTGTGCAGAAATTATGGTCTTAAATACCCCATCTACAGAAAAAACTCAAAAATTGTGCGTTTAAGTTGCTTTCTGTCCCAAGGCCATATTAGACTCTACCCTCAGACTGTCATGCAGGTTTAGAGGGATCACGGCATCAGAGAAGTAAAGGTTTCAAAGAAACGGTACTTCAAGAAATGTAGATGATCAGCAAACTTTACATTTTTTTTGTTGTTGCAGCATGCAACTACAGTTGCCCAGTTTTAATTACATCTTTTATTCTTGCTCTTGGCCTGGTTGGGTGACATCAGTAGAATTGAAATTGAGTTGAGACCAAAATGGATTCAGGAGGATAATTTACTTAGAGGGGATTTCTAAAATGGTAAGAATGTTTCCAAAAAAGGAAGGTAGTAGGAACTACACTTTGCTTACTTTCTATCCCAGGATTTATTGCAAGAGTTCAGTGGTTTTGGAGCCCTCTGGTCTTAGCAGAAAGAAGGTATCTGCCTTGACAGGTGTGACTTACACCTTTGAGCTCATCCAAGGTGCATTAAACCTGAAACAAATCTCCCTGTAACAAGTTCCATGGGATTAACACTGCTCCTTCCTGTCTTCCCCTCCTCATCTGCATTCACAGCATCCACTGATTTCACTCAATTAGGGTCGTGATGGTGGCAGTCGAGAACAAGATGCCAGTCTTTCTCTTCCTCTCGGCCTGTGGGATTTGATCTGAAATGTCAGTTCCTCTTCCTTGGAGTTCAGCGTATCTGAAAATGCCTTAAAGGCACAGAACAGGATTGACCCTGCTCTCTACATACAGCCATTTACACTTTTATTATACTATTGTACATTCAGTTCATGTCTGAAATTTTCTTTGTGGAAACAGACATCCCCTTGGTATTCTTTCATTATTCTTTTTCCCTCCAGTTCTAGGGCTTGTCAAGTAAAATCTCAGACCTCTGTCAGAAAAAACATCTTTGTTGGTTTTTGTGTTCTTGTTTTTTCCTTTGTTTGTGTTTTACGAGGCTGTGTTATCCTTCTGCCCTCTTCACCTCAGGGTGCTCTTTTACCTAAGAGTTTGTTGTCTCCTGTTTGAAGAGCTTCCAGGTGGTGACTATTAGGTGCCATCTCACCTTTGAAAATCGAGCTTCCTTACATTGCAGCATGGAAGTCAAACAGACCTCCTGGCCTTGCCTCCTTTGTGGTGTTAAAATAAAGTTTGATTGTGTTCCTGTCTCTTTCTAAAGCAAAACTTTGCAGGTACTCCCACCTTGAAAGCCAGAAAGTTATTTTCAGAAATACAAACCTCCAGGGAATTTTACTTGTACGCATACACAATAATACATGGATGCCTTTTTTTAAATGAGCTGTCTCTAGTTAAGAGCCAATAAGAATGTGTTTGGAGTGAATCTGAAATGTGTGTGAAAGATATGAGAGTCCCCACATAGCTGAGCAAAGTCAGGGCACAATACCAAGTAATTTTACCAACTTATTGAGCAGAGATGTTTCAGTTTTACTTAGATAACAAATCACCAGCCACAGGCGTTTGTTTTTGTGAAAACCCCCCCAGTCAGTAATGTGTTAAAATGGCCCAGGAACAGTAAGAAGTGAGCTAAAGAGGGACAAACTGATTTTAGATGAAAAAATGCCTTTGAAAAACAAAACGGATGCCTAACAGACGCCCTCAGCTTAAGTTATAAAAGGATAAAATCTGAACCAGCACATGCCACTTCTGTGCGTGGATTCTGCAGATTCCTTTTTCTAAAGTTGAAGCTCTGTGTAACAGAAGTAGACTGCGTAATGCTTAACTCTTGGAAAACCTTCTTGGGGGTTGCTTTTGAGGGCTGGAGAGACCAGGAAGCCAATGCTGAATCGTGCAGTGAAGTGAGACAACGGGCAGCTGATGATCAATACTCGCGTGATCCAGGGAATAACTAAGAGCCATGAAGAGCACAAAACTAAGCTGGCTTGGCTGCCGCCAGCCCTGGTGGCTGTAGGGGCAGGGTAGGCCAAACGGGTGGGGGTGTGTATGAAGCTGCCTGCTTGCTGGTCTGCAGTCAAATCATGTTCTGTGTGCGAGGTCCTGAGACCCTGCAAGTTTGGGAGGGTGGAGGTGAGCTGTCCTTTTTGCCCTTTTTTCCCCCCATGCTAAATTGAAATTTATTACTGGATATAGTGGATGATGTTAGTAGGTATCATTAAACTCTCCAGAGTGGTCATAAAGTCTGGAGATAACAGATAATTGTATTGAAATGTGTTATCAACAAACCACTTACTATGTTTATCTCTGTTTCCAGGGGACTTCCCTGGTGGCTCAGTGGTAAAGAATCTGCCTGCAGCGCAGGAGATGCAGGTTCAATCCCTGGGTCAGGAAGATCCCCTGGAGAAGGGAATGGCCACCCACTCCAGTATTCTTTCCTGGAAAATTCCATGGACAGAGGAGCCTGGAGGGCTACAGCCCATAAGGGTCGCAATAGCATCGGCACACTCAGTGACTGAGCAAGGCAAGGCTGTTGATCTCATGGCCATCTGTATATTTCCTTGAGTGCTCATTAACAGCCAGGGCTTGTTAATAGAACAGTGGTGAGAGCTTTATCTCATTCTTATTTTCTCGGGTGTAGGTGTGGGTCAGGGGTGAAACTGCCAAAACGCAGCTGATCTAAGGAAAGGATCCGGGACCGTGGATTAAACCAGTCTTGGCAGTCTTTCCCAGCAACCAGGGGTGGTTGAGTTAAGTTCTGAACTTTGAAATAAGTTTTTTGTACTTAAGACCTTTTCTATAATGAACAAATGCCTTGACTTGTCATCTCTCAAATGGTGCTAAACCATGGTACTCCTTACAGGAGCCAGGGCAGTGTAGTAATGTTGGTTACTTTGAGTATTTCAGTGTGGGAAGAAAGCCAAAGTGAACGTATGTAGTGAGCTCCCTTCTCGCTTCCGTCGTCTGTAAACATGTTCTGGTCTCATGGCCGGCGTTTTCGCAGCCTCTGACTCTGTTGTGAATTTGCAGAGGATACCCACCCCTTGTCTGTCTATAGTGGCAGTTCTCCTTCCCCATCGGCTGGGCTGCCTAGGGAGGGCAGACAGGAATGCACTGTGAACCTGACCGCCTTGTCTCCTTTGGCTTGTTCAGTAGAGTGTCTAGTTCGCACTCTTAAGATGTCAGCGTTTGTCAAAAACCTCATCTGCTCTGAAAACCATGTCCCTGAGGTTCCCATCAGCCTGGGACCATGGTCCCACCTGCCTCCAAGGCGGAGGTTTCCTCATTGATGCGTTGAGTCCTCATCTTTACTGTCAGAGGCCAAGCCAAATCAGGTTTTGCTGTTGATCCCCTGTAGGAAGGCTGGCCACGAAGGATTGTAAAAACAAATAACTAAAAATAAAAACTCAGAATGAAAACTTGGAAGCCTGGCTGTGTTGCTCTGGTTAAATGCCTGACTTTGAGGACCTGGGAGATTGGGGTTTGGTGCTTTAACTTTCCAGCACCCCCAGGACAGACCTGTGATGCCCGATGACTTTTTGGTGCTGAACTCCTAGGACATGGTCCCTGCCCAGATTAGGTTTGGTCTTGGGCCTGGATTCAGGGAACAGTCCCATCACCCGCTACTCAGGGAGCTGGGCCAGTCACCTCGCTCTCTCATCTCAGTCCTCACCTCCATGCTGTCTGCTCCAGGGCGAGTGGGGGTAAAGTGAGGTGCAAGCCTTTCATGGAGGCTTCCAGGTTCATCCCCTGGGCTTGCAGGGCAGGGCTGCAGGCATCATCCAGACCCATCCTTGGCTGTTTGCCAGGGAGAGGCCGTGGAGTGTGTAGCATTCTCAGGCGTTCAAGAACCATCAGACTGGTGGGTGGAAACACACCCACCCCTGCAATAGCAAGAACTTAACATGCTGCGTATGAGTCAGGCAGCCTGTGAAAGAGGTCAGTAGCTAGAAAAGGGGGAAGACCGTCGGCTTTCAAAGGTTTTCTGGGGGTTAGAGAATGAGCTGCCCCCTGCCTTCCTGTGAGTCGAAAAACTGAGTCTTTGCAAAATGGTGCTGTGCTTCTGAAGACCCCGCCACTTAGGGGCTGGGCATTCAGAGAGCAGCAGTGCCAGGCTGGTGAGGGGCAGCGAAGGCAATCCGGGGCTGAATAGTAACAGCAGACTCTTCTTCCTTCAGTGCCCTGTACAGCTGGGTAATGAACTAAAGAAAGTGAAAGTTGCTCAGACGTGTCCAACTCTGCTTTTAGCATCTAGGCCTTAGTTGACCAGGAGGCCCTGAATGAAGCGGTGAGACTACAGAGGAAGGGAGAGAAGTGAGAGATGCTGGGGGAGAGAATCACCAGGGTGAGTGACTTGACTGAGGGAGGGGCAGGACACAGTGTGGGTTGGTTTCTGGGTGGATGCTCATGTGATTCATTTAGTCTGGAGACAGCGTGGGAGGGGTGAGGGGGGAAGGGTGCCAAGGCCCCTGAGGGACCCCTCTGAGGACTGGTTGAGTGGTGACTGGACTACAGCTCTGGAACAGGTCAGGGCTGGCAAAACAGCCCTGGGGATCCCCAGCATGCCTTTAGAGTTGGAAGCAGGCCCAAGTTAGGTCACCCAGGGAGTGTGGGACTGGATTCCCAGCTGAGAAGGGAGCAGGTCTGGGGCCTGGGCTGTGGGGGCTGCTTCAAGTCTTTTTAAAACAGTGGAATTAGATGGAGTTAGATAGCTTTGAAGGAACACAGAGAGTGAAGAAGGCAGCTGATATCTGCGCAGTGGCTGCACTGGGGGAAGAGCTGAGCTAGGACGCGACGTTGCCAGGCACGGGGCAGAAACCGCTTGTTGATTCCATCACCCATGAATCTGGGAGCGTCTGTCCTGACAGGGCCCCGGGACTGGGGGAGACAGGAGCTGACCACAGACAGCTTTCCTCAGCCACTTGCCTTTAAAGCAAGAGAGCCTGGTACGTGAAGCAGATGAAGAGCATTTTAATATGTAGTATAATGTGAAGTTAGATGAGAACTGTTCTCTTTGTTCATTCTATTTTTTGGTCTTTGAATTCAGTAGTTCTGAACCTAAAATGGGCTTCCTATTTGGCTCTAGTGGTAAAGGACTCACCTGCCAAAGCAGGAGATATAAAGAGACACAGGTTTGATCCATGGGTGGGGAAGATCCCTGGAGGAGAGCATGGCAACCCATGCTAGAGTTCTTGCCTGGAGAATCCCATTGACAGGGGACAGTGGGTTACAGTCCATGGGGTCACAAAGAGTCGGACACGACTGAGCGACTGAACAACAACAACAGCGTGGACACTAGAGGTCCTCTGCAACATGAGGTGGGATCGGGGAGGCAGGGATGGGCAGGCTACTGGGATGGTTGTGCACTACAGAACTCTGGGAAGTGTCGTTTACATCATTGCCCAGGGGGACAGGTGAGCCCGGAGAAGGGAAACGGTTTCCTTAGGTGACAAGAGTGCCTGAGCTGAGCCAGTGGGACTGAAGAACATGCAGGGAGAGCGATGGTTGTGCGGGAAACTAGGAGGGAAACTGATCGGGGTTAGGGGGACCCCACTGGTGGGATGGGGGGTCGTGGAGGAGGTTTCTGGGAAAATGATAATGTGATTCACCTGGGGCATCAGGACAAAGAGTGAGAAGGGGCAGGTTTGTCCCTTGTAGGACTGCTCCCCACGGGAGAAACTGACCACGCTTAGGTCAGCACGGCGCCACATCCTGACATCACAACCAAGCAGGACGCGTCCCGAGTGTGGGGGTGGAAAGAAGCATGACCTCTTAGACTTCGTGTCACATTAGAGGCAGCTGTGGGGAAGCATGCTAGAGGTCAACTGAGATCTGGGATTTAACTCAAAGAAGTAAAGAAACAGTAAAGAAAACACGTGATCTCAAGCAAGTTGGTAGCAGGCTAGCATCCCTGCTGATTACCAGCAGATAATAAAGCACGTTCTCGGGACTCCCCTGGTGGTCCAGTGGCTAAGACTCTACGCTCCCAACGCAGGGAGTCCAGGGTTCAATCCCTGGTCAGAGAACTAGATCCTCCCTCAGGCCTCCGCTGAAGATCCCACATGCCACAGCTAAGACTCAATTCCTCCCTCAGGCCTCCACTGAAGATCCCACATGCCACAGCTAAGACTCAGTGCAGCCAAATAATAAATATATACATATTTAAAGCGAAAACTTGTCCTCTATATAATCCTTCATAGGTTGAAAATATGAGAGCCATCATTCTTTGAGGTTAAGACGTTAGGGTTGAAAGAAGAGAGTTGCTTTACGCATAAAGACCGGTAAGAGCAGGATTCCTTATACGTGGGCAGGAGGGATTTTCAACTTCTGCTTCTCCAGCGTTCCTAAAGCCCAGCCATTTGGTATCACCATTCTAGAAGGGGTGGGGAGAAGCCAGGCCTCAGAGAAGAGCTTTCAATATTACTGCCGTGATAGGAAGTAAAAATTCATTTTAATATGGATTAAAATTTGAAGAAATAGGTCATATTTAAATAAGACAGAGTTTGGGGAAATATCCCAATGGGTAGAGGTTTCAGCTACCAAGGCAAAGGGCGAAATTTGAATATCTCCTGTACATTTGGCCAAAAAGGGACATTGTAGTCAGGATTAGGAAACCATGTACTCTGGGGTATATAAACAGACGAATGGTTATATTAAGAAAATCAAGAAAATGAAAGCAATCTCAATCATATGTCAACTGTTTAAGTTTACTTAAAGTAAAAATTATTTGAAAGCTATTTGACAGTATATGAGCACAAATTTCCTCCTCTTGCAAAAAAGTACCCCTCCCCCCAAGAAAAGCACATATAAACTCTCTTAACAATGCAAAAACTGACATCTATTTAGTACATACACAGCACTTGTTTAAATGCAACATATATTTTATACTGACCTCTGCAATCAGTTTTAATCAAAGCTGTGCAAATATTTTAATGTGATTCGTTTCAACAGTTTAAATTAAACTCCTAGTTTTGATAAGAAACTGAAAAGCCTATAAACTGACAGCCATATTTAGAAAAATGACTCCTAGTACATTTGGTTTCATTAAAAAAAATTCTGGATTGCTGCTAATATTCAGATCTGAAACAAAGAAAGAGGTAATTGTATTTTTCCATTGCAAGACCTCGTACCATGTTACACCACAGCTCCTACAATAGAATGTTAGACCAGGAAGGAGCTTTAGCAATAATGGCCTGAGCCTCTCATTATCCAGGTGACCAACATGTGGCTGGAGAGGTGTGAGTGATGTGATTTGGAAGGTCTCCTTAAATGAACAAGCACAGACTTGTCAGTATTGAACAGAATCCCATTTGTGGCTCTGTCAAGATTGCTGAAGCTCTATGACTGGTTTCTTGGTCATTCCAGCTTTAGATACTTGCCTTCTGAGTATATCACTAAGCAAACCAAATATAGCACTGACTCAGTGTATTTGCCCGCAAGCCTTGCGAATGTGGTACCCCTGGGGGTGTGGCCTGCTTCTTGGAGACTGGTCCATGTGGCAGGTGCTGGGAGACTAGAGTTGATGTGACCCCTAAACCTCCTTGGTTCCAGCAGGGTAGCTTGACCTTCTTCAGTATCCAGCTCATCCAAAGTGTGGGTCCCCCACGTTCATGGCCCCACAACATCAGGGAACCAGAGTCCACCTGGCCGTAATGTTTTCCACCCCAAAGGCACCATTTCCTGTCCCTCGTCCGTGGCTGACACACATCTCCATACATCACTGAATTTCCGCGAAGCCAGACGGTTGGCAGTAAAAGCACTTTCAGCAGGTTTCTCCCCATCTCCCCTTTCTTTAACCTAAGGAAACCATGCATCCTGGAGAGAGAAAGGCATTCTGGCTCTTGTGAGTTTCTGTTTACATATATGGATTGTAGCCATCGCTGCCGCATCTTGCTGGTAAAGTGCACTTTGGGTTAATCTAACTTAAAAAGAGTCACCAAACAGAAACATGAGCTGAAGCCGTGGGTAGCTGACAGCCATTTATAAAAGTGCATGGATCTTACACAGTCTTTCAGAGACTCTGCTTGATCGCAAACGAAGCAGAAAAAAAAAATTCTGGAACCCCTTGGACTGGATGAAGATGATTTAAAAAAAAAATAGAAGACTTTGGACGTGCATCTCTGGTGCTCTTCTTTGCTCAAAGTAAAAGAGATGATAATAACCTTAATAGCCTCCTGTCTAGAGTGGAAAGTTAAATGTTCAAATGAGATCTCACCATCTCCTCTCCCCTGGTGAGATCAGACAGCAAACTCTGTAACTCGCAACACCGTTTCTGACTTTGGAGTTGGGTGTGGGCTATTCTGATTATGTAATTACGTGTTTATCATTGTGCACATTTTGGTAGTTAATTTTAGACATTTAACCTTTAAAAGGGCAACAGGGTCTTTTCGTGTATTTTTCTTCGATTTTTCTTGACATCCTGTTTCCTGTGTGGTTAGATCAGCTGATGAGCCATGTGATGTTTTGCTGTTTCAAAGGACAGAAATAAAGACCCCAGATAACCACCCTGAGGAGCATCCTGAATGTTCACCAGACACGTTGCTCAAAAACATGCTTTCCTATGGTTCAAGTGCTTTTTATGAAAGAGCCGAGTGGGGGCTGTGCCTTGGGGTGGGTGTCTTGGAAGGGGGCAGGCAGGAGCCTACTTTTAGGGATGGGCTGCACGTGAACCCAGACATCTCAACACTTACAAATTGCCACGAGCTATAAAGCCTTGCTCCTTGCAGTTTCGGTTATATTCTTAAAAAAAAAAAGATTTAGGGCTTAGAACGTGATAGCCCCTTTCCTGGACCGTGCATTGCTTTGATTGATGGAGACTTCATCCTAAGTTTAGAGGTCAGCTCACTTGCAAAGGGGCTTCCCCAGTGGCTCAGAAACCATAAGAGACGTGGGTTTGATTCCTGGGTCAGGAAGACGCCCTGGAGGAGGACATGGCAATCTGTTTCAGTATTCTTGCCTGGAGAATCCCATAGACAGAGGAGCCAGGTGGGCTACAGCCCATAGGGTTGCAGAGTCAGACATGACTGAAGCAACTGAGCACAGACCTGCCAAGAGGCCAGAAACCCTGGCTAATTGGTACACACCAGTTCATGCTGTCTTGGGCACTGGTCTGCATAGAGAGTTACAGATGGAGAAAAAAAATTTTTAAATGTAAGAATATTTTTCAAGGTAATGTCATTTGATACAACAATATAAATACTTGCTCAGTCTCTCTCCCACTTCAGTTTGAAATAAGAAAAAGAATCCAGTCAGAGAACTATTGGGTGTTTAAACAGATGTGTTTCTGGGAATTAAGGGTACAAAAATGTGTATCTCCCCCTACCCCTTCCTTCCAGAAGACCCCCAAATGAGAATGAGTCAGGAGGGTAGGAAGCCGTGAAGTTTTACACTTCTTGCTCTCAAGGTGTCATTGAACAACTTTTCTGATGTTAGGGATATGCAGAGATTATTCTAACCCCAACAGAGATGAGACAAGGCTTCTGGGGGGCCCACAGAGCTGGCCCCTGGCTGGGAAGTGTCCCGGACTCCTCTACAGAGCTGGACCAGAGTGGACCCCCTGGGCCTCTCTCCTCGTGGGTCTCCTGTGGTTATGTATTGGGAGAACTCAGAGTGATAAACGAAGTGCTCTTACTACTGTAGCCATGTTTACTTGGTCCCACTTGACATAGCCTAAACCAACGCTGAAAATTTCTATTTCTGAAAGTAATCAGCTGTCTCTGGACATTTCCAGAGGCAAATCACCTGCTAGTGTGAAAAAAAAGCAAAACAAAACATACATGCAAAACTGAGAAGATGGACTGTGGAACAAGAGCAGCCCGAAGCAGGCAGCGAGTGGGCACCTCCGGCTCTTAAACACGGTGACGTAAAGCAGTGGCCTTCGTGCCCAAAGAGTGCCAAGCAGGCGAGGGGTCCCAGCCGTCGTGCAAACCGGGTGTGTAGACCTCCCGAGGAGCCCTGAGCCCTGAGCCGGCAGGTCCCGCCCTGTCCTGACTTTGCCGGAGCAAGCCCAGACGGCTTCCTCCTGGCTCAGATCTTGGTGTCTCATCGACGCCAGGGACGCTGAGGTCCCACTCGGAACCCACAGAGATGCATTGAGAACGCCCCCCCCCGCCCCCCCCCCCCCCCCCAGAAAGCAGAGGCCACACGACCAGCTGCTCTTGACCTGAGCTGGCCCAGAGAAGGCCTTCAGGATGGGAAGACCACTGTGAACGGTCCATACTCACTTCTTAGCATCTAAATAAAAGCAGCTGTATGCCCCCACAGTTTTAGGACCTGTTCGTCTACGAGGCATGGGTCCCCACTGAGAAAGCCACTTCTGGTCTTTCCACGGTCCTTGACCTGAGACTCTGCAGGCATGGCGTCCTCTGTCAGCTGAGTAACATGCATGAGAAAAGAAACCGGTGTCGGGGGGAATGTTTCTTTGGTGGGGCCAAGTCAAAGGGGTGCCCCGCCGTTTCCCTGAAATGTGGGAAGGAGACTCATCCCCATTCCTCTCCCATCTGTCTTGGTTTGAACAGCTGCAGAAGAACCTGCCGGCAGTGGGTTTTGCTTTAGAAGCTAAGGTGTGTGCTTGGGAGCCCAAGCTTTGACATGAGTAACTTAAGGAGCCCAAGGGAATGGAGGAGGGGTGTGCACCTCAAGGAGAAAGATTTTGCACACCTGTTGCCCTGTCATTGTGGCCTGGGTCTGGGTGTCCTTCCTGTATTTTCTGAAACACTAACAAAATACCACGGTCCATCCTTCTTTATTACAGATGTCTCTGATGTTATGCTGTATTCTAGCTGCATAATGAAGAATCCAGCTGGTCTGCCCTGATCTGGAGGGAACGGATTTGCTTTTTCAATGTACTCTTTAGGTTCCAACCCCACAAGCATGAAATACTAGTCACACATGTTAAAAAATATTGCCGTTTAATTTTCTAGTCAGTATTTTAAAAAAGCTGATACAATTAGATCCTCCCCTCCCCATCTTCTCAGATCTGCCCCTGCAACCACCCCAAAGTGATGCGTCTTAATTCTAAGTGGAAAAACCACTCAGAGGAAGCCCATGAGAATTTGTCCCCCAGTGGTCACTGGGTGTCCAGACGTGTGAACGAACCCTGTGAATGTTCATGGCTGACTCTGAGCCCTTACATTCTTTTTTCTATGAGGAATGATATGATTACATGGAACTTAAAGCAATAAACACAAAAGGCTTGACTTTTTCTTCTTTGCCCTGCAAGCGTATATTTCTATTCCCACTACGGTCTACGTTAGCTGACCCATTTACACCCCCGTTACTCATAATGAAAAATAGTTCTCTTGTCACTGACTGACCCTTACATTTGTATACAAATGACAGACTGTAAAACCGCTGCGAACAAGACACACTGTTCATCCATAAATATGTTTCCACTGCAGGTATGCTGAGCACACAGGCAATCACCGTATTGTATTAGAGACATTTTATTGAAAATGCGAAAATAGGAAATGTATTATAGCCTAAAATAAATTACATAACATATACAGTATATATTTATATCTTTAAAATATTTTTGTGTTTAGGTTCTTTCCGTCTAGGAATTTTGACTAAATCAAGAATTTAGTGAACCGTGTCCATAATTTTTTAAAGAAAAAACCCGCTTTCCAAAACTTAGAAAAATATACTGCACTGAATGGATTTCAAATATGTCATTTCAGGGAATATCACATAGTGACTTTGCTGTCGTTTATAAAATGTCTTGCTTTCTCATGTGACGTGAGAGGCGAGTACAGAAGAACACTTGGAATTACCTGTACCCAGGGTTAGGACTAAGAATGGCAGGACCAGGTCATAAATCTACTTCCAAAGCGACGACATAGCAACCTGGCATTAGAATGCTAGATTATGACTTAAAGCTTCACTTCACTTTATAAAGACTAAAATGTAAAGTTAGAATGCTCCTTCTCCCTTGCTTTAGTGCCATCTTCAGGAAAGGTGAGTGAAAAACAAGCCTTCGGGGAAACTCATGCCCAGGGACTCGGTGGTTGGGGGACAGGCTTTGGGACAGCTTTGACAAGGCGGCTCTCATATGTACACGGCTGGTGTGACAGCCGGCGCACACGCCCATCCACGAAGCGGCCAGGTGAATGCTGTCGTTGGCATGGTGTCGGTGTGCTGCTCCCGGGGCACCTCTAACCTTCCCGCGGGAGATTATCTCGGGCCGTCCATCGGTCCAGATCGTTCACACATCCATTCCTCAGCGCGGACGGATGGCCATCCCGGGCTGCAGCCGGGCGCGCCCTCGGCCCGGGTGTGGCCGACGGTTCAGGACGCCACGGTGGGCGGCCCTTGGCACAGCCATGTGACCGCGAAGCCAATAAAAGAAAGCCGAGTTGTCACCTGGTGATTCTCGAGCGATGCGAGGGGACAGGGCGAGCCTGCGGCCTGCCGGGCGGTGGTGGCCGAGGGGGCGCTGGACGGCACAGCCGCGGTCCTTTGGTTCCAAGTGGCGATTGTCCGAGGACGGGCGGGGGGGAGGCGGCTACAAGGCGGCTATGTCTTTGGGGTTTTCACGAAGCGGGGGGCATGAAGTCAGTTGTTTTGCTTGTTTCCACAAAGCAGTGGTGAGACCGTTCCACAGGTCCCCTCGTAAGCGTGGGCACACCCGGTATGCCAGAGTGTCCGTGAAACCTTTAGATCAAGGCCTCTTTTGTTACCCAAACCAAAACCAAAAAAAAGAAAAAGAAAAAAACCACGGAAATGGAAGAAAACACATGGGGGGGGGCAGATGGCGCTGGGGCATCACCTGGGCTGTCCCTGCGGCGCCCGCCCGGGGTGTCGGGGCTGGGGGGCGGCCTCACTCCTGCTCCTCCCGCATCTCCACGATGTCCGTGCCCTCCTCCGCCGGAGGTATGTCCGTCATCGCGGAGTCCTCCCCCTCGGCGGCAGACTCGTTCTCCATCTTCTTTTTCTAGACCAGAGAAGACACATCAGCGGGGCTGGGGCGGGGGCGGGGAGGACACAGCGTGGCAGAGGCCTCAGGGGACCCCTCGCCATGGACTTGGATCTCGTTTCTGGTTGGGGGTGACCTCGCCGAGGCTGCATTTTTAGGTCCGCGCGTTCCTTTCAGCGGGGTGACTCGGGAGTTGGCTGTGTGCCTGGCTCTGTGTGAGGCACTGGCGGGGGTGGGGGGCTCCTGGCTCCCATCTCCCCTCCCATCATCTACGGAGACCTGGCACTGCCCAAGGACCCCACCTCCTGATGCCCTCCCCTCCCCTCCCCCTCATGGCCACGTGCAGCCTCCTACACCAGGGGGCGTGCCAGGCAGGGGTGCGGTTCTGTCGCCCTCTCTCACCTGTTTCCGATAGACGTAGCACGCTGCTATGGCGACCATGGTGGATTCTCCCACAAACCCCGCAAGGAGGGAGCCCACGCCCAGGGTGGCTCCGTGTACCCTGGGGATGAGAATGCAAAGGGCATTGTCTGTTAAAGCCCCTCGGAGGCAGAGAGACTCAAAACCCAGCCAAAACCCAGGAAAGGTGTAGGCGACAGGGGAGGCCGGACGACTGCCTTCGAGATCTGCCTGTTAGCGCTGCGCCTAATAAATATTCCACCTGGGTGGGAGAGTGGCCTGGGACCCGCTCCGGACCCTGTGACTCCCACTCCAGCTCCAGGTCTCAGCTCAGCATCTGCTGGAGAGGACCATGTCTCCCCGCCTGACCCCGTGTGCCTGCAGCGTTCCGCCGCTCCTCTCTGTATTGGGTGGTTTCCCAATAGACAGGGTCCCAGAAGAGTGGGGATCCCCGAGAACAAGGGCAACAGCCTCGCTCGCTCCCTTGCGTTTTTCACCTTGCCCCTGCCGGCCACACCAAGGTGGATGCTCAGAGCTGATCGAGTGTGGGTGGGCCTGCCCCCCGAAAATGCTTTTCTAGAATGGATCTCAGCCTCCTACCTGGTCCTCTGGGCAGAGAAAGGAGGCATCACTCAGCATTTCTAACTCTAGACATGCTTGGGGATTTCCCAGGAAAAAAAGCTGATTTAATCTTCTGGACAGAGCACCTCGGTGGCAGCAGGATCCCATAGCTGCCCCCACACCACGCCCCCTCCCCCCCACCTCCACACGTATCCCAAGTAGGGCAGGCCCAATGGCAGCAGGATCCCATAGCCCAACGCCCCCTCCCCCCCCCACCACGTACCCCAGGTAGGGCAGGACCACGAGGCTGGTGATGAGAACAATGATCCGCAGCACGGAGCTGGGCGCCAGGACGAAGGTCTTCTTCAGGGTCATCAGCCACCCAGTCAGATGGGCCCTCACGGTGACTGGAGGGAGAGCCAAGGACTGGTCAGCAATGCGCCCCTTCGCCCCATTCTGCTGCTTCTACCACCCCCCACCCCAGAGCCGCCCAGGGGCAGCTGGGTGGGACCCAGGCCTGCGGCTGCCGCCCCGGGCCCATCTTCCTGCGGGGGTTCCTGATCCCTGCTTCGGGGTTTGGAGGCGCCCCGCCTCCGTCTCCCTCCTCCTCCCCCGCACCCCCCTCCGTGCGCAGCACAATCCCTAAGTGTCCTTCCCCACTGTGATCGCCACCCCCGGGGGGGGGGTGCTGGGGGATGGAGGGGTGGCGCTGCCACTCCCTCCACCCTACCCTCTCCCCCACCCAGCCTCAAGCTCCCATCACGCCTGTCTCGGAAAACTCAGAGAAGAGCGGCGACTTGACGGTGCTCCCAGTTTGATTCGCGACGCAGGGAAGCCGGACTGGACTCCAGGTTTTCCCGCGCAGGTGGGCGGGGCGAAGAAGAGGACGGGGCGAAAGAGGGTTTCTTCCGCAGCCTCCAGACCTCGGCAGGCTCCATCTGTCCACGCCTCGCAAAGACGTTCCCCATACCCGGTCTCCCCAGCCTGGTCTGTGAGCTTCGGGAGCGCAAGCAGGGCACCGGCCCCAGCACCCAGGAGGGGCTCCACGGCTGGTGGGTCAGTGATGACAGTCTGACCTTGGCGGACGTTTCAGTTCAGTTCAGTCGCTCAGTCGTGTCCGATTCTTTGCGACCTCATGGATTGCAGCACACCAGGCCTCCCTGTCCATCACCAACTCCCAGAGTTTACTCAAACTCATGTCCACAGTTTACTCGACTCATGTCCATTGAGTCGGTGATGCCATCCAACCATCTCATCCTCTGTCATCCCCTTCTCCTGCCTTCAGTCTTTCCCAGCATCAGGGGCTTTTCCAATGAGTCGGTTCTTAGCATCAGGTGGCCAAAGTATTGGAGTTTTGGCTTCAACATCAGTCCTTCCAATGAACACTCAGGACTGATCTCCTTTAGGATAGACTGGCGGGATCTCCTTGCAGTCCAAGGGACTCTCAAGCGTCTTCTCCAACCATAGTTCAAAGGCATCAATTGTTCGGTGCTCAGCTTTCTTTATAGTCCAACTCTCACATCCATACATGACCACTGCAAAGGCCATATCTTTGACTAGACGGACCTTTGCAGACATTTAGGTTTGATCTGAAACTGGATGGGGTTTGAGGAAAAAGGAAGCCTAATCCTTTATCCCACGTGGGAGGGGAACTAGGCACAGACCTATCCAAGGGGAGGAAGTGCTCACCTCCAATTTGGAGGAAGAGTCTGCATCTGATGCCCTGCTCCTCCGCCTCCCCTGCTCCCCGCAGAAGCGTTGAATTTTGAGGTACAGGCGCTCACTTGGGTTTGGCTGCACAGGCGGGATGCTAACCTGATGAGCCCAAAGCCAGCAGGTTGCAAAGATAGGTGGGTTGGCTGTCTTCAAGCTCTTGGTTTGACAGGTGAGGAAGGGGCACGGAGAGGAGATTCAGAGTGCTACCCCAGTCCTAGCTCTGGGACCTCCAGCCCCTCCTCAGGTCCAGACTGGGGAGTCGAGTCAACAACTGGTGCCTTGATCTCCAGGTGGCGCCAACCTCGGGTCCCTCAGTGTCCCGCCCCAACCCCAAGGACCAGGCAACACCCCAGGCAGCCGCTGGGAACGGCTGACATCTAGGGGCAGGGGCAGCTTCTGGCCTGGTGCAGCTGAGCCATCAGCCTCGGGCGTCGGCCGGCCCCATGGCCCATTTCTGACTGCAGCCTTGCCCCTGGATTCTTTTCTCCAGCAGTCCTCTTAGAGTCTCAATTAGGTGCATAGATTTGTGTCACCAGTCGCCACAGTGAAGACAGGGATTGGTTCTACTGCCCCTGAGATGACTCATGCTAACCATTCAGGTTCCTTCTACTGAGTCTGCAACCACCGTCCTTTAATAAATTATGCCTGTTTGACTTGCTTCTCAAACTTTCAACCTGCTGGATAATATCCTCGCATCTTTTTAATCCACTGTGAAACTTAAAAGTGTATACATTTATTTTGTTTGGGACAGAACTGGTAATGTTTCTAAAAGAAAGAAAACTGAATCGGGCGTGAGACTGATTACGAATTTGTCTTTCATTCTCTGTTTTCCTTTACCTGGAACTGGGAAGAAGGAGAAGATACGCAAGGGAACAACACAGAGTTCTGCAAAGGCAAAGTCCACGCCGATGATGTCTATCAGAATCTTCTCGGAAACGTTGGGAGTCCAGAACATCACAAAACAGAGCTGCCAGGGAAAAAGGGCAGGAAGCAAGATTATTAGAAAAAGATGTAAAGGAGTGAAATGTGACAGGTATTACATGGTCCCTGAGGAGCTAGGAAAGAGGGTGAATGTGTCCAGTTGGGGGGCTGGCACATGGGCCCTCAAGTGCCACTGCCTTGCTCTCCTCTTACCTGACACAAGTAAGACCCTGGCCCATTCATCACACCTGCCCCACAAGGAGTCTGGCAGGGGGCCCAGGTGGCAGGCAGGCATCTGAGCAGGTAGCCACACCAATGTGGAAAGTTTACATAGGCTGCTGGACAACTCAGTTCAGGGTGAACATGTGTATTAACATAATTTTTACAACTTTAACCAAATAATAAAAAGTGATCTGAAAGTATCTGGATGCATGCAGAATTCTGCTGAATCAGATCTGAGAGTAGGAGAAGGGGTGGGGCAGGCTGGGAGAAAAACTACTGTTGAGGGCCAGCCCTTAGGGGGCTGACTTTTAAGCTTTATGTAGGTATAATCAATAGAAAAACTGAATTTAAAAATGTAACAGTATAACTTTGGAAGAGTGTTAGACAAATGCCAATTTCATAAAATACTTCTCTGCTTTTCTTAAGATGCAAGTGATTCTTGTCTAAGATGAAAGTGAATTCATTACAAAGGGCATTGCAGTCAACCCCTGATGGCTCAGCAGTGAAGGGTCTGCCTGCCAGTGCAGGAGACATGAGAGACTCGAGTTAGATCCCTGGGTCAGCAAGATCCCCTGGAGGAGGAAATGGCAACCCATTCCAGTATTCTTACTGGGAACTTCCCTGGACAGAGGCACCTGAGTGGGCTACAGTCCACGGGTTTGCAAAGTGTTAGACACGATACGACAACAGAAACAGAACTCTGAAGTTTTAGAATATGGGCTTCTCTGTCCATGGGATTTTCCAGGATTCTTCTGGAGTGGGCTGCCATTTCCTATTCCAGGGGATCTTCCTGACCCAGGGACTGAACCACGTCTCTTGAACCTCCTGCATTGGCAGGTGGGTTCCTTACCACTGGCGCCACCTGGGAACCCATAACAACTTTCAGGCTTTGAGTAAATTAAGTTTCAGGGAATCAGACTGTTCCTATTACTATGTCATGTTGAAATTCATTAAAAAATACCTTGGTGGATCTATTGTAAATATGTTTCACTTTTATAAATGCGATGGAACTTTTATTTTATCTTATATTTTTCAACATCTGGCAAAATATTCCATTTGATTTTCGAGGATGACAGATGTACTATCATTTAATCCTATTGCCTGACACCAGTACTTCCACTGCATATTTGACAAGAAGGGAAAAATACTTCCTTAGATCCAACAACTCAGAGCTCAGAGGTTTTATTACTGAGTGGCCTGGACAAGCGGCCCTGCCATCTTTTCCCACTGCAAAGCTGGCTACCCGTTAGTCACTCATGCCTGCAGCCAAGGTGTGGTGGCAGTTTCACAGGACACCTTCATAACCACACTGAGCACAGCACTGGGAATCAGTTCCTTTTCTTGAGTGGTAGCTAGATTGTCCCTCCTTCCAAATATTTTCCACAGCTATAACGCATAAAGTGCTAACTGAGCATCACCCCGACTCTGGACTTGATCAGGACTTATGGAGGTTAAGCTATCTGGGGTTTCCTCACTGGCTGGAGTGAGCTCTCTAGGCTACATTCTGCTAAAAGTTTTTTTAAGCTTCCAGGAAAGTCATCGGCAGGCTTTACTTAGTTTGTAACCAGTGATTATTTGAATATGAGATAATGCAGTCTCTGTGCCTTGCAAAATCACTGTAAAGTGGCTTTTAAATGACAACAAACTGAGGAAATAGAAGGGGGTAACTGCATGTCAGGAGGAAGGTGTGAGCAAGAACCTGCAACAAAGGTTAATTCCTCCCACCTACTTTTTGGTACTGATAATGTCCACCTGGAGGCTCTCCACTGCCCTGGAAAAGAGGGCCAGTAACCCCTGGAGGAGGAAGTCCAACCTCAGGCCTCGAGATAGTGAGGGCATCCATGTTAGCGGAGACACTGCCGTGAGTACCCTGAGGAGGTGACGCCAGTTCTGGTCCCTTGAAAGCAAAGCAGGAAGCCTTGATGGATCTCTAACAGAGCTTCTCAGGAGGGAGGCTTGTTGTTGGATCTAAGGAAGTATTTTTCCCTGCTTCTCAAAATATGCAGAGGAAGTACTAGCATCAGGCAATAGGATTAAATGATAGTACGTCTGTCATCCTTGAAAATCAAGTGGAATACTTTCCCAGATGTTGAAAAATACAAGAGAGAATAAAGTTCCATTGCATTGATTGATACATCATTTCTAAAGTTCACAGTGTGGTTTAGCTTGGTGCCACTATGCCCCTCTGTTCTCCCTGTGGTACCCGTCTGTGCCAAGCACACCCTACAAGCCCCTGTCAAGGCCAGGTGCCACCAGGGTGCTTCTTCACCGTTTTCAGCCCCACATACCTCCAGCCTAGGTTGGGTCTTTCTGTTTAGTTGCTCAGTCGAGTCCTCCTCTTTACGACACCATGGACTATAGCCCACCATGCCCCCCCTGTCCTTGGAATTTTCCAGGCCAGATTACTGGAGTGGGTTGCCATTCTAGCGCAAAGTACCTGAATGCTCTCAGTCTGATCTGGGCCTCAGCAATCACAGGTTTAAAGAGAAGAAATACCACGTGGATTGAGGCTTCCTTTCTTTATCTCCCTCAAGTCTCTGAATTTGACTCTCGGCCTTTGCCAATCTGACCCATGTTTCCCATGAAAATGCTCCTTGCATTCCAGTTTGTTTCTTAAAAAAAAAAAAAAAAAAAGACTGGTTCCAGCATTGCCCAGAAAGGAATACATGCCACTCAGAACTAGGCACAGTGTTGGTTACAAGCCGCAATACCTATTTGCGGGTCAGAATTTCCTAAGAATGAGCCCCAGCACTGTAATCAGATGAGATTTAACCAGTCTGTTTCAGAAAACGGGAAACTCTAGAAGGGAACCTAACAAAGACTATTTCAGGAAAAGTGTCTTTCTGATGCATTCACCTAGAGTAGTTTCAACTTAGCTTATGCCCTCTGAGTTGACCAGAACATGCTGTGTTCTTCAAATATTTGCAGAGCTAATGACGTTGACTTTTCCAAACCAGAACACAAACCTAATAAGCTACTGACAGTGAGGACGATTTGTTTCTTGGAGTCACTGCAGGGTTGGGTTTTCTGCTGCTGAGTCTGCAGTCAACATTATCTCATTAGGAAGCAGCCAGCAAAACAGAACAACCCACGCCATGCCCAGATCTTGGTTTTTCTGTTTATTCTCTAATAAAGAGAACCAGGGCTCCTTGGAGAAATGGCTTATTCTAGGACTGGGGTGGGAATTGTACAAGATGATCAGCTTGAAACACAGGAGCCCAGAAGAGGGAGATCCCAATGGCAAAGCTGGAGGAGTCAGAGCAACTAAAAACGATGGAGTTATGACCACAGAACACAATAAACACTCATATACAGATATGGCTTCCCTGGGGGCACAGTGGTAAAAAAATCTGCCTGCCAGTGCTGGAGATGCAGGTTCAATCCCTGGGTTGGGAAGATCCCCTGGAGGAGGAAATGGCAACCCACTCCAGTATTCTTGCCTGGGAAATCCCATGGACAGAGGAGCCTGGTGGACTACAGTCCATGG
Source organism: Antilocapra americana (assembly GCA_007570785.1). Lineage (NCBI taxonomy): Eukaryota > Metazoa > Chordata > Mammalia > Artiodactyla > Antilocapridae > Antilocapra > Antilocapra americana. Next base: position 3,481,459 of record ML661340.1, on the reverse strand, counting down.
GGTCACAAAGAGTCGGACACAACTGAGCAACTAAGCACAGCAGAGCTAGGTTCCCAAATAGGATGAGAGTGTACAGAAAGAAAGAAGCCCCAACCTTACAGAAATAACATTTCTGGGCCTAAGATGCTATAGCCTGACTAGTGAGACTGGAATCACATGACAGGCATCTCTCTCAAGACCCTCCTCAGACCCTGACCCACCCTGGGAGTGAGTCTCCTTCCCAAGAACTAGGGATTAGAATTCAAAGAAGCCTAATTGGGCCTTAGAAAGCATCACTATGAACAAAGCTAGTGGAGATGATGGAATTCCAGTTGAGCTGTTTCAAATCCTGAAAGATGAGGCTATGAAAGCGCTGCACTCAATATGGCAGCAAATTTGGAAAACTCAGCAGTGGCCACAGGGCTGGAAAAGGTCAGTTTTCATTCCTATCCCAAAGAAAGGGAATGCCAAAGAATGCTCGAGCTACCGCATGATTACACTCATCTCACACGTTAGTAAAGTAATGCTCAAAATTCTCCAAGCCAGGCTTCAGCAATACATAAACTGTGAAATTCCAGATGTTCAAGCTGGTTTTAGAAAAGGCAGAGGAACCAGAGATCAAATTGCCAACATCCACTGGATCATTGAAAAAGCAACAGAGTTCCAGAAAAACATCTATTTCTGCATTATTGACTATGCCAAAGCCTTTGACTGTGTGGATCACAATAAACTGTGGAAAATTCTGAAAGAGATGGGAATACCAGACCACCTGACCTGTCTCTTGAGAAACCTGTATGCAGGTCAGGAAGCAACAGTTAGAACTGGACATGGAACAACAGACTGGTTCCAACTAGGAAAAGGAGTACATCAAGGCTGTATATTGTCACCCTGCTTATTTAACTTATATGCCAAGTACATCATGAGAAACAGTGGGCTGGAAGAGGCACAAGCTGGAATCAAGATTGCCGGGAGAAATATCAATAACTTCAGATATGCAGATGACACCACCCTAATGGCAGAAAGTGAAGAGGAACTAAAAAACCTGTTGATGAAAGTGAAAGAGGAGAGTGAAAAAGTTGGCTTAAAGCTCAACATTCAGAAAACTAAGATCATGGCATCTGGTCCCATCACTTCATGGGAAACAGATGGGGAAACAGTGGAAACAGTGTCAGGCTTTATTTTTTTGGGCTCCAAAATCACTGCAGATGGTGATTGCAGCCATGAAATTAAAAGATGCTTACTCCTTGGAAAGAAAGTTATGACCAACCTAGATAGCATGTTAAAAAGTAGAGACATTACTTTGCCAACAAAGGTCTGTCTAGTCAAGGCTATGGCTTTTCCAGTAGTCATGTACGGATGTGAGAGTTGGACAGTGAAGAAAGCTGAGCACCAAAAACTTGATGCTTTTGAACTGTGGTGTTGGAGAAGACTCTTGAGAGTCCCTTGGACTGCAAGGAGATCCAACCAGTCCATCTTAAAAGGAGATCAGTCCTGGGTGTTCAGTGGAGAGACTGATGTTGAAGCTGAAACTCCAATACTTTGGCCACTTTATGTGAAGAGTTGACTCATTGGAAAAGACCCTGATGCTGGGAAGGATTGGGCACAGGAGGAGAAGGGGATGACAGAGGATGAGATGGTTGGAGGGCATCACCGACTCGATGGACATGAATTTGGGTGAACTCCGGGAGTTGATGATGGACAGGGAGGCTTGGCGTGCTGCAGTTCATGGAGTTGCAAAGAACTGAGCGACTGAGCTGAACTGAATGGTGTCCATCAGCATTTGAACTCGGAGAACAACCAAACTCAATATGTTGGGACATCCGTTCCTGTACGACCAGAGAGGATTCCTTTCCATGAACGAACAATGCCAAGGGCTCTGGTTTTCACTTAATTTCCAGAAGGTGTTGGCCATGCTTTTGAGGAACTCACAAAGCTGTCTCCATTACCCTGAGTAATCAGAACTGTCAGACATTCTGATGCCCTGCAGTTAGAAGTGAACTATATTGCAGCTGTTTTGAATTAAAATAATCCGCCCTGGGCATCAGTTTTATTTGGAGGTTTTACTGAGAAAGAAGGGTTTGACTTATGTTTAATTGGGTTTAGGTCTCCACTGGGTAAACCAGTGGTTAACCCTCAACAATGCCACATACAAGGTGGTGGTTACAGGCTTGGCTCAGGACTGTGTGCTCAATAAAACAGTTGATTTACACTCTGGCGCCAGCTCCTTAGCGCACCTCAGATGACCAGACTCCAGTATGTCTGTGGCCCAGGCTGAGGGGCCCGGGATCTGCACAAAATGCTCCCATCGGTGCCACACACAGCACAGGTGATCAGTCTCAGCAAGAGCTGCTGGAGAAGATCCACTCCAGTATTGTTGCCTGGAAAATCCCATGGACAGAGGAGCCTGGTAGACTGCAGTCCATGGGGCCGCAAAGAGTCAGACGCACCTGAGCAGCTAATACTTTCAGTTCACTTTTCATCTGCGCTGCTGACAGCGATGGGAGCACTCTTGTTTCAGAGGGAGGAGCACCTTTCAGCGGTGGTGGTGGCTTGACGTTTACAGCGAGGGTCTTGGAAGTGCATCTAATGTCTGATTTGATTTACTTGGGGATGGGGGTGGAGGTGAGGTGGGGAGCAAAACAAGGCTGGACAGCATCATATACACACACGCCCATCTGGCTTGTTCTCGGAGAGAGCTGATGGAGGCCTGAGGAACGCCATTTGGCCTTTTGACTCTGCTGCACACTGCGCTGTCTGTACTTGTGAGGTGGAGGGTGGGGTGGAGATGTTTCTGAAGGGTTTTGTAGGGCATGGTTGTGACTCTGGGAGCCTTGGGACATTGTGGATTGGAGGAGTGATATGACCGATTGTCATTTTGACAGGCTCTCCAACCCAGAATACTCATTGGAAGGATGGATGCTGCTGAAGCTGAAGCTCCAATAGTTTGGCCACCTGATGCGAAGTGCTGACTCATTGGAAAAGACCCTGATGCTGGGAAAGATTGAAGGAAGGAGGAGAAGGGGACGACAGAGGATGAGATGGTTGGATGGCATCACCGACTCGATGGACATGAGTTTGAGTAGGCTCTGGGAGTTGGTGATGGACACGGAGGCCTGGTGTGTTGCAGTCCATGGGGTTGCAGAGAGTCAGACACGACTGAGCAACTGAACAATATCCCAGGTCATGTGACAACAGACTGTAGGGGGTGGTGGGGGCCAAGTGTCAAAGCGGGGACAAGCCCCGTCGGGGGAGGGCTACTGTACTCATCCCAGTGAGAGAAGGCCCAGGGCCAGGAGGTGAGCAACGGTCAGATCTGGCAGTGTTTGAAGTTAGGAGAGCCAAGAAGATGTGCTAAGCGCTCCATGTGTGGTGTGAGAGAGTGTCCCGTGAGTGACTGAGCACCCCCTTCCTTTAGCTAGAGGCCTGGCTGCCCGCGAGGGCCCCTCCTGGCCTGTCCTCTCCACGGTCACTCTCCTTGCTGGTGGCCCCCTGAACCAGACGGGGCTATTTCTAAGAGCTTTCCTAATGCAAACGGTGAGGCCCCTGAGACGTCACCACATCCCTAATGGAACGACAGCATCTCATCAGGACTGACTCTTAGAACCAGTTCAGTTCAGTTCAGTCACTCAGTCGTGTCCGACTCTTTGTGACCCCATGAACCACAGCACACCAGGCCTCCCTGTCCATCACTGACTCCCGGAGTCCACCCAAACCCATGTCCATTGAGTCTGTGATGCCATCCAACCATCTCATCCTCAGTCGTCCTCTTCTCCTCCTGCCTTCAGTCTTTCCCAGCATCTGGGTCTTTTCAAATGAGCCAGTTCTTCACATCAGGTGGCCAAAGTAGAACCAGAGGAAGCCCCAATTTTGAAGGAAACAAGAAGGCTGTTTTACTAGTGTGGCCCTGCTTAAGCAGACCAGGTGTGATAAAGCTGATGAGCCCAGTTCCTGGGGAACAGCCTTAAAGGTGGTGTAGGGAGCAAGCCTGTAGTCATTGCCAGACAGGACAGGCAGCACTCCTGTGGGGCTGCTGATCAGGGACCACTGACCCAGCCTCTGAAACGGTGAATGGTCGCGTGGGCATGGAGACAGAGGGGCGTTACGGGGGCAGGTGATGGAGGAAAATACGTCAGCGCACAAGGTAGGACCGTGAGTATTACAAGAGGGTACAGTGAGGAGCTACATAAAAGGGGGTACTTTTTAATGCAAGGTCAGGCCAGTAAAAATTTTAGTAAACTGAAACAGATGCAGCAAACCACATATATTACTGAGAGAAACAGAGCTTGGTTTTCGGTTAAGCCAGAGAGAATGGCAAGGCTTTTTACAAAGTGTTTAGGTACCCCCTAATATTCTTGGTGTGGCTAGTTGCTAGTTACAATGATTATTATACATCTATCTACCTGGAATACTTTCTCATAGAGGGGTTGGTGCAGCCGTAAATGGTTACAGCACATTTCTGATAAAATATTCACATTTTCAGATGTGATTTAAAAAAACTCCATTTAAGAATATGAAAACGAAGTCATCTCTGTTATCATTTAGACTTAGTAAAATTGCCATATACACATAAGAGCAGTTGGTGTACCTTTCAGATATAAGATGATTAAAATTCTTGGTAATACTAACACTTGTCACTCAGTCGTGTCTCTTTGTGACTCACATACTGTGTGTAGTCCGCTAAGCTCCTTTGTCTGTGGAATTCTCCAGGCAAGAACACCGGAGCAGGTAGCCATTTCCTTCCCCGGGGAGTCTTCCCGGCCCAGGAACCAAACCCGGGTCTCCTGCATTGCAGGCAGATTCTCTACCATCTGAGCCATCAGAGAGAATTGATCAGCAAGAGTTGATGGAAAGAAACGATATACTTCCAACGGCAGGGGGCGCCATGCGCTAAGCCAGCAGATGGAGCTCCATTGTTCCCTTGCGCCCATCCCATCTCTGCGGAATGTTCTTTCCCTACAGGATTTGAAGAATGTTTAGAGAGTTCCAACCTTAGCTTATGTTGAGCCTTTACTTTTTTGACTGTTAATAGTCAAATCGGAGCTTGCTAGAGGCTGGGGCTGGGGGTGGGGGGATGGAGAGTTACTGTTTAATGGGTAGAGAGTTTCACTTGCCCAAGATGCAGAGTTCTGGGGACAGAGGGCCGTGACAGGTGGGGTACTGAACTGTACACTTAAGCAGGGGCTAAGTTCAGGTGCCAAGTTATATGTGAGATGTTTTTTTTACCACAATTTTTAAAAATTAAAAAAAATACTGGAACCTCTTTGTAACAACAGAATATACTTGTTCATCTGCTAATTGTTTAAAGCATGCACTGTGGACCGTTCATGGGAATGTACATTATGACAGCAACTATGGAGAACAGTATGGAGGTTCCTCAAAAAACTGGAGTTGCATATGCTCTTGCGGTTCCACTCCTGAGCATATATCTGGACAAAACTATAATTCGAAAAGATACATGTATCCCTATGTTCATGGCAGCACTATTTACAACAGCCAAGACATGGAAACAACCTGGATGTCCATCAACAGATGAATGCATAAAGAAGATGTGGTACACATATATAATAGAATACGACTCAGCCATAAAAAGAACGCCATTTGCAGCAACACGGATGGACCGGGAAGTTACCATGCTAAACGAAAAGAAGAAAAAGAAAGTGCAGTCACTCAGTTATGTCTGACTCTTTGTGACCCCACAGACTGTAGCCCGCCAGGCTCCTCTGTCCATGGAATTCTCCAGGCAAGAATCCTGGAGTGCATTGCCATTCTCTTCTCCAGATACTAAGTGAAGTAAGTCAGAAGGAGAAAGACAAATACCATATGATATCATTTATATATGGAATCTAAACCATGACACACATGAACTTATCTAGGAAACAGAAACAGACTCACAGATGTAGAGAACAGACCTGTGGTTGCCAAGGGGGAGGCGGAGTGGAGAAGAGATGGATTGGGAGTTTGGGATTAGCAGATGTGAACTATTATATATAAAATGAATAAACTACAGGGTCCTACTACTGAATAGCACAAGGAACTACATTCAATATCCTGTAATAAACCACAGTGGAAAAGAATGTGAAAATGTGTGTGTATACATACATACATACATACATAAATATATATATATAAAATTACTGAATTGCTCTGCTGTACATCAAAAATTAGCACAACATTGTAAATCAACTATACTTCAATAAAATAAATGTAAAAAAAAAGAATGTGTGTGTGGATTTGTACTGTCATTCTACTACAAGGTAGGGATTTGGGGACCAGTCTCAACTGTATTTATCTCCCCCGAACAAACCAACCGATCCCTCAAATCTGTAACTAACAATGACTTAAAAAGTGAAGGCTGGACTATTGAAGTTTTGGAGAGAAGTGTGAAGGCGGGCAGAGGTGGAGTTCAGGGGAAAAGCACTAACTCTTATCATAACTTACTGTATACCAAGAGCTTTCCTTTGCTGTTGTCCAGTCACTAAGTCGTGTCTGACTCTTTGTGCATGGACTGCAGCAGGCCAGGCTCGTCTGTTCTCCACCATCTCCCAGATTTGCTCAAATTCATGTCCGTTGAGTCGGTGATGCTATCCCACCGTCTCATGCTCTGCTGCCCCCTTCTCCTTTCACCTTCAATCTTTCCCAACATCAGGCTCTTTTCCAATGATGTCATTCAACCCTTAGCCCAACCCCAGGATCGTGGCATTGTGGAGTGGGGTCAGGAGTTCGACAATGGCCATGGGGACTCAGAAGGCTTACTCCCCCATGTTTCTGGGGTGTCGGAAGGTGCCCAACTGGCCAATGGCACCCAGCACCCAGAGAATGAGAGGGGCACCAAAGGAGAAAGTCTTCACTGCAGCGCCTTCGGTCCGTTTTGTCTCTACCCCACCTGCCCCTATCCACAAGAGGTCCTTCTCGTCTCCGGGATAATCTGAACAATGAGAAAGCAGTCTCGGGCGCGGGGGTGGGGTGGCCAGCAGAAACAAAGCCGCAAACAGGCCGTCCTTGTTGGCGACACAGACAGGACCAGCGTGGCACCACGACTGGAATAAGGCTCACAGTGTTCACCACCCCGGTGGCCGAGGGGCAGCTCGTGGGTCCAGTGCAGCCACAGGAGTGAGCCTGGGGCACCCTCAAGAACTGACCTTTTGTTTTTAAAGATTTTTTGATGTGGATCATTTTGGAGGTCTTTATTGAATTTGTATATGCTTCTGTTTATGTTTTGCTTTTTGGCCCTGAGACATGTGGAGTCTTAGCTTCCTGACCAAGGATCCAACTGGTACCCCCTATACTGGGAGGTGAAGTCTTAGCTACTGAACCACCAGGGAAGTCCCGAACTGAGCTTTTAACTCTGAGCACAAGGGGTGGTCCTATGGGATGGTGACTTTTGCTCTCCCTTAGCTCCGATTTCACACCTTTCCAGCACCTATGAGAAGGACTCAGGGCTGAATGCCTGGCTGAGATGCAGCTCTGACTAGAGGGATACAGCTAAGAAAAGAGGATTCTTGCTGTGCTCATTGGATGCTGACATGTATAGATGCAGACACATCCCATCCTGTGAAGCAGCAATGGAGGAGAAGCAACATGCAGACCAGAGCACGTGAGACTGTTCATTATACTTGTTGTTCAGTCACTCAGTCGTGTCTGACTCTTTGTGACCCCATGGACTTCTGCACGGCAGGCTTCCCTGTCCTTCACCATCTCCTGGAGCTAGCTCAAACTCATGTCCATTGAGTCGGTGATGCCATCCAACCATCTCATCCTCTGTCATCCCCTTCCCCTCCTGCCTTCAGTCTTTCCCAGCATCAGGGTCTTTTCCAAGGAGTCGGCTCTTCGCATCAGGTGGTGGAAGTGTTGGAGCTTAAGCTTCAACACAATATGGACATGGAAATAGTGGGGCTCATCTTGAACTGCAAGATGCAAAACTGATCCTTTTTAAAAAATCTTTTTCTCTGGAGTAGAGTTGCTTTACAGTATTGTGTTAGTTTCTGCTGTCCAGCAAAGTGAATCAGCTCTATAGTCCCCTCTTGTTTGGATTTTCTTTCCCATTCACATCACCACAGATCACTGAGTAGAAAAACTGATCTTTACATGATGAAAAAGTCCCCGAGCTGGGGGAAACTGAGGCTGTGACAGGCAGGGCTGGACCAGCCTCCAAGCCTGTGACTGGTAGGCCGGGCATTTTCTGGTGATTTCCACTGGCGGCCGCCCTTAGCTCAGCTGTGCAGGCCTCGCGGGGAGCAGGTGGCCGGAGCTGGCCTGGCAGGATTAGAGGTGCTATAAATACTACCGCCATCAGTGAGCTTGCTGCTTTTAGGAGGTGGTGGCCACTTGGGAGGTGGGGCAGAGGGGACGTGGCAGAGCGGAGTCATCTGCATCTGTGGGATTTGTGCTTTCCAAGGACTTACGTGGTGTGATCAGCAGAAGCAGCATTTCAAGATTCGCTGAACCTCCCCGCAAGGGATTATCTCAGTGTGTCCCAGAGGAAGACACTGATGGAGTGGATTTTTTTGACTGCTTCCTACTTTGATGGAAAGTCTTTTTGCTTTCTTTCCCTCGGGGAGGGTCCCTCTGAGGCCCTGAAGTTCTGAAGCTTTAGGACACAAATGTTTTAACCGTGAAACCTCAGCCCTTTAGAGTCTGCGGTGGCCACCATCCCCTGGATGGCATGTGATTTCTGTGCTCACCTTGGCAAAACGAGACAGGCACCTAACGGTGGCGCAGTTCCAAGCCCAGTTTCTAAAGAGCACACGCTCACCCCCTCCCTCTCCAGAATCCTGCCAGCTAACCTTTCCCCGACGAGGCTGAGCTCGGGAGGCCAGGGACCAAGATGAAGAATAGCCTCAGTGGATGGGATCATGGCCATCAGGGAGGGGATAGCCACTCACGTGGGAGTGACCACGTCCTGTTAAGCTCACAATAACCAGAGAAATCGAAAAAAATGAAATAAAGAGATTTCAAAATTTGTGAGAAAGAAGCAAGGAAGATCAAATAAAACCAAAGTTTCTGAAAGGAGCTGGAATGCTCTCGAAAGAGAAATTCCTGCCCACCTGCCACAACTAGAAAGAACAGGTGGTCCCTAGGCTGCTCTTGGGGGGGATGTGCCAGGCTGGGAGGAGGTATCTGCCATCTCCCTGCCTTGGTCTGCCAGCTCGCAGGCTCTCTCTTTCCCAGTTCCTGGGAGGTGAGCCCAGATGAAGTCTAAGAACTACCACCTCCAAGGGCTTGAAATCTCATGGACGAATAAAGTCAGGAGGGCGAAGCCCAGATGGGTACAAGTGCTGAGACCCAGAAAAGAGCTTTAAACAAATATGTTCAAGGTAAGAAAAAGAAAGGGAAAGAACCACTAGGGTCCAAGGATACATTCCAAGCCCCTCCAGCTCTGAGTTTGCCTTTTCCATGAAGGAGGGTCACCTTAAAACAGGTAAGCAAACATGGTTAAAAGGGATTTGAAGACCAAAAGTAATGAGAGGGAGCGAAGCATTTTGTCTGTGCAAGTCCCAAATTGCTAACAGCATCTGTACTGAAAACACTCGTAGACATGGCAGAAAAAGTGATTGCAGAGATTCTAGGAGCTTGAGGTGGGCAAATCCCCTAAAGATGGATTCGAGAAAGGGGCCAGCCCCCGACCACCATGGGAATATGGATGATTGGGTCTTACCAGCTCTTGCGTTCCACCTTCTAACCATGCTATGTGGCTAAATGAAAAAGCCCAAGTAGCCTTAGGCTGCATTGATGAGAAGTATAAAGTCAAAACCGGACCAATTTACTCCATTAGCTCAGGTCAGACCTGATTTGGAGTTTGTGCTCCATGTTCTCAGAGGAGAACCAATAGGAACAATTAATTCAAAGAGAAGAACCAAAACACTGCAGGGTCTGGAGTCAGGCTGTTAAAAGGTATCAAAATGGGCTTTGGCTGTTTGTAGGGCTGCCACATGGAAGGTGGATTAGATGAACTCTGGGGCGAACGGTGGGCTTCCCCGGTGGCTCATCAGGTAAAGAATCTGCCTGCAAGGCAGGAGCCACAGGAGACGTGGGTTTGACCCCTGGGTCGGAAAGATACCCTGTAGAAGGGCATGACAACCCACTCCAGTGTTCTTGCCTGGAGAATCCCCTGGACAGAGGAGCCTGGCGGGCCACAGTCCATGGGGTCGCACAGAGTTGGACACGGCAGAAGTGACTGAGCACATAGGCACGTGGCAAAGGACAGAGAGACGAAGATGATGCCCCATCAGCCCTTCATCTGGGGGACGTTACATCACCACCTCCTCCCTGCCTCCCAGGTAGTTGGATTCTAATTACTTCTACAGTTTTGATTCTACAGGGACCTATTGGTTTCCACAGCAATCGGTTTATTATTATGACAGTGTGCTTTCTACGTGTATTCAGTCAAAAAATAATTACTGGGCAACTGTTATAGTCCCAGGCCAGGCACTATGGGCATATACTGGATTGGTTAAAAAGTTTGTTCAGGTTTTCCCATCCAATGTTATGGAAAAACCTGAACGAATGTTTTGGCCAACTCGACACAACGGCCAACACGGCCGAGGCGATGCCAGCCTCACGGAGTCCTCGTGACTATGGAGCGCTGTGTCGTGATGGGGGACTCGGGGACAGCAGCGGCTACAGGGTGTGGGAAGCCAGCTGACCATGTCCAGTCCCAGTCCCAGATGCTGGACGGCGAGATGGGGAGAGGGTTTTGGGCAAAAGGGGCGACGTGGGCAGAAGCTTGGGTGAGAGAACCCACAAAGTGGTGGTCCTTCAGTCCCAAGTGCTCTGTGCAGCTGGAATGGGGACCAGGGCGTTGGGACGGGCCTGGTGGTGTGTGTTTCAGGTCTGGGTTTACGCTGGTACCAGGGAGCCAGCGGAGGGGCCGTATACCATCTGCTCCATGAGGACTGGTTTGGACGCGCTGTGTGTGGAGCCCCCCGGGGAGCTGTGGTCCCAGAGGAGGGGAAGCTATATGGGCAGAAATAGGGATGTGCTTAGTCGCTCAGTCATCTCTGACTCTTTGCAACCCCATGGACTGCAGCCCACCAGGCTCCTCTGTCTATGGGGATTCTCCAGACAAGAACACTGGAGTGGGTTGTTATGCCTTTCTACAGGGGATCTTTCCGACCCAGGAATGGAACCCAGTTCTCCCGCATTGCGGGCAGATTCTTTACCAGCTGAGCCACCAGGGAAGCCCAAGAATCCTGGAGTGCGTAGCCTATCCCTTCTCCAGGGGATCTTCCTGACCCAAGAATGGGGTCTCCTGCATTGCGGGTGGATTCTTTACCAGCTGGGCTACCAGGGAAGCCCAGAAAGAGGGAAATGAGGTGGCGAATGGAGAAGAGGGAGGTCCCAGGGGTGTTTGGGAGGAGGCCAAGAAAGGGCTCTGCGCCCAAGTGGACCTCTGGGTGAGGAAGACGGCCAAGCCAGGGAGGAGCCCAGGCTTCTGGTTCTGGCAACTCCAGGCAGAAGTCCATGCTGGTCATTGAAACAGGGTATGGTGAGGAGAGAGAGTGCCAGCCTTAAGCGCCCTCTGGGACAGGATGGGCTGGCGCCCGAGGGAAATCAAAGCACATCTCTGTGAGGGAGGCAGTTAGTGTTTGGGTGACAAGCTCGGGAGAGAGATGGGAGGCAAAGATGCTGCTTCGGGAAATCTGCCAGACGGGCAACCAGAAGGAGGGCTGAGGAGGGAGGAGGTCACTCGGACAGAGGGAGGTGCCCATTTGGAGTAAGGAAGAGGGATGTTCCAGCCAGGAGCCTGTGAAGGGATACTCAGAAAAGAAAGTGAAGGTGAAGTCACTCAGTTGTGTCTGACTCTGTGACCCCGTGGATTGTAGCCCATGGAATTTTCCAGACTAGCGTACTGGAGTGGGTTGCCATTTCCTTCTCCAGAGGAATCTTCCTGACCCAGGGATCAAACCCGGGTCTCCTGAATTGCGGGCAGAGGCTTTACCTCTGAGCCACCAGGGAAGATCCTCAGAAAGGAAGACAGCAGAGCAGCTGAGTGGAGAGCCACCGAAGCCTCGGGAGATGAGCCAAGGTTGTGGACGACGGCCGCCCCAGACACGGGGCCTGAGAACTGGACAGTGTCCGCAGAGGCTGTGGCTGAGCGCATGGGGACCGGGGCCAGCTCTCTAGGGGACACCAGCAAACAGTGGCAAGAACGCAGCACAGAGGGATGAACCAGGAAGGAACAGGTGTCCCTCGCTCCCGAAGGAGGAGGCAGGTGGGCTACAGTGGGGACCGCACATGGCCCAGGTGGGTGCACAGATGGGGGCCCGCCGCGGTGGGAAGGGTGGGCGAGAGGTGCTTTTGAGTAATTCTCTCGAGCAGCTTCGATGCCACGGAGAGGAGGAATGTAGGAGCCTGCTGGATAAAGGTTTTCATGTTTTCTTTAAGTTTTTTTTTCAAAAGTTGGGAGCCTTGAGCATATTTCAACACAGATACGAAGAAACGATTTGGGAGAGGTTGACATCTGAGGGAGGGAGGCATTGAAACAGAGTCCCTGACCAGAAAGAATGGATGAGATTGTGCAGGTTAGCTCAGATTGGGGGTGAGGGGAGTGTGTGTTCACGCCTCCACGGCTGCAAACACCAGGGGGCCCTGGGCTTCGGGGCATCCTGATTACTGTAAATGTAACCCCTCAGCCCAAAACAGCATCTCCCTCCTCCTCTTTGCCTTTACTTCATTTTTTTCTCCCAAAAATGATAGCTAAGACTACCATAGAAGGCTGCGTACACGCGTGAGTGCTCAGTTGCTTCAGTTGCATCCGACTCTTTGCAACCCCGTGGACCATAGACCGCCAGGCTCCTCTGTCCATGGGATCCTCCAGGCAAGAATACTGGAGTGGGTTGCCATCCCCTTCTCCAGGGGATCTTCCTGACCCAGGGGTGAAACCTGGGTCTCCTGTACTGCAGGCAGATTCTTTACTGTCTGAGTCACCAGGGAAGAACTAAGACCCACCCAAATAATCCAGGATGATTTTCTCATCATGAGATCCTTAATCACATCTTCAAAGTCTCTTCTGCCATGGAAGGTAACACATTCTTGGGTTCTGGGGATTAGAAGGTGGATGTCTTTGGGGACCGTCATTCTGTGGGCCGTGTCACCTTTCAGTTCACAGTCTGGACCTTTGTCCAGGAGCTTCCTCTCTCAGGTTTCTTCGTCAGCGTCTGTGCCTTGCGTGCTAAGTTGCTTCAGTTGTGTCCAACTCTGTGCGACCCCATGGACTGTAGCCTGCCAGGCTTCTCTGTCCATGGGATTCTCCAGGCAAGAATCTTGAAGCGGGTTGCCATGCTCTTCTCTTGGGGTTCTTCCCGACCCAGGGATGCAACCCATGTCTCTTACATCTCCTCTACTGCCGGCGGATTCTTTACTGCTGAGCCACTGGGGAAGCTCAGAAGGCTGTGTAACAGGCTCTCAAAGACATGCTCCCACCCTCATCACCAGAAAAGGATTCATTACTGTATATGGTAACAGAGATGATGAAATTAAGGCCCTGGAACTAAAAGTGCCCGGGCAGACCCTAAATACCGTCATGAGTGTCCTGATGATAGAAAGAGGGGCATGTGGAGGACGAGATGATAAGAAGACCAGAGATGAGAGTGATTCGGCCAAGGAATGCCAGCTGCCACCAGGAGCTCCAAGAGGCAAGGCCTGGATTCTTTTCTAAACCCACTGGAGGGAGTCTGCCCCGCTAGTGCCTCAAATTCAGCCCAGTGAACTGAATTTCGACTTCCGGCCTCCAGAACTAGGAGAGAATAACTTTCTGTTGTTTTAAGCCATCAGGTTTGTGGTCATTTGTCACAGGAGCCACAGGAAACTAACACGCTATCCAACACCACCGTATGTGTCAATTGCCTGACTTCTCCACGAGATTATAAACCCCTCTAATAAAAGAGACCATGTTTGTTTGCGTCACTGGGGTAGCCGTGGAGCCTGGTGTGGAGCAGGGGCTCAAGTATTTGCTTTGAACGACTGCATGAATAAACATGCACGTGCTCTTTCTCTGGGGAGCTGTGTTGTAAATAGAAAAACTCTAAGCCAGGGCTCCCCAACCAGATGATCTGAGGTGGAGCCGATGTAATAATAACAGAAATAAAGTGCATGATACGTGTAAAGGGTTTGAATCATCCCGAAACCATCCCAACCCACCCCACACCAGTCTGCAGAAAAAGTGCCTTCCATGAAACTGGTCTCTGGGGCCAAAGATGTTGGGGACCACTGCTCAAAGTGTCATCCATGCCACTGGAAGTGCTCTGTCACCCAGGCTTTAGACAAGTTTGGCAGTGCATTTGTGAGTGCTCAAAAAATCTTTCCCTACTGGCATTTCTAATATTTGGTTGGTGTGTACAGAAATATATCAATTTCTCTCTTTCAGAGCTCACCAAAGCTTGTGGGTAACAGCATGAGTGTGTGCTCAGTCACTCAGTTGTCTGTGTGACCCTATAGACTGTAGTCCGCCAGGCTCCTCCATCCATGGGATTCTCCAGGCAAGAACACTGGAGTGGGTTGCCATTTCCTCCTCCAGGGGATCTTCCCAACCTAAGGAATGAAACTGCATCTCCCGTGTCTCTTGCATTAGCGGGTAGATTCCTCAACACTGAGCTGCCTGGGAAGCCCCGTGGGTAACAGACATTTCTGAATTAGCAAGACAACCAAAGGTTGGAATGAGCACTGTCTACATCTAGCATTGGAGACTATAAACAGGAAGGGGCGGGGGAATATCAGACGCGCCTTCGCAAGTTCTCAGGGAGAAAAACACACAATATGTGTCTCCTGTGTGGGTGAGGTCTGTTTAGAGAAGGACTGTATAAATCTAGCAAGAGGCTGAGTTTATTTTAAACACCAAAAAGAAAAAAAACACATCCCAAGGTATCACTAGAAGAATTCACAAAATTATTTACTGGCATTGAATATACCAGTAGCTATTTATTTATACACAGCCATCCTTCCATTCAGGAGCCATCGTGTCTGGGGACCATGGAGGAGGGAGCTGGCGTTCTCTGCTTCCAGCGTGCCAGCCGTGATGCTAAGTTATTACTCCTTTGAAAAGTCTCAGAAGGTGGGTATTCTTATCATGCCCGCACGGCAGCTGGAGAAGTTGAGGCCTTCAGTATTCAGTGACCTCCCAATGGGTGAGTGGTGGGGTCAGGGTTTGAAGCCAGGCCCGGGGGCCTCTACACCCCCAATCATGAGCAATGAGCCATGTGGCCCCGAATTCAAGCCTAAGCTAACCCCACCCCTTGGCTCTCTGCCCCCTCCGCAACCCACCCCTTTTAAATCAAAATCCACAAAGAGGGCAGTCAAGTGTCACAAGAGCCCAGGGCCACTTGGCACAACTCACAGCCCTGCCTTTGAACCCATCTCTGGTTCAGAGGGGCCGGCTCTCCAAACCTTCTTGTTTTCTGTTTGTTTTGGTAAGGGCCAATTCATTCCTCCAGCCACATGGGTTAAGAGCCATGTCTGCGGGAGGATTAAAGGCAGGCCTTTGAGAACCTCTGCTTTCTGATTAACGATGAGCAGTGCTCCCAGGCACTATTATTTGCCACATGTGTTTTTTTTTCAGTATCACACCAGGGTTCTTTGAAGTTCACCCTGGGCTCAGAAGGTACAAAAGGACTCCCTGACTAATCTCCTGAAGTAACGTAATCATGTTTCCCTCACTGCCTGAACAAGCAGGCACTCCCACCCGGAACTGGAAATACAGCGAAACTCTTTAAGCTAAAATTTTATTTAAGATAAAATAAAAGAACATGTTCAGCAAAGGCCCTGGATCAGTTAGCTAAAGGCAACTGTCCTTCCCCGTTCACTCTCTCAGTCTGCCTGCAGATACTAGAGACCCCTGAGTTCTGGGAGAGGGGGAGCAGCTGCTAAATTCTCCACTGACCGCTTTCTTAAGACATCTCTGTTCTTGCGTACTTCCAGCTTCTCCAGGTGAGAACTTTGAGTCCAAGGTTTGCTTAGAAATATTGCTTCTGCAGGTCACCACTGTTCCCAAATTTACGCACTTAATTCTGTCTTTGCGGACGGGGCTTTTGGGTGGGGAGGGGTGGGGATGGAAAGTTGTTGGTATCATAGCATCCAACAGAAGTACCAGTGTTTGATCTGGCACTTTGAGCAAACTCCGGGAGATGGTGAAGGACAGGGAAACCTGGTGTGCCACAGTCCATGGGATGGCAAAGAGTCAGACACGACTCAGGGAACAACAACAATGCTGTTGGGAAATACATTTGTGTGACCAGGATGACACCAGACTATTTCCTCTTATTTCTGGGTCCAGTGGTCTCCAGCTTTACTCAACACAAAATGACCACTTAGCACACCCATCAGCGTTTTTTGTCCTCGTGTGCTCATTTCAACAAATCTATTCAGTGTTTCTTGAGATAATTTACAAAAAAAGTGTTTGAGACATTTTACATCAGCTCTGCTGGCTCCCTGCATGTCCTTGTCAGCATGGATCGACAGGACATCAGAGTTCCAGGCCACCAGGAAGGTGCTCACGTTCACGGCCCAAAGCACCAGGGAGCAAGGGCAGATGCTGGAATCAGAAAACCATTCGGCCACCAACACCATGGCCTCGTTCACACATCTCATGATTGTCAGGAGGGTCTGGGCCATGTACCTGGCCAAGGTGATGTCTGGGTCTTATATGCGATAACAGGCCCATCCGATAAGAAGAAAAATGCTCCCCTAATTCTGTTATCTTTAAACTGTGCGTGCATGTATCCATGCTAAGTCATTTCAGTCGTGTCTGACTCTGTGCTGACTGTAGCCCACCAGGCTCCTCTGTCCATGGGATTCTCCAGGCAAGAATCCTGGAGTGGGTCACTCTGCCCTCCTCCAGGGGATCTTCTTGACCCACGGATCGAATCCACGTGTCTTATGTCTCCTGCCTCAGCAGGCAGGTTCTTTACTACTAGCGCCACCAGGGAAGCCCAGGCATCTCAGTCTTTAAGTTGAGATGAATAAAAAAGAATTTTTAAAAAAGCCACAGACAGACATAAAATACAGTTCCTAGAAGTCTATGAGTTGATCCCCACTGGGTTATTCGGCCACTGGGTGGAAGGATTCCTGACTGCTGTCTTTCTCTGCTAAACCTGCTTTTGCACCAGGAAAGCCTTGGAATGGAGCCTGGGAACCGTGTCCTTGACGTGAGGCTGGGGCCTGGCAGGCAGCACGTGCAGGAGCCAGAGAACACACTTGTCTCCGCCTGGTTCTCAAGCCCTTGCAGGTGGTGGCTCTGCACCTGTTCTTTGCAGAACCCAGGCGTGTACTGACAGGTGAAACTGAAACCAAGTAATTTTCACACTTTTGTGCCAAATCAGATACTACTGGTTATGCAGGAAGCAGCAGAAGGGATCCAGATCTTGAGACAATTTGGTAGGGAGGATGGATTAAACACACCTAGATAAAATACTAGAAACTTAATTTTTTCCCTGAAAATTGTGAACCTGTTTCAACTTCTCAGGGTTAGTGATGCTGAGTCTGCAGGTGTGGGTGAGATAGTGCTGGATTGTTCAACTAATGGTAAGCAGAATAAAACCAAAAAGCAAAGAGACCCAGCTTGAACACTGGTACCTCTACTGGATACTACAATGCCAACAACCACACTCTCCCAAAAGCTCCATCAGCAAGGATGTAACTAAGCACATAAATCTTGACAAGTGTGTTAGTCACTCAGTCATGTCCGACTCTTCATGACCCCACGCACTGTAGCCCACCATGATACTCAGTCCATGGGATTTCCCAGGGAGGAATACCGGAGTGGGTTGCCATTTCCTTCTCCAGGGGATCTTCCTGACGCAGGGATCAAACCCGAGTCTCCTGCATCGAAGGCGGACTCTTTACTGCCTGAGCTTGGGACAGTGCTAACCTGCAAGAAGAATGTTGGTGCTGCTGCTAAGTCCCTTCAGTCGTGTCCGACTCTGTGCGACCCCATAGACAGCAGCCCACCAGGCTCTCCCGTCCCTGGGATTCTCTGGACAAGAACACTGGAGTGGGTTGCCATTTCCTCCTCCAATGCATGAAAGTGAAAAGTTAAAGTGAAGTTGCTCAGTCGTGTCCGACTCTTAGAGACCCCACAGACCGCAGCCCACCAGGCTCCTCCGTCCATGGGATTCTCCAGGCAAGAGGACTGGAGCGGGGTGCCATTGCCTTCTCCATGCAAGAAGAATATTTCTAAGCAATTCCTACACTCAGATCCTTACTTCAAGAAGCTGGAAACACAAGAATACAGAGGTCTTATGGAAACAGTAAGTGGGGAACTTCAAAAGCAAGTAAATGGGTTGGATAGTTTGCTGTTGTTTAGTCACTAAATTGTGTCCGACTCTCGCGACCCCATGGACCATAGCCCGCCAGGCTCCTCAGGCTCCTCCAGGCAAGAGTACTGGAGCTGGCCGCCATTTCCTTCCCTAGGGGATCTTCCCAGCCCAGGGATGAAACCTGCATCTCCTACCCCTGAGCCGCCAGTGAGGCTGCGAGTTGAATAGTTAGGTCTGGGCGATCAGTTACGTGGCCTTAAACGGCAAGAGGGTGCCTTTCCTCCAGAAACATCAGTGTATGAGCCTGCTAGAGCGCTGTAACAAAGCACCACAAACAACACGTTCTCATCCCTCAGTCCGGGAGTGACACCGAAGTCAAGGTGTTGGCAGGGCCACGCTCCCTCGGAAGGCCCAGGGAAGGGTCCGCTCCAGGCCTCCCAGCTTCCAGCAGCTCCCAGCATCACTCCAGTCTCCACGGGGCACCCTCCTTGGGCCTGTGTATCCACATCCCACCCCCCAAGAACACCAGTCAGATGGAACAGGGGTCCACCTGACCCACCCACCAGGACCTCACCTGAACCCTATTTCCAAATAAGGTCTCATCCCAAGGTGATGGGGCTAGAACTTCAATATAGGACTTTGTAGTGGACATAATTCAACCATCAGAAAGAAGACTCAGGATCAAGTACTGAGTCATATTTTCCCTTTTAACCACCCATTGACGTCAAAAAGCAAGGCTCAGGGTGGATCTAGAGTAAAAACCTATTTTAAATCTTTTTTAAAAAAATAACCAGATCTTTAAGTAGTTATAGCCACTGGCCTCAGATATCCCTGTATCCTACTATGAGGTGCTTTGGTTGGATGCTGAAGCTAAAGCTCCAATACTTTGGCCATGGGATGGGAAGAACCCACTCACTAGAAAAGACCCTGATGCTGGGAAAGACTGAAGGTGGGAGAAGGGAGTGACAGAGGATGAGATGGTTGGATGGCATCATCGACTCAATGGACATGAGTTTGAGCAAATGCTGGGAAATGGTGAAGGACAAGGAAGCCTAGTGTGCTGCTGTCCATGGGGTTGCAAAGAGTCAGACATGACTGAGCGACTGAACAAGAACAGCAACAACATAGTTGGATGGCAAGGCTGCCTTCTCTCTCTGCCCTAAGTGACAGCCACACACACACACACAGTCCACCCCACCACTACCACCGCCGCCGCCATCAAACAGCCTCCATTTGTTGCAGCTGGGGGAGGCCAGTGGGGTGCAGCCTGGAGGCCTTGGCACGGCCCCACGACCTCAGCAGAATCCGAATCTGGGGCCGTGGAGCTCACCCTGTAGCAGTCTAGTGAAGGAACCTCTTCACACCCGCCTTCCTGAAAGAGCTGCATTCACCCACGTCAGCCTGTGGAATAGTCCATTCAGCCCACGGACAATTGGTTGCACTCATTTCTTAAGAACCTGCCTCTTTTAAACTCTTCTAAAGTTCGCAGCGGGCTTCCCAGGCTGTGGTTAAGAACCTGCCTACCAATGCAGGAGATGTAAGATATCCGGGTTTGATCCCTGGGTCGGGAAGATTCCCCTGGAGGAGGGCAGGGCAATCCACCCCAGTATTTTTGCTAGAGAATTCCATGGACAGAGGAGCCTGGAGGGCCACAGTCCATGGGGTCTCAAAGAGTCGGACATGAGTGAAGCGACTTAGCATGCACATGGTTTACAGCAATTGCTACTGGAAGGACTGGCAAGGTCCGGGTTGGGGGGTGGGGTGGCACTGGGGGGTCTCTGGGGCCTTCCCATTCTCCCCGCTGACTGCTGAACCCACCTCCGCCACTCTGCTCCGTCTCCAGCGCTCCTTTCTCTTCCAGACCCCACCGTCCCTCCCCTTCTCCTGCTGACCTCACTCTCTGTCTCTCTGTCACGGTCTCTCCCTTTCTGCTGCTCCTAGCTCTTCCCCTCTGGCCTCTCTGGGTTCAACATCCAGGGGTGCTGGGTTTGACCATGAAGGTTGTTCACTGCACACAAGTGTCTTGGTGGCTCTTCTGCCAACATCCCTCTGGGTAGACGCCATTCCCCTTTGGTATGAAGGAGGTTGGGGAGGTTCAGCAGCAGCCAAGCCCGTGCTTTGCAAGGATTCCTCCCCACCTCTCTTGAGACAGAGGGGCCCCCTCTCTTGGCAATGGCTCCCCCACACTAGAGCAGCGGAGAGCATAAGAAAAGAGCAGATGTTGAAAAAATGGCATTGTGAAGTAAAAATGGAAACTGGTCAACTAAAATCATCTAAAGTCATTAAAACTTGTCTACTTAATATGATTTGCTAAGAATTTTAGGGAAAAAAAACCACAACTTCCTTGTGGCTCAGATGGTAAAAGAATCCACCTGCAATGCAGGAGAGACCCAGGTTCGATCCCTGGGTTGGGAAGATGCCCTGGAGAAGGGCATGGCAACCCAACTCCAGTATTCCTGCCTGGACAATGCCATGGACAGAGGAGCCTGGTGGGCTACAGTCCATGTGGTCCCAAAGAGGTGGACACAACTGAACGACTAACACTTTAGAAAAAAAAGACCACGCGTGTGGGGTACCAAATTGGCAAGTTTGGTACATTTAGCAAGCTCATCCATTCACTTCACCACAATGGCCTCACATTCAGGAAGATGGGGGTCTGGTACCTTTTGGGGTGCTTCTCTGCACCAAAAAGGCTATTGAAAAGACATATCCTACCCTGCTTAGTGGTTTCTATTCTATCCCCAAGTCTGGGATTCAGCGGGCAATGGTGATCAGCTCCAAGGAGCTGTGTTTCTGTAAGATTAGCATTATCAGTTCCTCTCTCCAAGAGGAAGGAACTCTTTCCGCTCCTGCCTCCTTCACATGCTTGTGGCCACCACCCTCTGTCTGCGATCACACAAGTGTCTACTAGAGAAACGCAGCCTCTCAGGACACACTGAGTATCACAGGGCTTTATAATCAGTCATGTTAGGGATGGAGACCATGGCTCTGCCGGAAGTTTCTGGGCAAACCCGGCTGCTTGCTTCTGACCCCGGTGCCGGCTACAGCCTTGTTCTTCGTGGTGCCACCTTGTCCTGCACAGCTCGGATCGCTGGCCCCCTCTGAGGGGCCACTACACCACCCCTGCTCCCACCACATGGGCTGCCTTCTGAAGCTGTTCTTTGAACTTCATCTAAAGAGTGCATATTTTTGAACTGTGTGTTCCTTCACCCCAAACAGCCGTGTGTCCGCTTACAGTCGCCTTGCTAACCCTGGTCTGCATCGTGTCAGCTTCTTTGTTGCTATTGAGGGGATTGATTTTTATCAGAGGGTTCTTACTATTTTGAAGTTGATCTTTTGGATCAGCTAAAGCGTCCCCTTTCCACCCTCACCCCCATCAAATGGTCTAAAGAAGCCAATCACTGATTTTCTAAGTGTTCCTAAAGGGAGGGAAGCAGCATGCTCCTTGGGACAAACTTCTGCTTTCCTACCTTATACTCTTCCTAAATCCACTTCCTCTTCCAACTGGGCAGAAGGCATTCTGGGCTACTTGTCTTGAAGCCCAGTGGTGCAGACAAACTCTCAGATAAGAAAATGGGGGAAGAATGAACTTTCGGAGTCAGGGACTCACTCTAAATTAAATTGAAAATCTACACTAGGGAATAAGCATATACATGTGTTGTAGCATGCCGAAATATTAGTCTCATGTTGTTGTTCAGTTGCTCAGTTGTGTTCAACTCTGCAGCCCCATGGACTGCAGCATGCCAAGCTCCTCTGTCCCCCACTGTCTCCCAGAGTTTGCCCAAGTTCATGTCCATTGAATCTGTGATGCTATCCAACCATCTCATCCTCTGTCTCCCCCTTCTCCTTTTGCCTTCAATCTTTCCCAGCAGCAGGGTCTCCTACTAACTGTCAAAAGTATTTTTCACTGGCAAATACAGATGTTGAACTGAACATGTCAGGGCCTGAAGAATGGGACCATTCTGACTGCAAGATGAGCTTCTGCTCTGGACAGTACAAGTTTTCCTTTGAAAAGCAGTTAGCGTCATTGGGTCACTGAGTGTCTGCAGCGTTTGTGGCGCCAGCTCTTCTCAAAGTCTCAGAGAGAAGAGTCACTAATTCCCAAAGGACCAGAGCTTGGCAAAGTGCTCTAATCCTAGGCAATGCGTGGAAAGCTCTGGAATCATCAGAAGGCTCACACTTTGTACAGAATATCACCCACTGCAATAAGCATGAGGGGCCTATCCTAAGTGCTCTGCAATGTTAATTCCCTGATACCATGCAGTTTAAAAATTTAAAAAGTGAAAATAGACTCTCAAGTAAAGGGCCTCTTAAGAGCTTTAAAAATAAGATAACCTCAGGATAAATAAGGAGATTGTGGCTCAGGAGGGGTGAATGCCACCAGCACCTTTCTGATCCTTATCTCACAGGTAAGCATTAATTGATTCCTGTGTTTGTGTTCTGTTTATTGTGCTCCTTCTGTGTCAGGCCCTGGGGATAAGAGGTGACTAACCCACAGACCCTGCCTAGGGAAGTTCAGGGCCTACAAGGAATAAATAGATGTGAGGAATGAACATGGTAAGTGCTATACAAAGCTGTATGCACTATAGTGACAGCATAACAATGAATTTAGGGGGAAAACCCTTGTATTTTTTCTGTATATCTTTTAATGGCAATCCCTGGTGGCTCAGTGGTAAAGAATCCGCCTGCCAGTGCAGGAGATGCAGGTTCACTTGCTAGGTTAGGAGGATCCCCTGGAGAAGGAAAGGGCAACCCACTCCAGTATTCTGGCCTGGAAAGTCCTAAGGACAGAGGAGCCTGGTGGGCTACAGTCCATGGGATCGTCAAGAGTCAGACATGACTGAGTACGCACAAAGGCTGGCCTCTAGCCAAGATATTAGAACCACCTGATTGAGGACCAGTTGATCAAGTCATTATAAAGATAACGTATCTGCTACTGTGCTGTGCTCACTCGCTCAGTCCTGTCCAACTCTTTGCAACGCCATGGGCTGTAGCCCACCAGACTCCTCTGTCCATGGAATTTTCCAGGCAAGAATACTGAAGTGGGCTGCCGTTTCCTACTCCAGGCAATCTTCCTGACCCAAAGATCGAACCTGCATCTTTTACATCTCCTTCATTAGAAGCCAGATTCTTTAGCACCACCTGGAAGCCAATGTATCTGAGACATACCCTAATACTACTGTTTGTATTGTTGAAGAAACCACTGCTTCACACACGCTGGCAAGGGCCTCAGTGCACAGCCTCAGCGCCAGGCATCTGCTCCTATTTGCTGGAACAGCACAGTACAGAGAAAAAGGCCCTGAGAAAGAGATTGGAAGGTGGGCTTCTAGCTGGTGCTATTACAGGCAGACCTCGGAGATAAAGACTTCCCTGGTGGCCCAGATGGTAAAGAATCTGCCTGCAATGCAGGAGACCTGGGGTTTGATCCCTGGGTCGAGAAGATCCCCTGGGGAAGGAAACAGCAATCCAATCCAGTATTCTTTCTTGGAGAATTCTACAGACAGAGGAGGCTGGTGGGTACAGTCCATGGGGTCACAAAGAGTTGGACACAACTGAGTGACTAACACTTTCATTTTTTACTGCCCCAGTAAAGTGAATATTGTGATAAAGCAAGAATAAAACTTCAAGCTTTATTAGATACATGTATAGACATCCCTTGGAACTATTTCAGGCCGTCACCATAAAGTGCATATTGCAATAACGTGAGTCACAGGAAACTTTTGGTTTCCCAGTGCACATAAAAGTTATTTGCTGCAGCTAAGTTGCTAAGTCGTGTGTGACTCTTTGTAACCCCACTGGCAGGAGGATTCTTTACCATCAAGCCTCCTGGGAAGCCCCTTTTAAAGGTCAGGTTTACCCTATACTGTAGTCTGGGCTTCCCAGGTGACTTAGTGGTAAAGAATCTGCCTGCCAATGCAGGAGACTCCAGTTTGATCCCTGGGTCAGGAAGATCCCCTGGCGAAGGAAATGGCAACCTACTTCATAATTCTTGCCTGGGAAATCCCATGGACAGAGAAGCCCGGCGAGCTACAGTTCATAGGGTCAGGGCTGCAAAGAGTCGAACACAACTGAAGCAACTTAGCAGACACACACAGATGGTAGGATTAGAATAATTAAATAACTAAAACCTCTCTATGGGAAATTGAAGCATTTTTCTAGCTTTTATGTGGTTATCCCTTCAAAATACACTTGCTGCTTTTGTTTGAGAAGTACAGGGCATTGCCTGTGAACTGAAGGAAAGAAGGAATATCCATAAACACAGTCTGGTAAGGTTAGCAGACTGGACCGTAACTGAGGGAGGAGGTCCAAGTGGAGTGAGAGGAGACAGGGGAGCCAGACCCTGTCCACAGAGTGAGCAACGGCCCAAAGCTTCCAGCTCTTGGTGCTGGCTGATGTCCAAGTCACAGACCCTGGCATCCGAACCAACTCGACTCTCAACTTCCAGTCACTTAACACAGGCTCCAAAAGCTGAGGTCTGCTCTGGGAATGGAAACTGTCTCTGTTTTTCCTAAAATCCTCTTTTAAATGGTTTCAAGGTTGTGCAGTGTTTTGCTAATGTTTTAGGGAACTATGGAAAATTTGCACACTGTAGGGAGAAATAATACAACCAGGAGAACAGGGTTGCCTGGGGTGACCCACCTGACTCAGGCAGGCGTGCTATCAGAGGTCTCCCCACCCCGGGGAGGTGGCCTGGAATATGCTTCTGACATCCCCTTGCAGTTTCCCAGTTTCATGAGGGATGGACTGAGAGGAAGAGCCGGGCTGGGGCTGGCCAAGGATGCCGAGTCATGAGCCAGTGTCAGAAGTGTTAGGTGATGGGCTACAGACCTCGTGTTGTCCTTGATGAGTTTATTCAGGTGTTGGATCAAAGGATCAAGTACTAAGCTATGGGTTTTGAAAAAAAAAATCCAAGCAAGGTTTAAAATGTGTGTCAGACTCGATTTTAAGGAACCCCCGGCTCATATAGCTAAGTGGTTCTCGTGATGATGGCCAGTGACGACGCTCACGATGTTCCTGTCATCACTCGTCCCCAAACCTCTTATTGTCTTATGTCCTCGCTATCAGTCATTTATGATGGGAATTGCACACACTCAGCTATTTCTGTTATGTTTTTCCCATTATGCTGTAAAAATGGAGAATTTCTATAACACTTAAATATGTAGTCATCACAACACACAAGGAACTGAGTTCAAAAGACCCCTATTTCTTCTTATCCTCGTCTCATCTCCATCTTTAGATGGAGCATCGTCTACAATGTGAGGTTGTTTATAAATGTCATTATTATTTTCTTGCTACTGTTGATAAATGTTATAAACAACCTTAAATTATATACTGTGTGCTTTGGATTATAGAGCATTTTGGAATTTTTTCTCATGTTTCCTGAACATATCTCCTACATCTGAACTGTCCAGGTGACTTGATGAAGAAAGGGTGTGAACTGCTTATTTAAGGTTGTGCAGCGTCACCAACAGGCCCTGCCAATGAGGAGGCGTGATCCACTCTTGTTCACACCCCTATCCTTGAAACCCCTACAGGGTTTCAGATCCTGTTGGTGCCTGGTAAGTGTGTGGTGAATGATGGCTTCATAGGAAGGGCACAGCAGTGTAAATACACAAAGAAAGGAACTTTTACCAGTGAAACAAATCGTACCAATTAAATCTGGAAAAGAGACAGTTGACTCTGGGTGTTTAAAGATGGGCTGGAAATTATTCAGTAAGACAGAAGATCATTAAGAAAGGCAAAGCCTGCCTTTCTTCAACATTTAAGAAGCTCCTTACAGAAATGCCAGAAGTTGACCTTCTATTCTTAGACTCGATGAAAGTGAAAGTTGCTTAGTCATGCCTGACACTTGGTGACCCCATGGTCTGTAGCCCGCCAGGCTCCTCTGTCCAAGGAATTCTCCAGGCAAGAACCCTGGAGTGGATGGCCATTTCCTTTCTCCAGGGGGTCTTCCCAACCCAGGGATCAAACCCAGGTCTCCTGCTATGAGGGCAGATTCTTTACTGTCTGAGCCACCAGGGGAAGTGCAGACTCAATGCCATCCTTGATTAACAGTCGTTCGTATTTTGGGATGAAAATATCTAGGAGAGGTTGTCACCTTATCTAGCACAGCACTGCATTATGGAATACAAGACGTCTCCCTTTAAAATGCCAATTTCTTCTTTTCTAAAAACAGACACAGAGGTGGGGGCCGGGGGTGGGTCTGTCCTTACCGTCAGCGACAAGGCCATGCAGACGAACGTGAACTTCTTGATGTGGGCTGCCGTGACCGTGTTGCTCGTGCTCACCATTTTATTGCTGGGGTTATTCTAGGGGGGCAAGAAAAGGCTCCGGGTTATCCTGGGCTGATCACTCATGCTTCTTACCCAGCATCTCGTTTCTGTTTGATTTGACGTGTCTGAAGCATAGATGTCATGGGACGGCTTGGAAAAGGGCTGCCACTGGACGTCTCTCAGACATCTGTCAGGTTTCTGGGCGTGATCGCTCACCAGAGGGAGATCGGACTGAATGCCCAGCAGCGTCTCCAGAGTCAGTCCCCTCTCCGGGCTGCTGGATGCCCACCCACCTAGTTCAGGGCCCCAGCCCTTCCTGCAGTGTCTGGCCACCCTGGGCTCTGCAGGCAGGGATGGCAACTGAGCCCGTATCTGGGGGCCTGTGTCGAGACTCCTGTGAGGGGCACATTTGCGCCCTGAGATAAAGAATTGGGTGTTTCACCCATCTCTTTGGCTCCTGCAACTCAGCACCACCTTTCTTAAGTAGAGAACATGCTCAAACAGCCCTTGCTAAATTGAAATGTGAGCACATTTTACTGACACATCCCCGAGGCTGGCTGATGCCATCTCAGCGTCACTGCTAAGTGTACCCGCCACTCAATCAAAACCCTTGATTGAGGGTCGAGTGTCTGGCCCTCGCCTGTGAACAGCAGCTGAGAAAAAACAATGCCAGTGAGCCCCAGAGTTGACTCATGGAAACAAACGACAAGCCTCTGGCTCCCACATCAGCCTAATGACAGATGTACAAGCGGAGGTGTTACAGGTCCCATCAGAGACTGAGACAGTCTCTGGAAGCCCTTCTCATTTGTGCCACCAGCGCAAACCTCCGGAGGGGTTTACATTTTCTTCACTCCAGTCTCTAAAGCACACCTGCTTTTCTGGAAGACAGACTGCTGCGCTGGCACAGTGCCCATCACAGCAGGTGGGACAGCTCTTCATCTCTTCTCCCCCAGGGATCCGTGAGGCTGGTCCCCTGGTGGACTGGGTGAGAAGGGGGCCCCGCCTCCAAATGCATACGCCCCCTTCCCTCGTGGTGACAGCCACGGGCCCCAGCTCCATCAAATACACTTTGAGTTTTAAGACAGCAAAAACGTTTGCCAATATGGTTGGAGTAAACCAACATGTATCATTATCTCAGCATCAGTGTCTCGTCTTGCTTGCCCTGTCGGCCTTTTCACAGAGACACACTCTGGCAGATGATAACCGAACACTAGAGAGAATGCAGAAGAGTGGAAAACTCTCCCATCTCCCTGTTTAGCTAGAAACATCAAAAGTTATGCAAAAAATGTGAAATCTCTAAGTCTGGAACCCACAAGCAGGCTAAGGGTTTTCAAATGTCAATGCAGCAAATTCCCGAAGTCCACACAGAGGTGTCTAAGATCTGGGTGAATAGACAGCATTCATGGGAATGGCTGGAGCACTGCTGTGGAATGCATGGTGACAACGGGGAGGTTTCACAAGGATCCCGATTTCCTCCAGCATCAGGCTCAAGGGATGCTCCTTAAAGGGATTTTTTTTCATAGGGTCTAACCTCTGTGATTGTGAATAAAACAATGCTTTCCTTGGCTGCTCTTAGGGAAACTGTATAGGGCTGTATTGTTCAGTTTAATCATTTCAAGGTAGCCAAAACCAATTTCAGATGAGACGCTCATAGCCAGGAGGTTTGAACACTTGAGAACCCTGCTATTGGATTTTATTATAGTCTTATTTTCCAAGAGCTAAACATTTATCAAGAAGACTTATATCCATCTTGGTTTTCGAGGACTTACTTCTATACACGTGTTCTTTGACATGACTGATTTCTCTCCATAGATTGGCTTAAACCCACTCCAACATAGCTCTCTGCTGCACGTGACTCAGACACTCTGAAGTCCACTCTCAAAGGCTTGGGAAGCAGGCATCGAAGGCATTTTTTAGGACACGCTCTGCATCCTGATGCTCCAAGTGAATGTTGGCAAGCGGCAGAGCAGCCAGCTCATTGTTTACTGGGAAGTTCCAATTCCATGAAGAGTTCCGAACAAGAGCCCCCCCCTCTCATGTGTGGCTGTGTGGGAGCGATCCCTGCCTTGCCTGGAGAGGAGATGCTGCTGCTCACAGGTGACTGATTACGGGTGGGGGAAGAGAGGCAGGTAGTCTGCTGGGACGCTGGTGGACAGACTTCCTCTTAGGTTTCTTTTGGGATCAGATTAAAATGATGTCAGCAATGACTCTGAGCTAGTTTACAGAGATTCAAACAGCTGCTATTAAGAGTACGAGGGGCATGTCGTTTGCTTTTCTATTTTTTCATTTTAAAACATTGCATACGATCTTTTGGGGGAGGGGTCTCTTTTTCTACATATTTTTTTAGGTTGAATGTTTACAGGTTCAAATAATTATGCTTGAATGAAATAGGTATTTCTCAAATGACCTGCAGGTCAGTCTTGACCTGGTCTCAGGTTACAGGTCTTCAGACCTGTATGTGCCTCCCTGCAATGTCAGTAGAGGCTTTTAGCTGGAATAAGTTCATCCTAGTCCTGAATATTCACTGGAAGGACTGATGCTGAAGCTGAAACTCCAATCCTTTGGCCACCTGATGTGAAGAGCTGACTCACTGGAAAAGACCCTGATGCTGGGAAAGATTGAAGGTGGGAGTAGAAGGGGACGACAGAGGATGAGATGGTTGGATGGTATCACTGACTCAATGGACATGAGTTTGAGTAAACTCTGGGAGTTGGTGATGGACAGGGAAGCCTGACGTGCTGCAGTCCATGGGGGTTGCAAAGAGTCAGACATGACTGAGCGACCAAACTGAATTGAACCAGTCTGGGCCCAGGGAGTGCATGTACCCCCTCGAAAGAAAGTCATAAGCTTATGAACTCTAGTACACAACTGTCTGTACCTTCACATCAGCTATGAGGTCAGTAAAAATAAACAAACAAAAAGCAGCAAACCACAGAAATGAAAACAATATATTAATTTTGGGGGGAGTATCATTTCCCTTTTGCAAATAATTTCTCAACAGGAGTAACCTAGAAGTGAGGACCAGTTTGGAGACATGTTCTGGGAGCCGCATCAAGGCAAGCATCAATTGGCCTCTGTGATTTCCCAAGGGACGTGTTAGACAATTACATCCGCCAGCCCCAACACCACATCAGCCTTGCAGAACGAGGTGAGGCTGAGAGACACTGAGGTGTCCATCGCCGGAGATCGCTGTCTCTCAAACGCTAATTTTAAAGAGAGTGTTTCAGAAACTGTGCCGCACAGGGTGCTCACCTTGTCAAAAGCCGGGTAGACAGCACGGATTTCCGTCAACCAGCCATACGGCATGTGACCCACGGGGTATGTGGCTGTCAGAATTGCCACGGCCTGCAAGAGGAAGAGCCAGCAGTTAGCAAAGCATCCACAGAGGGCATCTCCGGCATCTGCCTGCCGCCTGCCACGTGGCAGCGCGAGCTGTCTCAGCTACGGCCCCCTGACAGGTCATTCCATCCCAGGTGACAGCATGACCAGCCTTGGGATGGCCCTGGAGCAGGAGGAAGGGGCAGAGGTCCCCTGCATCCCGGGGAGCAGGCTGAGCAGGTCCAGGGTGCGCACCTGAGACCAGGAGGATGCATCCTGTTTTAGATACATTTATCTAGGTCCTGAATGCTGATCGAAAAGCCAAGATTTCAACCCTGGTCTGCCAGGATCTCACGGAGCCAAACAGAACCCTCTAGTCTAGCCCGATGCTTGAGTCTCCAAATGCGATTCTGAGCTCCACCCCTGCTCTCTGAACACTTGGCACTCAGGGCCCACCTCTCTGCCTCCATGCCGTCCTTCAGGGGAAACTGACCGTGCACACCTGTTGATGGCTTTATGGTATTTGCCACCCTACTCAACTCCCTTCCAGTCTGTTCAGCCCAGGAGAGCCCAATATTGATGTATAACTTAAGAAAACTAATACGTCTCACAGGAAGCCAAACAGGTTCTTCCAGGAAAATGAGAGTCTCATTCCTTTGTTGCTGTTGTTCAGTCTCTAAGTCATGTCCCACTCTTTGCCACCCCATGGACCGCAGCACACCATGCTTCCCTGTCCTTCACCAACTCCTGGGGCTGGCTCAAATTCATGTCCATTGAGTCAGTGATGTCATCCAACCATCTCATCCTCTGTTGTCCCTTTCTCTTTCCCTGCCTTCAATCTTTCCCAGCATTAGGATGCTTTCCAATGAGTCACCTCGTCGCATCAGGTGGCCAAAGGATTGGAGCTTCAGCTTCAGCATCAGTACTTCCAATGAATATTCAGGGTTGACTTCCTTTAGGATGGGCTGGTTTGATCTCTTTGCTGTCCAGGGGACTCTCAAGCATCTTCTCCAGCACCACATTTTGAAAGTATCAATTCTTCAGCTTTCTTTATGGTCCCACTCTCCTGTCTGTACATGACTACTGGAAAAACCACAGCTTTGACTATATGGTCCTTAGCTGGCAAAGAGATATCTCTGCTTTTTACTGTTTTCTGGGCTTGTCATAGCTTTTCCTCCAGGGAGCAAGCGTCTTTTAATTTTATGGTTGCAGTCACCCTTCATTTCGATGCCAGGAATGTGAGTGAGGTAGGTCTGCAGCCGGTGAAGACACTGCTCTGAGGAGCAGGTGGTGGAATCAGGCAGATCTGGATTCCAGCGTCACTCCGTCACTTCCCAGGGCTGTTGGGAGTCAACGAGACGTATGCAAGTTCCAACACCATCAGAAGCAGACGAATAATTCATGTCAGTTCTGTCCCCCATGCTGAGGTCTGTCTCTACGCACTGAAGTCCACTTAGAAATGATTCTAACATACAAATTGTCTTGGTTGTTTTTTTTAGGGGAAGATGGAATTCTAGCACACAGGTGATTGGAGGGGCCATCCCATACTTTTTACAGGGCAGCTGAAACAAAAGTATTAGGTAAAAAAGCTGCCATGTTACAGAAGCTGCCCCAAAGGACATTCGTGAGTCAAGAAAACAAAATCCAGGAACACCTGGAGGCAAGAGAAAGCATTCAGTTTGTGATTTATGTACTTCTCTTTCCAGGCCAACATGAGCTGCTTCCCGGGACATGGAACCTGGCAAGAGACCCTAGCCTGGAGACGTGCTGAAAGGGCATTCAAGGGCAGTTGTGTAAACAGGAGGCCCTTGGGAGTGGCCACCGGCCTTCCAGAAGGATCAGCCATCTCAGAGCCAGAATTAATTCCCCAGAAGGCAGCAGATGAGCAAACAAATGAAGTCTTTCTATTTGTTCACACCATACTGGCACAATGGAAAAAAATAAAAAATGCTTCAACTCTCCCTGGAGGAGCTTCCAGTTTCCAGATCAATTTCTTGATTTGTGAGTAAACAGAGGAGACCCTCCTTCAAAGGAGGGCAGGCTGCTGAAGAGTTCGGGAAGCCTCGGTGGGTTGGGTGGTGCATGCGGGAGGCGGAGTAAGGACAGGTGAGGGGAGGCAGGTCAGAATGCAGAAGCATCAGCCCTCGCGTACTGGGTACTTCTGCTCCTGGACGGTCCCATCATCCTCTGTGACCCCAGTGAAGAGGCTCCATGCTGACTCCATGGGAAAATGGAGAGGCCATTGAGTGGGAGAAAGAAAACCTGGATTCTAAGACAGTCCACCTTCTTGCTACTTTTGTGTCCTTACCTCGGTTTTTTTCATGTGGTAAAGAGAAGCACGAATAAGATATCTTCTTCCATACTCATCACACTTGTTCAGTTGCTTAGATGTGTCCGACTTTCTGAGACCCCATGGAGTGCAGCACGCCAGGCTTCCCTGTCCTTCACTATCTCCCAGGAGTTTGCTCAAACTCATCTTATCCTCTGTCGTCCCCTTCTCTTTCTGCCCTCAATCTTTCCCAGCATCAGGGTCTTTTCCCGTGGGTTGGCTCTTTGCATCAGGTGGCCAAAATATTGGAGCTTCAGCGTCAGTCCTTCCAATGAATATTCGGGGTTGATTTCCTTTAGGATGGACTGGTTGGATCTCCATGCAGTCCAAGGGACTCTTAAGAGTCTTCTCCAGCACCACGGTTCAAAAGCATCAATTCTTCAGTGATCAGCCTTCTGTATGGTCCAATTCTCACACCCATGTACAACTACTGGAAAAACCATAGCTTTGATTATACAGACCTGTGTTGGCAAAGTGATGTCTCTGTTTTTCAATATGCTGTCTAGGCTGGTCATAGCTTTTCTTCCAAGGAGCAAGCGTCTTTTAATTTCATGGCTGCAGCCACCACCCACAGTGATTTTGGAGTCCAAGAAAATAAAGTCTGTCACTGTTTCCATACTCATAAAAAAACAAAATTGTATCATTCTAAGTCACGGATGGAGATCCTCAATGCTTCCCTGTGTGAAGGTATCATAGAACTTAATATCACAGAATTTCTTAGTTCTCAAGAGGAACCGGAAACAAATTTATCAGCCACCTCCCTGCCTCCATTTGTTACATGGTGACTTTGGATGCCCATGTGCCCAGAAGCTGCCTTACCTCCGTAGCTGCAGAACTGCCACCGAGGTCCCGGGAAACAAAGAGGTTGACAATGGGCCTACTGATTCTCTGTGTAGCCAAGATGAGGGCCAGAGGCCACCAGAAACTCAGCATCTTTCTTATTGTTGCATCTCCCTGTATCGACAAAAGGGGATAAAAGTTTGCTGAACTCGAGAAGGAGAACAGAAAAAATAATTCTGAGTTAACGCCTTTTCTTTTGATGTCAATCATGAGTCAATTTGCTATACTTAAAAATAATATAGGAAAAGCCTCTGTAGACAAGCCAAGTTGAATGAAAATAAAATGTACAGTCTTATTAGAAATGAACTTAAGACAGCTGGCAAGCTCCCGTGAAATCAAAACACGCCTTTAAGCTTGATGGATACAAACCACTATTGTCTAAACAGGGCAACGCTAACCCAAGCAGAACCCAGCTTCACAGCCTGAGAAACAGGTTGGAAAAGTTCTTGTTTATATCATAAAACTGGCTAGAAGCCATGTCAGTAAGAGGTAACTTGTAGAAGTAAAACATTATTGTAATTTATTTTGGAATCAGTGTGGTCATGAATGTGCCTAATTATCTGGGCACTCTGTAAGCCTATGACAGAGGTTCGTAATTTCAAGGCTCTGACAGAAGTCATGTAAATGTTCAGAAGCATAAGTAAAATAAAAGCACAGTAAAGAGAAGGCTATTTATTAACAATTCCACAGCAAAGATAGGCACTGTCTTTAACACTTGGCTTTTATCAAGTGACTTTGGTTTTGATTCTTCATAAAGGTTAAGTGTTGCATCCTGGAGCCATCTCAGTCACTTTATTTCCCTTTGCTAGCTGCTGAATGTTAAGATGGATTGCTACCATCAAGACCAATCTGATGTGGTGGTCTTCATGATGGAAATATCTCAATCTGATATTACTGATGGCCTGACCTCAGATCAAGGTGAGTGGTCAGTACAAGGACTGTTTTGACATGACACAGGTAACATGCAGTCAAAGGTGGGATCAGGGTTGGAGTGTGGTAATGTGCTCCAATATTGTTAGTCATTAAGTCATGTCTGACTCTTTGCAACCCCACGGACTGTAGCTCGCTAGGCTCCTCTGTCCATGAGATTTCCCAGGCAAGAATACTGGAGTGAGTAGCCATTTCCTTCTCCAGAGGATCTTCCTGACCCAGGGATCGAACCTGGGTCTCTTGCAATGCAAGCAGATTCTTTATTGTCTGAACCACCAGAGAAGCCCTATATATACATGCATACACACACACACACACACACACACACACACACACATTCATGTACATATATACACACCACTTTGTATGCTAAGTGGCTTCAGTCATGTCTGACTCTTGTGACCCCATGGACTGTAGCCTGCCAGGCTCATCTGTCCATGGAATTCTCCAGGCAAGAATACTGAAGTGGTTTGCCATGCCCTCCTCCAGGGGATCTTCCCAACCCAGGGATAGAGTGGTCTATTTATATACGCTTCCCTGGTGGCTCAGACAGTAAAGCGTCTGCCTACAATGCAGGAGACCCGGGTGTGATCCCTGGGTCGGGAAGATCCTCTGGAGAAGGAAATGGCAACCCACTCCAGTCCTCTTGCCTGGAAAATCCCATGGACAGAGGAGCCTGGTAGGCTGCAGTCTATGGCGTTGCAAAGAGTCAGACACGACTGAGCGACTTCACTTTTTTTTTTATAAATATAAAATCATGTCTATTTGCCTTATAGCTGGATAGATACCAAGCCAATAGATACCAGAGGGTAGAGCAGATTAGCATACATATAAATCAGATACTGTTTACCCTGCTGATGAAAAGAACACTTCGGTCACCTGGGTAAGATTATACCTTGCTTGAACCACATTCACCTTTTGAGGTGCAGGCCAATCTTTGCCTCCATCAGGAGGGCTTCTGAGACCACATCCCTCCCCTCCTTCTCTCAGCCTCAGAGAGGGAAGCTCTTGTATCCCCACTGCAGTCTCAGTGCTATCTCATGCACATGTCTGAATATTGTTCCTGTGTTGGTGGCTAAGCCAAATGGGACATAAAGCTGACTGAGGCCACACACCATGTTTAAAGTTTCCTGTGTCACCTAAACCCTCCCCAGCTCTCTCCGCAGAAGGTACCTGAATGAGTGTATTTAGTCAGTACAGAAAGCCCAAACACAGTCTGGATCCCTGCTGTGAAGTTAAACACACGTGAGTTCAGTGCTGCCAGGGCTCCTGAAACTTCTTTGTTGCTCACAGGGTGACTTCGTTTGGACCACAGAGTAAGAAGAACCACCAATACTGTCTCCTCCTTGGCCTGACTCACTGTAACTCAGTCTTCTCCTAAGGAGACAAGGAGGCTGGAGAGTAACCTCTGAGGTCTGTTCCCTCTCCAGAGTTCATCAGCTGTCCAGCTGTCTTTCCCTGTGGACATTACCAAGCACCTGACCTTGGAATATGACATCCCAGAGCACCGGCCTGTCACGCTGATATCTTGAATCACAGGGGTGGGGTCACACTGCATTCCCCTCGGATGCACAGACAGGCTGTCCTTGAGGCCTAAGGACCTACCCCCAGCTCCGGTCCACTCCTGTCCGGGATGATGTCGTGGATGTTCTTGTAGTAGCCCAGACACAGCGTGGTGCAGCGCACGAGGGCGCCCATGTACAAGGACAGGATGGGGATGAGCAGCGGCTCCCTGCATTCCAGGTGACTGTGAAGCAGAATGGCTACAAAAACGACCTGAGAGGTGGGGAGACAGACAGTCATCAGGCAGAGGAAGGAACCAGTTAACAGAAGCCCAGCCCAACAGTTTGCGCCCAGAACGGAGACGGATCTCTGAGCAAAAGCCTTGACATCGAAGGTGAGGAGAGCAGGACCTGGGGCTACCGCTCAGTGCTTCTCTCGGAGAATCCAGGGTCATGTGTTTGGGAAGCGCTGGAAGAACACACAGTCACTCTGTTACATTCACCACGAAGTATTTCTTTTAAGGCAATTGCACATCTGGTTACGGTTATTGCTAAAGACTATCCAGAAGCTTTGGTTTCCCAGCCCCTAAATGATGCAGAAGAGTTTTGCCCTCTCCAGGTGGACATGCAATCCATGCCAGAGGACCTAAGTGACCTTCCACAAAGAACAGTGATGAATGACGGTACACAGGAAAACGGCCATCAACGGCCATTTATGACGTGGGCTCCACTGAACATGTGCAAAAGCTGCCAGTGTTAATTATAAAACCAGACAATTAAAATGCAAGATATTGACTTACAAAAGTGGCATAGGTCAAAACAAGCAAAAAACAAAGTCAGCAGGGATTGAAATAATAATAAAGTGTCAATCTCTACTGGATGGTGGAGGCTCTAAAGCAAATTCATCAACCTATTTAACCTCCCATCCTGCAGAAATGAGGGAATCAGTCCAGCCTCTGGACAGAGTCCTGGGATTGCCATCTTGGGAGGATCCCTGAGGAATAGTGGGTGCAGAGGTAGGAAAATAGGGGAGGGGAGAGATTATCTGAGCTACATCAACCTTCTTAGCCGATCCTCCATAGAAGGATAGGCTTGTGAAATGTGCCACTGCTAAGTGAGCCTGACCAAAGGAAGCGTATTCTGATCACTGCATTCTCAAGAAATGACTGGTGACAGAAAGTTAAAAAAGAAGCTGGAGAATGAGCATGAGTCGTCAAATGAGTGCATTCAATTGCTACAGGGAACAGAGCAATCCAGAGGAACTCTGGAATGAAAGGAAAGAGTTAGACGTTACAGGTGGTCAGCTTATCCCACAAACTGAGGCATGTGCCCGGGCTGTTGTTCTTAAACCAGTAAATGTGGCAGAACCTGTCAGAGATGTCCTCAGGGGAATGCAGATGACAGAGCTACGGCCCCAATGCCTGGACAGGACCTGGGTGCTAGGAGCTCGGATGACGTGAGTGTCCATTCACGCTCACGATCACACACTCACGTTCACACTCACCGAGGATACAGTGGAGCCCACTGATGGAAGGAAAGATGCCCGTGAGTGTCTCCATGCCTGCTGCTTCTCAGGGGAACAAATATTCTGTATTAACTGAAGGATGGCAAAGACCAGCTGGGCAAAGCCTTGTTAATGCCCCATTGTGTTTGGAACAGAAGACTGAGTTTTGCGATGTGGCCTAGATGTCCATTTACTTCTCTGACTCATCAAAGACCTCTTAGGGGCCCTAACATGCAAGCAGGCTAGTATGTCTGTGGCAAGCTTCACATCTGACATGTACAAACCTACGGTGTTAGTGAAGATGACAGTGTTTAGAGATTGAGAACATGTTGGAGGGAAAACAAATATATGAAGACGAACCCCTCCTCTGCCAAGTCCAGGAAGGCTCCTGGTGGTGCCGTTGGGACGGCCAGATGAGCGGAACCAAGGGAGGCAATCTGGACGTGAAGGAAAGGGAGGGGGAGGTATGGAGAGGACCAGAAGGAGGAGCAGAGCGGGCTAGAGTGGGACAGAGGCAGGCAGGAGACATTCGGCCTGGACCAGTCCAAGGCCAGAGTGATGGTTTTGTCAGCCTCCCCTGTGTTGTTAATAGCTTGATGCCTTGTGGTCCAGCACTTACTGTACATCTTACATCTTCACTGTGGGTTGGGTCAGTTATCAGTTTAAAACAACACCTGGCCGTTTTGATTTTCAATCCAGAATTAAGAGTTTTGAATCTGATACAACCATCAAAAGTGCATCAGGTTATTTTGGGAGTGGAACTCACAGACTCAATAGTGAGGATTTCCCCAGGGAGAGTCCGCTCTGGGCTGGGGATTCAGTGATGGATAAGGTGGTCCCGACTCTGTTCTCCTGGAGCTGACAACCTTGCGGGGAAGGCAGGAATCGTGACCAACCTCTGACAAGGCCCGTGAAGGGAAGAGGGCAGTGGTGCTGGGAGTAGGGAGGAGGCTGTGAAGTGAAGGGGGTCGCCCAGTGGGGGTGCATCTGAGCTGAGACCCAGAGACTAGGCAGCTGGCTGGCAGGGGGTGGTGGGAGCCAGTGGTGGGCGGGGAGAGCAGAGGCCAGGGCATTCCCTTCCAGGCAGAAGGATCTAGGCAAAGCCCCCGGGGAAGGGGCTCAGCCCCATCTGGTCTGGAAGGGAGGACCGGGGCCTGGAGGGCAGAGAGCCAGGGGACAGAGGAGAGTGACTGGGCTGGGGAATAAGCAGGGCCGGTGGGTTTTCAGCCCCTCTCAGCCTGTGATCAGGATACTGGCTTTTTATCTCAAGAACACCAAGGAGGCAATTTGAAAGAAGGTTCGAGGAGGGGGTGAGATGGCCAGAATGTCACTGAGAATCGATTACTATGGCCCCAGTGGGAAAGAAGGGAGGAGACCCAAAGCAGAGGGGCAGGCCTGGGGATAGGAGGCATCTCTAAGGATCCAGGTGGGAGGGCTGACCTCTCAGAACAGAGCAGCAAAGATGGGGAGAAGAGGGCTGATAAGGAAACATCTAGGTTTAAATGTTTTAGACAGATATGAATGAAGAGGGATGGCTCCTGGGTTTCTGAGAAGATGGTAGGGGCAGAGGTTCATTCCAAAATGCAGTCATCAAGATCATGAAGACTATGAATTGAGGCTTACAATGCTTTTGAAGGACCTGAGTGGAAATATCAGAAATATTCAGATGCCTTGTCTAGAGCCCTGAGCAGAGGGCTTGGCTGCAGACATTTATCTGGTGAATATCAGTCATGTTACAGATGGTATAAATGCAGGGCACCCATCGGATTCTTCATAAACAGAATACACAGTGAGGAGAGATGGGTCTTGAG
The DNA here is from genome assembly GCA_007570785.1 of Antilocapra americana. Classification (NCBI taxonomy): domain Eukaryota; kingdom Metazoa; phylum Chordata; class Mammalia; order Artiodactyla; family Antilocapridae; genus Antilocapra; species Antilocapra americana. The sequence continues at coordinate 3,442,725 of ML661340.1, read as the reverse complement.
CAACTTCAACATTTACACATCAATAGACGAACTGGGTTGTCAGATAAAGAAGAAAAACCAGGATATGGTGGTGTGAGAGCCAGTGGGAAGGGGTGTTTCATGGAGCAGGGAGCAGTCAACAGAAGGAAGAGTTACTGAGACATCCATTAAGTCAATGGAAACTATTGCACTGGACTCAGTGGCAGGCAGGTCGTTAGTGAGAACTGTAAGTGTGGGTGAGCTGCTGGGAGTGGAAGTCAGTCTGCAGTAGGTAAAAAAGGACAGAGAAGGGAAGAAAAGGAGACCCTGAGTGGAAACCACCTTTCTGAAAGGTTTGGCTGTGAAAAAGTAGAACTGTAGCTACCGAGGTACATGGGAGCCAGAAAAGCTTGTTGCTGATGCTGCGGTTGTGGTTGTTTTAGGATGGCAGAAGTTTGAGCATGTTTCCATGTCAAGAGAAATGATCCAGGAGAGAGAAGGAGTCACTGACAACTGATGAATAAGGTTCCCCAGAAAGCAGGACAGGACAGGCTCCGAGGCCGGAGGAGGAAGTGGCCTGCGACCAAAGGGACGTGACCTTTCCTGAAATGGGGGGAGCAGAGGTGATGCAAGGGTCTGAAAGTAGGCATGTGGGTTTGAGCTCCTCAGTGAAGTGGGCAGTGAGGTCATCTGCTGTGGACAGTGAGGTGGGTGGAGACCCTCGGGCACGGTCATTAGAGTCAGCTGAGGCGAGTGATGAGACTGTGAATTTATCCTGTGATCAGTTTGTCCCGCTGTGGAACTCTGTGCAGGAGCACTTGCTCCTGGGTGCGAGTGGTGCAAGGCGCACACCACTTCGTGGTTCAGGACTGGGATCTTGCCAGGAGGCTGAGATGGGAAGGCAGGAGACACAGGGACTCACAGTAATGCAGCCAGATCACTCAACTGGTATCCTGGGATCCCATCTCTGGGGTCCGAGCTGACTTCAGAAGGGGAAAGAACTAGAGGTTCCAGCGAGGTCCATCAACCTCCCCCAAAAGTTTCATTTGATACTGAGCAAGCTAAGAAAGTCCAGGTGATCATGAAATAAACACAAAACATATGATTACTAAATAATGGTGACACAGAAAACTGTATCACGTTGGAACCAAACCAAGAGCTTTTTTGGTATTATGATATGATGTTAATTAGCTTACTAAAAATTACTTTTTAAACAGGAGTTGGCATTGAAACTCAAGGCATTACAAACTATTTTCATGATGGTGACCACTCCGTTGCTATCTAAGCCAAGGTGGTATTTCAAGGGACTTTGCCTAGGACTCTGTATGATTTCAATGCGTTTAGACCATGAAATTTCTGCACTTTGTTTTATGTCCCTGGATATATTCCAATGTCTCTTAGTTTATAGTCTATGGGAACTTGAATATAATTTGTATCTTATTTCTGTGTGAAAATTGTACAAATCTTAATTATATTGAATTGGTTCATGGTGCTTTTCAGGTCTACCATATTCTTCTACTTTTCTATATATTCATCTTATTAATTTTTTGAGAGCTTGATATTGAAACTCTAACCAAAGATTTTTTTTTAATTCATCTATTTAAAAATTGTAATATATAGTGAAACTATATGTAACTTTGTTCTGGATTTTCCAAGTCTCCTGTAAATGTGTTATCATACTTTCATAATTTAAAAAATAAAAATAAAATAAATACCTTTAAAAATGTTTTCAAAAAAGGACTTTTCCTGGGATCTATTTATTCATTACCAGATCTGGTAATTAACAAATGCTTTCATGTAATGAGAGGAATGAAGTTGCAGGTGGGAGTGAGAGCAAAAGACTTTCAAATAAAAATTGAATTTATTCCTGCAACCAAATTGTGGTAGGAACTCAAGCTATAAGGTTTAAAATAACTACATCGCCAGGAACAGCCGGAGGCCAGATGGCAGCTGAATCCAGCTTCCATTGCCCCGTCTAACCAGGTAGGTTTATTCTGAAGTTTTGAGCCCTCCCAGCAGGCAGAGGTCAGTACTAGTTCTAAAATTAAGAAGGAAAAAGGCTGCGGAAATACTGGGATATGATTTCTTTCTTATACTTTTGGATCCTTGCTGTATTTATCTAAGGCAAAGATGTGTGTTTTTCTTTTTGCCTTTGAGGATACAACATCCACAAATGCTCACTCAGGTGTCAATGTTCATGTTGAAAATGAGAGGTGTTCCCTTAATTTCCGAGTAAGTGATTAGCGTGAACAAGGCAGTTCAGTTCATCCCTCAGAGGATGAATCAAAAGTAAGACCAAGCAAAAATCTCTAATAACTCAACAAGAAAATTAACAAAGATACATCAAAGAATGATGTTAGCGAGTATTCAGGCATGTGCTAGAAAACACATACACACTCATACACACACAGACACACGCACACAATGTTAGCAGGAAGCAGTTTAAATTACTTTAAATAGTGATCCATGGAGTCAATGCAATTAATTTGGAAATGTAATTCTTGGCCTTTAGGGAGGTACTAACAGTTGAACAGTAGATTATTTCAAAAAGGTGGTTGAAAGACTAGCATGCTCAGCAGGGAAAGACCAGGAAGAACCATGTGGACATGTTCATAGCACGGAACTGAGAATTGGAAAGCAAGTTTAGAAATCAGTCCGCCTCCTTCTCCATAACGAGATCATTCTCCAAATCCCCAACTGTAGGAACTAACTCTAACTTACAGACTATAGGTATTAAATATCTTCGGCTAAAATCTGTCATGGTAGCTTAGATGGAAGAAGAAAGGATGGAACATGGAAACCAGGGCTGGTGCTAGACCCGGGGGAAACTGGACAGAAATAGAATGTTCTCAGACTCAGTCTCCTGATTCTAAGTTTGGGGGAAACATACCTGAATTGCCCAGGTGGCAATAACAATTAAAGACTAATTTCTAGGAGCACTCTCCTAAACCTAGCCCTGAGTGACTCGGCCACACAGAAGCCCATGTGTCCACCCCATCAGGGGCACAGTGACCCTGTGACCAACTGCCAGCCATAGCTTTAGAGTCATTTCGCATGCAAGAGCCTTAACAATAAAGGTCAAAACCTCTGATAGTGAAATCCAATTCCTGCACCCCACCTTTACTCAAGATCCTACACACTGTAATCATGGGAGGGTCCGTTTTCTCACTCATTTAACAAGCATTTATCAAAGTCCATGTTTGATTCGAATCAAGCAGGGATGTACTGCAGAGTGGATGGATGTAAATGAGGCATCAGCCAGTTCTGTCCATCACCTGGAAGGAGCAGCTTTGACACACACACCACGCTTACCTGAGCTATGACGTCTGAGATTGAGGCACATCCGACCAGGAAACTGTATTTGTGTTTTAAGAGAATGCCAGCATGGGTCCATGCCTGCCGGGAAGGAGAGATTTGGGCATGAGATACATTCAGGATTAGGTTACTTCTGGTTCTTATGAGTTCCTGGGCGTTCTTGAAATAGACTTTATACCTATCCACCTCCCAACCTTAGTAGCACAAACTTAATGAATCTTTGATTGACAAAATGATTGTAACTTAACCTGATACCCAGGACCAAGGGAGGTTTTTAAGCGGAACCAGTGACCACATAGTATTTGTTTGGTACCGATTATCTGAAGACTAGTGTACTGGTTCATGGGCCTGGCAGGAAATCTGGGTGAATACCAGGAACGGGGACCAGTGTGAGTCACAAAGCACAGCTTTCTGGTCTGTGAAGCAGGTTCCAGTGAGGAGGGCTCAAAACTGGTTCTGAGTTGCTGCAGTCATTCCAGGCTCCCACGGACTGATCAGGGCTCTGCTATTTCCTTCTCTTGAAGTTTGGGCAGGACCTGATCTGACACTTTGTGCCTTTGAGGGGAATTAAGAGGAAGGTGCTGGAAAGCCTGCAGACAACGAAAAGCCCAGGGGATGGCAGGTTTGGAGAAGGGTTGAAGTTCAAAGTAGGATCTGCTTCAGTATCATCTTTCTCACTAGTAAAGGTCAACCTGAACTGACACAGAAATAACATCTCACGTGAGCTAAACACAAGCAGACCTAGGGAATAACCCAAGTCTGTGTCAAGACTATGTAACCTACTGCTACTGCTACTTCCTGCTCAGCTCACGGGTTCCAAGGTGCCAAACGTGGAAAGAAAGGCCAAGTATAGATGACATTTGTAAATTGTGGCTTGTGGGCTGTCTTTATCGGCTGAAAGTGATCTGGACGCTAAGCTTCAAAAATATTATCGCTCCAACTAATACATCAGGATCATGCTGGAGGGTGTGTGTGTGTGTGTGTGTGTGTGTGCACGCACAAGCGTGTGCGCACGGACGTGTGTGTGTGTGTCTGGGGAGATGATGTGTTTTATTTTGGTCTCTATCAGTAATCTCTTACTACTGGTCTTTTGGGGGAGTTGGTAGATGAAACACGGGAGAAGAGGGCTGATCACGAAGGCTTTGAGTTTGGGGAATTTCTGTGGCAAATAAGTTACAGAAAGGAAGTGGCACACGGGGCACGGAAGAGTCTGTGAGTCACTTTTGGTCCCGAGTTCCCTGATAATTGTAGTTCTTCCATGTGTTTGCAGAGTCTCAGGGCAGACAGGAGGAAGGGCATTAGGGCGGAAGCTCAGACTCTGCCTAGGGGCGGGCTTTCACTCTCTCAGGCTGCAAAAAAGGTCAGTCACCCCATTCAGTTCTCTCACTGCTTTGAGGGCACTGTGGTGCCACCTCAGTCCAGCCTGGGCCCCGTGGGGACTCTGCTTCCACACACCCCAAATCCTCGGCCTTTTTCTTTTGGGGGCATAGGGGTGGAAGATATGTGTCAGCTTCCAGAGTAAACACACCTGGTGATAAGTAAGAAAAAGAAAATCCAGGTACAAGTGTTCCAATGGCCCAATCTTGGCCCAAAGTGATGTCAGGACAACTGAAGATCAGAGCCTTCGGTGGAAACTGAGGATTTAGTATCTAAGGTTCCCCCACACTACTAGGAAGCTGTCAGATTGGGTGAGTCTGTGCCTGTAACCCAGCTGTGGGCACAGTGAACTTCTGATGACATTTGATAGGATGGACCACATGCATTTTTATTAGTACTTTGCCTCCTTCCTCCGAGGATTTGGGGCTTCTGCCTTAACTTTGATACAGAAGTCCACTCACCTCACACATCTAATGTATATAGAACTGGAGGAGATGGGTGGTTAAACAAAACAAAACCTTTACAACCGTAAAATCAAAGGCCATCTTCTTTTAGAAGTGCCTTGTTGCATGCTAATGATTTGTGTTTACTTTCATGTATGTCTAAAATTTTTCATAATAAAAAATTCTTAAAAATTAGAAATAACCCCATACAGATAATCATATTTTAAAGCTTCCTTCCAAGGGTAATTTAAAATAGATCCCAAAGAAAGGGTTTATTTTCTACCATTAGCCATTACTGGAGATATATGTATATGTGTATATATATATATATATATATATATTTTTTTTTTTTTTTTGCTAAGTCTCTTTTATATCTATAATACAGATGAATAGGAAAAAAGCATTCTTTGAGAGCTCTTTAGTATCAGGACAAACAATTTAATCTATGGAATTGAGTCATCCTTAAGTACTCTAGCAAAGCTGGTTATTAAAGTAATAAAGCCCTATCAGTACATTCAAGTGAGTCTTATTCTAAAAAGCTTTGGATGCTTATACCACACAAGTGGTAAGTTTATCTGAAAGCTATCCTGATCTCTTGATCCTGAATATATCACAAAAGAATTTATATTTCAATAAAATTTTCAAGGGAGAGCTCTTGCTTTCTGCCAGATCTTGTGGCAAATACAGACAATTCTCATAAAATAAACTGACAAGATGGACTGGTTAAAAGTGAGTGGTCAACTGGAACCCTTCTGCACTGCTGGTGGAGAGGTAAAAGTAATTAATTCATTTTCTTAATTTCAAAAAATTAAAAACAGAACTATTATATGATTTAGCAATTCCACTTATGGGTATATACTCAAAAGAATTATAGCAAGGACTCAAAGGGCTATTTGTACACTCATCTTCCTAGTGGCATTATTCGTAGCAGTCAAATGTGGAAATAACCCAGATGCCCACGGATGGACGAAAGGATAAACAAAATACAGCTTATACATACAAGAAATATTATTCAGCCTTAGAAAAGGACATTCTGACACAGGCTACAACATGGATGAACCTTGAAGATATTTTGTGATGTGAAATAAGCCAAAGAGCCACAAAAAGACAAATACTGTATTATTCTATTCACGAGGTACTGCGAGTAGTTGAGTTCACAGACACAGAAGTGAGAGTGGTGGGTACCAGGGACAGGGTGGGTGGTGAGTTAGTGTTCAGTGGGGATGATGGAGAGAGCTGAGGGAGGACGGTGGGGGTGGGAGATCGGCAATGTGAAGCCACCCAGCGCCGCTCAACTGTGCTTAACCATGGTTCAGATGGGAAATCTCACATTATATGAATATTCCTCCAGTGAGAAAAGTATGGAGGGCAGTGAAGAGAGCCTCAAGGGTGTTGGTCATTTTGTAGGGAGTTCAGTTCAGTTCAGTCACTCAGTCGTGTCTGACTCTTTGTGATCCCATGGACCGCAGCACGCCAGGCTTCCCTGTCCATCACCAGCTCCCAGCGTTTACTCAAACTCATGTCCATTGAGTCGGTGATGCCATCCAACCATCTCATCTTCTGTCGTCTCCTTCTCCTGCCTTCAATCTTGCCCAGCATCAGGGTTTTTTTTTTTTCCAATGAGTCAGCTCTTCAGGTGGCCAAAGTATTGGAGTTTCAGCTTCAACATCGGTCCTTCCAATGAAGCTCAGGACTGACCTCCTTTAGGATGGACTGGTTGGATCTCCTTGCAGTCCAAGGGACTCTTGAGAGTCTTTTCCAACACCACAGTTCAAAAGCATCAATTCTTCGACGCTCAGCTTTCTTTATAATCCAACTCTCACTTCCATACATGACTACTGGAAAAACCATAGTCTTGACTAGACGGACCTTTGCTAGCAAAGTAATGTCTCTGCTTTTTAACATGCTGTCTAGGCTGGTCATAACTTTCCTGCCAACGAGTAAGCGAATCTATTGTAGGGAGTAAGTGGACCCATTTCCATTTCTGGGTTGCCAGGGGCTGGAGGAGGGGAGGATAGGGAGTCTGTGTTTAATGGGAATAGAGTCAGTATCCCAGGATGAAAAGAGTTCTGAAGATTCACCACAATGTGACTATACTACATGCCATTGAATTGCACACATAAAAACGGTTAAAATGGTAAGTTTTAGGTTATGTAGTTTTTACCATAATTAAAAAAAAAAAAAACTGCCAGCGGTCTTCCCTACTCACCATCGCATCCATAAAAGGGAAGGCAGCGAGGTACAGGAAGGCCCTTCTTGTTTTGTCCCCCACTGACTCATCCACGTGGTGCAATTTATTGATGATGTAGTAGCCTAAGTCACTATATGCTGTGAAAAAAAATACACGGCGATATTTAGAAAAATTATCCTCATAAGCTTTTTATCTCAAAAGTTTAAAAACAATTTTAAAGATAACTTTTTTTTTTTTTTGGTAGAAAAATCTATATAAGCCAAAGGATGAAAATCACTCACAACCTCATCCATCCTTCTGCCCGGAAGGGGTCACAGTCGACACTCTGGGTGCTAACCATCCAGTTGTTTTATGGGCGTATGTGGTGGAGTATGCATGGGTGTTTTAACATAAAAATGGCACCATACTACATATATACTCTTTTGTGAACCGAAACATCTTTCCATAACATGTTTCTATATTTGGTTGGTTGTACTGAATTCCTTTTACTTATTTATTTAGTATCACTTGCTCAATCTCCTATTATTATATATTTAGGTTGTTTTCATTCTTTTGATATTATAAAAGAATGCTTGATGGCTAGTTTAAAGCTCAGGGCCTAGGTAGTTGTTGTTTAGTTGCTAAGTCATGTCTGACTCTTTTGCTACCCCATGGACTGTAACCCACCAAGCTCCTCTGTTCATGGAATTTCCCAGGCAAGAATACTGGAGTGGGTTGCCATTTCCTTCTCCAGGGATCAAACCTGCGTCTCCTGCATTGGCAGGGGGGTTCTTTACCACTAAGCCACCAGGGGAGCCCTCAATGTCTGTAGGTATTCTTAATTATTTACTAACAGAAAATTCCTATGTGTTAATATGCCTTTTCTTTTTGCTTTAGTAAATTTAATAGATCTACAACATTATGCTAGTTCCACAGGGATTCAACAAAACATGGCTTTTCAATAAAAATTTAAAGGTAGCTATTCACTGTCATTCCTTTTGTTTCATTTTTCCCAGGAAGGCAAAAATTGTGGGGGATGGAAACTGTGGGCATAGTTTGCCCAGTGAAAAAATGCTGTCTCTGTGCTTTCCAAGTCCCTCCAATGTGAGGCTTTGGGACCGTGTATAACTAGAACATAAAGGGCTTTAACTAACAAAGGCCGAATGAATGTGTACGCGCCAAAGGGTGAGAAAGGTAGAAAGAGAAAAGTTTCATAAGGTGTGAACTAAGCACTCTGACGCTGCTTTGTGTGTGTGTGTGTGTGTTAGCTGTCTACGACTCTTTGTGACCCCATGGACTGTGGCTCTCTAGGCTTTTCTGTCCATGGGATTCTCCAGGCAAGAACACTGGAGTGGGTAGCCATTCCCTTCTCCAGGGGATCTTCCCAACCCAGAGATCGTACCTGGGTGTCCTGCACAGCAGGCAGATTCTTTGCCATGTGAGCCACCAGGGAAGTCCCCTGACATTTTAGTGAAGGTTAAATAAAATATTGACTATTTTCTACCTCATTGAGACCAAATTTAGACTCTATAGGAAAACAATAATCTTTGTGTTTTCATAGTGGTTTACATAGTGCTGTAATAGTAGCCTTCCTGCTGCGTTCACTCTTTCATTAATATGAATATTTATGTACTTGAGAAGTGCAGAAGCTTGCTTTGAAATTAGAAAGGAGGTCAAATGCAGGGTCTCTCTTACTTTTTGTGAAACAACCAGAATCCCTTCCTCCATTTTAAAGTGTAGGGGGACAATTTGTTACCATTTGTTATTATTGCTCTTCAGTCGTTAAATTGTTTCTGACTCTCTGTGGGTTTATTACCATATTAATTGGTAAAAAGAAATAATCCTCCATTTTTTGGGGGGGATTAGCCTAGAATTATGAGAATGTTGTATTAAGCATGCTCTTCAGGATGGAAACAAAGATATTTAAATGCACAAATGGGAATTCCAGTGGGAGTGAGGTATGAGTAAGTGATTTCAAGAGGTGGGGGGCTAAGATGACTGAGTCATACCGAGAACAGGGTTGGTGAGGGAGGCAAATGCAGGAGGGGAGATCTGAATCCTCCCAGGAGGAGCAGAGGTGGAAACCAAAAGGAGAACTGCCAGGTGAACCCAGGTGTCAGGTGTGGAGCGTGGTGGGGCTGGCAGAACCACTGAGGCAACAAGAAGGGAAAACCAGGAGGGAAGCTGGCACGTGGCAGAAAGAACAAAGCAGGGAGGAGTGGGATTAGTTATGGCCAGGGACCAGGGAGGCAGCTGTGATGTCCTGCTTGGATCAGAAGGTACGAAGGTGACCTGACCCTTTGACAGGGAGGGAGCCCTCCAGCCCCACTTTGCAGCGAGGTGAGAAGTGCATTCAGATCTGAGATGAGCCGATGAAACCCGAAGCCGGGATGAAGATGTTACTGAGATTTGGAAATCATGGCCACTGTTGATCTGTATGTGCCTTTTCGTCGTCGGTCAAGTTCATTGTGTGGAGATCCCCAGACAGATGTCCTGATCCTGCTGCCTTGCCCCTCCTGGCAGAGGCAGCTGCCAATGGTAAAGGCAGCCACGCTGGGCAAACAGAACCATGCCAAGTGCAGGAGCCCAGGGCTGGCTATGAATAGCTCAGGAACTAAAATTCCCTGGTAAAGGTTAGAGCTGATATAAATGCCAGCTGAGCGGACCTGACTGGATGGCCACAGTGGGGACCCTGAGACTGGAGAAAGGCTGAGATTCAGAGGAAGACATATGGGTTGACCTCTGTCCCCTTGCAATTCATTTGTTGACTCCTAGCCCTTAGGACCTCAGAAGGTGACCGTATTTGGTTGGCATCAGGATCATTGCAGGTATAATTAGTGAAGGTAGGGTGACCCTGGGACTTCCCTGGTGGTGCAGATGATTAAGAATTCGCCTTTAGTGCAGGAGCCTCGGGTTCGATCCCTGGAGGGGAAGATCCCCTGGAGAAGGAAATGGCAACCCACTCCAGTATTCTGGTCTGGAAAATCCCATGGACAGAGGAGTCTGGTGGGCTACAGTCCATGGGGTTGAAGAGCTGGACACGACTGAGTGACCAAGCACACATGCGCAGGGTGACACTGGAGGACAGTGGGCTCGCAAGCAAGGCAACCGGTGTCCTCCCAAACGGGGAATTTGGAGGCCTACAGAAATGTGCACAAGGACGAGCTCATGAGACCATCGAGGGAGAGATCAGGGAGATGCCTCCTCAAGCCAAAGGACACTGCATACCCCAAACCCTGGAAGCTGCAGAGGGGCCTGGGATGGGGTCCTGGTCATGGCCTTCGAAGGAACCACCACCGCCTCGATCTTCCAGCCTCCAGGCAGTGAGACTACACACTTCTGCTGTCTGTGGTGCTTTGCTAGGATAGACCTAGCAGACTCATACAGGTGGCTTCTAGAGAGAATTCTTTCCCCATGAGACTCTAACATAGCAGCTGGAAAAGAAAGGTCGTGTGAATTTGAGAAGCTGCGAGCAGGGCGTGCAGTTGGCTCATGAGGTCTGAGTATATAGGTATCAGTATAAATCAGTTTTTCTACCTCTCTGAACATACCTAAGTATTGCCGCTGTTGCTGTTTAGTTGCCAAGTCGTGTCTGACTCTTTTGCGACCACTTAGACTGTCCCCTGCCAGGCTCCTCTGCCCATGGGATTTCCCAGGCAAGAATACTGGAGTGTGTTGCCGTTTCCTTCTCCAATGTGATCTTCCCAACCCAGGGATCGAACCCGGGTCTCCTGCATGGTAGGCAGACTCTTTACCGTCTGAGCCACCTTGGAAGCCCATACCTAAGTATACCGACTTATTAGAATATTTGAACTAAAACGTTAAAATCAGTGCCTTTACTCAGAGCTGTGACGAGCAAATGCCTAAAGTTAAAGAGGGTCTGCAGGACTGCTGGGTGCTGAGCTCAGCGCCTTCCTCGTTTTGCTCAGACTGCAGCTCCGGGGTCCCCAGGTGCCAGGGTACTTTGAGGCCAATGGGCCTGAGGATGCTTTCGCTTTTTTTTTTTTTTACTTCTTGTCCTCTTTTAGCTACTAGAGGAAAATTCTGGAGGCCATGGAAAGAAGCTTTTCTTCCCGTTTTTCTTCCTTACTTTTACTCCTCCCCTATGCGGTAGAAGAGTCTGATTATAACTACAAAGGTGGTTTCCACCCTGGGAGTCGGGAATGTTCAACTCCAGCAGCTGTTTTTCACCTAATATCTCCTCACCCTCCCCTCTGTGTCCCAGAGCTGTTTCTGGCTGGAGCTGGAGGCTGGGGGTAATTTGTTTAAAGTGCTTTGCATCGAGTCTATAATTACCAGGCTAGCTGCCTTCATGACATTTAGTAACCTTCAACTTTTATAAACGGCCTTACTAAGACTGTTCTGAAATAGCTTATATTCCTTATGAAAAGCAGAACATTAGAAATTAAGCAAGGCTTTTGAATAGATGTAAATGGATTTCATGGCCTGGCTGCAGCAAGAGGACATAGACTTGACCTTTTTACAGGTATTTGAGCTGCAGAAACAGGAAACAGGAGGGGCTGTCATTCAAATCCCTAGCTCCTCCTACTTCAGCCCACTGGAGTGGTGGACCCTCCCAGAATCAGTGGTTCTCAAACTTGTTCATCCAGAGTAACCAGTCCTTGTTGCAAAATGCCATGAAATGTTGGTATTAATCAAAACAAGTCTTATCACCTATAATTTTCTGATGGGAGTTGAGGAAAAAGCCTTCCTCCCATTTTAGGAAAAGGTTAATATGTGCATTTCCAAGAGGCAAATTTGGGAACCCTTGTTGCTGTTGTTCAGTTGCTAAGTTGTGTCTGACTCTTTGCAACCCTGTGGACTGCAGCACACCAGCCTTCCCTGTCTTTCACCATCCCCCGGAGTTTGCTCAAACTCTTGTTCACTGAGTTGGTGATGCCATCCAACCATCTCATCCTCTGTTGTCCCCTTCTCCTCTTGCCTTCAATCCTTCCCAGCATCAGGGCCTTAATTATATACATTATATATATACTACATATTATAGCACATAATACAAATGATAATATATATTATACTACAGGGAACTATACTCAATGTCTTATAATAACCTATACTGGAAAAGAGTCTGAAAAATAATATATATGTACAACAATCACTTTGCTGTACACTTGAAACTAATGAAGTGAAAGTCACTTAGTCATGTCTGACTCCTTGCGACCTTGTGGACTATACAGCCCATGGAATTCTCCAGGCCAGAATACTGGAGTGAGTAGCCTTTCCCTTCTCCAGGGGATCTTCCCAACCCAGGGATCGAACCCAGGTCTCCCGCACTGCAGGCGGATTCTTTACCAGCTTAGCCACAATACCTCAATAAAAAAAGACTCAGTTGAGTGGGTAACGTAATAATTTATTGCATGATTTCTGCTTCTCTCTAGAGAACATGCCTCATGTCTGAAATCCCAGGATCTAGGCCAATATTTGCCATATAGCAGGTGTTCAGTCTCTATGGGTGGAATAAATGCATGAATCGATAATCCCGCCAAGAAGTGAGTGGAGTAGGCCAATGGCTACAGTATCCTCAACGCTTCTCTCCTCCTTACGTCCCTACCCTGCATGTGATGTTGTAGTTCCTCCCGTCAAAAGTTGGAGTCAATTTCCCTCCTCCTGGAACCTGGGCTGGCCTGTGACTTGTGCTGGCCAGGAGTGTGCAGTGGTAGTGAAGTTGGGCCGCGTCTGATTCTTGGCCCAAGAGGCCCTGTGTGTCTCTATTCATCACTGCAGGTACTGGCACGGCTGTTCAAGCAAGCTCGGGCTGGTGGACGAGGATGGGAGGCGATGTGGAACAGAGCTCAGCTGTCCCTAGAGCCATCTGGACCTGTGGCCTGACAGCCCCCCGGGGAACCCACCAAGACCAGCAGAGCCTCCTTCGGATTCAGCTGACCACAGAGGCATTAACATGGCCAAGTACAAAACCCTACCGACCCATGGTCTAGTGTGCAAGAGTAGAAGCTTGTCCAGTGAGTCAGTGAGTACTGAGGTGACTGCTACGTGGCAATAAATCATGAGACTGTACAGACCTGCCCATCCCTTCCTAGCACCCTTGCTGGTTTAAATGATGTCAAGTTGTACCAATTTACTCTTTAAAGGACTGGTTTATAATCCATGACTAATGGACAGCTTTGTTGACAAGGGAACAAGGACAAACAGAATCTCTTGAGAAACTGTAGGAGCATAGGAAACTATACAAGTTTTGTTCCTCTGAGCTCTGTGGACTGCCTGGACCCCTCTGGAGCCGGGAAGAGGCCTTACAGATCACTGTAAGGAATAAGCGTGGAAAGGGATAAACAAATCCACAGCAGTGGTGTCTACCGCTGTGTGAATCAGGAGGCCAGGCCATACTATAATTTCCACGCATGTGAAGTCGACTTGGACCCAAGGAGACCAAATACAAGGTTGGCAAATTTTCCTCTCTTTTACAGATAGAGAGGGATAGGATAATACCCGACCCCTGGGTTAAATGAAGGTCTGGGGTTGGCAAATCTCATGACTCGCATTTTTATAAGATGGGGTCTCACAGATGAGTTCATGACTAGAGTCGCAGCTACGATTCAGCGTAGGTCAAAGTATCAGTCGCTCATTTGAGTCCAACCCTTTGGGACCCCCCTGGGCTGTAGAATGCCAGGATCCACTGGCCATGGGATTCTCTGGGCAAGAGTCCTAGCCTGAGTTGCCATTTCCTTCTCCAGGGGATCTTCCCGGCCCAGGGACTGAACCTGGGTCTCCTGCATGGCAGGTGGATTCATTACAGTCTGAGACACCAAGGAAGCCCATAATTTAGCTTAAAAGGGACACTTGCTGGCAGTTGCCCAACAAATGACAAGAACAACAAGCCAGGAATACTTCCAAGGCTCCTGCAATTTGGGTGTCTTGAGCCAGGCCCCAGGTGTACACAGGACAGACATCAACTTTTTGGCCAGTGGATTTCTGGATTTCAAATCTGTCAGTTTGCCATCTTCCAAGTGTCTACTCCTCTGATCAATAGTATGAGGTTTGGGGCGGGAAATTTCCTGAAATCATCTTTTCCTCAGCATCTCCCCCACAAATTCCTGGGGAAGTGCCTGTCTGGTCAGTGAGAAGCACCTCATTCATGTCAGCGGAAATCCATGACTGTGTGCAAAATTCTCAAGGATGGGAGAACACTTGGCTTACCACATGGATCCAAAAGGAATAAGGGATCAGAACCCAACATGCGAGACAGCAAAAGGAACGCAGATGTATAGAATAGACTCGTGGACTTTGTGGATGAGGGTAAGGGTGGGATGATATGGGAGAAGGGCATTGAAGCATGTTAATTGTCATGTGTCTAATCAATCGCCAGCCCAGGATTGATGCTCGGGGCTGGTGCAGCGAGATTTCCCCGGGGGGAGGGAGGAGGGAGGGGGGTTCCGGAGGGGAAGCATATGTAAACCCATGGTGATATCATGACAATGTATGGCAAAAACAATAAAAAAAAAATAAAAATAAAAATAAATAAATAAAAAAAAAGAAATACACAAAGGAAAAAAACCTTATTTCCAGCAAATGTAATAAAAAAGGACCTAGTGAAAGATCTCTCTTTTATTGGGACAAACACAAAAACCCTACAAAGGATGACCCTGCTAAGAAGTTTTGGGTCCTCTCTGACCCAAGTCTATAACATCTTACTGTGACCCACGAATGGATGTCCAGATATAACACCAGGTGGGTGAATGAAAGGAGAGACATCGGAAACCGGGTTGCTAAAAGCAGGAGATGCTCACATTTGAAATCTCTTCCAAGTAAGACGATCCTGCAGGAACTGGTAGATAACTAGTAGATACTGAAAAGTTTGAAATGTCGAAGTTCATCCAAACTGGAGGAAAAAAACTCTAAGAGATCATGCTGGGAATCACAATTTCTCCAATGGGAACTATACAATCTTTGGAAAGAAAAAATCTCAGAGTGCTTAGCTAAGGCATTAGTTCATAACTAAGGAGACTATGCAGAATGACAAAATATATTCAATTTTTCTAAGTAATAAAAATTTCTTTAGAGACCATAAGGTTATAAAGCAGTAAGCAGAACATATAGATCTGCCTTGTTGTTAAGGCTGTATTAAACATACTTATGAACATCTGTTGGATCATCAAGAAAGCAAGAGAGTTCCAGAGAAACATCTACTGTTTTATTGACTATGCCAAAGCCTTTGACTGTGTGGATCACAACTGTGAAAAATTCTTCAAGAGATGAGAATACCAGACCACCTTATCTGCCTCCTGAGAAATCTGTATGCAGGTCCAGAAGCAACAGTTAGCACTGGACATGGAATAACAGACTGGTTCAAAACTGGGAAAGGAATACGTCAAGACTGTATATTGTTACCCAGCTCATTTAACTTGTATGCAGAGTACACCATGTGAAATGCTGGGCTGGATGACGCACAAGCTGGAATCAAGATTGCCGGGAGAAATATCAATAACCTCAGATATGCAGATGACATCACCCTTATGGCAGAAAGCAAAGAACTAAAAAACCTCTTGATGAAAGTGAAAGAGAAGAGTGAAAAAGTTGGCTTAAAACTTAACATTTAGAAAACTAAGATCATGGCATCTGGTCCCATCACTTCATGGCAAATAGATGGGGAAATAATGGGAACAGTGGGAGACGTTTTTTGGGGGGGGCTCCAAAATCACTGCAGATGGTGATTGCAGCCATGAAATTAAGACGCTTGCTCCTTGGAAGAAAAGGTATGACCAATCTAGACAGCACATTAAAAAGCAGAGATTTTACTCTGCCAACAAACGTCATCTAGTCAAAGCTTTGGTTTTTCCAGTAGTCATGTAGGGATTTGAGAGTTGGACTATAAAGAAAGCTGAGCGCCGAAGAATTGATGCTTCTGAACTGTGATGTTGGAGAAGACTCTTGAGAGTCCCTTGGCTGCAAGGAAATCCAACCAGTCCATCCTGAATATTCATTGGAAGGACTGATGTTGAAGCTAAAACTCCAATACTTTGGCCATCTGATACGAAGAACCGATTCACTGGAAAAGACCCTGATGCTGGGCAAGATTGAAGGCAGAAGGAGAAGGGGACAACAGAGGATGAGATGGTTCGATGGCATCACCGACTCGATGGACATGAGTTTGAGTAAGCTCCAGGAGATGGTGAAGGATGGGGAAGCCTGGTGTGCTGCTGTCCATGAGGTTGCAAAGAGTCAGACACGACTGAGAGACTGAGTTGAACTGATATGAACACTAGGATAAACCTGCTTTATTTCATATAGTTGTCACTGAGATGTCACAAAAAAATGCCCACTGGTACCAAAGGCTCTCCAAGGGACCCAGGGACAGCTGTAGGGCTAAGTGCCTAATGCCCTCTCTGCTGGTTCTCTTTCTACTTGGCCCTTCCCTGCTCTCCTTCCCTTTCTCTCTTCCTCCCCCTTTGCCATCTGTGTTGTCCAATGGGCTCTTCCATAGTCTCAGGCTGCACATCTCCTATTCCTGGTTACCTGCCCCAACCCGAGCAACAGACATCCACCTGGTACCTGTGACATTCAACACTGAACTCTTTCTCCTGCTTTACTGTCCCCTGATTTATAAATACATGGTGGCTCTGTGCCTCCCACATCTTCCCCCCACCCAACAGCCCCTTCTCTAGCCTTCTCCACTGTCACTGCACTCGCCCAAATCCGCTTTTGATTCCTCCAACTTTGACTCTGGTTTACTGATACCATCTCGCTTTTCTTTTTAAAAATATTTATTTATTTATTTTACAGTAGGTTCTCATTAGTTATCTATTTTATACATAGTAGTTTTTCCTTTGTGTGTGTATATGTATATGTCAATCCCAATTTCCCATATGATCCAGCAATCCCACTCCTGGGCAAATACCTGCAAAACCCCATCCCAATGTTCAGTGCAGCACTGTTTACAATAGGCAGGACATGGAAGCAAGCTAAATGTCCCCCAACAGACAGGTGAATAAAGATGTGGTACATACACAATGGGATATTACTGAGCCATAAAAAGGAATGGAATTGTGCTGTTTGCAGAGAACATGGATAGATCTGGACTGTCATACAGAGTGAAGTTTAAGTCAGAAAGAGAAACATAAATGCTACATATGACCGCATCTTAAAAATTTTCACAGGCTGAAAATAGCTTTTCCTTCTAGAAATCTCTGCTGAACAGGCAAAATTTCCCACTAACTATATCTCCTTGAGAAGAAGGGTGTTTCTGGCCACCATCTGTTTTGCGTTTATCTCATTTCTGTATCCAACTTGTCATTAGTAGGACTTGAACGACATGCACATACTATTTGTTCAATAAGCAATTTGTTGGACCATCGATAGGACAGATGGGGATTGGATTATACTAAAAGTGAGTTAAACAAAGGAAAATTCTTACTGTCACTCTCCTTGAGTCAGAGCCCCCCAAATTCAAACCAGGAAGGTCAGCTCTACTAATACTAGTGGGGTGTCTCCTTAGAATGAACAAGAATGCTAGTAATATCATAAGGGAAAATGGTTGAATTTTACCTATAAATGTGTTTGAATAAAGAAGTATACTCATTAAATGTACAGATGACATCTTGCTGGGAAAAGTTACTAGGATGGTAAAGAATAAAATGAAGATACAGGTAAATTAGGAAACAAAGCAAAAAGAAATCAAGGGGTTGGCCGTTAAACTGAAAACACGCCAAATGGTGGTGGTGTTAAAGCCGCAGACGGAATTAAGGAGACGTAAGAGGTAAGAAGAGTCACCATTTGTAATCTCACGTGGTGACGGCAAAATAGTCATTTGGAGCCTTGGGTCAAACTCGCCAGTCCATCTTGTATCACAGGTAAGGGAAAAACTAGAAAGGGATGTGTGGTCCACACACGGCCCTAGTGGTAAAGAACCTGTGTGCAATGCAGGAGACGCAAGAGGTGCGGGCTTGATTCCTGGAGGAGAGGACGGTAATGACTCACACTAGTGTTCTTGCTGGAGAATCCTAAGGACAGAGGAATGTGGGGGCTACAGGCCACAGGGTCGCAAAGAGTCGGACACGACTGAAGCGACGGAGCACTGCACATGTTGAAATGCAACTCATGCTTTCAGAGCCAGTTAGAAGGTGACTGAGTCCCTTGGACTGCAAGGAGATCAAACCAGTCAAGCCTGAATATTCATTGGAAGGACTGATGCTGAAGGTGAAGCTCCAATCCTTTGGCCACCTGATGTGAAGAGCTGACTCACTGGAAAGGCTTTTCTTTTTCCCCAGGTATTATTAGTCAATTTTATTTATTTATTTATTATTTTATTATTATTATTATTTTTACATATTGTGTTGGTTTTGCCATACATTGACATGAATCTGCCATGGGTATACATGTGCTCCCCTTCCAGAACCCCCCTCCCACCTCCCTCCCAATTCCATCTCTCTGGGTCATCCCTGTGCTCCAGCCCTGAGTACCCTGTATCATGCATCAAACCTGGGCTGGTGATTCTTTTCACATATGATAATTTACATGTTTCAATGCCATTCTCCCACATCATCCCACCCTTGCCCTCTCCCATAGAGTCCAAAAGACTGTTCTATACATCTGCGTCTCTTTTGCTGTCTCGCATACAGGGTTATCATTACCATCTTTCTAAATTCCATATATATGCTCTTGATGCTGGGAAAGATTGAGGGTAGGAGGAGAAGGGGGTGACAGAGGATGAGATGGTTGGATGGCATCACCAATTCAATAGAAATGAGTTTGAGCAAACTCTGGGGGGATAGTGAAGGACAGGGAAGCCTGGTGTGCTGCAGTCCATGAGGTCGCAAAGAGTCAGACACAACTGAGTGACTGAATAACAGACCTCATGAGCTTTTCAGAACCCACCCCTAAGAGAAAGAATCTCTTTCTCCCCTCTGCTCTCAATGGTCCTTACATAAATGCTATGGAAAAGTTAGAAGATCTTGATAAAAAAAAAATAAATCCATTAAGGAGATAGGGAAACAGCACCTAAAAAGGAACGTTTAAGGAAGTAAGACTGGTTTCTCCTGAACAAAGGAATACGGAGAAACTAGGTTTCTAGCCTAGATCCCTCTGGTTTCTCTCTCACGCTGAGTTAAGCTGGTGAACTGGTAACACCTTGCTTGTTGTATCAACTCTAAGCCTCACTGAGGAGCTGCTCTTGTGAGGAATGCAAACTCATTTCACTCAGGCCAAGGAAATACAATTAGAAGACTGCCTGAGAGTAGATGATGGCTTCTCAAGTCGAATATATCTGGAATATTTGTTTTTCTGTTTTATCTATCACTGTTTCCTTGTCCCAAGCATAGACATCTGAGAGCTGACTGTTCAGGTAGAGATGTACGTAGCTGTTTTTAGCATGACTAAGACATGAGAAATGGGTTTTAGTGTCTAGTGTAGGTGACATATTGTAATGTAGAAACTAAATGGGTGGATGTTTATTGATAATGGAAAAATTATGTTGGAAAAGGTGGCAAAGAGATCAACATCCTATCTGGAGCTTGTGGTCAAGGTTCTGGGAAACAATTGGCAATATCTGAGGACAGAAAAGCTTGAGTGCTCAGTCACTTCAGTCGTGTTCAACTCTTTGGCACCCCATGGACAGTACCCTGCCAGACTTGTCTGTCCACGGGATCTACCTGCCAGGAACAAAGGAATGGGTTGCAATGCCCTCCTCCAGGGGATATTCCCCATCCAGGGATTGAACCCACATCTCCTGTGTCTCCTGCATTGCAGGTGATTCTTTACTCCTGAACCACCAGGGAAGCCCCAGGAAGGCTTACAGGATTATTAAAAAAAGAGAAAAAAACAGGAGACAAGAAGATGAGCAAATATGTCTGATGCAGAGACAAGGCAAGAGGAGATTTAAACCCTTAGACAGAAAATTGAAAGGAGACCAATATACTACAGATGGAAAAATCATTAAAGTTTGAGTTGTAAATGTTTGAAAGAAATCGATATGTGCTTCTGCAGTGACTGTGAAAGTGTTTGTTTTGGGGGGGATGCTATATAGTAATTGTAAAAATATCAGCAGTGATAAAACAGTTTTAAATATCTGGTGGTAGAACTATTTTGGTTCAAATTTAAGATTTTAGGATTCCATTTTAAAGTTGAAAAACTTGGATTTAAATTAGAAAATGACTTCAATTTTTATTTCAGTGACCAAATTGTTCCTCCCAACAGTGTCAATAACACAGACAACTCAAGTTTTCCTTAATTACAGACAGCTAGTAATTAGCTGTGAGTCCCAAAGTCTCATTCCCTCATAAAACAGGAAATGTTGGGTTTATTTGGAAGGAATTTTTATAAAAAGGAACTAATTTGTCTTCCTCTTTTAGGCAAAAACTTATTTAGACCCGCTCATCTCATGCACGTCATTTTCTCAGATACACATGGTGGTGGTGGGAACTTAGTCGTTAAACTGTGTCTGAATCTTGCAACCCCGTGGACTATAGCCCACCAGGCTCCTCTGCCCCCATGGGATTTTTCAGGCAAGAACACTGGGGTGGGTTGCCATTTCCTTCTGCATGGGATTCTCTTGACCTAGGGATCAAACCCGGGTCTCCTGCACTGCAGGCAGATTCTTTGATGACTGAGTCACTGTACCATCTATGAAAATGGCCCAGATGAATTCTTGCTGCAGAAGTTTTCCTTTAAAACTCAGTAGAGAGCTCAGTATTCAGGGTGTAAGTTGAGGGCAAGAAAGGCATCTCCTCTCCACCCCATGCCCTGAAGCTCTCAGTTCAAATGAAAACGATCAACACTTGGTCTAGATATTTGGCCCATGGAAAGCAGTTTCTGGTCCTCATTGTCCTTAGCACAAAATCCTATGCTCCATTAAAAAGGAAAGCCACAAAGAACTGGCTCTGTTTACTTCTAG
This sequence comes from Antilocapra americana, assembly GCA_007570785.1. Lineage (NCBI taxonomy): Eukaryota > Metazoa > Chordata > Mammalia > Artiodactyla > Antilocapridae > Antilocapra > Antilocapra americana. The sequence goes on along the minus strand of ML661340.1, from coordinate 3,421,604 downwards.
ATTCACAATTGTGTGAGTGCACTTGAGTTGACACCTGAGTACATGGGAAATGGTGTGGGTTAATCTCCTGGCTCTTGATTCACCATGGATGCTCATGGTTCTCAGGCAACCAGTGCCAAGCCGAAGACACACAATGGGTTTGTGAAGTGCTGGTCATGGGCTTCATGTGACTGGGTCCAGCAGGTGTGTCATTCCACTTTTACGCCAAGTAAGCTGAGCTGTTTTGAAGTCTATAGGTTCTGAAATCGTGCCCTTAGGGTTTTTATCCCCACCATGAAGGCAGAAGCAGAGCTCCGACTTGAAAGGAAGCAGCTTTCCAACCATGGGTCAGTCACTCTGTGTGACCTAATTTTCTTGTTTGAGGCAAAGAATGTTACACTCAGTGTTGAGTCTTGTCTAAAATAGAAGCATGAGGTCCTAAAATGAGACAATTTTAATACAAAAGAGATCTCATTTGTTTTCACTGCTGATAAGCATTAATCCTAAATAATGCTCATTCTGTTTTTATTCTTAAGATTAAGTGAGTCTGATAAAGTAGATAAGCAACAAGGTCCTACTGTATAGCACAGGGAACTCTAGTCAATATCTCGTAATAAACTATAAAGGAAAAGAAATCTGAAAAAGCTATATATATATAGCTGAATCAGTGTGCTGTACACCTGAAACTAACACAATATTGTAAATCAACTACACTTTAACTTGAAAAAAAGTGTCTGTCTCTAACAAAAGCTCCTGACATTTTTTTTTTTTTATCCTTATGTGTGTGTATGCATTGTGCTTAGTTGCTCAGTAATGTCTGACTCTTTTTGACCTCAAGGACTGTAGCCCGCCAGGCTCCTCTGTCCGTGGGATTCTCCTGGCAAGAATACTGGAGTGGGTTGCCATTCCCTTCTCCAGGAGATCTTCCCTAACCAGGAATTGAAACCTGATCTCCTGCATTGCTGACAGATTCTTTACAGTCTGAGCACCAGGGAAGCCTTACCGAATGTTAATCTTAAATCTGATCACATATTAATGAAACTCCTCTCTCTCTGACACAGGGTTTGGGAACCACAGACCTACAGCTTCACAGAGAAAGGACATCTCTGCTTTTTTGTCCTAGAAGCACCAACTCCATTCTTCCCAGCCCTTAAAATTCTCGTGATACTTAATAATTATGGAAGAAATCACTTACTACAATAAATACACGTAAATCGATTAAGGGGAACAGGGAACTGGCAAAGCTGGATGCTCAAGACCGACAGTCTTACCTATGAGGGTGTGGAAGACGGCGGCAATGGCCCCGGCCACCACCATGCACAGAACAGCTTTGGTCCTGTCTCGCTTGCTATTCACAAACACCAGGCCCACGTTCTTGAAGTCACTCATGGGCCCCGTGAAGAACTTCATTAAGGAGTACGCCAGCCCGTAGCTGGCCAGCATCTCCACTGCATCTTCCTTGACAGCAGCGATCCCTCGGTTCAAGGCCTGGGGAGGGAAGAGACCCACAGACAGCATTAGAAACGTCGTCTCCTCTCCCACAATAAAACGCAGCAGGTTGTGTTTCCATAGGAACGCTAAGCGGCTTATAGGGTAAATCTCACTGTAATTTGATAAAGGTTATTTTCATTTTCATCCATATTAGCTTCAGTTTGAATTATCTTCTTGTGGGGGAGATGGTCGTCTGCTGGAGTGAAAGGAATAGGAAAAACCCCAACAAGTGTTCTGTGTTAATATCAGAAAATAAGTCTAAGATGTTCTGGTTAAAAGGTTAACATGTTAAGTTTTATTTGCAGGCTGAATCTACACAATTGCAACAGGTATTTTGGAAATGGGTCAACCACTTTATATGGAGTGGGTGATGGGTCCTGTTTTCCCTGTGTGTGTGTGTATGTGTGAAATATTGTACTTATGTATGTATCCTTCATAGCATAGTGTAAGCTCTATGTCTATCAAAATGGGTACTGATGAAATTTTTATACCACCTGTGGATACTATTCACCTGATTCTTACTGCACTTTAATTTGAAAAATACATTCCTGATCTTTGTGCAGACAAATAGGAAAAGAAAATCTTTAAACTAAATACACTGTTTTTGAATAATTCTTGCTGGAGATGTGGCCATAGAATATTCTGTTTTAACCACCGCCTATGAGGGACCATCCCTCTGAGGTTCTAACTTATCCACCTACTAGATGAATAAATTGGGGCCTCCCAGGTGGCACCAGTGGTAAAGAATCCCCTTGTCAATGTAGAAGACACAGAACCTCAGGTTCAGTCCCTGAGCCTGGAAGATCCTCTGGTGAAGAGAATGGCTACCCAGTTCGGTATTCTTGCCTGGGGAATCCCATGGACAGAGGGCTATAGTCCAAAGGGTTGCAAAGAGTGGGATACAACTGCAAGACTGAGCACACAGATGAGTAAACTAGATTGCAGCTTGTGGGAATGGATGTCTAAGTAGAAGAACTTTGTTTTAAAAATGTCATCAGATGGCTGCTATCAGAAAGTCTACAAACAATAAATGCTGGAGAGGGTGCAGGGAAAAAGGAACCCTCTTACACTGTTGGTGGGAATGCAAACTAGTACAGCCACTATGGAGAACAGTGTGGAGATTCCTTAAAAAACTGGAAATAGAACTGCCATATGACCCAGCAATCCCACTGCTGGGCATACACACCAAGGAAACCAGAATTGAAAGAGACACATGTACCCCAATGTTCATCCAGCACTGTTTACAATAGCCAGGACATGGAAGCAACCTAGATGCCCATCAACTGATGAATGGATAAGAAAGCTGTGGTACATATACACAATGGAATATTACTCAGCGGTTATAAAGAATACATTTGAATTGGTTCTAATGAGGTGGATGAAACTGGAGCCTATTATACACATTGAAGTAAGTCAGAAAGAGAAACACCCATACAGTATACTAAGGCATATATATGGAATTTAGAAAGATGGCAAAGATGACCCTATATGCAAGACAGCAAAAGAGACACAGATCTAAAGAACAGACCTTTGGACTCTGTGGGAGAAGGCAAGGGTGGGATGATTTGAGAGAATAGGATTGAAACATGTATATTATCATATGTGAAACAGATCACCAGTCCAGGTTTGATGCATGAGACAGCAGGGCCGGTGCACTGGGATGACCCTGAGGGATGGGGTGGGGAGGGATGTGGGAGGGGGGTTCAGGATGGGGACACATGTACACCCATGGCTGATTCATGCCAAAGTATGGCAAAAACCACTACAGCATTGTAAAGTAATTAGCCTCCAGTTAAAATAAATAAATAAAAATTTCTCACTACAAAAAATAAATAAATAAAAATGTCACCAGAATATCACCTCTGTCTTTAGGAATAGGCAACGGCCTGGGCAGGAGATCAGCTTTCTGTATACACTTTTCATTTTTTGAATTTAGTTTTTATTGAAGTATAGGTAATTCATAATGCTGTGGTGTAATTAAGTGATTCAGTTAAACATTCTTTTCCAGATTCTTTTCAATTATTGTTTATTACAAGATACTGAATATAGTTCCCTGGGCTGTACAGTTAATCCTTGTTGGTTATCTATTTTATATATAGTAGTGCGTATCTGTTAATCCTGAATTCCTAATTTATCCCTCTCCCACCCTCTTTCCTCTTTGGGAACTATGTTTGTTTTCTGTCTGTGAGTTTGCTTCTGTTTCATAAATACGTTCATTTGTCTCTTTTTTTAGATTCCACATAGAAGTGATATCATACGTTTTTGTCTTTTTCTCTCTGACTTCATTTACTATGATAATCTCTAGATCTATCCATGAGGCTGCAAAGGGCATTATTTCATTCTTCTCTATGACTAATATTCCATTGTATATACACTTTTAAAATAGACTTGGTTTCTTGGATTAGCTTTAGGCTCACAGTAAAGTGGAGCAGAAAGTACAGAGAGCTGCCACATTCCCACTTCCCCAAGCACACAGAGCATCCCCACAGAGGGCTACACTGACTACGGTCTCTGAACCTACACTGACACGTCATTATCACTGAGACCACTGCTGATACTGGGGTTCCCTCATGGTGTTGTACATTCCAGGGATTCAGACACGTGTCCCTGACATTTACCTACCATTTTATAGTTGAACAATCTATGCAAGGCACTATTAGCAAAAAATGTATTTATTGTAGAAAATACCAATGTGTAAGGTTATTTAAGAAAAATCTATATAAAGATATATGATCCTTGTAGAAATTCAGTGCCATTCTTCTGTCAGGTGGTGTTATATAAGGTGCCATATACTATGTACTCAGTCATGTCTGACTCTTTGTGACCCCATGGACCATAGCCCACCAGGCTATGAATTTCCCAGGCAAGTATACTGGAGTGGGTTGACATTTCCTCCTCCAGAGGATCTTCCCAACCTAGGGATCAAACCCGCATCTCCTGTGTCTCCTGCATTGCAGACAGATTCCTTACCCGCTGAGTCAATAACATCTGTGTGATTATGTAAGGTAGTTTTTGATAACTGCTTCCAATTATATCTCTCATTCTCTTTTCCTTTTTTTCCAGTAATAACTTAAAATTTTCCATCAGAACCTTCATACCTGACATGATGCCCTCCTTAGGAACAAATTTCCTTCTACCAAAGCTGATCTAATATCTTGTCAGCCTGAAGCAAACTAAAAGCCGACAAGCTCTTTGACAATAAATCCTGTGTTCAGACGTGATCGGGCGCGTTCAGGGTGGTATGGCTGTAGACTAAATCCTGTGTCCAAAAGGTGTATGGTGTCAGAGGACTCCTGCTATGTGTCAAGATCTACCACTCGATAATCTTCCCAGATCAATTTTCTTTCGGACCTCTATAATAGATGTGGTTGGTTTCCCATCCAGATGCCCCTTACTGGTTAGCACATCCATCCCCAAGTCCCGGGACTTGGCCACTCAAGGCTCACAGCTGCCTCCTTCTAGGAAACACTGCTCCCAGCCACTTTGGGTTGGTTAGGCCACTTCTGATCTGACCCCCCAGGCAGCACTCAGACAGTGAAGGGCTGACATAGGGAAATACAAGATCACCTCCCTGTGGGATCAACGCTGGTACAATTCATGCTCCAGAGCTCCCTGTGGGATCAGGTGGGAGGCAGTCTCCAGTGGAGGCCACATCCTTTTTTAATATTCCCCACCACCCACTGCTTCCCACTCACCTTCTCCTGAGAGCACGCACTCAATAAATCAGTCACATAAGAATTTCCCAAGGCAGGTTCTGTTTCCAGGGACCCCAACTCAATACAGCTTCTAATTGCATTTCTCTCAGTCATAGAGAACAGTTCCTTCTCATCCTTCCCCATTCTATGACTGTAAACTGCCTGCTTTTCATTGCCAAAATTGTGTTCAAATGTAAATGTATAGTATATATATAATTAAGGGCTTCCCAGGTGGCACTAGTGGTAAGGAACCCATCTGCCAATGGAGGAGATTTAAGAGATGTGGGTTTGATCCCTGGGTTGGGAAGATCCCCTGGAGTAGGAAAAGGCAACCCACTCCAGAATTCTTGCCTGGAGAATCCCATGGACAGAGGAGCCTGGCAGGTTACAGTTCATGGGGTCACAAAGAGTTCAACACGACTGAAGTGACTTAGCATGCACTTAAATATATAATTAAAGATATTAATGTAGTATCATTAATATATAATGATATGTTACACACTACCACAAGTTTTAAAATAACGTAGGATTAGTCTTTTGAGATGTCTTGCTGGCAAAACTTTATTCTTTGCTAAAAAGGCATCAGTCTGGCTGGGGCATCCACAAGAATGCTATTTCCATCAACTGTTCCTTGGCCGGGTCCTAAACCCAGTGCTGAGGCAGGAGAGAAAAATGAATTACATAAGGAACGATAGCCCTGTCAGCAAGACTGGGTGTGAACACTCCGCTAAGCTCAACAATTATGGTAATTTGAGGAAAAAGCACAGGGTTTAGAGCCACGCTGACTTGATTGGATCTGCTTCTATCACAGTTCTTATTCTTGCTGAAATAGTAGATCTTAGATTGTCTATAAGCAGCATACAGGGCACCATGCACAACTGGCCTAGAAAAGGCACTTGAGAGCAAGGAGTTATGCCTATATTGTTTACCAACATACACTTACCACTTTGCTACACGGTGTGTGAGTCTCTCAGTCATGTCTGACTCTTTGTGACCCTATGGACTCTAGCCCATCAGGCTCCTCCGCCCGCGGGATTTTCCAGGCAAAAATACTGGAGCGGGTTGCCATTTCCTACTCTGGGGGATCTTCCCCACCCAGGGATCGAACCTGAGTCTCTTGAGTCTCCTGCATTGAGAAGCGGATTATTACTGTGCCACCTGGGAAGGCCCCCTCACTGCATTATAAACATTCAAGCATTTGTTTGATGAATGAATGAATTAGGTATTTTCTACTAGGAATTTCAGTGTTGATACTAATTTGTGTACACTTGGAAAAAATGATTTTGATTGTAAGATGAAGATGTTATTGCCTGTAAGAGCTAATATTTTAACATTTTTATTGGCCATACTAAATGTATGCTGTGATGAGAGAACAAATCCTGACTTTAAGAAGCATTAAAATGCAAGGAAAAAAGAGCTTTAGAATTGAGATTTGCTATACTAATATTATGAGGCTTTTTATTATTGCCATTTGTAGTATTTCCCTAAGTTTTTTCACTTCCTAATTTTATGATTTTCTTTTGATACCAGAAATATGAAGTTATTACATAGTCAATCCTTTGTTTCATGGAGTTTCTCTCCATATTTCTGGACTTTGTCATTCTGACTTGTCTTTTAGCTACGGCAATTTTGTTTAGCTTATAGTTTCATTTGGACATTTAACTTTCTACTCCTCCTGGAACTTACGCTGTGAGGCATGGCTTGAAATTAATTTTCTCATAATAATTTACTTCTTCAAAACCAGTCTGAATAAAGCACCTATTGTCTATTATTTTGTGATGTTTTCTTATCAGCCATTAGTTCTCATGCACCCTTCTGTCATCTACGGTTTGCTTTATCTGTTGTTTCAATTTGCTTACCCTGTTTTTCTTCATAGCATGTTCATTACCTGACGTTATATCGTCTATTTACTTGTCATGTCTTCCTGTCTACCTTCTCCATTGGATGTAAGCTCCAGGGTACAGAGAACTTTTGTTCACACCACATCCCCAGTCCTAAACATAACAGGGGATCACATGATAGGTGAGTGACGAGGGTTTGAAGGCATGAAGTGAAATATACACAAATAGTATAAACATTTCCCACGATGGACGCTGAAAAAATGAAATTACTGAGCTGGAGATTCCTGGGAGGAGCCTATTCAGATGAACCAGACAAGGAAACCCCTTCAAAGAGGTGACATTTGAGCTGAGAGTTGAGGAACAAGAATGAACCCGCCGTAGGAAGAGCTGGAGGAAGACCCAGACCTGCAGGAGGGCATCCAAGAGACTAGAGGGGATGTAAGGTGAATTCAGAAGAGTAGCTAGCGCTAAGATCATTGCAGGTCACAGCGAGGAACATGGGGCTTGGATCTAAGAGCAGTGGGGAGCTGTCCAAGGGTCCGAGCCCAGGCGGGAATGACCAACCTCCTGGCTGCAGGCGTGGACGTGGCCTGGAGAGGGCCAGGCAGAGCAGGAAGTGAGGAGTTCCATGGTGATCCAGAGAAGTGAAGGCGATGGCTTGGAAGAGGGTGTATGGGGAGACGGAGAGAAGTCGATGGACTAGAGAGCTTTGTGTGTATTTTTTTTAATTTAATTTTTTTAATTGTTTTTGCCATACAATGCCATATCACCATGGGTTTACATATGCTCCCCCTCCAGGACCCCCCTCCCTCCTCCCTCCCCCCAGGAAATCTCGATGCACCAGCCCCGAGCATCACTCCTGGGCTGGCGATTGATTAGACATATGATAATTAACATGCTTCAATGCCATTCTCCCATATCATCCCACCCTTACCCTCATCCACAGAGTCCACGAGTCTGTTCTATATATCTGCGTTCCTTTTGCTGTCTCGCATGTTGGGTTCTCGTTACTGTCTTTCTAAATTCCATATATATGTGTTAATATACTGTATTGTTGTTTTTGCTAAATTTAATTTTTATTAGAGCACAGTTGCCTTACAATGTTGTGTTAGTTTCTGTTGTATAGCAACGCGAATCAGCTATACGTACACATATCCCCTCTGTTTTGGATTTCTTCCCACTTAGGCCGCACAGAGCATTGGGTAGAGTTCCCCGTACTATGACAGTAGGTCCTCACTAGTTATCAATAGTGAGTATATGTTCGATAGTGTATGTATGTCAATCCTCATCACTCAATTCATCCCCCTCACTGCCCTGACTTGAGAGCTTTTGGGAGGTAAAATAAATGAATCTAATGATGGACTACATGGTGGGTGTGAGGAAAAGGGAGAACTGTTTAGTTTTTTAGGCTTGAGTCACTGCTCAAACGGTGTTATTAGTTACTGAGTGAGGGCACTTCGGGAGGGAAAGTTTGGGAGGAAAATATAAGATTTCCACTGGGGAGTCCCCTATTGGGTGTGAAACACCAGTAGGATTCCAAACACAGACATCAGGTAAAACAGTTGGCTATGTGAGCCTGGAGTCCAGCGGGATGTCTGAGCTGTGGACATGTGGAGGCCGTTAACATATAGATAGTATTTAAAGGCAGGAAACTAAATGAGATCATCTGGCCAGGGTACAGATGGAAAGGAGTCTGAAATTCAACCCTGTATCTTTCTAGACATACATGTAAACAAACCTTCCCTGTTGCCTTGGGGTTGTGAGGATGCTATGGTTCAGCATCCATCATTTAGCTAGCAGTAGTCCTGGCCAGGTCACTTGTGATCACGGCTGCATCTCTAGCCAAGACCGGGAAGAACGGTGGCTGAGGCTGGGAAAGAGGAAGCACTGTGGTCTTGAAATTCAGCTAAGAAGGTGTCTGAGATGTCTTTGGAAAGAATTAGGCCTGGAGTCACAATTCTATCCCTAGAGAGTGGTTAAGTACAGCGGTTCACCTGCTGTTCAAAGGCAAGTGTCTAAAAACTCACAAGCTTTCCAGAGTAAAGACACTTTAGGGCCACATCTACCAGGACTCCAACCACTATAAATATAAGCTGCCCTTCAACCCAGCCTGGCTCTGGGCCCAGACAGCTGGCACAAGGCCCTCATCACACTTCAGATCAGCATTCTCTGTGCTGCGGGTCCTCGGCAGCGTGCAATGTCTGACTTTAACACTTATCTGGCTCCAGAAGGCTTTCCTTGGGTCCTACCTGCCTTCTTATCTCCCAGTATCTGCCAGGTTCATGGTGTTCTAGGGTTTAAGTTTCTTCCTCCTGAAAGTCAGCAAAATGATAGGATACCAAAAAGTGGAAAAAAAAAGAAAAAGAAAAAAAAACAAAACAGAAAAACCGAAGAAAACCCACAACCTCCAGGGAAATGGCTAACAAATCCCATGTGATCTCTCTGGTGTGAACTGTCTTAGATCGTTAAACCCTAAAAGAGATCCTGACATTTTAAACTTGGGCTCCAGAGACCAGAAACATCATGGCGCTGCAGACTCAGTGTCTTCAAACTAAGAGTCACCACCTTACCCCAATCCTGCTCATCGTTTCACACCAATGTGAACAGCAGGCATCCCTTGCTAGCTGGGTGCTGGGTAGAGCTCTGTTCCCCCTACCCCCACCCTGGGGACAGACCCAGGAGATGACACCCTGTCCCTAAGAGCAGGCCTGATGGCTACCATGGCCCATCTCCTGTCTGGGACATCTGAGGCTCTTCCTGTCGCTCCCCTTCTGTCTATTCTGAACTCCACGAAACTTGTCACTCTCTCATCTCGCCCACCTCCTCTCTCGGGTCCTCCTTTCTGTCCTGTCTTATTCTACCCTCCATGTCACGGTTATCACTTTAACTACAGCCTTGTCAATACCTACAACTCACAGTCTGCACATCTCTGACCTTGGATTCATCTAATTATTTACCCATTCCACTCTCGTCGAGAAGGGCTCTGAGAGTGGCTGGAATAAAATATGTGACAAACGGGCTGTTGCCACGACTCACTGGTCTCCATCCTCAATTGGGCTGTTTGCTGCTCAGTTATCCTTCCATCCTTCCCATCCCTGCTCTCCGAATTTCTCAGCTGCCTTGTTCCCTCTTCCTTGGCAGATAACTTCACTTCTACTTCATCTGCGGTAGGGAATCCATCAGGTTGGAACTAAATTTCTTGTTGCTTCTCTCCCTAAAACAATGCTCAACAAAACACATGTGCCCCAAACCCTCTTCCACCTCCTCTCAGTGTTACAATGGAAAGGCCAGTCTGACCAGGCAAGTCCAAGGCTAGCTCCCTGGGCTTTCATGTTTCTTAATCTCTTATTTTTTCACATTGCCTTTATTAAAAAAAAAATCTTTATTGGAGTATAGTGGCTTTACAATGTTTTGCTATTTTCTGCTGTACAGCAAAGTGAATCAGATTTTATATATGTATATATATATCTTTTGTTTTTGGATTTCCTTTCCGTTTAGGCCACTAACAGAGCATCTAGTAGAGCTCCCTGTCTATAGAACAGGTTCTCATTAGTTAACTATTTTACACATAGTAGTGTATATATATGTTAATACCAATCTCCCAATTCATCTCATCCTCCCCATTCCCCCTTGGTGTCCATACGTCCGTTCTCTACACCTGTATCTATTTCTGCCTTGTAAATAAGATCGTCTACACAAATTTCTCCAGATTCCACATATATCCATTAATGGATGATATGTGCTTCTCTTTCTGACGGACTTCGCTCTGTATGACAGAATCTAGGTCCAGCCACGTCTCTGTAAATGTAGGTCTCTGCATTTCTGTCTCTTGGACCTGGGCAGGAGCCACTATCTTCCTCCCCCCTTGTCTGATCTTTGCTACTTGTTTGGCTCTTTCCTTGGAGAAGGGAATGGCTACCCACTCCAGTATTCTTGCTTGGAGAATCCCATGGACAGAAGAGCCCGGCGGGCTACAGTCCACGGGGTCGCAAATAGTCAGACATGACTGAGCGACTAACACTTTTCACCTTTCCACTGGCCCTTTCCCATCCTCAGTCACACATGCTTAAGTCTTTTCCCTCTGAAAAAATAAAGCTTTTCTTGACTCCTCTCTTTCTCCCAACACCGCCTTCTTTCTCATCTTCCTTTCACAGATGACTTCTCTGACATGCTACCTGTGCTTCTTATTTCCACATTCATTTGTCCCATGGATTCCTCAGCCTGTTAGAATAGCTGCTTCAGAGTTGCCAGAACCCAGAACTACAGTTTTAACAGGTTCTGGGCACACCGCAGGAGTCAGCACAGAACGCTGTGTTGAATGAAGCCACTGGGTTCCGGTTCCTGTCTCCCCTTCCCCCAAAGAGGCTCTTCCCACTGAACTAAATGTGCACTTCTGGTCCTCCTCTTTCTGATCTCTCAGCCTATCTGCCCCTGGGCCACCCCTTCTCTCTGAAACACTTTCCTCCCCGGCTTCAAAGACAAAAGAGTCTAGGTTCTCCTCCTCGCTCTTCTGCTCCAGTTCTTTCTTCTGGATGCCTCTTCTTTCTTTGTCTCTTCAATACTGGTGTTCCCAGGGTTCCCCTTGCTTCCTTGTCCTCTCCACTCTGACTCAGCAATTTCTGCCCCCCACCCCCATCCTTTGCCACAACTTCAGTTACTCCCTGTTGGCTCAAGAGTCTCTGGTTCACCTCTCCAGATTTCTCAGGCTTCTCTTAACTTTCAGATCCACTCGTCTCCATCTGAAGGCCCCTTGGCTCCTCACACTCCACGTTTCCAAAACTGAGTTCACCATTTACTAGGCTACCTGGGTTCCCACAGTCTTGGCCGTCCTCTTGGGTTCCCTTCGAATGAATGCATCCAAGGTTTACGCCCAGAAGCCTGAGGATTTCTCTCGATGCCTTTTCAGCCCTCACACCCACTGATTTCTTGGTTCTATCCATACTCCTTCCTTAGTCACTCTTGAATCTGTCTAGTTCTCTCCAGCCCCACCACAGTGCCTTGGGTCAAGTCACTGGTGGTCTTCTTGTCTCCAAGCTCTTCTTCCCTCCATATGATGGTCAGATTACGCAATCCAAATTCCTACAAGGGCACTGGAGGTGCTTCAGGGCTGCATCCTGTTCATAGACCGTGGGCTCCATAAACGTTGCCCTCAGGGTCTGGGACAGTGTCCAGCAGGTGCATAGATGACATCTATAAAATCTATAAATAATAATCTACAATAATATAAATATAAATTATATAAATATAAATACATAAATAATCTATAAATAAATATTTGCGCACTGAGTGACCTCTCACAAAGGCCACTTGTGACCTGACCTTGCTTGTCTGTCTGATCTCAACTCTCTACACTTGCCTGGCACTGTGTTTTATGAGTGTGTACTCAGTTGCTTCAGTCACGTCTGACTCTTCCAGACCCTCTGGAGAGTAGTCCGCCAAGCTCCTCTGTCCATGGGATTCTCCAGACAAGAAGACTGGACTGAGTGGCCATTTCCTCCTCCAGGGGAATCTTCCTGACTCAGGGATCGAAGTTGGGCCTTGTGCATTGCAGGTGGATTCTTTACTGCTGAGCCACTGGGGAAGTACACCTGAACTATTTGTGGTTTTCTGAATATGCCATGTTCTCTTTCAACTAAAGGCCTTTGCTCAAGTTCTTTTCTCTACACGGGATCATCTTTATTACCTCTGCCCCACCTCATTTGCCTAGTAAACTCATAATCAGTTCAGAAATCACATTTTGGAAGGTGCCCCTCTGTGCTCCCTGGTACCCTAACCCAGGTCCCATTCTGTGCTCACTGGGCTGCACTGTGGTTGCCTGGTTACTCAACTGCTTGTCTCACCAGACTACTACTGCTTACCAGCCTTCCTATGTTTACCCAGCACAGTGCATGCCACACAGCTGAAATTCAGTATGTGAACCAAAAACATGTGTTAACTAACACCCAGCTGATGTATCTGGTCCTTCATAAAATCCTCCGATGGCAGGTTTTGTTTTTCCAGGTAAATAAACCTATTTTTGGTAGAACTGATATATTTAAAATATGCAAAGAGATGGCAATCTTCCTGTAGCTCTTAAGTTTTCTCATGAGATAGACAAGTGTTTCCCCTGCTATTTCTACCATGCCACATGAGTATCCAGTAAGTACTGGATAAGGTGACTCCTTAACTGTAGACACATGGACATAAATTGGATTTAACACTGGGCCACATGATTAGACTCAAGTGTAAAGCTTAAGCAAAGATTTTTTCTGGCTCCTTTTCCCCCCACGTCCTTTGGATGTCAAGCTGTTACCCTATGAAGTCAAATCCTATAACAGAAGTCAGCTGCCATGAAAAGAAAATCAGAAGTTTAGATTCAAAGGAGAACCTTCTCAGAGAAGCTGAAAGAACCCTGCAAAGAGCTAAGTGTGCCCTGATAGGTAAGCAGGGTGATAATCTCCAAATTCAGAAAGATTGGTGCTTGTAAGGGAAAGCAGGCTTGGGGTGAGAGGGCCACCCAGTTCAGCAGTGCCAAGGACAGCTGGATGCTGACCTTGTAATTGACATTTACCGTCACACGCCAAGAAAATGATCATGTTGCTCATATAGAAATGGCTCTTCAAATTTTTCCACAACAAGGTGCTGAGTTGACACAAATGGATTTATCTACAAAACAGAAACAGACTCACAGATGTAGAGAACAGACTTGTGGTTGCCAGGGTTGGGGGAGGAGGGGCAGGAAGGATGTACTGTGAGTTTAGGGTTGTGTCCGACTCTTTGTGACCCCATGGACTATAGCCCACCAGGCTCCTCCATCCGTGGAATTGTCCAGGCAAGAATACTGGAGTGGGTTGCCATTTCCTTCTCCAGGGGATCTTCCCGACCCAGGGATCAAACCCGGGTCTCCTGCATTGTACTGGCAGACACTTTACCATCTGAGCTGCCTGGGAAGCCTGGGGCAGCTAAACTCTTAGGGTTAGCAGATGTAAACTATGACATATAGAATGGATAAACCACAAGATCCTACTGTATAGCGCAGGGAATTATAGTCAATATCCTGTGATAAATCATAATGGAAAAGAATATAAAAAAGAAGGTGTGCATAGGTAAAACTGAATCAGTTGACTGTACAGCAGAAATTAACACAACACCGTAGAGCATTATACTTCAAAAAAACCATGGCTGTCAGAAAAAGGTGTTGAGTTGGAAACCGGTTTTGTTCCCTAAAATAACAGATATGACATAAAATGCTGAAAGTCCCTTTACTTCTAGTAAGATGAATAGTTTCTTTACTTGCCTCACCCTGGATTAGAAAAACCAGTGGGACAAGGGACGGGTAATGTTCTGTCTGGCTAGATTGTCATTTAATCTCTTTGATAAAAGACTTCTCCTCTGTCTATAGCTTCAACCATCCCATTACATGGTCTATGACACGGACATGGAGCAAGCTCAGTATTACTGTGGCAAAAGAAATATCATTAAATTTTTTTTCTCAAACCTAAGGCCCTCAGAAAATTTGCATTTGTGGGAAAGTGGAAAATTCAGAAGTACATGGGTAGCAGAGCTATACCTATGGGAACAGCGTCTTCCAGTGACACGGATAATCAGTACCTTGGATTTCAGTCCTCTCAAAGAGTCTGGGTTCCTGTAATTTTCCACTCTTATTGTTCTATTCGTCTGTATTTTAAACAGTGGTTTGGGTTAAATTAGATCATTTATCTTCCCGGTAGTTTTCCAGCTATGTTTTATTTTCTCAAGGATCTATACCCCTCTAAAGCAGACAGCCTCACTCTGTCTAAGGAGCTCCGGCCGACCTTGACTCCCACACATGAGGTTGTGGTTTAAAGGGAGTGGTGGTAAAATGAAGCCTGGTCGCTTTGGTCATCAGAGTCATTGCTCCGGGCAGCACCGTCTGTATTTAGTGCTTCCTGAAGACTGGGAGACAACACAGGGCCAAGTCCAAAATATAACAGTGCTTTTCTCTGTCACTTCTCACACCTGGAGGGGAGCTTCTATAAAGAACAAATTACCAAACAGGTACCAAATTTGGCAAACTCAGTTTTCTACTGTTGGTTTCTTCAATACTTCAGGGAAAACAAAGAACATTTTACTTTTGATCTTTCACTCCAGAAATACGTTAGTTTACTCAAGAATAAATTTTAGTATCACAGGACTGTCCTCAAATCCTCTTGATCTTTCATATGAACATGAAGTTTAGGGCTTCCCTGGTGGCTCAGATGGCAAAGAATCTGCCTGCAATGCAGGAGACCAGGGTTTGATTCCTGGGTCAGGGAGATCCCCTGGAGAAGGGACTGGCAACCCACTCCAGTATTCTTGCCTGGAGAATTCCACGGACAGAGGAGCCTGGCAGGCTACAGTACATGGGGTCACAAAGAGTTGGACACGACTGAGTGACTAACACTATTTATCTAAATTTAACTTTAATTCAAGATGGTGGGAGGCTTGACAAGAAAGAAATATTACTATGAAAATTCTAGTGTACTTTAAAAAACCAAAACTTCCCATGCTATTTAAGAGTCCTTACATATTCCTCACCTTGATTGCACATCTTTACTATTAAAATTCCATATTTCCTACCAGTTTTTAACACTTATAAAGTTATATGGTCCCCAAATAATGCTAATTCTTGGTTCATATGTCAAGATTATATCCATCCAAGTTTAAAATGCTTTTATATTTGTAAAACAGAATAACAACCAACACAACAACAACCCCATAAACAATAGCCCAGAATAGACTGACTCTGGGATCTGGGGAGTCTTTTTACTAACTTTCTATGCTTTCTCTCTGCCTACCTACCAGGTGGCGCAGTGGTAAAGAATCTGCTTGCCAGGGTAGAAGACACAGGAGATGTGGGTTCGATCCCTGGGATGGGGGAAGATCCCCTGTAGAAGGAAATGGAAACCCACTCCAGTATTCTCACCTGGAAAATTCTACAGACAGAAGAGCCTGGTGGGCTACAGTCCATGGCATCACAAAGAGTCAGACACATCTGAGCACATACTTACATATTCTGCTTACTTAATACACTCTTCATGATTAGGAATAGATTTTTTTTCTTGATTCCTCTAGCATCTTAAATTTGGCTGTAGACCTCTGAGCTAGCAGCTCTGAAGCTCCATTCCTTTTCCTGACTCAACTGCAACATTCTGAAATGTCATCAATGCGCTTCTATTGACATTTACAAATGTATTTATTCTAAGAGAAGAAAAAGCAAATGCCGATTTGCATGTGCAGCTTATGAAATCCAGTGACCACCATAGGAACGATGATGGAAATGTCTTGGAAGCTAACATTTCCTGGGTCTTGTGTTGTGACGGACACTGTTCTAAGATTTTCACTTCTCCTGTCCACTCCATCAGGGATGTACTATTATTTCCCAGCTTACTGGCGAGAACACTGGTATGTGGAAAGACGAAGTCACTTTGTTTAGGCGGCACAGAGCTGGGAAAAGAAGCCAGAACATCTTGACCTCTGGGCTTAAGATCTTAACCATCATTCTATTATCTTGAACCAAGCCCTCCTTTCACTTTGAAATAGACTTCGAAGTCAGGGCCAAATGCTTACTTTAAACAGAGAGGATTAGTTGAGCAGAACACAAAGAACTCTGGGATAAAGACTGATTTTTATGGAAAATTCCAAAGACGTGGAAGCAAGATTATTTTTTAAATTGTAATGTGTTGCAAGCACTACAAGGATAAAAGTGGAAGATGAAAGGAGTGATGCTGATGTCATCATATATCTGAGCTATGCTAAGAAAATGAGGCTAAGAGAAATCAGGTCACTAACACTCTGGCCTGAACACCACTCAGCAAAGGGTACAGATGAAACCCGGGAACACAGACCACGTGGGCCGTCTCCCCAAGCTTACATATCAGTTCCATTACTAGGGTGGTAGAAACGCGGAGAGGCTATCCAGCCTTTGAGAGACACCACTCGAGAAAGTCTCTGAACTTCCTTTACACTTGGGATAATGCATCATCCTAGAATCTTTAGCTTGTGCAGAGTTTCTACTGGCTTCTCAACTGTGGGATTCATTTATTGCTGCTCAGGGTTCAGCTATGACTCACTGCTGGTATTTACGTAACTAGCACACACCAAGATTTGTGAAGGATCTCTAAGGGTCTGGGGCTTTTGAGCTGACTGATTTTTGGAGGTGACTGTGAGATTCAAAATTAGTCATTAAACAGGTTAGTCCTTCCAACCCATGGAGGTTCAACACCAGTATCCTACACACTGGTGCACGACTACACAGACTCACACACACACTGAGAAAGGAATCCCAACACAATTCAAGTAGGTGATATATAATGGGATAAAGCTGTGCCATTGTTTTCTTTGCTGTGTGCTAATAAGCTTGTCATGACCTCCCCCTGCCTCCCCTGCTATTATTGGTCTAGATTATTGACCCGATTTTGAGTAATCATCTCACTGAGTAAACTGTTAAGAACACAAAACAAGGAAGGACCAAGAGCGTCACTGTAGCACAAGCAAACCAGGCAAGAGATAGATGGTGTCAGTAGTTGTACCAAGAGCTCAAGAATCACATATTCTGAATTTATGTTGTCTTCGTGTTCATATCCCAGATGAGCCCAGCATTCGGGGGCTTCCCTGGTGGCTCAGATGGTAAAGTATCTGCCTGCAATGCGGGAGACATGGTTTGATCCCTAGGTCGGGAAGATCCCCTGGAGAAGGAAATGGCAACCCACTTCAGTATTCTTGCCTGGAAAAATCGCATGGACGGAGGAGCCTGGTAGGCCACAGTCCATGGGGTCACACAGAGTTGGACACAGCTGAGCGACTTCACTTGCTCTCTTGCTAGCTTTACAACTATAACTATGTTTTGTGATGAATATTTTTCACCAGAAAAGTGATATGATAAAGGAATAAGCTATAGAATAATGTGGGTAAAATTGAACTGCTTTGAAAATTTCTAAAGAGAGAATGAATTCATTTTTGTACTTGCTATTTCATGTACATAATAATGAGCCAGTAAATGCACATGCTGAGCTTCCTTCTGTAAATCTAGATTCACTATAATTCAGTTTTGAGATCTTGGGAATTCAGAGTAGACTAAAGTGCTGTCTTGCTCCAGCCCTTTTGCCTACACGAATGAGAGGAATGAAGGGGACCTGATGAAAGGAGACACGTGGGCCCTGTCCACTTGGCCCTCAGAGCCCCGAGGATGCTGCAGCCACAGAAGTATATTTGCTGAGTGTACAATAATTTATTCCAGAAATGTGACTTATGGATCACAGGAAGAATACCAACCTCTTACACAGGCAGTGTGGCAGAGTCTTGAATGTACCTTCACACATTATCTTATTGGCTGTTTACAACAATGCTACAGCAACAGGGCAAGCATGGAAAATTCCTATTTTATAGAAAAGGGGCTCAAAGAGATTCTGTGACTTGCCCAAGGTTCTTGGTTAATACACAGTGTGGCCCAAATCAGAAGCCAGGGAGACCGAGAGTAGGCACTCTTTCCTCCTTCAACACTAGACTGAGGATGGCAGGTGGAGGGGTGGGGGTGGATAGGATAAACACCCCCCCGCCATGCCCATCCAGATGGTTAAATACTAGAAGTAAATATTCCTAAAGGAACTTGTTACTTTTTTCTAATGGCAGTGTAGTTTGAGGAATCTGAGAGCCCTAGGTAGGTTAGGCTGAGCGAAGACTCCCTTGAGGTCTTTCCCTTTGAAAGGAGTCTAAAGTGGGCTCCTGGCTTCAAGTGATGCTGCTGTAGATAGGAGAGCATGGCCTGGTCAGCCTTGCCCCTGCAGTCGGCGGAGAAGTTCTGCAGGATGAGTAGCTCAGAAAGCGCTCTGCACAGAAGCTTCCTGTAAGCGCCTGAGAAGGGCATCAATTAAATTATTGGGTTGGCCAAATGGTTTGTTTTTGTAACATGTTATGGGCTTCCCAAATGGTGCTGGTGGTAAAGAACCTGCCGGCCAATGCAGGAGACATAAGAGATGTGGGTTCAATCCCCTGGAGGAGGGTATGGCAACCCACTCCAGTATTCTTGCCTGGAGAATCCCATGGACAGAGGAGCCTGATGGGTTACAGTCCATGGGGCTGTAGAGTAGCTCAGACATGACTGAGTGACTTAGCTCACACACACATACATATGGAAAAACCAAATGCACTTTCTGACCAACCCAACTGCACAACCCCATTCAAGATCCCAGTGATTCTGAATGTGAAGACCCTGATGTCCCTGCTGACAATGGGACAGGAGCTTGGGCCCCCTCTGGCTCTAGGTAGACCTACTGGGCATACCATGTGCTCCTTCCATGCTTCCAGTGCTGGTGAAGATACAGCCCAAAAGGAAATTTCATACAGTACTGGCTAGAGTGTCAACTCTAATCCTTGGCAAAGGAAGACGTCAAAAGGTATTACCGTTTAGAGCATACCGTCTCTTTAATCCAGTAATGTCCTGTTAGAATCTATCCAAACACAATAAAGCCCAAGTACAGGATGCCTCTCAAACAAAGGCATTCATTAAAGCATTCTTTGCAATGGCAGACGGTTGCCAACAATCTGTCCGTCTGCCAATATGGGAAAGGCTAAGTAATTATGGTTATTATTTGCTGCGTATATGGTCCATGCACACAGGGGCATGCTGACCAGCAATCACAGAGCTTGAGGTGCAACTAAACGTGTCCAACTGGAAATTAGCTCATGATTACAGTGTTAGGCAGAAGGCTGTACTGTAAGCAATATAGCATTTTCTCACTCCACTAAAAATCTTTTTTAAAAAAGATCGTCCAAAACGGGTAAATACATGGGTATGAGCAGAGAGAAAGTTGGAGAGTGACATATACCAAACTCTTAATACTGTTTATTTTAGGCGAGATGGGATGAAGGGAAGCAGGAGGAGGAAAATGATCAGCTTGACACTCGTATCTGTATAGCTTTCCTTGTGACAAAGAACATATGTTCCTTCGATGGTTTAAAATGAAAAATGAATACACAGAAGATAGATGAAATATCTAATTCTTAGGAGGCAAAGCCAGGGAACCACTCCACAGAGCAAAGTTTTGTTTTGTTTTTGGTCACACTGTGGTATGCAGGATCTTAGTTCCCTGATCAGGGATTGAACCTGTGACCCCGGCAAGGGAAGGGTGGAGTCCTAACTGCTGGACCACCAGGGAAGTCCCTTTTGATAAATTATCAGCATGCTTTTGTGATGACCTGGGATGATGCCTCTTAGAACGGTTCCTCTCGTTCATCTCACTTGAAAGACACCCGGATTTCTGACAGCTTAAACACGAGGCTGAATTCTAGAAGCTGTGTGCCATCCGAAGACAGCTGCAAGTCTCCAAAATCTAGACCTCTGAGCAAGAGAAAAGATGGATCTCCTCTTGTTTAACTCACCCTCCCGCTGCCGTGTGTTCGAGCCCTTTGTTACCTACTTCTGCCTCCCACCAGGGTTTCCCTGGTGGCTCAGACAGTAAAGAATCTGCCTGCAATGCAGGAGACCCGGGTTTGATCCCTGGGTTGGGAAGATCCCCTGGAGAGGGGAATGGTACCCACTCCAGTATTTTTGCCTGGAGAATCATGGACACAGGAGCCTGGTGAGTTACAGTCCATGGGGTTGCAGAGAGTCGGACACGGCTGAGTGGCTTAACAACAACCTTTCTGACTTAGCGCTTAAGTCACGATATACTTATGAACAGGTGACACCACAATTATAACACAGTCTGACGGCAGCAGAAAGGCACTGAACCCAGTCTGCAGGGCAGGGAAGGTGTCTTGGAGTTCTCTATCAGTGCTCCCCTTGGGAAGACCCTGACCTCTGAATTTCCCTGCTGTGCTAGCCCTTAATCCTGGCTGAAATGCCAGTGTCTGCCACCCTCTGAGATCAAGGTCAAATCTTTCCTCCCACCAGGAATCCCTCTCTAATCAGTTTCAGCCATATGACTGCTCCTGTCATGAGAAATTATCGTCATCATTTATTTATTCATGGGATGATTTCATTCACTCACATATACTAAGTCAGTATGGGTGATCTGCCTGGCACCGTGCTCTTTATTGACCAACAAACATCATATGATGGTCAAACAGACAGTTAATCTTTTATGGCCACCATGTCATGTCATAAGGGCTTCCCTGATAGCTCAGTACGTAAAGAATTCAGCTAGAACACAGGAGACCCCGGTTCAATTCCTGGTTTGGGAAGATCCGCTGGAGAAGGGGTAGGCTACCCACTCCAGTATTCTTGGGCTTCCCTTGTGGCTCAGCTGGTAAAGAATCTGCCTGCAATGTGGGAGACCTGGGTTCCATTCCTGGGTTGGGAAGATCCCCTAGAGAAGGAAAGGCTACCCACTCCAGTATTCTGGTCTGGAGAATTCCATGGGCTGTATAGTCCAGGGGGTCACAAAGAGTCAGACACAACTGAGTGACTTTTCCTTTCACCTTTGTACACATTTATAAAATATATAATAAAATACAATATTTATTATTACATTATTAATTATAAAAAGGGAAAGGCTACCCACTCCAGTATTCTGGTCTGGAGAATTCCATGGACTGTACAAGACATGACCGAGTGACTTTCACTTTCTTTACGTCATGTACCCTGATCAACGAGAGCATGAGGCCAGGCAAATAAGGTGTACGCACTAAGTGTGTTTGAATATTTCTTTATATTCCCCACAAACCTTTGAATTAGGGGCTTGAGCCTGGCAGGCTGCAGTCCATGGGGGTTGCAAGAGTTGGACATGAATTTTTTGCAAACAAACAAAAATGAACTGTTCGTCAGTAAAAGTCCTGAGGATTAGGGAGGTTTTGTATGACAAGGAGTGGGGCAGACAGACTCGAGGAGCTGAAGATGGAAAAAGCAGTGGGGGAGAGGGAGAGAGAATACAAAGGTGGAGAGAGAAATACAGAGAAGGAATATCGAGGCAACCAGTGCTAAGATACAAACACAGCAGCACACCTCTACAAGCCATACAGACAACATGATAATTCTAATTGGTCAAAATGAGTAGAAAAGAACTTTAAAATAAAGGTATATGGAATGAGACCTAAATAGCTGTGCAAAAAGAAATGTACAAGAATTATACTCTTTGGGTAAAACTACGTCTAAACTCATTTGGCATTACATATAACAGCATTTATAGAAGAATTTAAGAATCATTCCAACCTCAACATTAGAACTGTTTTACCAAGCCTGAATCTTGAGCTTCCTTATGGCTTAAACACTTGTTTTTGAAACCATCGTTAATATCCCTACTATACATTTACGTCCACTTCAAGTACTTTAAACTTACATGTCCCAGAGTGGTAGTGATGAAGATGCTAGTTCCTTTGTTAGGAATTCTTTGAAGGGCTCAAGATTTTGGCTTGATGACCTCTCCTTAACACTTGAGAATAAACCAAAGCAAACATTTCTTTCTATTTCATGGAGAGTAAAAGGGAATTTCTAAAGGCTGTCTGTTAGGTTTCTAAATGGCAAAGTGCAGATTTTTTTTTTAATTGCACATTAAGATTAAACCAATGAGAGCTCTGGACTTTGAGTAGTAAGTAGATTTTCTCATTGTGTAATTCTGACAGTACATTTTAATCTGTTTTAGAGCTTTAAGATTCCTTTCAATTACTCAATACAGAATATGATGCTTCTTCACAAGTAAAATGATTAAAATTTCCCCTTTGGTCCTGCTAAATGACCATTTTTACAGAATAAAAGCTTTTTCTCTATAGTTACTTACTGCTATGTGAAGATGAAAGTCCACTGAATAGATAAAAAATGACCAAGTATTACATCACCTAATTTCTAACCCTCTCAAACACAGTTCCATATGACTGCAACCCATGTGTTCCTGGCCGATGCAAAAAAGTGAAGAATTCAAAGAGAAAAACACTGATCAGGGAAAAACAGGAAGTCCCAACTTTGAAAAACACTGAATCCACCTTCTCTACAAACCACAAAAAGATTAGACAAACCAAGTATTTGTTGACATTGGCTGTAAATTTTGGAAGGGATTAGAACCTTAAAATATATCTGGCATGAGACCCAAATCCCCTTTTCACTGGTTCTTTTCTTTAGGAAAATATATTTTAAAGGAACTGCTAAGGAGAAATCTAAACTTACATATTCATCCCTGGAGAGATTAGCATTATGATATGAAGTTCTGTTTTCCAGAGCTGTCCTGGGTGTGTATAGGTGTGTGTACAAGCCATCTTCTCATGAGTTCTCATAGTTTATTTAATTCTTTTGAAAACCCAGTGAGGTAGGGAGTCTTAGCTCTTGTGAGAGATGGAGAGACTGAAACTCATCGGGAAAAGTAATTCTCCCCAAGTCAGAAAGCTATTTGTGGCAGAGCTGGGACTTGGGCCTGGAAATCCAGCAGCGTGAGCTAGGGAGCATGTGGACCATCACTGAGATCTGTTTCCCCTAGTCCTAGCTGTGTTCTTTTGGGCACATGACTTTGCCTCTCTGAGATGCACAGTGCTGAGTAAAACAGGAATGCTTGCCCCAGCAGGTCTCCTGTAGGACAGATTTTAGGATTAACTGAGATTATGTCCATTAAAGTACTTAGTACCAAAAGAGGCAAATCACCAACCCTTTCTCCCTCCCCCAGATAAAAACTCTGGAGATATGAGGCTGTGGACATCTGCCCTGACCTAAGCCAGGGCACATCAGGGACTTCTAAGGCCCCCATGGAACTTCAGGATGCCATTGTGTTTTATTCTCTCAGTCAGTGAGGTGCTCAGACGCTCAGTCATGTCTGACTCTTTGCAATGCATGGACTGTAGCCTGCCAGGCTCCTCTGCCCATGGGGTTCTTCATGCAAGAATACTGGAGTGGGGTGCCATTTCTTCCTCCAGGGCATCTTCCCGAACCAGAGAGCAAACCTGTGTCTCTTGCGTCTCTTGCATTGGCAGGTGGATTCTTTACCACTAGTGCCAACTGCAAAGCCCTTATTCTATTCTATTTATTTCATTACTTTTTCATTAATTTTTTATTTTAAAAATGTTTTATCTTTAAAGCCATTTTTATTTTCATTTATTTATTTTTGGCCACACTGTGTAACATGTGGGATCTTAGTTCCCCAACCAGGGATCCAACCTGTGCCCCCTGCATTGGAAGCAAGGAGTCTCAACCACTGGACCGCAGGGAAGTCCCAGGATGCAATTTTAATTCAGGGCAGACTGAGAATTATTTTTGAAGACCTGGGGCAGGTCTGGAATTAACTTGCTTTTCAGAGTAGCCCCGGCCTGTGGAGAGATTCAGGCTCTGAATTCCATCCTGATGCACTGGGTTGCACCCACACAGCCTGCAGTGTGATCTCAAGGGCGCTGGTGAAGGCCTCTGTTTCTGGGTAATGACGAGCTCAGTCCTCCAGAAGTGACTGTGATGACTCAAGTTGTATGAAACTTCAGGCTCTCCAGCAGCGAGCAGGTGAGGGGCAGTGGGAAGGCAACATTGGTAGGTGCTTCGTGATTTCCATAAAAAGGCAAAGATACAGATTCAATGCAGTAATTCCCATAGTGCCTTCTCCACCAAGCCCTGCCTAACCAGGCTCCTTCAGCCTTAATAACCCCTTCCTGCCTCTCATTATTTATACACATGTTTTCCTTGCTTAAAAGATAGGTGGACATGGATTCTGAATAAATTCAGCCGTGCAGTCACAAGCAGCAGTAGCAAAGCAAAACCAAGAAAACTCCCCATTACTCAATAGACATCCTCATTAATCTGTCAGCTTTAGAAGGAAACATGCAGTGTGTGTCACACAGCGCAGGTTTCACATGTTCGAAAGCAGCTTTCGGTGACAGCTCAGTAAGTCAGACATCTACCTAGGCGTCTACCTCCGGCCCTCCCAGCTCTGACCTTCCACTTGGTAAATCTTGGCCAGGTGAGGTGCCGTGTGGACCTGGCCTGTCGACAGTCACTTGGTTAGGAACACGGCTCAGTAGTTTTCACGTGCCCAGGGCTGTGGAGCACAAAAAAGAGACTGGAGGTGAGGTCTCTGCCTTCAAGGAGGTTAGCACAGAAATAGTAAAGAGTGATTGGGACTTCCCAGGTGGTGCTACTGGTAAAGAACCCGCCTGCCAGTGCAGGAGACGTAAGAGATATGAGTTTGATCCCTGGCTCAGGAAGATCCCCTGGAGGAGGGCATGGCAACCCACTCTATCCTTGCCTGGGAAATCCCAGGGACAGAGGAGCCTGGCTGGCAACAGTCCAAGGGGTTGAAAAGAGTCAGACATGACTGAAGTGACTTAGAGTGATTAAAATGCTCAACAGTGGTAAGTAAGATAAGGACTGGCAGTGAGATATTTGATCAGCAACAGCCCCCACGTGTGCTGGAGAAGACAGGAAGGGTTCTGCGGTGGCAAGGAGAAGCACGGAGAACTCTGGGTGGGGGTCTGGAGTGATGGCGCAGAGCCTGCTCTGGGCTCACGGAGAAGAGGCTGGGCCTAGGGGGTGGAGGGACGGGAGGTCGGGTGGGGTCAGGGGCGTTTAGAGTGGATGTGTTTGGCAACTGGGAAGACTGAGAGCTTGTGAGCGTTGAGTTTTGAAGGTTGATCTGGTAGGAATGTGTGTAATGGGCTAGCATGAGAAGGAAAGAGCCAGAAAACCACCTCTTATCACAACATGCCAGAGGACAGGTATTCAGGGCCAACATTTTGATGGAACAAGTGAGATCTGCTTCTCACGTACCTTGAGCACCCCTCTCTCAGTCTCCCTGAGGGCGGGACCTTATCCAGGTTGTCAGTCTACACTGATGAAAGGAAAGACCAGGTCAGGATCTCTAGAGAAGGCACAGCAGGGTGGGCGGGTGGGAACTGCCTGAAACTGGACACCCGGAACACATAAGGTAAAACAACGCCTGGAACTAACCATTCTCCAAGGTATATAAACCAAACACAAAACAATAGTTACAGCGGAGCCTAAAATAAAAGAGAGAGAGAAAGAAAGATGGACATTCTTAGCAAGTTATATTCTTGCCTGGCGAATCCCATGGACAGAGCCCTGGTGGGCTACAGTCCCTGGGGTCACAAAGAGTCGGACATGACTTGGCGATTAAATAACAACGATCTTTAGGTAAGGATGTCTGACCAGGGCCAGGCAGCCTTGACCTTGACATCTAAGGATCCTGGACTTGAAAACATGCCCACAGTGGGGTGGGCTGGGAGGGAAGCCACGAGGGCCGGGCTGGATGTATATATATGGCTGATTCACGCTGTTGTTAGGCAGAAATCAACAGAACATTGTAAAGCAATTATCCTCCAATTAAAAATAAATGCGATTTTTTCTCCTTGGTTCTAGGGGCTCTCCCCACTGAAATTTTTCATTGAGCTTCATCTATATGTAAACATAAAAAATTTTTAAGTCAAAAAAAAAAAAAAAAGAAAAGAAAAATGCCACAGGGATACCGTGAGTTGCTGCAGCCTCAACAGATTCTACACCGTGTGCGGTGACCGCTCACGAGACCTCGTTTATCCCTGGAGCACGCGTGGCCATGGACCTCATCCTCAGCACCCTCACCTCTGGCAGCTTTGTTCAACAGCTCCTGGGAATTTCCTGCAGCCCCGAGGGGTTGTGCCTGTGCAGAGGGCTGGCAGCCTGGTGAATCCCAGAGGGATGGAGGCCAGTGAGACCACCTGACATCCAGCAGTTTACTGCTGACGTGAGTTTGCACACTCAGGTTAAGTGGGAAGAGACGCATAGGGTACTGAGAGGCAGAATACATCGTCCAAGGGCCAGGTGGCCAGGAGCAGGAGATTTACGAGACCAGGAACACAGAATAAGACGGCAGGAAAGGTGACAGGCTCGAAGGGACCCTGACGCTGCTCAGCTTTACTGCCTCTGCTCCGCATGTGAGAAACCTTATCCCAAGGGAGTCTGCCCTGGACATCTGCAGGGGTACCAAGTGGCCCCAGCCCGCTAACCGGCTAGGACCACTAGCAGGCTGGGACCCCTTGGTGTCCTCTGGCAGGGCAGCCAGCAAGGTCCTGGCAGGAGCCTTTTCTCGCCCTGTTTGCTCTCTCATGGGGCAGTAAGTCCTCTTCCTCTGCCATCACTGCTTTTCTTTGTTGATGGATGAATGGGGTGACCTCCCACAGGGGGAAAAATGTGTCTAAGTGTTAGAAGTGGTGCTCACTGAGGATACATTTGAGTCTGCGAAGCTAATGTGTTTGCAAAGCGAACGCTTATCTGATGGCAAACTTCTGTTGGGATAAACAGAAATATCGCCAGGGATCTGTTGACCCTGGGGAGAACCAGGTCCTGTGAGATGCAGCCTGGGTCCGCGCGGCTGCCCTGATCTCTCCAGCGAAGGGCACCATGGTGTCTGTGGCCCGGGAGGACCTCATGGTTTTGTGCAGGGAAGTGTTATCGGGAAATGCTGGGAACACCAGCTGCTCAGGGGCAGCAAAACCCATGTGCAAAGGAGGCTTATTTTAGCTACAGTGGAGGCCTGGAAAAAGGTGAATTACTCAAGCTGGGAGTGTAATGTGAAGCTTCCTGAACGCCCAGCCCCGCCTCGGCATCCACGGCGAAGCCAAGAAAGGCGGACACGGGGCTGCAGAGAAAACCCTTGACCTGAAGGCAGCTGATGCCGCCCTGGAGCCCGGAGGGTGTTCCAACAAAATCCTCCTTTGCTCTCTTTCTCCTTTCTTCGTTGTCACCCTAATGACTGAATAGTTCTCCTTCCACAGAAAATCCTTTTGCTTGCTGTTAAATAGGTTTAAAGATAAATCACTCCAGGTTTGCTAATGGCTGCAATTTGTAAAGGCGCTGTGGTTAAAAGCTGACCCCCACAGACAGATCACTTCCTAAGGTGCTGCTGAATTATTTTTCCCGTGGAGGTGATAAACCTAACACTGTAAATGACAGAGCTGGCTACAAATCATACAGCAAGCCTGTTTTTTAACAAATATGGCCTTAAGATCTGGAACGGACCAGTCTTCTTTTCTTGGAATTGGACTGAGGTTGCACTTAGCACTACCTTGTCCTAAAACTTCGAAGAAACCCGTACTGAGTCCACGTCAGCACCAGGTGAGGGGATGGAAATAGGACTGCTTTTGTGCTTTGGGTTTCTCTTTGCTGGGCTGTATGTTTCCGGAGGCAGTGGGACTAGAAGGCATGGAAATCATGTGTATTCTGCTACTTGGCTGAGGGACCTCAAATGCCCGGATCCCGGTGTGGTCCAAAGCTTATCCACCGCACCTCACCCCTCACATGCTGCTGCGAACAGGAGCTCTTTTCTGAAGCTGGAGTTTTCATGTTCATGCACAGAAACATTTACTATTTTATCTGTAGCATTTTAATGGGAACACACAATTCGATCACTGGTTTGGAGCCCCTGAAACTCCAGTCCTTTGGCCACCTGATGCGAAGAACTGACTCCTTGGAAAAGGCCCTGATGCTGGGAAAGATCGAAGGCAGGAGGAGAAGGGGACCCAGAGGATGAGATGGTTGGATGGTGTCACCGACTCGAGGGACATGAGTTTGAGCAAGCTCTGGGAGTTGATGATGGATAGGGAGGTCTGGCATGCTGCAGTCCATGGAATCACAAAGAGTTGGACACGACTGAGCAACTGAATTGAACGTAGAGCCCCTATCACCAAACATCAAAATCAAGCAAGAAGAAGGTGGAAACTACCGACCTCAGAGGAGAGTAATATTCAATTGTGATCTACTAAGAATTGTTGTTTGCTCTTTGAACAAGCAGCATTTTTTTTCCTGCGTTTGCAAAAAGAAAAATACAGCTTTTTCTTCTAAACTAGGGAATTCTCATAATATTTTGTGGCTCTTAAGCTCACTTTAAGTGATAATAAGTCCCAAATCATATGAAATTGACTTATGAGCATAGGAAAAAATGAAAAGGGAAAATGCTGGATTCTTGAAGCAAGCCCTCACCCTTTTCAAATGAGAACCCACAAGATATATTGAAAAAGCAGATTGTAGCACAAAATATCTAAAGGCAAGTATCGTGAGATGAGCCCAGAGACTGTGAGGCTGGTTAATTACTCCTCTTGCAGTGTAATATCGCCTTATTAGTGTTTTGTTCCTTGGTGCCTAGTAGAGTTAAAATTATATTGGACATATTTTCCTTTCAGATTGTCAAGTGAATCGCAGCCAAAAAATAAATTCTTTTTCATGTGATATTTCTTACAAAGAAATTTGTATCTGTGCTCTTTGGGTCTCATTTTGATCTATATATCTTAGAAGGTTTAACAGAATCCCTGGTCAAAAAGGTTTCTTTTTTCCAGGATGTTTCATTTCAGTTCAGTTCAGTAGCTCAGTCGTGTCCGACAATTTGCCACCCCATGGACTGCAGCATGCCAGGCTTCCCTGTCCTTCACTATCTCCTGGCGTTTGCTCAGTTCTCTTGATACAAACTCCATTGCTTCCCCTCTGTCCCTAACACTTGACCTGGTGATTACTAACGTCACTCTAGGTTTGGAAACTGACAAGCACATGCAAGGTTTCTGAAAGTATGTTCCAGGAACACTGTTTCCTGGATGTTAGTAAGTGCTATATAAAAAAGCACAAGGCAGGCAAATACCTTTAGGATACAAAGTTGAACATTTGTTTTTTTTTTTTTTTTAGAACTTCTCAAAGCTTTTATATATCAATCTGCATTATAAATCTCTAAGGGGACAATGGTATTAGAGAGTTTCCCAGGTGATTCTGCCTAAAGAATCCTGTTTTTGAAGCAAATGTCACACTGCTGACTTTTTTAAAGAGGATATGCTCTTGCTAGGTTCGCACGCACAGCCGAGGAAATGATACTGAGGGTAGGGTATTTTTTTGAACAGTAGAATAAAGATGTGTTATCAGTGTTCACTGATGATCAAACAGGGTGACACTGTTAAGAGCTGAAGGCTCCCTTGGATCTGGTTCCCGCTCGGGCACAAGTGGCTTTGGGGTCTGGAGAAGTCACCAGCTCACCTGGCATGATCTGGATGGCCTCTGAAGTTTGCTAACTGTGTGGTTCTTGATATATTTGCATGACGCTGGAGGTTATTAAGGATTCCTGAAATTTGGCTTAGCCTCTCTTGCTTTAGGTATTATTCTGAAGTATCTAGTTTCCCTTTTCATGCTGTTCACGGGGTTCCTGAGGCAAGAATAGTCAAATCTATGGTTTTTCCAATACTCATGTACAGATGTGAGAGTTGGACCATAAAGAAGGCTGCACACCGAAGAACAGATGCTTTCAAATTATGGTTTTGGAGAAGACTCTTGAGAGTCTCTTGGACTCTAAGGAGATCAAACCAGTCCATCCTAAAGGATATCAGCCCTGAATATTCATTGGAAGGACTGATGCTGAAGGGCAAGTTTCAATACTTTGGCCACCTGATGCAAAGAGCCAACTTACTGGAAAAGACCCTGATGCTGGAAAAGATTGAAAGCAGGAGAAGGGTGAGATAGAGGATGAGATGGTTGGATGGCATCAGTGGCTCAATGAACACGAATTTGAGCAAACTCCAGGAGAGAGTGGAAGAGAGGAGCCTGGCATGCTGCAGTCCGTGGGGTCGCAAGGAGTTGGACAAGACTTAGCAACTAAACAACAACAAAAACAACAATAGTAACAACATCTGGTTTGCATGGAATCTGCCTCCCGCTTCTTAATTACCTTGTTAGTATCTACGGGCCCAATCTATACACTTCTTTTCTGCACTAGACAGTAATTCACATTGACTAGTTGCCATACGTTATCAAGGCTAGATGCATATGGAACTTTGTAGATGGTTTCATCCGACTGCAAAAATATTCACTTTGCCTTCCTAGACGAGGTTAAGACCACACTGTCACTGCCTAGCACTTGCTGCTAGCTGTTCTCCCGGGTAAACTGAGCTTGCAACCTAACCAGATATCAGTCAACAGATAGTTCTGAAAATCTTCAGTTTCAGTGGTCTATGCTCCTAAGTCTTTTGATTAGCAGGGACATTTTAAGAAGATACATATAAAATTAATAGGTAATTTCTGACTCGTTCATAATCTAGGTGGGGATAAAAGATAAACTTATAAAACTTCTACAAGCAGACATACAGTTACAGGCAACATGGGTGCAATTTTGTAATCCTAATTTTCAATTGTTTTACACTTCTGCCATCTCAATGCATCTGGGTCAAAAACACTAAAGGTACAAGCTGCCTAATTCAGTAGTTGTTGAATAAAATAAAACTATTAACCAGTTAAAGAGAATTCTCTCCATGTGTCACCTTCCCCCACTCCTTACCTGCCCCTGGGGAACCTCTCCCCTGACCAAAAAAAAAAAAAAACACAACAACGAAACTCTAAACATTTAATCATAAAATTTATTTGCGAGGGCAGCAACAGTCTACATAAGCCAACTGGTTGAACAGGGTTTAAAACAAGGGACTTCAATGTTTTAAATGCACTGCTCATCTCAATTTTTAATAATTACCATTAATGATGATCTCAGAGTCCACCAGAGTACTCCCCCTTTGGGGGTGTCCGGTTAGCGTTTGCTATTTGACCCCCAGGCACTAGGAACCTTTTTCTCAGGAAGTCAGGGGAGGGATGCTCCCTGTGGCTACAGCAAGAGGTCACCCTCCCGCTAGGAGGGCAGGGATGACTCTGCGAACATCAGGAGCCAGCAGGGCCAGTTCCTGTGTGTGTTAATCTTGGAGGCCCGTCTAATGGGAATGGGCTGAAGTGGCTCTTCCATCAGATGGGATCCATTCTCCAGACAGTGCTAATCGTCCTCTTGGGACCTTGTGTTCGTAGTACAGGAAAGACATGTGGGAAAGACAGTGAATCCCTGAACTTATACCTGAGGAACTAACAAAGGAGGGAGAGAGTAAACACGTAGTACCTTTGCACTGCAGCATTAGTTTAGATACAAAATCACAACATTGGTTGTTGTGAATTCAAAGGATATAGTTCTACTTTAAAAAAAAAACACTCTTCTTTTTTACAAAAAAACTTTCATGTGGTGAAGATGAAAATTTTCTTGCACTTCTTTCTCACTAGCCCAGTCTTAAGGCCACCGTGACAGAGCCACAGCTACATGGATGGAATCCCTTCCTACATCACCAATGACAACACATCAAGTTCACGAGTGCTAAGGGATGAGGACTTCTCCGTTCTTTAGGTACCGATTTCCTTAATCTGTTCCAGTTGTGAGAAAGGCAAGCCTATTCAAACATTTTGCATTTTTGTATGTACATCTTTACATGGACCCTTACTGGTTATAAATCTTTCAAAATCAGACCCCTGATTGGCATGTCCCCTGAGTACATGCCAAATCACTTCAGTCATGTCTGACTCTTTGTGACCCTTTAGACGTAGCCTGCCAGGTTCCTCTGTCCATTGGATTCTCCAGGCAAGAATCCTTGAGTAGGCTACCAAGCCCTTCTCCAGGGGATCTTTCCGACCCAGGAATCGAACCCACGTCTCCTGCATCTCTGGCACTGCAGGCAGATTCTTTACCCACTGAGCCACCTGGGAAGTCCACTGTGTCCCCTACAGTAAGTCTATATGGCAGCAAAGTGGCATAGGTAAGGGGAATATTTAAGTGCTTCAATGAGATGTGTCTCCATCACAAAAGAAAGCTCTGATTCCCCTGCCCCCTCCCACCTTGTTTTCTATTTCTCCTTGAAATCAACCGTTTCTGGGATGAAATGATGCCTTTCTATAGAGATGCAAGGCAGAAGCTTGTTCTGCAGATGTCCAAGTCTTAACCTTCTGAGTTCCCCAGACTTTTCAGGCTAAGGCCAGGGACCACTTAGATGAGAAACTTCCAAAGAAAACTCTGGACCCACAGGAAGTGGAGTGGATGACTCAACAGGATGGCTCCTTCCTCTGAGTCAGCCCAGTTGGTCTCAATGTGACCCTGGAGTGGGCATTGGGCTCCTGAAGCCAAAACAGTATTAAGATCTGAAACCAAGCTTTTGCTCACAAAGGAGCCTAAACAGGAAGTTAGGTTCTGATGCCAGCTGAACTGCAGCCACAGACACTGACTCTGTTTTCACTCTTTGCTGGCACTGCTGCCCATTATTCTGACTTTTCAGAGGCTATGTACCACCAATAGTTTCTGAATTCCACCCAAGAAAGGGAAGATGCAAGACACAAATCTGAGTTGCATGGAAGAGGAGAATAACACTCATGAAAGATACAAATTATTAACTTTTAAGATGCAAAGTAGAGTAATGTTGAGCATGTTTGTACCTGGTTATTCTGATAAGTCTGTCTAGGATTAACGTTCATTGATTTTGTGTTTAAAGCACCCAAGCGACAAGACCAGTTACATTAACCATGAATTCAGTGCCTGGCCATTTATTCCCATATTTTCAGGTTTCAGAAATCTCTTGCAACCCTAAGAGACTAAAGGGACAAGCATATGTTTAACATCCACTTTTCATGCTGTCAGGAAGCATTTCTTGTCCTTGGCTCCCTGACTTATTATTCCATGCTGGACTTTTTGTTTCTAAATTTAAAAGTCAGCAAAAGAACAAAAGATTTAGTATGAGATTAAACCTTGTGAATCACTGTCAAGGTCATTTGTTTTTTACCTCTTCTACATTGAGACCACTGGATGGTACAGTGCATTCATAAAATTCCAGATTCCATGCTCTCATTTCCATGGTGACAAAATGTCACTTAACAGAGAATTACGACTTCGGCAGGGCACCATGGGGTGAAGAAGGTAGGAGGGAAGTAAATGGACTATTAAAAGCAAAAGATGAATTGTGTTCCTGCATGTACAGCTCATGATTCCTCCACCACAAGCCCACAAAGCCTCCTGAATGAAGGGACCTCCTGGCCACCCCCCAGCAGCATCTTGCCTTCCCAATGCCCCACGTTGGCTGTAATGAAACAGTTACTCGGCTGGCAGAAATCTCAACTCTGCCAATGAAACAAGCTCAGCCACTTTATGACCTGACTCACACAGAAGAAAAGAAAGGGCTGACCAACTCCACAGCCCAGAGACAGGGGAGGTGGAAGAGAAATCAGTAGTCTGGGCGCCTGGACTCTTTCTTCCCTAACGACTCCACCTAGACTAGACACATTATTCTTTTCCAGATGAAAAAGTCCTCATGCATAACTGTGAAAAGTCAGTGGGAGGCAGGGTTGCTGGTTTCAGCTCATAAAACCCCCAGTATACTGTAGAGACCTTTGAGTTGCCTTGTGGGTGTGCACTGTTGAAACTAACAGCAAAATAGCAGTCTGATGACCTTACCCATTGTCCCCCCAAAGCAAGCCAACAATTAACCTTGTGTGATACCACAAGAATAAAAAGAATATTGAAACTTCTATCTTCAATCACTGAGTTTTTAGCTTACTAACATTTGAACACATTTCTGTTTCAGAGGAAACCCCTTCCTTTGGAGTCTTAGGGTCTAAGGCAAAGAGAAACTCTGAGCACTTTCTGTTAAGTTCCTGTTTTCTGCTGAACAAAATTTTGACCGCTATGAACCCTTTTCCAAGTTAAACAATTCACATCTGCATGGCAACAAGGTCCTAGAGCTGGAATATCTCATCCACATTTTTACAAAGAGTCATGCTTGATATTATTTATCTTTATTCAATTTCTCCTTAATTCTTCAAGGTCCAAAGACCAACAGGAAAATACATGGCACATTATATGTATTATACATGTTGCTCGTTAGAAGTCCTTCAAGTATGAACATAGAAAATAATGTACTGTTCTATTTCAGTTCATGGTTTCATCAGAGCCTTTTCATTCCTCTATAAAATTCTTGATAGGATAATTCATTTTTTTTCCTCAAAGAAGACATATTTAACAAAGACATCTCAGAAGACACATACCTAATTATAAAAAGTAAAACGGACATTCTTATGTTTAGTATCCTGATGGTGGTGGTGGCGGTTTAGTCGCTAAGTCATGTCCAACTCTTTTGTGACCCCATGGACTGTAGCCCACCAGGTTCCTCTGTCCATGGGATTTCCCAGGCAAGAATACTGGAGTGGGTTGCCATTTCCTCCTTCAGGGGATCTTCCCAACCCGGGGATCAAACCTATGTCTCCTTTACTGGTAGACTGATTCTTTACCTGCTGAGCCACCAGGGAAGCCCTTAGTATCCTGATAGGCTACTTTAAATCATTTGATGCTGAAGATAGTTTTTTACTGTTAGCAATATTTTTTTAAAAAAATATATCAAATAGGGCACCAAGAATTATGAAAACCACCAAGGGAAAACTGATTTTTCTTTACAAGTTAATGTTTCTTCAAAGTAAAACCAAAACAAAAAGTCATTTTCTACCAAAATGTAAGTAAACTGGGTAAATGTTTCTGATTTGAACCATGTTCTCAATAGGCCCCTTCCCTCTGCCCTCGTTAATATACTGGCCAATTCCTCCCCCTAGAGCTCCCTTGACTGTTACACAAATCTCTAATGATGTCTCTCAGTCCAGAAACAAACTGTATGGGGCATTACAGGACATACGCACGCACACACACACACACGCACGCACTCACGCACACACACACATTCTTTCCCTCTCTCTCAAACACTGAACAAGCAATACTCAGCCTTGTAGCTGACAAGACTCCCTCATCAACCCTACATCAGTCAGACCCCTTTGAGCCCTCTTTTCCACTACATCTCATTGACCTTGGCCTGCTGAGTCATTTGTAGTGAGAATCCTATCGTGTCAGTTATCAAGAACTCTCTTACCCTTAATTTCTGATTACCCTCAATATCTGATGAAATGCCTTATCCCCCTCACTTGGCCTGCCTTGAGCAAGGCCTGTGAGGTCAGGTTAGCAAGGATCCCCCATCCTTTTGTTGGTTTTATTTGTTTTGGTTTGTTTTATAGGCTGTACCATGCAGCATGTGGGATCTAGTTCCCTGACCAGGGATCAAACCTGTATCTCCTGCCTTGAGAGTGTGGAGTCTTAACCACAGGACCTCCATGGAAATCCCAAGGATCCCCCATCCTTGATGTCTCCTCTTCATAATTTTCTATCCCTGAGCCCCCTCCTCATCTCATCAGCTGTAAATTTCCACTTGTCCTGCTGGACTCATAGTTGAGCTTGATCTCTTGCCCCTGTTAACGATAGTGTTGACCCCCTAGTGCAATATTGTTGTTGTTCAGTTGCTAAGTTGTGTCCGACTCTTTTGTGACCCTATGAACTGCAGCACACAAGGCTTCCCTGTCCTTCACGATCTCCCTGAGTTTGCTTAAACTCATGTCCATTGACTCAGTGATGCCCTCCAATCATCTCATCCTCTGTTGCCCCTAGTGCAATAGTCCTGAATAAAATCTTCCTTATCATTTTAACAAATACCAGACTAATTTTTCCCTTAACCTGAGGGGCAATCAAAAGATTAATAAAATATATATGCCCTCAAGCAACTGACTGTCTAGACATGGAAACAGACCTGAGGTACAAGCAACATGAATGAATACAAGGTAGCACGCGTTGAGTGCTATGGACGGTTAACACTACAAGCAAAGTGCTACGTTTTAATTTTATTTTGTGTAATCATCCTTGTCATTTTTATATATGGTTGAACAGGTTCTTATGAGCGTTGCCCATTTTTCAGTGCATGTAAAGGTTTTAGGATGTTACAAGGAGGTATTGAGATTGGCTCACACATACTC
The DNA here is from genome assembly GCA_007570785.1 of Antilocapra americana. Taxonomy (NCBI): domain Eukaryota; kingdom Metazoa; phylum Chordata; class Mammalia; order Artiodactyla; family Antilocapridae; genus Antilocapra; species Antilocapra americana. The sequence continues at coordinate 3,385,044 of ML661340.1, read as the reverse complement.
TCGAGGGTATCAATTTCAGCAAAAACACTGTGCAGACACACAATGCCAAGCAAAGCCTGAATTTCCTTGGGGAATATTAAATTCAGATGGCAGAGTTATTTTGGCCAAAATATAAATACAGAAGAGTCACAAGAAGAAAGAATGAATTAAATTGAATCAAAATGTGTAGCCGTTGCCTCAGCTTTGTAGCGCTAAGGTGGTCACAAAGTTCCGTGTCATGCTGGAAACTCCCGACGTGAAAAGGATTGATATTATGTCAATGTCTGGAGCCTCGTGGACCCCTGCCTGGGGCAACCCTCAGAGGCTAAGCTTTACAGGCACTTGGTCACCAATCTGTGAATCTGCCACAGCTCAGCAGCTCCAGTTCACATTTCTTGGCTCCCTACTTGTTTCCCTACACTGGTCCAGAGACAGCTTCTTAAAACATGGACAAAATCATGCCACTCCCATCTTCAAAACCCAGTAAGGACTCTCACTACCTACAACCATAAGTCTAAACCCCTACCTGTGCCTGATTTGTATTAGGTCCTTTTCCAGCTGCTGCTTCTGTCCGCCTTTCTCTGCATCCTGCCCAGGTCCCGAGCATCACTTCCCTCCTGCTTTGCTTGGATTGATTCCTCAGGCCACGCACACCTCTCTCCTAATTCCTCCTTATCCTTCAACATGGAGCTCAGGTGCTAAGGTCTTCGGGATTGCATTTCTGCCTCTCACATCAGAGTCAATCATTCCTTTCTTCAATATCATTTCCACAGACAACTGGCATTTATTTCATTTATATATAGCTTTATAAAGTTAGTTACTTACATGTTTGCCTGCTCCACTAGATCATAAATCATATGAGTGCAGAAGACTCTGTGTGTGTGTGTGAGAAGGAGAGAGACAGAGACAAAGACACACAGAGAGAATGAGAGAGAGAGATCAGTGTACTAGCTTCTGGCAAATATCAAGTATCTAAAAATGTAAATATAATAAATGGACCCCAAAGTGGATGGATTAAGTCAGATCTTTTTTTAAAGCTCAACATGTAGTCTGTTTCTGAAACGAAGGCATATTTTACAGCATTCTTTGACTCCAACTCATGGATACACCCTGGGTCTATTCATTTAAGAATTTATCTGAACAGCTCATACTTTCAACCTACAGCATCTCCACTGGGTCATTAAGTTTACTAAAAGTCGCCCAACACAATTCTTTATCTCCCTCCCTCTCCTCTCTAAATAAAAATATACTTCCTTCAAATTTCATAGGGGATGGTAAGGGAAACGGAGTCCTCAATCCAGAACTCTAGTATTTATTAAACAAGGCCACTCTCTACTTGAAAACAGAACTGGAATAGTTAGTAGAGTTTTCACCTTTCTAATCTAAAGAGACCTGACCTCTGAAGTATGTTCTAATATATCAGCATCTTATCTCTGTCCTTTTCAACATTTCATTGTGTCCTTTCTGGCAATTCTGTAATTATACCAGACAAACCATGCTCAGAACATTAGGTCTGTGGCTACTCAGAAAAATAAAAGGAACATTTTCTGTTTCATTTTCAATTCCTTCCACCTAGTGAAATACACACATCTCCGGCAGGACCTCTGGGCTGATGTGTTCAAGAGAGATAAACAAGTCTCCTTGGTTGTACCACAGGTGAAGATTTAACAAGTGATGCTCACTCTGCTGTAATTTAAGGGATCCCCTCCCCATAAATTCACTAGTTAACAGTGTGCACATGTGTGCATGGGTGTGTGTATGCAAGGGCATGTGTTATAACAGGACAAAGCCACAGCCTTCACAGTTCTCATCAATAGCCATGCTCATTACCTGTAATCTTAGCTATTTCACCATGTACTTCCTCCCATGGCTTATTATCAAAACATGAGAGATCTTGATTTTCCATATGGTTCCGAATCCATACGATTTCCAGAGAACCCCATGGGTTCTACATTTCCCTGGAGATATGCTAATTCTTTGGCCAAAGTCAGTTCTCATGAACAGTAGAGGCTTTATTGGCTCCTGCCAAGGAGTATTCTTTACTTATAAGATAATATAACCACAGCTTGGCCACTTCTAGACAAATAGAGCAAGGAACACTGGGGGTCCATACAGAGACAGGAGCCACAAGGCAGACAGAAACAATGACCAGAGGGTCAGTGAGCACAGAGGCACCAAACCGAGAGACCAACTACTGCTGAGAACAAGTTAGAAAGGATTCTGAATGGAATCCTGGTGAGTCTAGTTATTCTAAACATCAGCTTGCTCAGACTTTTAATGTAAAGATCAAGGGTTCCAGTTAATAAGTTAGCAATGTTCCAAGGTGGGTGGGTTATTCTTACATTGGGTTGGCCAAAATGTTTGTTAGGGTCTTCTGTAAGATCTTACGAAAAAACCCAAACGAACTTTTTGGCTAACCAACACATGGCCAAGTCTGACTTCCGGTCCCTACATTTTTCTGTTTGCAGGTCCCATCCACTGGATTGTTCAGTTCTGCTAGAGGTGTTGTTGGTGTATCAGTTGACAACACACTGAAGGTAAGATGGCGAGAAAGTATTCCTGACCTAAAAATGCACTCCCTCTGTTGTTGTTCTAATGTGGAGACCGATTATGCTGAATTTTCCTTTTCCCAACCTAAAAGCATTTTTGCTTTGTTGACCTAAAGCAGTTGAAGGAAGGAGGTGGCTGTCTTAGGACAGGATATTCTACTTCTGGATCTACCATATCTGAGTGTGTTACGTTCAACAAGGAACCTCTCAGGGACTCAGTTTCCATACATACAAAATAAAAGAGGGCTGTTTTAGAAACTCCAAGAAAAGAGAGAGGAGCTACTTTAAATGAACCTAAGTTTAGCTTCTTCTAAACCTCAAATAACTGGATGGGTGATTTTTTTTTTTTCTCACTGTGCTTTCACTGCCAAATGATCTAATTTAGCACCCAGAGTGATCTGTAGCATAAGAAAGGAACAGGACCTAGCATGAGAGAGAAGAGAAAGGTTCAGATTAGAAAATGTCAAGTTTAGAAGAGGGAATAAATCATGACTGCCTCACAAAGGATGTAGAAAGCTTGTTGATGACTTGTTCTCTGGATCTCTTCTTTCACAAAAGGATTTTATTCGGGTGTCAGTGTTTTCATGAGGCCATGAGTTTCAGCCGTCTTCCTTGGAACAGGAATGTCGAGTATATCTGACTGTTTCTCAGTGGAGCCTCTGTAATAGGCTGGTCTGGAACCAAGAAAAGCTTCTCAAAAATTCACCCGACCAAGAGGCAGGGCAGTCAACACAGCAAGCCACGGGTTTTGGCCACTATGCAACGTGATGGCAAAACAAACTCTCCCACAGGGAAAAGAAAAACACTCACTTGGGATGTGAGGAAAGACAGGGTCAGGGACCAGGCACATGAGCTTTTACCTAATTTTATGGATCTTGGCTCTCCTACACATATTGCCGTGCGTTAATGTCAGGTTAATTTTTTAAATTAAAAAATAATATAAAATCTCCTTTGATGAGTCCATGGCATGTTATTTTCTAAAATTTGAACATTTCACTGGATAAAATGCATCAATGCCTTTAGACATGGGCTCTCCTCTTTCTGTTGTTTTTGCCAAATAGACAGATGGAAAGGATGTATCGTGTAAGAGCCTCGGATTGGACACTGTGGGGTAGAAATGATGAATCAAAGCTTACGGATTCTGTTTGGCTTTCCGTGGCGCACTTTGGCAGCCTTGGGGTACATGTGTCAGAGCTTGTCTGACGCTGCATGCTGGGTGACGGTGGTAGGATTCTGTGTGTGTCGGTGAAACACAGGGAAGAAAACACGAGTGGAACTGAGTGAGAGGCAAGGATGGAACCAGGAAGAGCCAAAAGGGAATGAAAGAAAAAAAATGAAGAACTCACGAGAATGCCAGAAAGAAGAGAGATTATTTCTCAACTATAGTGAGATGAAATACAATTGTTCTGTTGAATTCATCCTCCACCTGTTACATACTCTGCATCCACCAGAGACTATCCAACCAGATTCCTTCTTACTCCTCTGCCCTCCTTCTGTATTTATCTTATACAGAAAGAGTCAAGAGATCAGTCTCTTGACCCTCACCACCACTTTGTAGAGATTCACAATGTGAAGAATCAAAAGATTGCTTATTTCTTTAGGGCGTTTTGTCTGGAGAATCATTCCCAGAAGGTGGCCGTGCCACAGACCTGGCTATACCACCTGTACCACCAACATCCAGTAGAAAGAGATTTCACCTGGAGAGAGGGGTCATCCATATGTTCATTGTGAAAGATAAAGAGCTCATTATAATAATAGCATTCAAATTTAAATTTTAAGAGCAGATGCAGAAAGGGCACGATTTTAAAACCAATATCTATCAAATTAGTCAGCCCATCATAGTTATGATTGATGACGTGTACTGATGAAGGCTTTAGCTTTGTCCTCTAGCCTACTTTACTCCATGTGGAAGTCTAGGCTTTGCCCAAACTCCATCTTCAAGTCCTTTCTGCTCTCCAGCAGGACCAGCAAGGGGAGAAAGCTTGCCCCCACCCACCATCATCTATCTCTCCTTGAACTATCCAGCTTTATAAAAAGAATTTTTTTTTAAATGAGGCAGAAGAAATAAAAGGATCATATGCAGTAAGTAAATGCAACTGGCCTCCACGCTACCCCCAGTCTCATGGCTGTCACTTTTCTGATGTGAATATGTGATTGTGCCCTGGCTTCTTTCAGAAAGAAATAAAAAGTGTCACTGAATTACTATCATTCTGGTCTATCTATTCTGATCATTCTGGTCTCTGCCTGTTGAGATCCGCATAAGTACACAGTCAATACATGACCCTTTAGCAAAAGCCCCAACAAGAAACTCATTTCATTGCTTCGGCAGAGTCATTTTTGAAAAGAGCCATCTTTTCTTAAAATTATGAAATATCTTAGTAAGATAGTAAAGAAAGACCTGAATGAACTTTTTGGTCAATCTAATAAAAACGAACGAAATTTGTTGAAGTTTTAACATGGAGAATGAAAGTAGTTTCACTGTAAGACTCAACTCTGAACAGGGAATGAATGGTCAGGCCACTGGCATGAACTGGCCCTAGTCGGTTACAGAAGGGCATCGCTGGAGTCCAGAAAGAGTTGGTCTGGTCATGGAAGATGACTCTCCGGGAAGTTTCCATAATTATATTCAGAAAAAAGAAAAATGGAAACTACATATTATTCTGCTTTCTTTCTCTCTTTTGCATAACTTGTAAGATAACTAAACCTTGAAGAAAGACATTCTGGCAGGAAACAGACTGTTACACAAACCTGTGTACTCACACCTCAATCTAGGACAATACTGGTGTTAGGCAGTCAGGAAGGTGGGCAATGTGGGTCAGGGCTGTCTAAAGAAATAAGCCCTTCTGATGAGTCTGGCATTTATACAAGGTTCTCTCTGCAGTTCAAAAGCTGTTCAAAGGTTAAATGGAATGCTTTCTCATCTTCATTTTAGTATCCATTGAGAGAGCCACTTTCCATGCCACCTCCAATGGACTTCCTGCAAGTAGGTTAAAACAAATTAAGCCCGATGTTGAATTAAGTTTGCAGCTCAGTACATCACTGGGAGATATACCTGCCCACATGTTTGGAGGCAAACACTGTGCTGTAAACTGAGAACACCTTATTCCTGCGGAAACAGTTAAGACGAGGGAAATCTTGTGTTTTATAAATAAGATTTTTATAGTTTTAGGCCAGCTTTTACACTCTGGTGTTGCATGCATGTGTGCTAAGTCACTTCAGTAGTTCCTGACTCTTTTCAACCTTACGGAGTGTAGCCCAGGCTCCTCTGTTCATGGGATTCTCCAGGCAAGAATACTGGAGTGGGTTGCTATGCCCTCCTCCAGGGGATCTTCCTGACCAAGGAATTGAACTCGTGTCTCCCACGGCTCCTGCATTGCAGGCAGATTCTTACCACCGAGCCACCCAGGAAGCCTACATATTAGTATAATAAAGTGTCTACATAAAATAAGGGTGATAGATGAGTGTATTTGGTAAATAAGTATGGACTTCAGTTCTAACCATAGGCTTGACTTTAGCTAAAGTAAAGCTTTTATGGAATGAAATAAGAACTTATTCTGTACCATTATACCACAAAATTAACCCAAAGTTTTAATACATGGGATTCTTATGCAACTCATTATCTTGTTGGAAGAAAGTTATTCTTATTTATTTTTTTACTGAAGTATAGATGATAGGAAAAGTTATTCTGACACTTGTTAAGACAGTAAAAGAGATTTTATTCAAAACTATAGCACTAGGGGGTCGTAATGGGGAACAGATCAAGCTCATCACTGGTCCGGAAGATCCCCTGGAGGAGGAAATGACAACCAGCTCCAGTATTCTGGCCTGGAGAATCCCATGGACAGAGGAGCCTGGTGGACTACAGTCCATGGGGTCACAAAGAGTCACACACGACTGAGAGGCTAAACAACAATTGTACTAGTGGGTCAACACTGTTGTTATGGATGGGAGATCAAGTTCAGCTCTAGACACAGCAAGACAAGTAGGGATTTACAGCCAATGAGCAGAGAGAGAGGGGATGGAGCATCACTATGAGGAGACAGCAAGAATGGGGGATTCTTACTAAGAGCAAGTCAAGAGCTTATCCATCAAAATTGGGGGATGTGGAACTTGATTGGATATTGAGGTGATTAGATAGCAAAGGTGGGTGATTCCTCTATAAACTGACATAGCAGGACTCCTGCTAAAGGCAAGCCAGGCAAGGATAGACTCTGAAAGTCAAGGTTCAGGCCTTGTTCAGAAGAAAGCTGGCTAAATACTTGGGTAACGAGAGAATCCTCATCAATTTCCCTCCAGTATTCTTGTCTGGAGAAACCCATGGACAGAGGAAGCTGGCAGGCTACAGTCCACAGGGTCTCGAAGAGTAAGACATGACAAGCAACTTAGAATGCATGCACCATATGCGTAAGTTGCATGCATGCTCAGTTGCTCAGTTGTGTCCAACTCTGTGCGACCCCAAGGACTGTAGCCCACCAGGCTCCTCTGTCCATGGGATTCTCCAGGCAAGAATCCTGGAGCGGGTTGACATTTCCTCCTCCAAGGGATCTTCCTGACCCAGGGATGGAACCTGCATCTCCTGCATTGGCAGGTGGGGTCTTTACCACCAAGCCACCTGGGAAGCCCCCTAAGTTTAAGTACTAATCTTCAATAAGGTGCAAAAAGACTTTATGAGAGTCTGACATCTCAAGGATGATACATTTGTGGGTTTGCAGAGACATTCCAAGATATTTCCAAGCACATTTCACTATCAGTTGTCCCGTGAGGGTAATAACCTAGCAAGACCTCCATCTCCAATCAATAGTATTAAGCTCAAAGGTCTTCGCTTCTTCACAGTGAGGGGCATCTGGTTGGCAACAATTCTTAGTTGGTCACGAAGACAGAGCCAGTTATCAACTTACTTAGAATTACAGTAAAAACTCTTGGACTCCCAAAATAGAATGACATGAAATAGCCCATATTCCAGAGGAAGTACTGAGGGAGGAAAATCATCACAAATAAAGATTCTATGACAGGTTTTGGCTAGGAGTTTTTGTCAATTATGGCCCATACTTGCTGTAAGCAAGGGCTTCAAAGCATTTGAAATGGCATTAATGTCCCACTGACTATATTAAATAAGAACACATGCCTTCATTAATCAAAACTTCCACATTTTCAGTGGGAAAAAGCCCAATACAATAAAAACAACTGTTTGCCAAAAAGAAATATGATAAGTAAAGAAGTTTTGGAACTATAACTGAAGTTTTTAATTTCTACTGGATCGTTTCCCTGTAGCTATGGCAACAGCAGACCCAGATAAAGGAGTAAAAAAAGAAATCCTTTACATTAAGGTTCTCACATGTTCCTTTTTAATTTCCTTTAAGTAATGACAATCATTAAATCAGTGCTTGTTTGCTTTTCCATAAAAATAAAGTCAATCCTTCTATGGAGCAGCATTTGACCTGTATAAATTAACAATTAAAAAAATTAAAGTTCTATTTTCCAGAAAGTCCTGTCAACATTTTGATTGGACAGGATGGCAGCTGAACTGACATTTCTTTTTCTGTAAAGGAGCAGACATTTCACATGATTCTTTCTTCCTCCTATCTGAAGCTGCCATCAAGCCATTAATGGACTTCTTTTGTGAAAACATTAGACCCGTGCTGTTCGGTGCAGCAACCACTGGCCACGTGTGGCTTACAGGGCATCTGAACTGAACTGTGACCAGTCTGATCCGAGATGTGCTCCAAGTGTAAAATGCACACTGGCTATGAGAGACTTGGTACAAAAAAATGAATGTCTCCTTAATAGTTTTAGTTTGATTACATGTTGAAAGGCTAGTATTTGATATATCAAGCTGAAGGAACTATAGTACTTTTCTTTCACATTTTAAACGGGGCTACTAGAAAATTTTGAATTATATCTGCAGTTCACTTGACATTAGTGTTGGGCCGTGCTGCATCAGTCTAGATCTTTGGGGGGAGGCTGCTTCCCCAGCCATCTGAAAAGAATGAATAGTTCACACTTCAGAAATAGCATACTAGCAGAATCACATAATGACCCTACAATGGGCCCATCTGTTCAGTTACTGATGTAACTCTGTTATATAATCTTTTGACTGTATATTTAAAGATAGTGGCCTTTTTCATGATATACAGAATGCATTGAGAAGCAATGCAAACAGCAACAGTATTTATAAAAACTCTGCTGATAAACAACAGAAATTTCATGACCACAAAACTGTAAATCCGAGAAATGCATGAAAACCACTCTGCCCTTTCTTGTACCCTAAGTACCTATCATTAAATACCACTAATACACACTGTACTCATTTGTGGTTATCTGGGCTTGGAGAAATTAAGTACACCATTATGAAAGTTTACAACACTAAATGAAACCAAACTTTCAACTATACCTCTGACACTGACTCTTTGCAAAGGGCAAAGTATGAACTTCAGAGGTTACTGCTAACAGTTGCTTAGGCCATTGGAAAAATGAATCCATATGATTTTATGCCTATAACAGAAAAAAATAATTTTAGTTCACATAATTGATGGGTCCTAAGTGCTTTGAACTGTTGATCATTTAAATGTCAGTGTGCCTATTTCCCAGAATATCAGGACTAACTGTAGCAATAATTTAAAAAATAAAAATAATTTTTAAATAAGGAGAGAGACCTAGGGTATGAAATCTACAATTGACTGTGGAAATGATCAATTTACAATGTTTGATGGCAAGAAAGCCATCACAGGGTGGAGGACGAGTAGGGGATCCTCTTACAAATAATTCGATAATTGAAAGACTGAGAGAGGAAAAGCAGATTATTTTTGAGCAGACTGGAGAGCAAAATGACTTTTAAGTTCACAGCCTCTGACGCATAAGAAGTCATTTCCACATTTAAATTTTCCTTTCTTCCTGTGGTGCCGTTGCCTAGATAAACAGGCAGCAGACAGAAACCCGCTGAACAAGTAGGTGGTAGCAAGAATATCTTATACTGACGAAGAGTCTGCACAGCCTTCAGACTGAAGACAAGCACCATTTTTGTAATATTTTTTTTCTCCGCAAATATGAAAGCTGAAATTATTGAGCTCCAGGAGGACCATCCTTCCTTGAAAGAGGGAAGAAAGAACGGGTTCTGATGAAATGTGAATAGGAAAAAATTAAAGTGATGAAAAACCGATATCTCCCCATCCCCCCTCCCCTCCCCAGATCTCCAAGAAGCTTGGCAGGGGGATTATAGCTGTGTAGACCTAGCCTAGAAATTATGTGACTGTTGCAGGCACCTTACTCTTGATTGGAAATCCAAAGTCAAACTGGACTAGAAGCCTAAAGGGGAATAATGACAGTGATTTGTCCTAGAGCACAGACAGAGAAAAGAGGCTTCTTTTCTAGTGTTAAAATTGAGCTGTGATTGAATTAGAAAAGGGGGTGAAATGCATGCCCATGGTCATGAAATCAAAAACACAGCAGCTTGGTGTGCCATAAGAACCAAAAACACCCTCAGTTTAACTCGTGGAATGAGAACAACCACATTAGGTTATGCATCACAAAAATAAGCAGTCATTTCTCACTTTAACATAAAATTATGTTTGCTGATATTTCCCAGAGAAGAGACACAGATACTGAATGGTCATAATTTTGAATCCCTGATTATATGGTGTATATTTTCTTGCATGATGGATTCTCAGAGCTGTTATTTGCTACTAAGTTAAAATCAAAGGATATAGAGGGATTTATGAAGTTTTTGTTTGTTTTTAATTTCAAAAAAGTTTTCTTGTTTCTTAAGAAAAATCTTACCTAAAGCATTCCTGCTTATAGGAAACATATAGCAAAATGTATTTTAAATTATATTTAAAAAACTAGTCATTTCTAAACAATGCCAAATAATCTACACAGAGAAAAGTCCTGCAGTTTGTGCCATTAACCAATTGATATAGGTGATCACTTGTTCCTGGTTCCTGATATGTTAAGAGGATCCCAGCTCTCAAGAATGAGGTCCCAAGTCCCAAGTCGCTATTGGGTTGGCCAAGAAGTTCGTGAGATGGTATGGAAAAACCCTAATGAACTTTTTGGCCAGCACAATAAATCACCAGCGTTAACCGTCCAAGAAGTTGGCCCTGGATACGTGCACGCCCTGCCTGGCCCTTGCCTTGAGCTTGGCCTTGGGGCTCACCTCAGTACCGCAGGGCTCGGGTTATACCTCCTCCAAGGCAAGCACTGCCGCCTTCTCAATTCAATGAAGATCACTCGGAAGAAAAAACATGATCAGGAAAGTTATAAGTTCATGCAGCGGAAGATACTCTGCGATCTAGTGGTGAAATCAGTAATAGATAGCTCTGATGGTTAGTCTACATTCTCCTCTTTTTTTTTTTTTTTTAAAAAAGATTTATTGATTTATTTTTGGCCCTACTGGGTCTTCATTGCTTGGTGGGCTTTTCTCTGGTTGTGGTGAATGAGGGCTACTCTCCAGTTGGGGTGTGCTGGCTTCTCACTGCTGTGGCTTCTCTTGTCTCAAAGCACAGGCTCAACAGTTGTGGCGCCCGGGTTAGTTGCTCCACGGCATGTGGGATCTTCCCAGACCAGGTATCAAACCCATGTCTCCTGCACTGGCAGGCAGATTCTTTACCACTGAGCCACTAGGGAAGCCCCTCCTATTTTTATAAAACGGAGGCCATGGCCCTAAAGCTGAAGGTTCTGAGGCAGATATTCTCCTTATGTAGCTGCCACACTGAGACTTTTTGAAAGGCAGATGAGGCCATGCACAACTGGGCACACGGCCAACTGTCTTGAGGCTTGGCCAACAGTGTAGGTTCCCCAGCACACAGAAATTCTAATTACTCAGCTATTCCATGGCCTATCAAAACCCTCTGTACTATCACACATCTGCTGCTTCCATCTGACATCTGTTTAAATCTCAGCTTTTTCACTGCTTTTACAAGCTTCTCTTAGTTCCATGGAGGGACTTGCAGTCTATGGAACTGATAAAGATGGCAAGGAGCTGACTCATTTTAACTGATGGTGCAGAATCTCTTAATAAGCTCGTGACTCAAAGATCAGTCTTGATGCTGTCCACCTAGAGGGGCTCACAGAATTGGGATGCTATCTTCTTTCTTTAGGATGCTATACTCAAAAGATATAAGCACACATACCAGTGACATTAGATTATTTAATCTCTGTGATTAAAATGGTAAGATCCAAGGCAAGTAAGGAAATTGATTTTCCAAGGAATGTCTAAACAAACATCAGGTTAAGACAGAAAAGCTACTTTTTCAGAGTAATGCAGAGCATGCATGGTTAACCTGGTAATAAACACAGAATGTTTAGCTAAGCAAATAAACTAAAATAAACCAAAAGATAAAGTACACACCAGTGTGTGTTTTTCCAGGCACATGTGTGTCAGGTTTCCCCGACAAACAACCCAGCTTATGACAAATTGATGACTGCTGTATCAGGTAGAGTGAACACCCTATCCTGGATTTAGTCTCTTCTGTTGTATAGCTAGACTTGGTTTCCTTAGAAGAAAAGAGTTGAGGACTTTAAATTTTCTCTCTAGCAAATTTTGTTAATTTCTGTTAATCCTGTAGTTCTTCATCAATTCATATATATGTATATGTAAATATATATATATTCCAAATGAAAATATATATTTTTTCATTTGGATTAACAACTTCTTCATAATCCACTTTCTTCATTAAATTCAGACACCTCTGGTACTACACCATAAGGGCTGTGGTGGAGACTGAATAAATTAATTTCATCTTATTAAATAAGATAAAATAAGCATGTAAATTGCTTAGTATGATGGTATACAATAAATGCTCCATAAATGTTAGCTTTCATTATTACTTTACTCAGAAATGGTAATGGAGTTGAAGTTCTGCCTGAACATTAGAATTTGAGCATTGTGCACCAAACAAGAGAGTAGATTTTTCCATTAATTTTCACAATTAAGCTGAAAAATGCTTATGTTTCATAGCGGAAACCATAAACCAGTCAAAATCATCTATTTGCTATTGGTTTATCTAAGTTCTGACCAATATTCATATTCTTCTCTGCTTCCTGGGCACATAACTAAATTACATTTCCCAGTCTCCTCTGCAGGTATGTGGGGCCATGTGACTAGCTTTGGCCAGAGAAATGTGGGAGAAGTACCAAATGTGAAATCAAGTCAACAGGATGTGGGCGAAGTAGTGAAGCCAGTGAAACGTGGGAGTGTGGGAGAAGCTCTGGTCTCTAAGAACTCCTGAGCAAACAAACCTCTTTCCTTATCTGCCAGTTGGATGTTGAAGATCAGTGAACTCAACATATGCCCAGAATATGCCCTAGAATATGAACCATGACATACAAAGGACCTAGATTCCAGGATGTCCACATAGAGCACAGCCACCTCATTGACAAGGGCTGTGGCACCAAGAAAGAAACTTTTAACAGGCTAAGTGACAGACATATGTATTTTTTTGCTCAGGGTATTATCAGGCTCTGATCCATTGTTTTTCCCTCCTGGCACGATTATGATCTAGTAACAGTAACAGCTAATACTTTCACCATGTGTCAAGCACCGTTCTAAGTGCTTTCACACAACAACTCTTATATTTCTCCCAACAATCCTATGAGGAGGGTAGACAAGAAAAGTGTTTTCCATGAGACAAAGAAAATGAACACAAAGAATTCATTACCTAAGGTATCTGGCCAATGTAAGTTGATGAACGAGGGTGCAAACTACAGTCTAGATCTACAGTTGGTATTCTCAACCACTAGAATATATTGTCTCTTAAATATAAATGTGCACACATTACACACACACCTTTAGGATTATTTACCTGGGTGTTACATAGGATCCAGGCACAGTTGAGAAGAAGGCTGGTCATCAATAAAGGACTCCCAAAGCAATCTTTCATAGTCCACCCCACTTCCTGCATTAAGTGGGTATCTTGTCATTCCTTTTGCTTCCTGGGACTCCTAATTTGAGGATCTTGTTAGAAAAAGGAACCACACTAATCCCACCACACAATGAAGCTGTTCATGGCAGGTCACCCTGGCTACCCACCCAGCGATAACTTCTATCATAAAAACAGGTTTGTCTTTACTGGAATGCAATTCTCTGAGCCCTTACCACAGGATACAAACCATCAGTAATATGCTCTCTAGTGAGGATCTCATTATATGGAAAATTTACCTGTGAAAATGTTTCATGGCCTAGACTCTAGTCTTGCTGCAGGAAAAGATCAGCTTACCAAAATATGGCATTGATTCCTGATCAGAGGTAGAAGAACAAGCTAGCAAATGACTTCGCCCAGGTCAAATGTCCCTATTTCTAAGGTCTGAATTACTCAAGGGATTTGCTTATGGGGCAATGACTCAGGAGAAGCAATCTCAGAGCATGAACCTCTACCACAGTTTTAGTTAACGGACGACTTTTATTGTATATTCTAATGAAGAGGGATAATAGAATCCAGAAGAACTAGTCAAACATTCACTACCACCCCCATGAAATATATTTTCTATTATCTTTTCACCAGCCCATTACAGAGGAAGACGCAGGTTGAGACAAGTTAAGTGACATAATCAAAGTCACACTGTGAGTGAGTGGCAAAGCCTGCACTTGAACTCAGGTGAATTCATCGGTATTTTCAACCACTACCATACTGTGTCTAACCAGAAACACTTCTTTTGATATGCACATGCCTTCTGTTCTCCTTTCTCATCTTGGTGGTCAGATTTCTAGATATAATCCAATCAAATCATTAAAAGCTGAACATACAGTACAGTCAGGAGCCAGTTTCTACTGGAGAATATCAGAGTTCCACAAATAACACAGCCTCTCTCTGAGCCATGGAAAGAAAAGTGTCAAATTCCCACTTTATAAATAAACGACCAAATGCTTCGGAAAAATACATTTGGACACGTTGCCTGTCTTTGTGCAGCGAACCAACAGGAATGTTCGACAGAATCTAGAATTCACTTCAGCCAGCGCTGCCCAACCATTATACATCAGTCTTTGAAACAGTCTCCCCTCAAAAAAAAATCAAAGTACAGTTTAAAGTTATTAGACATGTCTTGTGTTTTAGAAAAGGGACCTGAGACAAATATAAGTTGTTTTCGCCATCCTCAAGATCTATAAAATACATAATACATGAGTAAGTTATGTGTCTTAATCAAACTTGGTCAATTCTCTCCTAACCGACTAATAATTTCAGCCAGGAAAATATCACCCTAACCTCTTAGATGATCCATGATCTATCAGATGGGGAATTATTAGTGCAGGATTTCAGATCCTGGTTTTACAACTTTTAGATGTGGGGAGGAAGCCACTCATTTATTCTTTACCTGTGAGATGGATGGAGGGATGAATTAATGTCAGGAAAGTACAGTGTTTTAAGTTGAAAAGCACTTCATTAAATGATACACTAAAGTCACCAAGACAAAGTGAATAGATACTTAAGGATAACCATTAAGCAGGGGTTTTTTGTTTTTAAAGGGGCATAGTAAGCAAGACTGTTAGGCTGAAGTCTTCTTGGGGATTTGAGGCTGCCCCTCAAAACATCCTCTTTCGTGCCTGGGCTCATGGGACAAGTGTATTTTCCTAACGCAGGGCCCTATCATGCGGAGATCACACTGCTTGTGGCCAGACCCCGATGCTGGCACTCCCCTGCCGCTTACACACCCCCACACAGCAACACCGGACGGTGGGGATGGCAGGAATAGGAGTTGCCCTGTGCTCAGTGAAGAGGCCAAATCAAACACTCCCCCAGGGTCTGGGGGTGAGGAGAGCGGGAAATAAGTGGGAGGTAAGACACTCCTGAGGGCTTGGGAGATTTCCTTGTTGCGGGCTGGGGAAGGTGAGCGCGTGCGTGTGTGGAGAGGGGTGGGGATGTGAGAGTGCAGCTTTGGGGGTAAACAGCCACATCTCTAGCTGAGGAAAATCATCTGGGCATAAGTGAAAGACTACAGCCACAGCAAACACAAACACCTTAGCAAAGGGCAGTTTACGCACCCGAAGTCATGAGTCTGTCTTCCCAGAGTGCCTTCCCGTGGCCAGCCTCCCAAGCCCTGCTCAGAAAGGCTGGCCCTGCCAGGGGAGCGCCGACCTTGACACCTACTTTCTGCTACATCTAGCCCGGTGCCTGGTATTCAGTGGGTTTGCCTGGGTGTTGCTGAGCTTTATTTGTTTATTTATTTTTTCCTCCCTTTTATTGTTTTTGTCATACAATGCCATGATATCACCATGGGTTTACATATGCTCCCCCTCCAGAAACCCCTCCCTGTTGCTGAGCTTTAGAACTGAGGGGTCTTGGATGCCTGGAAACCCCTCAATCTGGGGACACTGGGCCAGTTGGTCACTGTAAAGGTATCCCATGCTCTCAGTAAGCCTTCATGGAGAGGTGGTTCAAGTATCCTTCCCCCCAGCCCCCCGCCCACCTTTTTAAGGACACAGTTTTAGATGAAGGGACTTTTTTGATCAACAGCATTCAAGGGAAACTGTAATTTTGAATATTCCCAAAGCTGGACCTCATATAAGGTGACACATCCGAACACACTTAAAGCTGTTTTAAAAGTTATATAAGGCAATCTCTCATGTATTCTTTTTTTTTACATTAAGAGATACTATTTGTAGTACCACTGCTGGTGCATTTAAAAGCAATACTCTATGGGATTTCCCTGGCAGTCCAGTGGTTAAGAATCCATCTTGCGGTGCAGAGGAGGTGGGTTAGATCCCTGGTCCAGGAAGATCCCACATACCGGAGCAAGTAAGCCCGGGTGCCACAACTCCTGAGCCAGAGAGCCACAGCGATCCTGCGCAATGCAAGGAGCAGCCCACGTGCCGCCACTAAGACCGAACACAGCTAAATAAATAAACAAATATTTAAAAAATAAAAAAGCAATATTCTACAACTTTTATCACCCCCCTCCCCCACAGAAGCCCCTACTCCTGGCTGTAGCTTCCCCTGTGGAACTCCACCCCTGTGGGGGGAGGGGCAGGAACAAATGGGGCCCTGGGTTCCTTCCTGATCCCCAGGCCCCTCTTCCTGATACCTGACCTCACCCTTCTCCACTGTCTTTCCTGAAATGCCAGCCTCCCCCACTAGCTTGCTGCACTCACACTCTGAAGACAGAGTGCGCAGGAAAAGGCTGAGGACACAAGGAAGGATGCCGGCAAGGAAGGGCTGCAGGGTTTCTTCATTCTGCCAAGACCATGATTTGACCCTGGGCTGCAGCACCCCCCCTGGGGGCTGCTTCATCAGGCTTTGGATTGCTCCTACAGCGTCCTGGAGGGCATGGCAACCCACTCCGGTATTCTGGCTTGGAGAGTCCCATGGACAGAGGAGCCTGGAGAGCCACAGTCCCTAGGGTTGCAGAGAGGCGTTCACAACTGGTGACGTAGCAGGCACTCACAGGGTCCTGTGTGACCCCACATTGCCTGCCTGACGGCATCCTTTCAGTTGATTTACTGCTTTGGAATTCTGGGCACAAAGTGGGAGCCTGCTGGCTTTTGTTGTTGATGATCTGCTGATTTGGAAAAAGTCACAGAACCCTATTTCTTTCAGTAGGTGTTTAAATATATGCTAACCATTTGCAAAGGTCAGGTTTCAAGAAAAAAATCTTTGAAAAGATTTTACTCTAGTCAACCCAACGTTGCCCAAACTTAGTTGATCACAGGGTCCAACGGACACCAAAGGTAAATGGTCCAGCAGCGTATTCTGGGCAATTTGCTCAACTAAGGGACTCACAGAACTGAAAACAAGCGGTATTTTTTCTACAGCTAGCATATTAATCTTGCTAGCTGAGGAAAAGCAGGTACCAATTCATAGATTATTTTCCATAATCTTTTTCATCACCAAGTTGAATTTAGAAAATAAGGAAGACAAACTTTAAAGAACAAAGATTAATCATTTATGATAAATGTTCTGCTTTTAAAACTTAACCTAAATTTTGAGGGAGGGAAAAAGTACTTGCCAGTGAAATACCCAACGCTGCCCTTGTCAAGAGCTCCTAATACCAACAGTGCACAGCTCTACTCAAAATCACAGTGAAATTTCCTGGCAGCCTCCTACAAAAAAAGCAGTTTTTAGATCAATAACCTCCAAATACAAGGTTTTACAAATATTTTCTGGTCTGAAAATCCTATGAAGAAAGTAGTTGTTAAGCAGTTACCTTTCCAAAATAGAATGCAATTAAAAAACTAAAACACAACAAAAAGTATTTTAAAGTTATTAAAAGGTTGCTGTCATAGACATAAATTTTATTGTCTTGGTGGAAATTCTGACAGTTTTCCACATGTAAATAAATATCTTTCCCACTACTGTGCTTTGTTATAAGATCCCTAAATAGTTGCAATGACGGAAAAAATATTTCCCGACAATAAGCAAGCAGTATCCTTGCCAAAAAATTTAATAACCAAAGTCAATGATCCAATTGCTAGTTAGTAGTTCTAGGGGTTACACACAGAGGAAAAAAGTCAAAATAAACAGGTTACATTTAGTAAATAAGCAGATTTATAGACTGGTTCAAATCATCTAAAAACACAGCATGAGAATAAAAAAACAAACTCTCATGGATTGATTTAAAATTGCTTCCAGAGGAAACAGAGGAGGTAAGTTTCCAACAAGGTTGAAGTAAGTTCCAGTTACTCTTCATACTTTAGTTTTCTAGTTCTAAAATTGAAATAGGGATATCTGTCCTGAGGATTTCCCTGGTGGTCAAGTGGCTAAGACTTCCAGCTCTCAATGCAGAGGACCCTGGTTTGATCCTTGGTCAGAAAACTAGATTCCACACACTGCATCTAAGACCTGGTACAGCCAAATAAATAAAATCTTTTAAAAAGGGATTTGTTCCATTGTGAAAGTAATGAAAAACCAGGAAAGAATATGACTATTAAGATCCTGGGAAAGGCATCAACACCTAACCTTGCTGAAAAGGAGATATCTGACTTGTTTACAGAAGTTACTTCCAGCGACCTTCCACTGGACGATTAAAATATATCTAGCTACAACCAAATGAGCGTGTGGCCAGAGACAATTTCTGATGCTTAACATGCTTCCGTGGGCCCCAAGCTCTGCTAACTTGGTTCTTATTCCTGTGTCTCAGACAGAGAACAGTTGGGCAGCAAATAGAACCACTGTGAGGTCAGTGGCTTCCCTCCACTCATCTTAAGGCTCTTGATAGATCATAAGTCTCGGGTGAAGACTCATTCCATTCTTAAATCATAGTGTAGCCATACATTTTGGAAGTCCCACCAGAAAAGACTGGAAACAAGAATTGACTTCACACACTCATGAAACATGAGGTATCTGTCTTGATACTCTGTCACCCCCTTATCTGTAGAGCTCAGGTCTTGGGGTGGGAACGGGGCAGGGGTTCATTTGCTGACAAGGGAGTAAGCTATTCATGGTAATTGGTGAGAGACTGGCCAAAGCTGTCACCACCTAAAAACAAAGAAAACTTGCACGACATCAAAGCTATGAGTTGAGTTTATTCAGTGTCTAACTGAGGACTATTTGTGGGTGCTCAGCTGTTTCAGTCATGTCCTGCTCTCTGCAACCCCATGGACTTCTCTGCGCCTGGCTCCTCTGCCATGTAATTCTTTAAAAAAGAATACTGGAGTGGGTTGCCATGCCCTCCTCCTCCAGGGGATCTTCCAGACCCAGGAAAGAACCTGCGTCTCCTGAGGTTTCTGCATCACAGGCAGATTCTCTACTGTTGAGCCACCCAGGAAACCCACTGAGGACTATAGCCTGGGAGATAGTCTTTCAGACGTCTCTGAGGAACTGTCCTGAAGAGATGGGTGAGGAGGTCAGTATACATATGATCTTGACAAAGGAGTAAGTGCAGACAAGCCTACATCTCTGTAGAAAGTTTCTGTTAGTCACGAGGAGCAAGATGTCTCCATTGATGATTTTAGTGCTTTTCGAGGTATGAGAAGACACAAGAAATTGGGTTCATCAAATTCTTCTGAAACTATCTAACTCCCTGAAGCCCTGTTCTGCCAGTTTTTCCCCAAGCACAGAGTCTCGTTCTTGATCTCCACCCTGAATTCCTTTTGGGGTGTGTTGGAGGTTAGCGGCTACAGTGACTGATGACCTAATTCTTGTAGAGCTGGGTGGTGAGTGACATTCCTTATTTGGCACCTGTATAGCATACTGGGCTGTTTGCAATACAGGTTTCCCCCCACTATCCAAAAGCACAGCATGCCAGTGAAATCTTTCTGAAGCCAAAATGATGCAAAGTGAAGATGCAACTACCTTTAAGACACATCTTGCTAATGGATGCACAGAATAAATCGAGATGATGTGTGGATGCTCACAGACACATTCAAAGAAAGCTAAGGTGCTAAGGTGGCTGGATGCTGAGATGCTGAGTGTGGGTCTCAGCAAAGGAGCTAGAAGGTGCTGTTCTCCCTGCCCCAAGTATGAGCTGCTCTACAGTGGCTCAAGGAGAAACTAATGCTAAATGATCTTTTGCTTTTTGACTTAGTTCATAAATTTGAAAACCCTCTTTGGATTTCTTTCAGTTAGCAGAAAGGTCCTAATGGAGGTCTTTTATAAAAGTGAAGTGGCCCAAAGCAAACTTTCAAAAAGTGGGGGATACCTGGACCCATCCTTGTAACACTTGGACCTTGCTCTTCCCTGGGCTGGGATATAGGGTCTTAGGATTGATTTCCAGAGTTACGGGAGTTAAAAAATTTTAAAAAAAGGGAGGGGGGGGTTAAAGGTCACATTAAACGTTCAGGACTGAAAAAGCTGCTGCATAAGCTTAAAAGCAGAGACCTTTGAAAATAGCCAAGATGCTACTGTTCGTGGACTGGCCTACACTGTGCCCGAGACAGATGAACCAGGCTGACCTGAGGCCCCACCTGGCGCATCAGATTCTCTAAGAAGAGAAGGACCTGGGGCACAGTCACAGCCCCCTAGTGGGCCATTCCCCCGCCCCCAGCACAGAAATATGTAAGTTCAAAGGGACTGTCTGGGGCTCTGCCGTCCTTCATAATGCACTCCCTTCTCTCCCCTGGGTTAAAACACTTCTCAGTAACCAACGACCTCAGTCTTGGCAGCAGGAAGGAATTAGGAAAGCAAACAGCACCCTTGAGGGGCTCAAGCACGACTCATGATGACACACAGGCATTCCACGCTGACCTGGCTTCAATTCAGAGGGTGGTTCCCCTTCCTCAAAATTCATCATATCTTTAAAGCACGGAGAGGACTATGGTGATTTTACATGCCATCCTGAAGTACAAGGAAAGAAGGACTGAGGATGGGGCAAAGAACAAGAGTTCTGGGTTGCTGTGTGGGCACAGAGGGGAACACTGCTGTCTGACCCTGGACTAGTTATCTACCAACTTTAACTTCAGTTTCTCTGTCTGTAAGACAGAGATAATCCCAGGAGCCGCAACAGTGGAAAACATCCATTTAAAATACTCAGTCGTTGACTGGTTTAGAGTAACAAGTGCTCCATCGTGGAGATGTCCATTGGAGTTGGTGTAAGTGGTGAAGAACCCACCTACCAATTCAGGAGACGTAGGAGATGTAAGAGATGTGAGTGTGATCCCTGGGTCAGAAGATCCCCTGGAGAAGTGAATGGCAACTCACTCCAGTATTTTTGTCTGGTTGCTAACCACAGTCAAGGCAAGCATGCTCAAAAACAGGGAGAAAAGGGCAGTGTTGGGGGAAACCTGCATATACTAATGACTGAAATTCCTTGAGACTCTTAAAAAAATGTTAAGATCTACTGTGTGGCCTTGGGCAAGTCACTTACGATCTCGGTGCCTTATTTCCTCTTTCGGAGAAAGAGGATCCCAACAATCATGGTGTGGTCAGGTTATTTAGTAGATGAATGGATTAATACACAAAAAGCACTTAGAGCCATTACCTGGAACAGAGTCAGGCCGGATTTAACCTTTTGTAATGATTACCACCATTAGGACAAAGCAAAGCGCTGTCCTTAAATAAGTCAGCCATGGGAGAGAAGAACGGGTTGTTTATTTCACTAACATTTACAAATTAAGCAGGTTTAATCATGACTCCTAATACCCCATTCAGTTCAGTTCAGTAGCTCAGTCATGTCCAACTCTGTGACCCCATAGGCTGCAGCACACCAGGCTTCCCGGTCCATCACCATTTCCCAGACCTTTTTCAAACTCATGTCCATCGAGTCAGTGATGCCATCCAACCATCTCATCCTCTGATCCTCCTGCCTTCAATCTTTCCCAGCATCAGGGTCTTTTCCAATGAATCAGTTCTTCACATCAGGTGGCCTAAGTATTGGAGCTTCAGCTTCAGCATCAGTCCTTCCAGTGAATATTCAGGACTGATTTCCTTTAGGATGGACTGGTTGGATCTCCTTGCAGTCCAAGGGACTCTCAAGAGTCTTCTCCAACACTACAGTTCAAAAGCATCAATTCTTTGGCGCTCAGCTTTCTTTACAGTCCAATTCTCACATCCATACATGACTACTGGATAAACCATAGCTTTGACTAGAGGGGCCTTTGTTGGTAATGTCTCTGCTTTTTAACATGCTCTCTAGGTTGTTCATAGCTTTTCTTCCAAGAAGCAAGCATCTTTTAATACTAGTACAACTAATTTTTACAGTGATAGCCTTTCGAAATTTTTTTTTTGAGTTATAATTCTGGATTTGGACAGAGATGGTTAAATTGTAAAGTGCTTCCATAAATATTTTTAATTCTGTTGAGACTGAGACATGTCGATAAAAGAGATAAATGTGTGCCTCTAGATAATCATTCAAACAGTCCGTGTCTTAGAAGAGCCTGTCCTGGTACAAAAGGAACACCTGACAGCCTGTGCCCACGGCTCGCTTTGTGCAAGTGAAATGTTTCTCTGACATCGAAAAACCAAACTACCAGCAGGCCACCAGTCCTTCTTTTTTTTTTTTATTATTAGTTTTGCCAAACAATGACATGATATCGCCGTGGGTTTACATATACTCCCCCTCCAGAACCCCCCTCCCCCCCCCCCGGGAAATCTCGTTGCACCAGCCCCGAGCATCAATCCTGGGCTGGCGATTGATTAGACATATGATAATTAACATGTTTAAATGTCATTCTCCCATGTCATCCCACCCTTTCCCTCATCCACAGAGTCCACGAGTCTATTCTATACATCTGCGTTCCTTTTGCTGTCTCGCATGCTGGGTTCTCGTTACCGTCTTTCTAAATTCCATATATATGTGTTAATATACTGTATTGTTGTTTTTGCTTCTGGCTTACTTCACTCTGGATAATGGACACACCAGTCCTTCTTATAGGAGGTATGCTGGTGATGCAAAGCACCAAATCCTACGTGTGCCCTTTGAGGCATCCACCTCACCCTGCTCCCCCATCATTTAATTTCAAGCCACAGGAAGGTCCAGAAACACCCATGCTGTGTTACTACGGGTTTGGGGCTTGTGAGATTCTAGCAGATGCTCCTGCTGACTACAAATTCCGTTTCCTGTTTGCCCTTCTGCTTAACCAGGCACCGTCTGTCGATAGGATCACATTCAGGGCCTAATCCCCCTCTCCCTTTAGAAAACCACAAATACATTTCACACCAGAGCTGTGCTCTTCCTCCCTGCAAGGCCGGAGGGGCCACTCCCCTGCCTGGGTGTCAGAAGGAGAGGAGACAGGAGCGGGAAACTCCAACACAAACAACTGGTCCTATTTGCTCAATTCCGCTGGGATTGTGTTATTTGGCAGAGGCTTCTTTGCACACTTTCTGATAAAGGGAAGCTTAGAAACAGTTTATTTTTTCAATAAATTACTTAATGAGCACAACAAAAACACTCCATGGCATGAAATTTTTCTGCCAAGGTATGCAAACTGCAGGTGTGCCCACGTTAAAATCCCTCCCAGTCGCTAAGGTGTGCCTGTGTTGGTCATGCAACAGGTCATTATCCACGTGAAGACAAAGAACTTGAAGGGCCTGAGCACTGGGGACTCTGGTGTCTGTAAATATCATGAGAATCTCTTTGGCCAATAAGGCAACCAGAAAGCTGTTTGTGAACATCTCAGCAAAGCCCCTTAAAGTGATTTTGATCTGACCATCCCAATGGGTCTTTACTTCAGTTTAGTAAACCGAGCCTAGTCTCATGCTAGTTTAAGGGGAAAGGTCTAGAAAATACAGCAAGAGATGTATGAGTGAGTTACCACAGTGACCACGTGCATGCTAAGTTTCTCAGTCGTGTCCGACTCTCTGCAATCCTATGGACTGTAACCCACTAGCTCCTCTGTCCATGGGATTCTCCAGGCAAGAATCCTGGAGTGGGTTGCCATGCCCTCCTCCAGGGGATCTTCCCAACTCAGGGATCTCTTATGTCTCCCACATTGGCCAGCGGCTCTTTATCACTTATGCCACCTGGGAAGCTCCACAGTGACCACGGCATCCAACATTTTTACTTCCTGACCTATATCCTCAAGTTTAAACCCAAGTGTGCAGAGTAGTGAAGCATTCTGTCTTCACTACTGTCTTAACTACTGTAAAAAGTTTTACACAGGGAGTAAAACTTCATAATTTGAAAGGGCGCACATGCATGCGCATACACACACACACACACACACACACACACACACACACACACGGTTTTGTCTGACTTGGTCCTCTTAAAGAATGTTATACCAGCATATTCTGTCAAGTTTAAGCATTTAGCCTCAATTCTTTGAGTTTTATCAGTTAAGAACAAAAACCAGAGAGAATCCTTTTTTTTTTCTTTATCTTTAGTTTAAAAAAGGGGCTTTTGTTTGGTTCTGCTTTCAAGACTGGTTAGATTTTGATCAGTCTCCAAACTTTTATTACCATCAGGCTGAAATCAAGACTAGAAAAAGCCAAGCCCTAAATTCTCCTTTTCCTAGAAGAAACTATCAGACACTGGAGAATGGAATGAACGTCCTAAGGGCAGCCAGCTTTTAGCCGATCATTCTCAATATTCTAATTTTGCACCATAAATAAGACACTTTACACAATTCATGGATGTCCATGAAGTGAAAGTGAAAGTCTCTCAGTCGTGTCTGACTCTTTGCGACCCCACGGACTACACAGTTCATGGAATTCTCCAGGCCAGAATCCTGGAGTGGGTAGCCTTTCCCACGTCTCCAGGGGATCTTCCCAACTTAGGCACCAAACCCAGGTCTCCCACACTGCAGGCAGATTCTTTACCATCTGAGCCCCAAGGGAAGCCCCAGATGTTTGTGGGACCCAGCATTTATCTTGACCTGTGAAGGAATGTAAGACAGACTATTCCCCAGTAGAGGTAGGGATTTCACCTTGACCATGTCAAGTACTGTTGTCATGTACCTCCATCAAGCACCACGTAACCAATCACACATCGAACCAGTCAGTGAAAATGTCCAATATATGACTTTTTTGTAATCTAACATAATAAATGTCCAGGCTGGCCTCATCCAAGACATATAGCTACGCCCTTCTATGACTGTCCCAAAAGCCTTCTGAGAATAAGCAAGAGAATATACATGACAATCTTAATGCCTTAAAAGGGGAGGGGGTTCTTGCCACACAAGCAATGGATGATACCATTTAGCTTTCATCCTGACCACACCTCACATCTCCTATAAACAGTTTGTTCATGAAGAGATCCCGATACTCTTAAACTCTCTACAGGTGGAGCATCTGGCCAAAGCCAGGAATTCCCCCAACACTTTGTAATAATAGCTTGGTTTTCCTCTTTCTGTTCCATCCAAGTTATGGTTCAGAGATTTTAAAGAAGGAACATTATTCCAGCAAAGTATTATGTGTCCACCATTTTCTATTTTATGCTAGGACAAACATATTAAGGACCACATTAAGAAAGTTGTTTCTGTGACAGTTTTCTAGGAAGGAGGGGGCTGTGAAACATGAAAAAGTCGCAAACATGGATCCTTCTTTTCTGGATTCAGAGCACGACCAAATTTTGATTTTTTAAAACTTGCATTTACATTAAATTTGAAGTTGAATAATTTGTGAGCTTAATTGATCTGTGCCTTTTATTGATTTGTGACAGTTACTCTTTTTTTCATTACATATCTTCTTTAAAATTTTTTTTTAGAAAAATATCATTTTATTGGGGTATATTTAACAGGTGCATTAATGTGTTCACTTTGATACTGACATACACATATGCCAGTGAAGCCATCACCACTATCAAAATAATGCAAATGTTTGCTCCCACTTCTATTTTTTAATTGAGATATAATTGACATACAACATCATTTTAGTTTTAGGTATAAACTACGTTGATTTTTGTTATTTAGTTTCTAAGTTGTATTTGACTCTTTCGCAACCCCATGGACTGTAGCCCACTAGGCTCCTCTGTCCATGGAATTTTCCAGACAAGAATACTGTAGTAGGTTGCCATTTCCTTCTCTAGGAGATCTTCAGGATCCAGGGATAGAACCTATGTCTCCTGCATTGCAGGCAGGTTCTTTTACTACTGAGCCACCAGGGAAGCCCAGGTGTAAACGTCAATGATTTATACTTATATATTGCTAACTGTTCACCACAATAAATTTCATTGATATCCATCACCACACATCATCACACCTTTTTTTCTTCTTCTTCTTCCCTGAGTCGGGAAGATCCCCGGAGGAGGAAATGGCAACCCACTCCAGTACTCTTGCCTGGAGAATCCCACAGACAGAGAAGCCTGGTGCTTTACGGCCCATGGGGTCACAAAGAGTCAGACACGACTGAGCTCGCATCAGTTGCTCTTAACAACTCTCCAACATACAATACAGTATTATAACTACAGTGTGACGATTACTCTAATGATTTTGTTGCTAGCTTTAAGCAAAGGCAAATGCTTTTGAATTTGCCATATAAGATGGCTTCTGGCAATGAGAAACGAGTTGATTTAGTAATGACCTTCAAATTTGCAGTCAAATACCACTGACTTGTCAGAGCTCTCTCTGGTTCACTAATGATTCCTCAGGCAGCCTGAGTCTGTCCCAAAGGAGAAGGTTTGGACATGGAGAGAGCCACGGTGCATCCCAGAAGGTGATGCCAAGGGCAACTATGAAACAGAAGATGAATGGAAAACAGGGACATTCCCATTGAGTGAAGCCTCAGGAAGGAAACCCACAGCTCCTCCAAATCAGTGTGCCTTTTGACAGGCTAATACTTAATTATGATTTTTTTCCTTCACCCTACAGCACATGTCTGGAATTGTCCTAAACGTTTTGAGGGGGAATGTATATGACTGACATGCAGAAGGGGACTAACTGTCACCACTTCCTTTACATTCTTTAGGGAGAAGTGTTGTGTTCTGTGCTAAGACGCTTGTGTGTGTCCGACTCTGCGACCCCATGCACTGCAGCCCACCAGCCTCCTCTGTCCATGGGATTCTCCAGGCAAGAATACTAGAGTGGGTGGATATGCCCTCCTCCAAGGGATCTTCCCTGGAGGGATCGAACCTGCATCTCTTAGGTCTCCTGCATTGGAAGCCAGGTTCTTTACGACTAGAGCCACGTGGGAAGCCCCATTAGGGAGAAATGAGCAAACAAAATGTTTAGAGGGACGAAGAGCTAACACACAAGGTTTCTGAAGAATAAAACAGGGCCTCTTCAATCTGGACAAATATTTCAAGTGCTTTCAAGTGCCTGAAAGAGGTCCAAGGAAAAACAATTAAAGCATAAAATATATATTTTTCTTTTTTAAAATTTATTTTTAATTGAGATAAAAATAAACATAAACTTTACCACTTAACCACTTTTAAAAGTGGGAGTTTCAGTGGCATGAAGTGCGTTCACATTATTGTATGAACATAACCACCATCCATTTCCAGAATGGTCTTTGCCTTGCAGAACTGAAACACTGTACTCATCAAACACTAACTTCCCTCCCCCTGCCCCACCCTGCCCCAGCAACCACCATTCTCCTTCTCATGAGTGGAATCATACAGTATTTGACTTTTTGGAGACTGGCTTATTTCAGTTTGAGTGATGTTGTCAAGGTTCAACAATATGCGAGCACTGTGTTTTCCCCCAAATCCTAGAATTGGGTATCAATTCTGAAGTTCTAAGGAGTTAGGTTTTGTTTATTTTTGGTTTTATTTTTAGAAAAATTAAATGGACTAGGGCTTTACAAAAGAATAATAAACACTGAGCAATTTCTACCCCCAGGAGGTAGTAAAAGGCTAACTAGATCAATGGGTTCACTAAAATCAGATGAGTTCCTAGGTAACAGATGCATAGAAGGCTTTGCATCGTGAGGAAACTTACAGTGTCTGCTCTTTTTAAGGTAGATTTGGTAAAAAAAAAAAAAAAAAAAAAAGAGCTGGGAGGAGGGTTCTTTGTAATCCTGATCTCACCTGAGACCCCTTTGAGGCTGGGAGTGGGGTTTCCTACCCAGCTGATGGCCTTGCCAATCAATTCCCACTGTCAGTCTGGAGACTGCTGGTATGTTTTAGGCAGCAGGGAAGCACATGGAAAGCTCAGCTCACCAGCAGATCTGAAGGCCAAGGACAGAGACCAGCTCTGACCTAGCACCACCCCCAGGGAGCCTGGCCTGAAGGGTCCACACCAGTCCAGGGGCCTCTTTCTGAGCCCTGGGACCGGCTAGTTGTGGGACCGGCTAGTT
This sequence comes from Antilocapra americana, assembly GCA_007570785.1. Taxonomy (NCBI): domain Eukaryota; kingdom Metazoa; phylum Chordata; class Mammalia; order Artiodactyla; family Antilocapridae; genus Antilocapra; species Antilocapra americana. Next base: position 3,356,984 of record ML661340.1, on the reverse strand, counting down.
GTTCAGGCTTGGCCAGCGTGGTTGGGCCGAGAGGACAGGTAGGTAGGTGAGCCTTGCCTAGTTCTTCCTAGGGAACGAGCTCTGTCTCACTCTGCATTTGTGTGTCACTCGCTCAGTCACATCCTACTCTTTGTGACCCCATGGACTGCAGTCCTCCAGACTCCTCTGTCCATGGGATTCTCCAGGCAAGAATACTGGAGTGGGTTGCTATTCCTTTCTCCAGGGCTTCTTTCCAACCCGGGGATCGAACCCCGGTCTCCTGCAATGCAGGCAGACTCTTTACTATCTAAGCCACCAGGGAAGCCTGTCTCACTCTGCATAGATATGGAGAAAGGAAAGTGGGTTGAACATCCAGGTGGCCTACCGAGCCTTTAGTTTGCAGCATCCTGAGAAAACACTAACTGAGTTTCTTGGGCAGGACTAGAATTTGTTGGTGGGCGCAGAGAATGGGAATTTTCTTCAGTCTCCCAAGTCCCCTCTGTTCACTAAGTGCTCATGACTATGTAGTCATGTCACCAGCAGAAGACGGTTTTCTATCCCTTTCCTTTCAGTAACAGTGCCTAGGGCAGAATGTTCTGGACATGCAACGCAGGACACATGAATATGCCTACAGAGAAAAAATCTCTCCTCCCCACCATCTCCTCTGTTCTCATGTGGTTCCGCTGCAGGACAGCAGAGTCTTGGGGAGCTTCAAAATGAGGGGGGCACTGAGCAGCGGCCAGAGTGCTGGGTGATTAGAACACCCTGAGGATGGTAACTGCTTGTCCTGAGGTGGTGGAAGCCCATCTCCTGGGCCATTCAGCTCCCCAACCATGTCCCTTGATTCCCATGTCCCTTCTTTGGGGGCTTGTCCGGGATCTCTGTGGCACCAGGACGCCTTGACCGGAGGAAATTTTTGGCCGGTTGGTGTGTCTATGTGTTTGTCCTGTGTGGTCCGACTTGTCTAACCGTGCTTTGCTCTGATTCCACTCTCCTTAAATTTGGAGCAGTCAAAAGTGGCTAAGGCGGACGTGCCGGGGGGCCACGACTGCTGGGACCCGGGAGATGTTCCAGGCCCTGCAGGAAAGGACTTCGGTCCGTCGGGTGAAGGTGACATGGGAGAAGGGGATGACAGAGGATGAGATGGCTGGATGGCATCACCAACCCGATGGACATGGGTTTGGGTGGACTCCAGGAGTTGGCGATGGACAGGGAGGCCTGGCGTGCTTTGGTTTATGGGGTCGCAAAGAGTTGGACACGACTGAGAGACTGAACTGACTGTGACCTTTTTGTAATGGGCATAGTGCTTTTCTCTCCCTCTGTGAATCCACAGAGTTGGGGGTAAAGGGGAAAGAACAGGGTGTTCTTGCACTGTGCCCACCATTCTGAGCTGCCGTCAAGTTCACACTCACCACAGAGGAAACAAGCCCCTTGGCCACAGAGCAGAACAACTTCAGCCGCCAGGCCGTTGGGTCTGTCTTCCTCTGCCTCACGCCTTTCTTCCCCTGGATTCGCGTATAACCTAAAGGCTTCTGAAATTTTTTAATATCCCCAAGGTTGGCAGTCTTGGGATAGCTCTAATGTCTTATGTTTCTCTCTGCGGTCCATTCTTTCTCCTCACAACAGGCTTGCTTACTTCCTAAATGCCCAGTTGTATTTCACTTGCCAAGTTTCCCTGACCTTACTTTGGGCCCAGCATTGTTTCCAGCTACATGTGCTATTTCAGCATTTTTGCCAAACTTCCTGACCATCAGCTCAAAAGCAGCTGTCAAATTTTAATTTAGAAGAGGTCCTCAACCTAAAGGAAGGCATGAATGCTGGGAATTCCCTGGTGGTCCAGCGGTTAAGACTTCACTTTCCAGTGTAGGGGGTGTGTGTGTGTTCGATCCCTGGTTGGGAAGCTAGGGATTCCAGCCTGGTTGGGAAGCGAGGGATGCCTCGGGGCCAAAAAAAAACCAGAACATAAAACAGAAGCAATGTTGTAACAAAATCAATAAAGACTTCAGAAATGGCCCATGTGAAAAAAAATCTTAAGAAAAAAAAGGGCATGAAAGCTATTTTGATCTCGACTGTAGCTTCCAAAGGCTTCGCTTGTAGCTTCTAACTCTCCAGGCTTGTCCTCACTTTGGTGAGTTTTCACTGTGGCTGTTTAGATTCTATTAAAGGGTGGCTTCCTTGGTGGCTCAGTGGTAAAGAACCCACCTGCAATGCAGGAGCCCTAGGAGACCTGGGTTCGATCCCTGGGTTGGGAAGATCCCCTGGAGGAGGGCATGGCAAGCCACTCCAGTATTCCTGCCTGGAGAATCCTGTGGACAGAGGAGCCTGGCAGGCTACGGTCCACAGGGTCCCAGAGTTGGACATGACTAAAGCAGCTTAGCATGCACACATCACACCAAGGGGTTATAGCTGTAAATCAGAGATCTGGGAACACAGAGGAAGTCAGAGAGGCCTTTATATTTGCCAGGCCATCTGGACTCAGATGTGCCCAGTCCACGGTGTAACGTTCTGCTTCGCCATGGCCCAGCTTGAAGAGCAGGCAGATTAGGACTTGTTCATCTGCACAGTCTCCAAACTTTAAGGATTTTTCGTGTTTGCTTTGAATGTGAGAGTTATTTCTGTCTTTCTTGGCGCCCTGCCCCCAGCCTTTCCTTTGTGTATAACAAGCTCTTTGTCTGGGTCCGAGAATTCTCGTGCTTCTAGGACTGTCTTCCAGGGAGGATTGGAGCCCCTGGGTTGGTATCAATTTTCTACTTAAAAATGCTTCCCTCGGGGGAGAAATGACTTACCAACCTATCATATTATCAACCTCTTCCTGCTCTTCTATTCCTGTTTAGCTCAGCGGGCGAGAAGAACACAAACCTTTCTTTACAAATGAACTTTCAGGGAGGACTTTAACAAGATATCTGATCGTTCACCATTCAGATGAATGGTGCTGACAGAAACGTGCTTTCCAATAAATCTTCCATTTGGTTTATTTTGGCAAAGGACAAAAATGAGCATCGTTTTACCTGCTTATATAATTAGTGAATCTGGTGAGAGTCTAGTTTGGGTGTATAAATGAGTCCAGAGCTGTCTATCTACTCTCTATCCTGGAGCTGAAGCCACTACCCTGAGGTTTAAAGCAGCGATCCCCAACCTTTTTGGCACCAGTTACCAGTTTCGTGGAAGACAATTTTCCATGGATGGTGGTTGGGGGGAGAAGACTGGGGGATGATTGAAGCATACGACATGTCCTGTACACTTTATTTCTATTATTATTACAGCAACTCCACCTCAGATGGGTCATTAGATCCCAGAGGTTGGGGACCCCTGGTTTAAAGGTTTTGCTGCTGGCAGAAGAAAATAGGATGGCTTTGGTTCGTTTTACATTTCCTGGTTTCATCAAGAAAGGACAAGAAGGCAATATAAAATGATCAAACCAAATGACCATGTGTGTGTGTGTTTAGGTGCCAGCGTGCAGGAGGAGTTGCTCGTAAGACTTGAATACCTGCTGCTTTTATCACATAGGGCCACACACTTAGGGGCCTCCCTGGTGGCTCAGTGGTCAAAAAAAAAAAAAAAAAAAAAACCAGTCTGCAAAGCAGAAGCTGCAGAAGATTCAGGTTTGATCCCTTCCCAGGGAAGGTGAGATCCCCTGAATAAGGGCATGGCAACCCACTCTAGCATTCTTGCCTGGAGAACCCCACAGAGGAACCTGGTGGGCTATAGTCCGTGGGGCTGCAAAAAGTCAGACATGACTAAAGCAACCTAGCACCCCCATGCACGCACACACGCATGCCACAAACTTACAGGATCTTCTGAACCCCCTACACAAAGAGCTGGGTTGACAATGACTTGAGAGGAATTGTTTCTTTGTTCTGGTCCTCGGAGAAGCAACATAGGGTTGCCCAAGTTCCCCTGGGATTCCAGTCCACCAAGGGAACCAGACAGAGCCTCACTGGACTCTCCCCACACTGGGCTCTTCGGGGTCCCTTTACTGTCCAATGACACTGGTCAATGGCCAAAGGTACAAGGGGACCTAAGGTGAGTCTGATTAGAGATGTGCCAAAGGTAACAGATTAACCCTGGTGCTGCAAACTGGACACAGAAAAATCTCCTTGTGGGCTTTTCACCATCTAACAGAGCCCAGTAAAACTCTTATTTTGACACAGCCAAATTCTAACCTTGTGAATTGCTGCTTAGTCACTAAGTCATGTCTGAGTCCTCCATGACTCCATGGACTGTAGCCTGCCAGGCTTCTCTGCCCATGGGATTCTCCAGGCAAGAATACTGGAGTGGGTTGCCATGCCCTCCTCCAGGGATCTTCCCAACCCAGGGATCGAACCTGCATCTCCTGTACTGGCAAGCTGGTTCTTAACTGCCTGAGCCAAGGGAAGCCCATCCTTTGAGTATCTTTCGGCAAATCATGCTTTTACCACCATGTCAAACTGCCAGGAAGGGGCTATGATTCTTAAAGTTTACAGACTGTTACCAAGGTGTCCAAGAACACTATTTCCATGAGTCAAGGATTTAGGAAGGCGTTCCCATCGTTTACATGGATTCAGTGTAACAGGCAGTGGAGTTTGGACTCTGATATGAAGCGGGCAAGATTTATTTAATAATCACATCCAAGTGCTTTTTAGTCATTCAGCCTTTCAGGGGATTTCTTTGGCAGTTATTTCACATGTGGGCAACGGAATGGGAGTTCAAGAGGAAATGAAAAGTCATGGCTAAGCAACTGATTATTGTTTCTTGGGCTGTTTCTATGAGAGACCTAGTCTACTTCATCCAGCACAGCTCGTCTGAGAGAAAACACACATACCTGACCCACTATGAAATGGACTAAGAATAAACCTCAAGTTCAGGGCTTTTCAAACTTGCAAGTTGTCCTGTAAGACGAAGGGCTTGTCCTCAAAATCAGCATGTTGTTCTCAGGGAGAGGAAGCAGCCGATAAACCACGAAAGGCACAGTGTTAATTGACAAGAGCTAAGCCTTTATTATTTCCGTTGGTACTTGAGGGGCGGGGGTGGTGCAGGGAGAAAGAGAGGTCAAAGCAGGCACCTCAAAATGAGTGATGATGTGGCCGGTAAAGACAGAGATGGCGGAGGGGAAAATGAGTTGTCCTGGTCTTGCAATGCAGTCTTTGCTGCAGAAGCTGTGCTGCGGAGCTCCGGGTAACAGCTGTGTATAAGCAGGCCCTGACGGCAGGAGAAAGGAAGGTACCTTGTCTTCCTGCCGGACCTGCAGCTTCAGCCAAGAGACGCAGCCAGCTCCCAGTGCTGCTAAGCGAACAGAAGGGTCGTTATCAAGGATGGCGTCTATCCAGGGCTTCATCTGTGCCCCCATGGGGCAGCCGCATCTGGGGCTGATGCTATCACTTTCGCCGTCCTCTGGGTCCACAACAGCTGCCAGGGCAGCAGGAGCCAAGGGCAGACTTACTGCTCAGGCTGACAGAGCACAGGGGTTGGCAGAGGGACAGGGGCCATTTGTCCTGGGCCTGCGGACAGGCTCCCAGCCTCTCTGACAAGCTGAGGGTGGAGAGCAAGGGAGGACCACGTGTTTCTAAATAACCACAGCTCTTTAGGAGAACCCATGAAAAACTACAATGGGAAAATTCAGGAAGGATGCTCAGTTTGCTTTTTTTTTTTATGGGACACTCTGTTCTTTGCTGATGAGTACCTCAAATGTCATGACTGCACCTTTCTATGATAAAGCAAGAGTGACCGTTAGGAACCAGATGACATCTCACTATGAGGAAAGGTAAGGGATAAATTATTTTTAATGACCTATTGAAAGGAAAAGCGTGTTTCATCTCCCTCTACCCTCCCCCAGCATCTCACCCCGCCCTCCCCACTAAAAACAAACAGAAAAACTACAAAATGCAAACACCTCTTGGAGGAGATAAAAAGAAGAAAAATGCTTCCAAGCTGAGGAGATGCCCACCCTTAAAAGGGCCAACAGTACGTGCATAAGACAGTTACCTCTATATTTTGGGAAACCACACCAACATGCAGACTAGAGGAGCAGGCAGTGACTAAGGGATTAATTGTACTGTTCTCATCCAGTCTGGGTTGCACGCTTTGTTTTCAAAGTCCTACCATCAGCTTTATGGCAAATCCATGCTTTGCTTTCTAAGGTTTCTGTTCTGCGTTCTTTCCTTTTTAAAAATTAGCTCCATCCCATTAAAAAGAAAATATAGTTTATCTCAAACAACCTGGAAATATTTTATATCAGGCTAAGGGAAACCTTAAATGACAGAAAACGAACAGAACGTTGCCGAGGTTATGTACTCAATGATTTAATAACCCCAAAAGGGAAATCAATGCAAACAAGTACATGTCATATCACGCGTAAAGGAAAACAGAGTTTAGTTTACCAAACAGTGTTGTGTTTTAAAAACATACCACTCTTATTTCCACGGTTTTCCCTGTGGACTTGCACCTCAACCTCAGTTGCTAAGGAACTGCATATCCTGGAGATCAGATCTCTTCTTTATAAACTTGATGCAGCGGTTAAGTCCCAAATGCGTTTTGTCTCTTGCCATCTCATTTAGATTTTGGGGAGGAAAGCATTCAAGTTCTATTCCTGATCACATTTTCTCCCTCTGTGTAATGGTAAATGATGTAACAAAATCATGATGTAACAAAATCAAAATCTCTTGGAGTAGGAAATGGCAACCCACTCCAGGATTCTTGCCTGGAGAATCCCATGGACAGCGGAGCCTGGTGGGCTGCCGTCCACAGGGTTGCAGAGAGCTGGACACGACTGAGCACACACAGCAAGGGACTTTCCCCTCCTCCAACATTAAGTAGAGAGAGAACGCTTATAAACGATGATTACTAAACTTTATTTGTAGAGAAAGTTTTGCAGGTTATCAGGCTAAATGTTGGGAAAGATTGAAGGCAGGAGAAGGGGACGACAGAGGATGAGATGGTTGGATGGCATCACCGACTCAATGGACATGAGTCTGGGTAAACTCCGGGAGTTGGTGATGGACAGGGAGGCCTGGCGTGCTGCAGTCCGGGGGGTTGCAAAGAGTTGGACACGACTGAGAACTGAACTGAACTGAAGGCTAAATGTTGGATAGATAGAGGTAGGGAAGGCGAGCTTAATACCAATGGTGTTTGGTAGCTATCAGATGACTATTACTCCAGTGTTATTCTGTTCCGATCCCATGCTATAACATGTAACGTTGCCATTGCCATGACATATAATATGGCATATTCAGAGCGTTTTGGCTTGGCCACAGCCCTCTCTAATGACCCAAAAAGTGCAGAATGCTCTTTCTCAGGAGACAATAGCTAATATTAGAATGCTCTCCTTCACCTCTGGACCTTCTCAGTCTCATTCTCGCCATGGTTGTGCAGGGTGATTCCTCTGCCCTGGATGAAGACAGCTGTCAATCAAACAAGATCCCCGTGCACTGAGATGCTGTTCTAATGTCACCGGCCTGCGCATCGCTAACGGGAAGCTGGTCTTTGTGGACTCTCAAGATTCAGGGCTGGGACTGGTCGGGGGTCTCCTGGGCACCCTCCCCCGTCTCCCTGGGAAGATGCACCTTGTACGGTTAAGACCGTCTCCATATCAGGCGGGCACCCCAGTGGTCACAAGTCAGCCCCCTTCCCCTCGGGCTGAAATCACCTCCCCAGTAAGGCATCATTCTGTATGTTTTATTTCACCAGAAAAGGATTTCTCACCCAAACACAAGAACGACTGTTTTTCAAGGTATTCAATCTTCCAGGCGTCTACTTAAGACCGGCTGACAAGCCCAAATATCAAGTCTGTGCTGCTAGTGATCCCCTCCAGATTCATCACTGTTTCAGCTGCTTCCTGGCTGGAAGGGGAGGGAGGCCACCCTGGCTGCATACCGAGGCACCAGCCCCATCAACCCTGAGCAAATCGCATGTGTCCCACGGCTTATGCTTTCAGGAAGGGGGTTCACTGCACCCGGTTATCTCACTCGTGCCCTTCTGAGGCTCCTGAAAGCTGTAGGAAGGGGAGCCCGGAGACATGGTAGGTAGGTGGCATCACTTGCCCTCGGGGGCTCGTGGGGGGATGGGGAGACAGCCATATAACCATGAAGACACTGTGGATGCTGGAGATGGACCAGGTGCAGAGGGCAGAGACCCTGGAGGCCCCAGGAAGGGTGGAACGAGGGCTGCTCGCTTCTGGAGCTGGCTGCCGTGAAAAGGCAAGAAACTCAGCTGGGCAGAAACCCGGGGAACTAATCTGAAATTAATGAATGCTTGGAAGGAAAAGAAAAAAATCTTAAAAAAAAAAAAGAGAGGGAGAGAGAGAGACATGATTTATGAAAAGGTGCTGAAAAGCAAGGAAACTGCAGTCTTCTAGAAGGTTCAGCCAATGAGAGTCCAGGAAGCCCACATGGAGTGGTTTTTTTTTTTTCCTTCACTTGATTGTATTTGAAGACAGTGATACTCCGCAGCATGGATAAGGGAAAGGACCAGGAGGCACTCACATTCAGCAGAGAGAGGGAGGGGCAGGAGGACACTGTGCAGTTTGGGGAAGGCAGAGTTGCAGGCAGGGATGCTGAAGGACAGAGCAGTGAATAAACAGGAGGACAGGCTTCCAGGAGGACAGGGTGGAGCCAGCAAGTGGCTCTGAACTGCTAAGCCTGGGCTCTGACCCCACTTCAGTACATCCTCTTCCTGAGGACAGAGCAGACCCTTGAACAGGAGGAAGAGGAGGAGGCTCAGTCCAGGGAGATACACAGGGAAGGAAGGCGGTCCTCCAGCGTGGTCTGCTGACCCGAGCATAGATCCCCGACTCCCAGGAGCCCCCTACAGCTCATGCCAATTTCTGTAATGCCAAGACTGGACTCCGTACTCCTCCGTGTTCAAGGAGCCCCCTATGAAGAAGCACCATCCAGGGAACAGAAGGAAGGCGGGGCTCCCCTGGGAGAGGGGGGCAGTGATGGCTGGGGACCACTGGGTACTCATACCCAGGTTCATCTTCCACAGCTGGACTTCAGCTGATGGCTTCACGCTCTCCCAAAAAGGGTCACCCAATGTGCTTGTGGGCTGTGCCACAACGACTGCATTCAAGGAGAATATATTTTATAAACTGGGAAGTGCTTTCCAAATGTGAAAGTGTGTCCCAGGCAAGGGAAAGGGCGATATTCATTTTGTTGCACGAAAATTGAGGACCACCCCTCCAGGTTTGGGGGAGAATGGATACATGTATATGTATGGCTGAGTCCCTTCACTGTTCACCTGGAACTATCACAACACTGCTAACTGGCTACACCCCCCTACAAAATGCTTTTGGTATTAAAAGAGAGAGAGAGCTGATCACATGATTTTCATCCTTCCTGTTGTTGATGTCGTGTACCACACTGGTTGGTGTACAAGTGGTAACCCACCCTCATAATCCTGGAATAAATCCAACTGGACCATGAGGAAAAAAACAACAAAAAGAAAAAACGAGTCCCCCTCAGTCTGAGTTCCCTTGCCGAGCTGATGATTAATCTCTCTATCCAAAACTTTATTCCCTTCCTTGTCCCCTGCGACCTCAACCCCTTTCTTGTCCCCTCTGACCTTAATCCTGGGCTAACTGAAAACTCATCGAGCAGAGTCAGAAGACTAAAATGCTGTCGTTAATACTGTTCACGGACTATAATCGCTATTGTAGATATAATCATTAACATACAGACTCAGGTGGCTTCTCCAGAGCAAGATAAGCTAACAGACCCCCAAGCCATGGAACACCTGGCCAGAGGAGGCAAGGGGGCGGGGAACATCCTGAACCCTGCAACAACAATGAAGCAGTGAATGGCAGGAGATATCACGGAAGATGATTAACCCCAGCTTCTCGGTTCTTCCTCTTAAAAAAAAAAATAGCCCCAGCTCAAAGACCAAGCGGCAGCGGATCTGAGGCTGTCTCCCGCTCCCTTGCCTGACGCCCTGCAACAAACCCTAACTGTGCTGCAAACACCTGCAGCACACCAGTCCTTGCTCATTTACCGCATCTGAGAAAAGACTGTCCATTTCTGCTGAACTTCAAGAAAAAAAAACTGGGTTAAATATTTGTTTCACACCCTGCTTTTAACTTACAATATTTATAATAACCCTGGCTGACTCTTAGAAAAAACAAGGAACAAATGTGTTTGGATATGTATATATAGGTACACACACACAGGGCTTCCCTCGTGGCTTAGAAGGTTAAGAGTCTGCCTGCAATGCAGGAGACCTGGGTTCAGTTCCTGGGTGGGGAAGATCCCCTGGAGAAGGGAATGGCAACCCACTCCAGTATTCCTGCCTGGAGAATTCCATGGACAGGGGAGTCTGGTGGGCTACAGTCCAGGGGGTCGCAAAGAGTCAGGCACAATGGAGCTATTAACACATACATTTACACACAGACACACACGGGCTTCCCTTGTAGCTCAGTTGGTAAGGAATCTGCCTGTGGTGCAGGAGACCCAGGTTTGATTCCTGGGTCAGGAAGGTCCCCTGGAGAAGGAAATGACTATGCACTCCAGAATTCTTGCCTGGAGAATCCCATGGACAGAGGAACCTGGTAGGTTCCTAGTCCATGGAGTTGCAAGAGTTGGACACAACTAAACTACCACCACCACACACACACAGACACACACACACACACACACACACACACACACACACACACACACTCTAGAGGTATTCCTTTTACAATATGGATATGGTCCAATTATAGAAAATATTTTCACTTCCCCCAAGTCTCATCTCAGTTCTGAGTTTCCCAGCAGCTTGCTTATTGGTGTCTTACTATGAAATGTTGCATTTTGACTATTTTTCAGGACGATGTCAATCGTAGTGAAGGCACAGGTAAGCCTACATCAGTAGACGTCAATAGCTGTTTTCAAATGTTATTCTCACTAGAAAACTTAGCGATAATACACTTAGCATTTAAATGCCACTTACAGACTAATTACAGAAAAGGACACATGATATAGAAGTGGCAGGGCCCTTGAAAATTAGCTAGGCACCTAAGACATGATTGCAGGCATGCTCAGTCTCTCAGCTGTATCTGACTCTTTTACGACCACGTGGACTATAGCCCGAAGGGCTCTTTGTCCATCGAATTATCCTGGTAAGAATACTGGACTGGTTAGGTAACAATAAATCAGAGAGCAGGGAGGATGAATTCTGAAGTCCAGGGAGCTACTGATTGTGACCAGCAGAACAAGTATTTCTCCAGCCATAAAGAAATCAGAGTTATTTTCCACGTGAAAACGTTTAAAACCGCCTTCCCTGTCCCACTAGCAGGGGAAGCTCACCCCTGCAGACTTTAGATGCTTCCAGGCTACAGGCAGTGATTTCCCATGGAAGTGGCTGAAGGCACGTGACCTTCATCTTATCCCCATCACCACCTCCACCCCGGCTGCCCTGGGTCCCCAATACCAGCAGGAAGTAGGGGTCCCATAGCAGTCCACAGGAGTGTCCAGTCTCACACTGATCCGTCTCTCCCACGGTCCACCCAGAAGAATCTGCTCAGTTCCTCCTGTTAATTCCACCCCAGGAAATCTGTTTCACATCTCTCTTCCAAGTCTTGTCAAGTCATCCTCCAAGGACTGTCAGACACTCCCGTTTATGAGTTCTCAAATGACCACGATCACAGCTAATGAAGCACGCGGATGGAGAAGACATTCTGATTTTAGATTCACCCCATCTCGAAGGCCTGGGGACCCATCTCTCCCCCTCCCAAATGGCAGCACCTTCCCTACATTTTACAAAGCCAACTGTTTGTAAAGTTAATTAAGATAATATTTTTCAGCATCACTGCTTTCCCCAACGACTAGTATTCTAACAGCATGATTTTCTACTACTCTTTGGTGCAAATAGATAATATTTTAATAACGTTAGGGGTTATGTAACTTTGGTCAAGTGGCCTGGAAATCTACCCACAATTTATCATATTATTTCTAGAGCAAAATGTATTTTCAATAAAGTTTATGAATTACAACCAGGCTGTAAGCTGCAGATAATACCAAATACAAACATGCCAAAGAATATAAAACCATAAAAAGAACCCCTCTAAGGTTGGTCCCCTCTCTGCTGTTTATGCTGTAAACATTTAATATACAGAGAGATGGAGCAAAATCATGGAGCCTCATCAAATTTAATTCCAGATGGCACCTCTCTGCTGTCACCAGGCACTGAGTCTAACTGTAATAGTATCCTTAGCACAGTGCGATGATGAAGCAGCTAAACATGCTTCCCCCAAAGTCCTAGATGTATTCCAAAGCCAAATATTCAGAAGTATTTTTGAATTTTCCAATCACTGTTTCCTTAAGGCAAATGGCTGAGAAATGACTGTATTACAATAAAGCATTTGTACATTGTGAAGGGGAAAAAAATGAATATTCACAGTATTTGCATTTAGGAAAAATGCAAAAAGCTCTCATTTATGGACAGCATAATGGAGTTGCCCCTTCGAGAGGAAGGGCAGAAGAGAGACAAACAGCAGCAATGTGATCCGGATACTATTTATTGCCGTTCCCATTGTTAAGCATAACTTGTCTTCTCTCTCAGGCAAGCAGTTTGAAACAAGTTACTAAATCCAGTCACCAATGAATTAACATGACTGAGATGGAACTCTCTTCATTCCAAACCAGCTCTTTTAAAGTTGGGTAACATCACCATCGGCTTCATCTTCTTCCAGCCCACCTGATCGGGGGCCAAGGCCGTTTGACTCTAGACATCATTTTTCTTCTAGCCCCCCCCTCCCTACTCCAGGTCATCTGCCTCTGTCTCTCTGGTGGTGACCACAAGAGCATCTCAATCGGTTTCCCCACCTCTCTTCTCACCTCCGTCTCATTCATTAGCCACACTGGAACCAAAGTCACCTTTTCAAATAGGCAAATCCAAGCAAACCACACCCCCACTGAGAACCCTTCAAAATTCCCCACTGCCCTAATGATCAAGGCAGAATTTCTTACCCTGACTGAGTGGGTCCTCCTTGGGCTGGGTTCCACTCACCTTGCCACCCGCCCTCCTGCCTGCTCCTGGCTTGTCCCGTGTCCCAGTCGTACTGAGCATGTGCCATTTTCCACCTGGAATTCTCTTGCTTTCCAGAAGAGAGGACACATCACTGTCTCTAGATCTCTGGTCTCAGCTTGACCTGACACTTAGGGCCCTGGGGTAAACACTCTCTTCTTCTATCTCAGACTTGATCACATTCTTTGATAGGTGCCTGCCTGCCTGCTTGCCTTTCTGGATTAATTATTGCACCAGCAGGGTCTGAGTCAGTCCTTTTTCCTATTTCATCTTTAGTGACTAGCACCCGACCTGCCACGTTGTAGGTGTTCAAGAAACACCTGTTGAAGGAACACATTCATGAAGACACACTTGCCCACTGTGTTCCCCATATTATCCATTAACAGTGAAATAATTCTCCATTTAATAGTGAAAACACTCCAAAATTATATACTAAGCACCTAAGAAAGAGGGTGACAACTTTAAATTCATTAAGCAGCCCCCATACTTGGTTTCAAACATCTTGGTATGTAACTGCCAGAAAGTGAAAGTAGCTCAGTCGTGTTTGACTCTTTGAGACCCCATGGACTACATATAGCCCATGGGATTCTCCAGGCCAGAATATTGGAGTGAGTAGCTGTTTCCTTCTCCAGGGGATCTTCCTGACCCAAGAATCAAACCGGGACCTCCTGCATTGCAGGTGGATTCTTTACCATCTGAGCTACCAGGGAAGCCCTTTGAAGAAGGCTTGGTCCTGTTTGTACGTCTAGGTTAGAGAAGCAGTCAGCGGTCCCTGTAGCCACCCTCCCCCAAATCTGTGCCAAACAGCCACCTATGATTAAGAACAAATGAAATTTAACCCATCATTTCAAAAAGCACGTTACCTAAGTCTTAGTAACTCAGCTAAAACAAAACAAAAGTACTACTGAGTAGATCCAACTGTAAACATCTTTCCCCCAAAGTGCGGGAACCCAGCAGAAATACTGCTGACACATGTTGTAAAAGCCAGGTATTCCCAGCATCTGTCCTCTAGCATACTTCTGCTTGCCCCTAACTGGCCCTAGTTTAACAAGTCCCCTTAACGCAAGGCACAAATTCAATACAAGGGAAGAAAGGTCAGCTCTAGTCAAGGATGGGTGAAAATAAACAGGCGGAGCAGCAGCTTGCCTGGCGTAAAGCCTTACCATATCGCTTTACATATTTTTCAAAGCTCTTCATATTTTTCAAAGCTCTTTTGTGTCTAGTGTCTGTGTGGTCTACACTTTCAAAAGAAGGGACGGAAACCCTTTACACCCATTTAACAGCTGGGAAAACCGAAGGCCCCAGAAGTCAAGGCCTTTGCTCAAGGTCACAGAGCTGGGGGTACACAGACGAAGGAGGTCATGTCCAGGAGGCCTGGCCGAAGTAGAAGTTCTTTCTCTCAACCATGCTGAGGTCAGCTTGCAGCACTGCTCAAAACTACAGAGGAGAAGCCACAGGAACCCAGTGCGTTTCTCAATCCGCCTGAACCACCTTCGTCTCTGTCTACGCTGCTCCTTTTCTCCAAAGTAGGCTCTAAATAGCAAGGTGATTGGGTTAAAGGAAGAAGTCACAGTCGAGGAGGGTAGAAAAGAGAGGAGGATTTTGATCTTCCCTCTCCCCTAAATAGCACTAGCTACGCTTTTCCCTAGAACACAGGCAACTCCAAACATTCTCCTCTGAGACTCCAGGCATAGCCACTGGTCAGAGGAGCCTGGAGGCTCTGCAGAGGCTGAATGACCTGGCACAGCTATTCAATCTGTTCATCTATAAAGTGGGCTGGGGACATCCCCACGTACATGCCAAGTGTCTCACGCAGGACCTGACACCTTGGAAGACTGATTAATTTTTCTTCCCCCTCCCATGATTCACACAAGAAGTTTGGGAAGCATACTTCTTGAGCATCATTGAATTCACCCAAAAAAAAAAAAAGAAGAAGCATTTTTCTCTGCCTTGAAACCTGCAGTGACAGGTATCTTCCCAGACATTTGAGAGTAAAACCAACTCACTCCTCTTCCTTCTTGTGTTTACGTCCAGCCCCAAGCGGGTACGTGGTTGAACTTCCCTGGTGGCTCAGACAGTAGAGAATCTGCCTGACATGTGGGAGACCCAGGTTCGATCCCTGGGTTGGGAGGATTCTGTAGAGAAGGAAATGGCAACCCACTCCAGTATTCTTGCCTGGAGAATCCCATGGACAGAGGAGCCTGGTGGGCTACAGTCCCTGGGGTGGCAAAGAGTTGGACACGACTAAGCAACTAACTCTTTCACTTTGGGCAGTGGATGTATTGAAAAAAATGTATGGCCTGAAAGAGTTTAAAAGTATTACATGATGAAACACCGAATTGATCTCTCGGCATTTAAAACATGCTTTCAATACAAGAAGTCACTCGAAGGAGTTGAGTACCACGTGGCTTTGAGAGAACTAGAATGCCAATTCTAGCAACGAGGGCGGGAATGCCTGCTCGGGATGGGGCCACATCCAGCGGGCGCCTGCAGGGGAAACTGGGACAACTGGGACAGCCGTGTGGTGTACACACAGGGGAAGCCTTGAAAAGCGGCACCAGCCCACAAGCATTTCTAGTGTTAATCCAAAGAGATAATCAGAAACACGGATCCCTGAACAAACACGTTTCAGAGCACTGTTTGCAATAGAATGAGACAGAAATCTAGCCACAGAGGATCAGTTTATCTGGGAATGGCATATCCTTGTGAAAGAATGCCATTTGCGATGAATACTGAAAAATCAAGGGAAGCTTGCCTCTGAAGTAAAATGGAAACTGCTTGCAATTTTGTTTTAGAATATATGGATAGAAAAGAGAAGGACAAGCACTAAACTAGTAAACAGCACTGGTGCGGGGGAGGGTGTCTAGAGACTATGTTATATATTTTTATTTTCTTCTCTATGAAGAAAAATGAAAATGTTAGTTGCTCAGTCATGTCCTGACTCTTCGCGACCCCATGGCCTGTATGTAGCCCTCTAGGCTCCTCTGTCCACGGGGTTCTCCAGGCAAGAACACTGGAGCGGGTTGTCATTTCCTCCTCCAGGGGATCTTCCCCACCCAGGGATTGCACCTGGGTTTCCTGCACTGTTGGCAGATTCTTTACCATCTGAGCTATCAGGGAAAACTTTTATTTTCAATTTTATTTTCCTTCTTTATACAATGACTATAACTAGAATAAAATTAATAAACTTTTTTTTTTTTAAAAAAGAGAGGCCCTCTTCAAAAGCCATTGGCTTTCTGAGCAGCTTATGCAGTTTGTAAAATTTTTTAAATTTTGATAAAATATACATAAGATAAAATTTATCATGTTCACCATTTAAAGCAGCAGTCCCCAACTTCTCTGGCACCAGGGCTTGGTTTTGTGGGAGACGATTTTTTTCCACAGACGGGGTGGGGAGGGGATGGTTTGGGAATGACTCAAATGCATTGTATTTATTGCCACTTTATTTCTATTATTCTTACATCAGCTCCACCTCAGATCATCAAGCATTAAGATCTTGGAGGCTGAGGATCCCTGATTTAAAGTGTATAGAGTTCAGTGGAATTAAGTACATTTATAGTATTGTGTCAGCATCACCACCATCCATCTTCGGAACTTTGTCATCCCAAACTGAAACTCTGTACCCATTAAACAATAGCTGGAATTCCTCCCTCCCTTAAACCCTAGTAACTGCTATTCCACCCTCTGCCTCTATGATGTAAGACTATTTAAGGTACCGCATATACGTGGAGGGTCTACACACACAAAAGCATGTCCTTTTGGGTCTGGCTTATTTCACATAGCATAACATCATCAAAGTTCATCCATGCTGTCGCATACATTGTGATTTCATTTATATTACAGGACTGGAAAGAATCCATTGCATGTATGTACCACATTTCATTTTATGATGCCAGCTTTCTTTTTTTTTTTTTTTTAATTTTATTTATTTTTATTATTGTTTTTGCCATACATTGTCATGATATCACCATGGGTTTACATATGCTTCCCCTCCGGGTCCCCCCCTCCCTCCTCCCTCCCCCCCCGGGAAATCTCGCTGCACCAGTCCCGAGCATCAATCCTGGGCTGGCGATTGATTAGACACATGACAATTAACATGCTTCAATGCCCTTCTCCCATCTCATCCCACCCTTACCCTCATCCACAAAGTCCACGAGTCTATTCTATGATGCCAGCTTTCTAAGCAGACTTTAATTTTTAAGCATATCTGAAAATCAAAATGATCATATAACTGACGGATGTACATTCACTGAAGAATTAAAAAACACCAAATAGTACAAAATAGGGAGAAAAGTTATTTCACACAGAGAGTCAAATTGTTTACCTGCCTTAAACCCACTAAAATCCACAAGACTGAGCCCTTTCTTGCAGCAGGAAAGAGTAACAGGGCTACAGACTATAACAATAACGAGCGGTCTCAAACTCAGTTAGCTGGGACTGAAGGCCTGTGTGCCGCTCTGTCTGAGCAACTAAAAAGGCTTCCACAGCGCTTGGACCAGAAGCTGGTCCCCGAGGGAGGGGGAACCAGAAACCTTCTGGGCTGATGGAAACGCTCCATATCTTGACTGGTGTGTGTGTGTTTAGTTGCTCAGTCGTGCACAACTCTTTGCGACCCTTTGGACGGAAGCCCAGCAGGACCCTCTGTCCATGGGAGTTTTCAAGCAAGAATACTGGAGCGGTTACCATATTCTCCTCTGGGGGATCTTCCTGATCCAGGGATCGAACACACATCTCCTGCGGCTCCTGCACTGCAGGCGGACTCTTAACCCACTGAGCCATCAGGGTGTGGGTTATACACGGGTATACATTTGTCATCTGTCAAAACTCATGGACCTGCTAACGTAAGATCTGTACATTTCACTGCATATAAATGGAAAAAGGAAGGAAAAACAGCCTCCTCCCCTTAAAGAGGACATATGAAGCCTAAAAACAATTAATCAAGAATTTTAGGGAAACAAAAGTGGTTCTGCATCTCAGCCACCGATCCCTTGGGGCCCTACAGTGGATCTTTGGAACTAAGTCCAGGCTCCTTTCTCCTCATGGCTGAAACCCTGGTTCATCCAGGGAAGCCTGGTAAACACTTGGACTAAACTGCCAACAGCGCCAGGGAGCCTGACCGGGTTTTGTAAGCAGCCCAAGAGGTGTGAGGTGCAGGTGGTGTTGACACAGAAGGATATGGGCTCGGTGTGGGAGGCCGGGAGGCCCACCCTGACCTCACGTGGGACTCCAGGTGATGCAACGCTGCAAAGGAAATGGGAGCGGGGTGGAACCATAACCATGCTAAGAGAAAACAAGCTCCCCGGGAGAGCTCCAGGGAAACAGAGCTGAATGTGAGTCTGGAGCAGAGCAGAGACCTCTGACTCCCTGTTTTGGATCAGGCGGGTGGCAAGGGGTCTTTTCAGTGGCTTCTGCGTTCGACTTGGCTAGGATCCTGAAAAGGTGGCAGCTACCACTTTCTTATGAAGCAGGGTTATTTGTTACTCTCCTCTGCGCTGTCTGTCGTTATAAAATGTCAAGTTTAGGCCACACGTCGTGGGAGGCAGCTGTGTCCCAGCCCCGGTGAATTTCCTGCCAAACCATTTAAAGCACTCAGACGACTTTCTTTCTCTTTTTTTTTTTTGTAATCTGCTATTTTAGATTCTCCACATCACCACTCCCCTGTGTTAAAATGCACGATCCGGTGGCCAACAAATCTTGGGGTTGTTTATGGAGCAGCAGTCAACAGTATACATACTTATCATCCTAAAGACACCTCTGAAAACACTTAACAGCCACACCTATGCCAATTGGCAAATGAAAAAAATGACAGGCCGGGACTCAGAAACTTCCCTAGACTTAATGGTATATTTCTTAAAAAAAAAAAAAAAAGACAAAAAACTGAGTGGCGATGCTGACAAGCTAATTGATGTGGGTTCATTATTATTTGGCTTCCCCTGGGCAGCTCAGTGGTAAAGAATCTACCTGTAATACAGAAGCTGCAAGAAGTGTGGGTTTAGTCCTTGGGTCAGGAAGATCCCCCAGAGGAGGGCATGGCTACCCACTCCAGTATTCTTGCCTGGAGAATCCCATAGACAGAGGAGCCTGGCGGGCTACATTCCATAGGATTGCACCGAGTTGGACACGATTAAAGCGACTTAGCACACACACATTATTTAGTTAAGAAAATCAGGAGTGACCGGCTCTCACCATGTAAATGCTTATACTGGACCACAATCCTGAAAGTTTCCTCACCCAACCCAACCCTTCCTGTGTGCCTCACAAGGTAAGTTACCTTTATGTCTCACACCCTGGGAAGCTCATGGCCACAGAGATATCACCTGTCCCTCTCGGCTCCGTTTGCTCCTTTAATCTGCTGGTAAACATTCTTCCCTCCAGCCACTGAGTTCCAGTTGCATGCCCTGAGGAGTCTCAGCCTCACCTTTTAGTCATCCTTCAAAGTTCTCAGCCAGAGTCCTACTTTTGCTGTTCACTTCCTCCCAGCCTGGAGTCACAGGTCCCCAGGGCCAGCCACAGTCCCCATCCAGGCAGGATGAAGCCGGGCACACTGCAGCTGGACAGGGCAGGCTCAGGATGTGCACTGGGAACGTGGGCAAGGAGGTGCCTCTTGCCTCCTTATGCCGGAGAAGAAGGAGCCATCCACCCAGCCCCTCACCCACCCTGAGCTAGGGGACAGAGATGTCGACTCACTTTGGTAAGAGGGCTGTCTGTTGATACTGACAAACCCACCTACAGGAAGACAACCTTGCAACAGCGCCCGGCATCAGTCTCATGGAAAGCCTCGCCAATCTTGTGATATCAAAACCCCATGAAAAATGTAAAAGCCGACTAGACCCTGTGAGCTATAACTTAGACCAAGAGATACTCCCCCAGTAGAAATGAAGCTGGTCCATCTGCCCGTGGGACCATGTGGCATTTCCTGGACCAGATGTACATGCTCATTATCTACTGGAATAAATACCACCTTTGCCCTGACAAATAAGTAAGTTATTTCCCTTCCCAAGATGGACTTGGAAAACATTTTTGGCATGGAGAAGCAACTATATAGAATCAGAAAGTTGGGATGCAGAAACCTTCAGCTGACTTGAGATAACTGCAGTCTTGGTCATTATAAGCTCATTTGTTCTCAGCATTGTGAGTGGTACTTGGTTGTTAGCACTGCAGCTGAATGACCCCCCAAACCATTGAAACAGCAAAAATAAAACAGAGGGACTTGCTTGATGGTCCAGTGGTTAAACTCCAATCTTTCAGTGAAAGGAGCATAGGTTTGATCCCTGGTTAGGTAACTAAGGGGGTTTTCCAGGTGGTGAGTGGTAAAGAACCCACGTGCCAATGCAGAAAACACTTGAGATATGGGTTTGATCCCCGGGTCAGGAAGATCCCTTGGAGCATGCAACCCACTCCACTATTCTTGCCTGGAAAATTCCGTGGACAGAGGAGCCTGGCGGGCTTCAGTCCATAGTGTTGCAAAGAGTTGGACACGACTGACTGACGCATGCACACAGGGAACTAAGATCCCATATGCCACAAGGCATGATCAAAAATATGTATTAAAAAACAAAACAAGACAAAAAATAGGAACAAAACCTGGGGTTTATATGGCTTGATATGAAGTCCACTAATGTCCCTGTCCTGTGACTTCTATCCTCATCTCTATGGTGCTTTAGTCGCTAACTTGTGTCTGACCCTTGTGATCCCATGGATTGTACCACGAGGCTCCTCTGTCCACGGGATCCTCACCTCTATAGACGAGTGGTATCCACTTTGGGGACAGGAGGGTTTACAGAGAAGGAGGCAGGGAGATAACGTTCAGAAAAGGAAGCAGGGGAGACACGCTGGGAGAACTACCTCTTCATGGCTTACTATTTATTTCATCGCCAAGACCACAGACTCTCCGTGTGCCATTGTGAGTGCTGAATACCTTGCTTCACGTTATCACAAACTGCAGTGTGCAATGAGGCATCTTGCTCTGTGATGCTCTGACTGCAAAAGTGTTTCCTGTATGTTTTCTCAACTAGGACCTGATTTGAGAGCAGGGGCTGTGTCAAATGTTTCTCTTATTCAAAAGTCACCTACCTAATAGGGACTCTAGAAATCTCTCTAGAAGAGAAACAAAATTAGGCCAGGGCAGGGGGGTTAGTGTCACAAAGTATACATGCTTTTATCTTTTTTCCCCCCAAGGGAAGCCTCCAAAATTATATATTCTTCATTTTTTTCATGGACTTCTAATGGATTTTAGTTTCTAGGGTCCAGAGCAGATCCAAAGCAGAAAATGAAAAAGCAAGTATTCAACATGTATACGCTATTTTCATTCATGATCATCTTACTGTTTTTATTTTATCAGTCAGTGCCAAACTCGTTAAGTATTTTGAATATCACCAGTCAGTGGATATCTTGCCAGCTGATTGCCTTGCACAACATTCACAACCCACCAGAAAGATGTTCTTTGTGCTTTGCATACAGTATTTATTTAATATGGTAGAAAAATGTGCAATATAGCTTTCCAGCAATAATAATCTCGTGCTACAAAAAGAAAACTAGCGATCTGCATTTTAAGGGATAAGCTTCAATTATCAAGAAAATGCACTCACAGAGAGGTAGCTCATCTCCAGAAAATGCAGCATTATGGCATCACCACATCAACTAATTGAGTCAAAGGTGCTAAAAAAGTGACCGAATTGATTTTTTAAAATGTAGACATGACCCAAGCCACTCTGGTATAAGTTTCAGTTCAGTTCAGTTCAGATGCTCGGTTGTGTCTGACTCTTTGCAACCCCATGAACCACAGCATGCCAGGCCTCCCTGTCCATCACCAACTCCCGGAGTTCACTGAAGCTCCTTTCCACTGAGTCGGTAATGCCATCCATTCATCCCATCCCTGGTTGTCCCCCTTCTCCTCCTGCCCTCAATCTTTCCCAGCATCAGGGTCTTTTCAAATCAGTCAGCTCTTCGAATCAGGTGGCCAAAGTATTGGAGTTTCAGCTTCAACATCAGTCCTTCCAATGAACACCCAGGACTGATTTCTTTTAGAATGGACTGGTATAAGTTTAACGAGTTTATTTATTCTGACTTACACAGGACATTAAAGGAATGACTTCCCACATATGAGCTCTCGCCTCTCATCCCAACATAACCTACCCCATTGCCCCAGATCAGATGAGGGAGAGTAAAAAGACATGGAAACCAGTTACTGGTCACAAATATGAAACTGGGCTTGTCACATCAAAAAAGTGATAAGTGTTATTATTTGGTATACTTTTAAAAACTGCTTTTAAAGAATTTGATATATTACTAGAAAAAGATTTAGATATTGTCTTGACACATGAAGTATTAGATTACCTTCTGAAGGAAGAAGTGTTCTGACAAAGTAGTAGTTGGGTTGCTCATCAAGCCACCCCAATAAATAAACGAGTAAAGAAACGAACCACAAGGTTATGTCTTTGAGGTTCTAGAAATAATCCACTTACCTAAGTGCAATGAAAGAGAGGTGCTTTAAATGCAAATACATCAGTACATCTAAAGAAAACTGGGAAAACACAGTGGAGAAGTAACTGTCAATAAGGAGGGCCACAGTGTCCTTGACTAAATACAGACTGCCAGTGACCTCATTTTCTATGTATGAATGAGAAACTGAAATAGGCATCAAATTATGCCAGGCATAAAGCCCAGGGCAATCAGAGAAAACACATTATCTACCTATTACACAAAGATGTCCACTAAGTTTACATTGGAAAAAGCAAATAAAAAAGCCTCAGCATTTAAACAATAGGAGAATATAGAGTAAAGGAAATGATGCATGTTCATACAATCATAAATTATGCTGCTATTTAAAACCACAGTTAAACACTTTAAGTGATACGGGGAAAATACCTGTGTGTTCTGTGAAATACACACACACACACACACACCCCGCCTTATTTATGTAAAAAAAAGGCAGGAGATATCTAAAACACTAAAGGGGTTTTTCTTCATAGTAGCATTAGAGGTAATTTACATTTTCCCCCATTTTTTTTAATATATAACCAAACTTTTGAGGGCTTCCCAGGTGGCACAGTGGTAAAGAATCCACCTGCCAATGCAGGATTCAATGGGTTCAATCCTCGGGTCAGGAAGATCCCCTGGAGAAAGAAATGGCAACCCACTCCAGTATTCTTCCCTGGAAAATCCCACGGACAGAGGAGCCTGTTGGGCTAGAGTCCATGGGTTCGCAAAGAGTAGACGTAACAGCCCAGAAACAAACCAAGCTTTCAATGGCATATGTTACTTGAATAATTCAGAAACATAAGTGTTGTTTTGAGATTTAGTCCATGAGTATAGAACAGACTGAAGGAGGAAAAATGTCTCCCACCCCCAGTTACTTATAAACTCACTCTGGGATCTCCTTTCCTGTAGGTCAGTACTTTGGAAAGTAAAACATGCAATGGACACTTTTGTTATTCCTGAGGGCAAGCTCTGCCTGGGGATGTCTCTTCCATCACTTAGGGACCTTGGATGAAGTGGCCAGCACCATGTACAACATTAACTTAAAAACAGTCCCACACCTCCTGGAGACCTTTTTATTTTATTTATTTATGTTTTTTCTTTTCTTTTTTCTTTTTTTTTTATTTACATTATCGTGTTGGTTTTGCCATACATTGACATGAATCCGCCATGGGTATACATGTGTTCCCCTTCCAGAACCCCCCTCCCACCTCCCTCCCGATTCCCTCTCTCTGGGTCATCCCGGTGCACCAGCCTGAGCACCCATCAAACCTGGGCTGGCGATTGATTTCACATATGATAATTTACATGTTTCAATGCCATTCTCCCATATCATCCCACCCTTGCCCTCTCCCATAGAGTCCAAAAGACTGTTCTATACATCTGTGTCTCTTTTGCTGTCTCGCATACACGGTTCTCGTTACCATCTTTCTAAATTCCATATACATGCGTTAGTATACTGTATTGTTGTTTTTCCTTCTGGCTTACTTCACTCTGTATAATAGGCTCCAGTTTCATCCACCTCAGTAGAACTGATTCAAATGTATTCTTTTTAATGGCTTTTTATAACCAGGCTGGGCTGGAGTTCATTTCTCTACTAGCAGACAAGGGGAATATATATTAAGCTCCTTTTTCTGGGGCTTCTCTATTTTTTTTTTTTCCGTTTTGTGATGTTAGTAATCTGAAACCCTCTTATACTATGGAAACCTACCTAAAGGTTTCACAAGTAAGAAAGGGGGCTGAGGAAACGCGAAACATTCCTGTCACACTCCAGTAATTAACAATTCATATGTAAAACTCTTTGCTCACAGATAACTTGGGTCTTTCCTGTATCATATTGGACCCAACCACATTGACTGATCCATTCAGGGTTATCTGAAATAACCTGCCGTAACAAGTAATCACTTGAGTGTCAAATTACCTGGCACTGAGCAGAACACATTTCCTCCTCAGTGAGAACACCTTCATCTTTTTTCTCTGTCAAGTCTCCACAGCAAAGCCGTCCTTAACGTTTTAAGTGTCACGGCGTGTATGCGTGCTAAGTCACTTCAGTCATGTCTTTGCGACCTCATGGACTGAAGCCCTCCAGGCTCTTCTGTCCATGGAATTCTCCAGGCAAGAATGCAGGAGTGGGTGGCCGTACCCTCCTCTGGGGGATCTTCCCCACCCAGGAATCGAACCCGTGTCTCTTAGGTCTCTAGCACTGGCAGGAGGGTTCTTTACCAATAGTGCTACCTTTAAGTGTCAACAGATACCTGAAAAAATGAATTACTGATTTAGTCTACATAATTTGGTGTACTTGGCTTTTAAGGAATTCAGGGACTTTGTATCAAGTTTGATTTTAAACAGAAATCACAGCCCTCTGAATACGGTGACATCAAATGGACATGTGCAGACACTTCTGAAGAAATGATCGTTCGAAACTTATCTCTGCATCTTCCATCTTTCCTTAGCAACCTGTATTGCTCGAATGATAAAGACTAAGTGATTTTGGCACAATTTGGGGGCAATATCAGTTGTTTCTTACTTTTTTCCTTCACTTTTAACCAAAGGCTATGCCAACCTTGTCAAAGTAAGCTACAGCATTGATTTAATTAATGATCTAGATAATTAGGCCCTTCTTATACGACCCTCTTGGTCACAACCTCTCTTTCCTGAAAGACCTCGTTATGACCACCCTACATCTGTTGGGTCTTTTAAAATTCAAAATACAACAGCTAAGATTACATCTAAACTAAGGCTGGGACTTAGAAAGCCAGAAGTTGCTTCTAAATTTCTAAGAAAACTCCTGGGGTGGCTCTCAGTGCATAAGCAGACACCAGAATGGCTAAGGGCCAGGGAGATATGGTTTGAACCCTGGCTCTGCCCTGCGCTGTCTGTGTGAACTTAGGCCTTAACACGCCTAGGCCTCTTAGTCTTTCCCCATATATAACATGTGCTGAGACGTTACAAATACAAAAGAAGTGCTTGATGACTGGAAGCAGTGAATCCTTTTGATTTTTAATCTGTAAAAACAGAGATAACATGATAATTTCACATATAGTACAATTTTCATAAAGTGTTCGAAACACCTAAAGGGTTCTACAAACATTATTTTAGTTTCTGCAGTAAGGGATATGTTCTCTTTTTTTCTTTTTCTTCTTCTTCTTTCTTTTGGGGCACTGCAGGGCATGTGGGATCTTAGTTCCCTGACCAGGGGTCAAACCCTTGCCCCCTGCATTGGAATCTCAGAGTCTTAACCACTGGACTGTCAGGGAAGTCCATTTTATTCTATGATGCCTATGCTTAATATTAGGAAGCAGGTCATTCTATTCCATATAGCCCTCCCCAACCCCCCTTTTTTTCCCAGTGTAGGATTCAACATGTGCCCTGACCTCCAAATTACTGCTACCATCAACACTGAAAAGTGCGATAAAAGATTTTGTTAGGATAAATATTCCACAATATTTGGGTTTCTTCCTTGGCTGAACTTAACATTCCAGGGAAAGCTATACAAAACAGATAATGTTCATGGAAAACCATCAGGAGGCCCTGGATGGACTGTCACAGGCTTTTTCACAGCGCCCTCCCCCCAAAAACTTAACAGCTCTGAGATGACTGTAGTAACTTCACAGGGTCACATGGACAGCTTATTCAAATTTCAGTGGAATCTTGCATTTGGCTGGATTTTCATTTTATAAGTTCTGTGCACATTTTCTACAGAAGCCACAAACTGAGATGTTTACAAACACAGAAAAACCTTTATCTAAGAAACATTTTAAATGATTTCAGTATCCTTTCGTTCTTGAGACTTAAAAGCTAATGAGATGCTTTAGTTTTTAGTTTTGGGTTTCTTCATCCTCTCAAAAGCTTGTGAACCAGGGGCTGTTTTGACCTTTGGACACCCATGTCACCTGCCCACTTGAGGATTAGTAAATTAATGAAATGTGAATCACTGTTGACCCAGAGCAAGGTGTCATACACCTGCCTGCTTGGAAAGAAGGTAGACACCTACATGTGTCCATCTGTCCAGAGAACCAGATAAGACTCCCTGTCAAGAGCTGCATGCTTTCAGAAGTCTAAGGTAGACCGATATTTGCATATAATAGGATCGTTTTTCCTCCTCTCTGTTGTGCCTCAAAGCAGTTGAGCTAAAATGTTCTTTTATTCATGACCCACCTAAGACCCAGTCACTCTTTAGCTCACACTGTTATTCTTCCCCTTCGGTTTTACAGTAAGAAAAAGTCAGTTTTGTTCTTTGCACCCCACACCGTTTTGTCAAATTATCATCTGATGCTGGAAGGCAAAGCAAGGTTTTGGAAATATATCAATTTCTTCCCTCCATCTCTCTTCCCTCAACTCTGATAAACTATCTCCACCAACAGGCAGCCTGTAACCTCTTAAACACACTGTCACTTAAGGGATAAGGGCCTCAAAAAAAAAAAAAAAAACCACTTGTTGATAAAACTTACTTCTGTGAAACAAGACGACTCTATCAGTACTTTGCTTATGTCACCTACAAAGAGGAGCTTAGCGTCTCAAGGATGAGTTTCAATTAGATCCACTAGGATAGATCGTTTGTATGGCTCTTTTTAGGTCTAGGCTCCCTTTTATGACCTCAGGGAGACTCCTTTCTTTACACTAAAATAAAATTCTTAGTTTTATCACCTTGCATTAAATCAAGAGAAATGTGAGGCAACACTGTGATATGTTTCAGGCCATTTAATTATGGCAAAGAATACTCATTTCTCCCAGTTATCCCTATAACACACACACAGGTACTACAGTTGAGGAAGAAAGGATCAGTTGAGCAACCTCAGAGCCTTTAGGGCAGCTCTGAGAAGATAAGAAAATAGTAAAAGGTTAAGGTGAACACATAGGACTTAACTCACCTAAAATGAGCAATGTAATAAATTCAGGCCTAAAAACCTTTCCAAAGATTAGAAGAAATGCCCAAAGTCACCAGTTAATTATGCAAGAAGGGGAGAGGAGGGGGGAAGGTGGAGCCCTTGGGGGACCCTGGGGAGGTGCTGGCAGAGGAAAATGGCAACAAAAAGACATACTATTTCATCAAAAGAACTAAGCTGGCTTCCTAGCTAGACAGAGATCTCTAGAGGCTTTGCTACATTGTGAACACTTGTCGGCAATAAAATTCCAAGTAAAAAAGTAGCTTTTAAGGTGGGCTAAGCATTTGGTAGCTAAACAGTTGCATTCAGTCAAAAGTTCTCAGCACAGAGAGACAAAGGCAAGCAGATACTCACCAAAAGGAGGAGTCAAATGTATCCCCTTTTGAAAAACTATCTTAGTTTTGTTTTTTAAACTAAAGGTGCATCTAAATAGATGCTTTTTCTATACAAACATCCTTTCAAGTCTCTTGACTTAAAGGGAAAGAACTATGACAGGACAATGGCAGTGCTGCTCAATCACTATCCCGGGGCCACTAGGACACCTGCCCATCAAGGTGACAGGTGCTGCCCCTCCCCCCAACTCTCTTCCCAGCCTTAAAAATGCAACCGCATCCCGCAGGAGGCCTGCGAAAACGGTCCCCACCGGCGGAGAGGGGAGTGCCAAGCACCGAAGCCCCGCTGCTGGAGTCTGCAGCGCTCAGATTTGCAATGACGCCACATGGAGAGAAATGGGGGGAAAACAGGAAAAAGAAACAAGGATGAGAAGGCAACAAACAAAAATGTGCGCCCCTTCTTTGGTGATCCAAGACGGAAAAAAAAAAAAAAAAAGAAAAGAAAGAAACCCCAAACTAGAGATGGCCAATGGTTGGTTTATCAGAACGCATTTGGGACAGCTCTAATCCATACATGAGCTTAAAAAAAAAAAAAAAAGTAGTATCTGGGAAATCAACTTGAACACATTCTAATGCAAAATTCCCCCCATCATCATCATCACCACAAACTCGGGATAAATAAAACCGCCGGCACCCAAGCTATTAGAAACTACATTTTACTCACAAACCAGAGGTTTACATAATCGCAAATTACATAATACTCCTTCCTTGCACGAAAAACCTTTCTATAGGTGAAGCTCCAAGCCCTTCGGGCTTTTCATGTTTTCCAGGGAGAGCTGGAAAAGTCTGCTGAATAATTGGGGGGAGGCGGGGCGGGGGAGAATGGAATGCCGGAAAGTCATCTTTGACAAGCTGTCAACCCCACCAAATGTTCTAGGATTTTAAAAAGAGCCTCGCGGAGCAGGTGACTCGCCTCTGTCCCCATCCACTAAACGCCCGGGCATCTGAGGCCAAGGCAGAGAGGGAGCAAGGAGCTGGGCGCGGGGCGCAGAGTACGGGGCGCCGCTGCCTGGGGAGGCGGGGGATGGCCGGGGCTTACCTGCTCCCCGAAGTCGATGGCTATGTTGGTGATACCCAGGGGCACCAGGAACCGGATCAGGGGCCAGTAGTGCGTGAGCGCCGGGAATTTCACCATAGTCCCCACCGTGGGCTGACCCCACACACATCTGCCGCCGCGAGGGGACTGTGCCGGGAGGCGCGGGCCGGGCGAGGGCGCGGGAGGACGGAGGCCGGGTCCGGAGGGGCCTCGGGCGGCGGCGGCGGCGGCGGCGGCTCCTCCTCGCGGCGGCGGCGCCCTCTCTCCAAGCGCGGCTGCTCTAGCAGGAGATCCTCAAGCTCAAGTCCATCCCTGCTGCCCTCCCACACAACAAAGATCTGCCGGGAAAAAAAAGAGGAGGGACAGCGGCGGCGGCGGCGGCGGCGGGAGGCTCTGCTGACAGCGGCTCCATTATAAGCGCTCTGGGCCCGGAAATAAATAACCGCGCGGCGGCGGCGCCG